>OX392462.1:51292664-52492664 GCA_947623515.1 Neoascia interrupta
GGCAAAGTGCTGGCTGGGGCGATCAGTTCGTCGAGATCGTTTCGCTTTGATTTGGACTTGGTGCGTTGTGTTTTGTCTCCTGGCCACTCCGCCCTCAGCGGGCTGTCGCCTGTTGTTTGCCATTGCTGTCCGCGATTATTGCGATCTTAATCTCAGCCCCTTTCGGGTTGGAGACTGCGGTGTGCTTCGGAAGCGAAATAAATGCGTTAAATCGCCCTAAGTGATCAATGCCAAGATGCCAATAAATCGATACGATTTTTCGCAATTACAGTGATTTTTTGTTGTTGTGCTTGCCGGCTACCTGAGATTAATCAATCGGCGCGCCGGCTTAGTGTACTCTGCGCCTGACTTGCACTCAAGGGTGAATTAATTCCGCAGTGATTGTGGTGGAAGCAACACAAAGGATCCTCACGCCCCTTTTCGGAGGCTGTGTGACTCGGTGCATGACTGCGTGTGTACAATTAAGTTCGGGATTCTTATTTGCGAAAAATGGAAAATTTACATAAATGTGTAGCATCGTCCTCGTTTCGTTACTGAGACTTTCAACGCTTCGAAACCACGGAGACAGCCCCATCCGCGAGTGGCGGATTAAGAGATGTTGGCGATGTTTCCCGCCAGCTGGTCTGATTTATGGATTAACATTTTAATTGGATATGCTCGTAAGGAGCCTCTGTACACACTGTGACTGCGCAAATAGTAGTTGTTGCAATTGCGACTGCTGTCTGTGGATTTGTGTAAAGTAACACATTAATATTATTTCAGTGAGAGGGAACGGCTTCCTGGTTTATCAAGCGCCGCAGGGGCAACTATATTGGGTGAACAGTGCTTGTGCTAGTTTCCGTATGGAAAAATAATAAATAAAAATATTTTTGAGTGGAATTCGATGCAGTCTTAGTGGCTTTGGGTTGAAAACTAGATTTTTAGTTGGTTTGTTGAAACAATTGTGAAATCAGTCCATACTTATATTGTCACATCTTAATCGATAAAGTTACATTTGAATTGACCCACAAAATGGATATAAGGTGTTGATTTGCATGCGGTAAGTTACCATATAAAAATCTTATTTCAGGAAAGTTCAAAGCTTATTGACAGTTCAATTTTAAGTGCTTTAGGTCAGCTCAAAGTAGCTTTTCAGCTTTAGTACCAACGCAGGTTTTTAAGTAGCAAGAAGAAAAAAGAAACTGTTGCCCCATGACTACCCCCTTGGATATTTGGCAATACGCAACAGGATAACGCTTCTATTTTTCGGAACAATGTCTAAAATCTTTCAACTGTTACTTGCTTCCACCACTAATAGTGTATTTCAGTTAATAGTTTTAGTAAGTTTGCCTGAAGTAAAAAATAAATGTTAACAAATTTTTCCCTAGAGAGAAACGACTTTGCATTGCTCTAACAACCTAAATGCGATCCTTCGTTAATGATCCCGGCTTAAAACATGCCTGGCTATTCTTCAATTTTTTTCTGTAAATATTTTTTGAAATCCGTCTTCGACGAATTGCTTTGTAGATTAAGAAGGCCGAACCCAAAAACGAGACGGCTTGATAACTTGATGGGTCTGACCTTCTTTCTTTTTTCTTCAAACTTCAACAAATTTAATGCATTTACTGACTTCAACCACTTCAAGTGACTAAAACAAATCGAACATATTCAGTAACTTCAAATGACTTCTGAATGCAGAGCAGTCAAAAAGATTTCATTCATTTGACTTAAACTCTTAAGCCGGAAATACACGATACAAACATCGTACCGACCGTTGGACCAACGCGTGGTCGCATGCGATGATTGTACTGTGTGTGTGCCCGAAATTCTCGGTTGTACCTTGATCGAAAACCGCCGTCGTATGCGACTGGTTGTACGGAAATTGTATCGTGTATTTGCGTTGGTACAACTGTCGTACCGATATCATTTTATTTCTGTTGCTCAAAGTGTGTGGACGGTTCTACGGCAAAGGATTATGTCAAAAAGGTTTTTATACCCTACCCAGGGTGTATTAAGTTTGATGTATAGTTTGTAAAGCAGTGAAATAATCACTGTAGACCCCTAAGACATTTTAGAGATATGAATAGGACTATGGGATAGGAATGGGATTAAGTCATGTCCGTCCGTCCGTCCGTGTGTAAACAACATTTAGACCTTAAATTTAAATCTAGAGAGTTAAAATTTGGTGAGTGAGCTAGAAGTCCAGTCCTTCAGGTCAAGTTTGAAAACAAGTTGAGTCCGCCCACCGACACGTCCACAACAGGCCTAATTGTCTTTAAGGCAGCGGAAAAAGTTTGTCTTTTACATTGACCCCGCCCACTTTTTACGGAATTTTTACTTAAAATGACTGTTTTTCAATAAATATATCTGAAAATCGACAAAGAATTGAATCACAAAAGTTGTAGTTATTGGCATTTTCCCACTTTTTTGTACATATTAAATATGTCTCCGCCCCTTTTGTGGGAGTGGCTTTTAAAAAAGTGATTTTTTTGTTTAAATGACAAGGTTTTAGTCCAAAATGTATGCAACGACCTAGCGTACAGCATTCAACTGTATTATTTTTAAATCCTACTCACTTTTTGGAGGCGTGGCAGTTTCCTTTTTTGATAGGGCAGGGTATTTTGCTATCCGTTGCGTACTAATCGAAGCTTTAACATATGCACTGTTGCACTTTCCCGATCGTTTGATTTAATATCAATATGTTAACACTAATAGCCACGCATGCGCAAATGTTAACATTTTTGGAAATTAACGAATTCGACCTCATCACTTAAAAATCGACACTTTATTTCAATTCAATCGCTTTTTACTTAAATTCGATATTCAAAATTCAAGGGTTCAAAATCTGTTAAAACTGTCAAAATCAGCTATCCGACTAATTATACAAAATTAACCGGTTCTAGAAACTTCGCTCTCGGTAATTTTACACTATTACGGTTCTACTGAAGAAAAAATTCGATATCGAAATTCGAACTTCGATTGTCAGTTTGTTGTCAGCTGACTAGAATGTCAGATGAATGGTGGGTGTGTTCAGTGACTGAGTGGATGGGTGCGTTCAGTTTTTTCTTACCTTGTTTCTCGCATTTTGTCGACGCACATCACATTGCCCCATCTTAGTTTTGTTTGTCGCAAACAAGAACATCATCACTGCTTACATGGTTATAATGTAGGTAAAAGACATGGACAAATTTCATTTTCGCACTTGGTCCTCGTTGGTTTCGGAAGACTACATCCTTTATTCGCATAACAATAGGGACCTTACCAGTCGTGTTGCAGCTTGTGAAATTTTCCCTTTCGACCGATCTCCCATGTTGAATTTAGGTGCCATTGCTATCGCATCATATTTCGCATATTTATGCGGTCATAAAGACCAGATATGATGCTCGCCAGATATGAAAGTCTACCACGTAGTTCAGGGTAGCCTGGCACTTCGACCATAGAGAGCTTCAGATAGCGTATTACCCATTGTTCTATGAATCGGATTCTTGTTGATCATAAGGAATGAAGGTATTCGCCGATCCCTTTGATTACTTTGATTCTCGGCAACGAGTTTTTAAAGCTGATCCTTCAGGGTCTTGTTGAAGTGTTCCACCATTCCATCTGATTGCTTGTGAAGGGGCCTGCTCTGTGTCTTCTGTAGTTCAATGAATGCGCATACTTCCTGAAATATTTTCGACTTGAAGTTTCGTCCGGAATTTAATTCCATAGGCACACCGAACCTGCAGGTTCTATCTGGCCGACAATAGTTTTAGCTTTTAGATTTGGAATTGAAAATGCCTCGGTCCATTTTATTCCTCATGACCTACCGGAACGCGATTCATAGTATCTACAACTGGTGTTATACTCCATTTGAAGTTCTCTTTAGACGAAGTCCCAGGCTACCGAGTGAGCTAAAATTCGGATACCCCAGAAAATCCAAAATGCGACGTCACAACTAGTTGGATTGACCTTCTTACATGCATTCTTGGAGGCCCACAAACGAGGTAATTTAAGGCCTTCGAACGCAAGCGTTAAATGCCTCAGGCCATCTTATTATGATGAAGTGAAGGCGATAATTATGAAGTTCTGCGGCCAAAGACTCCTTGGAGGGTGATCCTGGGAATCACCACTTAATAAAAGGGAATTCCAAAGTCACATCGTGGGAAAAATTCTTGTGGAACCAAAGTATAACATGGAACAAAATCCTGAAGCTGTTAAACTCAAACAAGCGCAACGTTAGGCTCAAACTAAGAGAGGTGGTTGGAAGATCCGTATCCATTGCAGCCATTTCGACAGTAACTGGGAGTGAATGTGCGAGCCCTGCCTCTCTATCAGAATTGGCCGAGGTATGCAAGACTGTACTCCGAAACTGAGAGCTAAATCAGGAGCAGCAAACCATAGCCTTTAAGCTCATTGGCGACTTTGCTGATATATTTCCGTCACAGGATGGCGACTATGGTTGAACACATTTAGTACAGCACCGCATTGACACCGCATGAACACCGCATAGATGGAAAACTACAAATGTCTGTCCGAATGGCATGGGTAAGAAGACATTCACTGAAGCTGAAGCATTTGCCCTGACAGCAGCAGATCAGGCTTCGCAAAGTAGCCATCGCGTTACGAGGTTCGCAACGCTAGTTTTCATGTCAACGCATCGATATCGAAAGACAAGATACGAACAACGCTCGGAGATAATAAAGGTGCGCGAAGGTGGATCTGTAGAAGTACCTCCCCGTATACTTTGGCTGCTTCTAATTTAGCTGTCTAAAGACTGAAGCAGCTGGTGATACGTAGCCAGGAAGTAGGTCTCTTCTGATTTGGAAGCAAATTTTCTGTTGGCGATGACTGTTTTCACTGTCAGATGCTTAGTCAGATGATCCCTGCCAGATGCTTAGTCATTTTGCTTTCTCCGAGCGGCAGTTTGTTTGTCAAAAACTTTTCAAAAAGGAACCTTGAAACCATTCAACTATTTTCACATTCAACAATTTTTATGTCAGGAATTAAGGGATGTCATCATCATCATCATTTTCGGATGCCGCTTATCCTTTAAAAGGGTCGCAGAGCGAGGGTGGCTAAAGGGTTATTCCATCTTTCTCGATCCTCCGCCACCAACTCAAGAGACTCCGGCGCAATCCTCAGGCGGGACTGAGAGAGGTTCTTTACCTGGTTCTTGGCCTACCAGGGGGGCGACGCGCTCGCGTCTGGGCTAGCATGACCTGTATAGGAAGTCTGTCATGGGGCATGCGAACAACAAAGGGATGTAAAACCCGAGATGTAAGAAACTCTAGATCACAGTTTTATTAAAAGCAGGAGAATTGTTAATAAGCCAGGTTTCGAGTCGCCAGTTTCGAGTAGAGCAAATTATTTTTTGTAGAATTTTTTTTTGGAAAAGATTGAGGATAATAATGGAAAATAAATGGCTTTGAGAACATCTTCAAACATTGTGAAAACGCATTTAATAATAATAATTTGTCAACAAGGCTTTTTGTCTTTAACAAGCAACATGTCATTATGCGTCATTATATGAATTGGAGAAGCGCAAAAGACAAAGCAAACCTATAATTGAATGGCAAATGTTTTGTTTTATTTTTTCCCCCTTTGTAAGTCTTACCTCCAACGAAGTAGCTAACTGAAGAAAGATTCTTTTCTTGCAATTTTCGTTGCACCAACTCAAACCCCCCATTAGAGCCAGGGATAAGGTAAAAAGTTTCTTCACATACCAACCAAACGCACTTCTCTGTTCGCGAAGCGTGAAATTTCCCAGCATTCCCTATACAGCCGACAGATCCCTATCACGTGCAGGTTATCTGTGTTCCCACAAGGGATCCACCACATTTGCGAAGGAAAAACTTAAAGGCAAACATAAAATCCTATTGCCAAGTGCACCTTAGCACAATAGCCCCTACGAAGCGTTTGAATGTAGCTAAGCTAGGTACGTAAAGAAAGAGGGAATTAGGGTAAATTGCCCCCAAAATACCATCAAAGAAATTATAGCTGCAAATCAAGCTGCAAACGATTAAACATCAAACAAGTCCACCAGGAGAGTCCCATCATCGTTGGCTCTTCGAAGAACGCCAGGGAAAAAAGCAAAACGCTCTGAGGTTCATCTTCATCACAGCCACAAACAGAAGCGTTTCGCAGTAGATGGACCGCGAAATAGCCACCTAGAAGAGGAAAACAAACTCACACACACAGGCAGACACTCTAGTAGGCGAGTCATCAGATGCATCCACCAGACTAGGAATCAATTTATTACCATGGCAACAGTGGCAATAAATTTCGCTTAATATTTATTTTATTCGCAGATAGCAGTTGAATCCGGCAAAGAACTATAGGGGAATGCTCCCAAATGTCCAGCTTCGGAATGGAGCACCTCATTCGAACGGATGTGCTATGGGGTTTTTGTTTGATGACGCTCGCAACGGCACGACAATGACGGATCTTACGTTGAGGATTGTCATGCTGCTGCGGTGAAGAAATGTGCCATCGGAAGCGTGGAGTGACTTGAATCTTGGACCCTTTTGCTGTCGCAATCGCTGCTGGCTTCGATTTGAATTCATTTGTGCAACGCCATAGGAACAGCACAATTCGAGGTTGTCTATACAGGCCATAAGTGAAGGGAGCGCGCTCGTAAAGCGTTGATGTTGATTCTTTTTTATGATTTTCATGTAATGAATTTGTTCTTTTGTTATGGCAATTAAATTTAATGGTCTTAGTTAAGATATTACATTTTATAACGCTATTATCAAGGCATAGTTCGAGGCTGTTTCACGGATGCAATGTACAGTCAGCAAATTGCTTTAATGCGGAAGGATTATTTACCATATACAAAGGATCATTAAAGCTTGACCAAAGGAAGCCTAAAACTAATTTAAAAAAAACTATTAATTGAAAAGCTTTACCGAACGTATCGTTGCTTATATTGGGGAGCGGCCCCTAAGGCAAAGCGATAGAAAATTAAATTAAATTACAAAATTTTACAGTTCTACAATAAAATTCTACAATAAAAATCGCATGGAACGACCAGCCTCTCTAAGTAAAAACCAAAGTTTGCCGCTAAAAATATTCGCAAAATGTAGTTTTTTGGTTCAAATTCAGTAATTTTGTAAAATCGATCCCAAAAAATGGTCACGGCCTAAAATTTCACATATGCTAAATTTTATGTTTAATTCTTCTTCCCTAAATTTTGCGTATGGAAAGTCAAAATCCATGTTTTTTTTTACAAACTTAGAGGTTTTTTTAACGTCCACTTTTTTAAGGGGTTTTAGCTTAAAATTACTGTTTTCCAATAAACAATAAATATATATGAAATAAGACCAAATATGACAAAAGTTGTAGATATTAGGAGGAAAATCTTCCCACTTTTGTGGGCGTGGCGTTAAAAATAGCGGTTTTTTGACTTAAAAAGGCGGAGGCCGAAATGTATGCAACCACCTATTATAAAGCGTTCAACAGTTACAATTTTATATCCCGCCCTCTTTTTGGAGGCGTGGCAGTTTCGCTTTTTGGTAGGGTAGGGTATTTTGCAACCCATCACAGACGAACTGAAGTTTTAACATACGCACTGTGGCATTTTACACTTGTTATTTCTTATTCTTAGGCTTCTTAAAGCCAGTCAAAATAACGTTTTTCTCGAAAATTCAAGATTTTTTCTTCAACTCTGCCTTCAAATGTAGGCGTGGCTCAAAATTTTTTCAGCAAAATGTAGAAATAAGTGTTTTCTATATAATACATCAAGTAAAACTTTTTCGATTTAAAACAAAAATATTGAATAAAATGCATTTGAAAATTTGCCCTTAAAATTGATGCCACTTCTTCTAGAGGAGGTCAATCGATTAATGTATGCTTTTTTATTTCTTACAGTCACTAGGAGACGGTATCTTAAAGTTTTGAAAGCACTGGAAGCAGTTACACATACAAACCGATTGTGGGCGTGTCCGTGGGCGGATTTGAAAAATTTTAACACTTGTACTGCTTCGGATGACAAAGAGCCCACGCACGAAATTTCAGCTCTCTAACTCAAAATTAAAGCCGTAAGAAACTAAGACACACAGACAGACGGAATTCGGTCTCGATCATATGCCCTTAAGCTCTGGGGGGTAACCATAGTTATTTCACTGTGTTTGTTCACAAACTTTGTGAGGAAATTTAATATACCTCCTATCCTATGGGATGCGGTATAACAATGCAAACAGCATGATTGTGTTACACCAGATCTGTTCTACCACATCTGATAGAAAATATGAACAAATTAGTGGGAGGGTTACAATCCACTTTTGCGAATCGTTGGATACCCCATCCTAATTGACCACCGTCAAGCTCCGAATTGCGTCATGAATCTTGGCTGGTAAATTTTTGTTTCTATAAACTTTAATTGTATTTAAAATTTATCAGTTAAGAGTCTTCTCCCTTAAAAAGGGGCATGGCACAAACCCCTTTTCTATAGCATCGCATTGTGTGTTCATATTTTTTATGAGATGTGGTATACCTACACGTGTTGATCGCATTTTTATATGAAAAATTTGGTTTATACTTAAAAACGCCCCCTCGAAAGCGGGTCTGGCAAAAATTCCTTTTTTTCAGTTGACAGCATACGCACCTTATCTGAACATTTTTTAGCGCAAGTTTTTCGGATTTAAAACAAATATATTGAATAAAACCCTTTATTAGAATAAAAAATTAAATATGACCACGCCCACAATAGGGGACGTTTTTGCTTAAGCGAGACTATAGCACACCAAATTTCAGATTCCTACGACAAGTTTGGTTTTTCATGACAGTAACTTTACTTATTGTCATGGGCGTGTCAGTGGGCGGATCTCAAAAATGTTTACACTTGTACTGCTTCGGGACCTAGAAAGAACAGATATCAAGTTTCAACTCCCTAGCTCAAAATTTAAGACCTAGAAACTTCCGTCAGACACACGGACGGACCGACGGACGGACATGGCTCATTCGACTTACGATTCGGTCTCGATCGGGCATATGATCTATGATATGTGACCCTTAAGGTCTTGAGGGTCTACGGGATTATTTCTCTATGTTACAAACTATCAATCAAACTTAAAATAGCACCTATGGGATGGTGTATAAAAAAGGCCGTAAAGTTTGAAGACATACGCGAAGCGGTTTTGTTGCAAGTTCAGCTTGAATTTATCGCGCAGTTTGGGCAAAATTCTATTTGTTTATTATTACTTCTGGGTATATTTTACATTCTGTTCCATACTTCTTCGTAGTGGAGTCTACTGTTCTTATTGTTTTTGTCACTTAAAAAGAGGGTGGCATAAAACTTTAGTGGCATAAACTTTAGATAAACTCTAGCACATCTAGAAAACCATTTACTATTTAAAAACCCCTTCATTTTTTTTTAATTTCAAGAGATGGACTACGGTCTCTATTTTCTTTTAATTTTTGCGTCTTTCTATTTCGAAAAAAGACGGAAGGATATGTATTTTTTTCGCCTTTTAATAGCTTTTTTAAAATTTAAAATCCGTAAAACACCAATTTAGTGCTTTTTTGTTCAATTTCGTTAGTATTTTTTTTTTTCAATTTTACAACCGGCTGCTTTTTATTGGCCACTTTTAAATTCCACTTGACATGGATTTCTGAGAAAACATCCTGTTTCATTTGTTCAAATAGGCTTAAGAACTTAATATTGGAAACGGCAATTTTGAAACTTTTTAAATGCTTGCGTTGTAGACGTTTTATACTTCAGTTTAATTTCAATAAGAACGTCATTACCGTTAATAGACCTTTAAAAATCGTTTTCTAAAACTGTTTTTACGTTTTTGAGTCATCCGTTTCACATTTAGCGCGAGAGCGTCAAACCAGAGCGGCAGCGACAACCCGAGACCATAGCAATCGTTTGTTGCTACACAATGAAAGCGAGAAGGCGCGACGGTTGTTTTGACTGCACAGTGACCAAAGAAAATATATGTATTTCTAAAACTTGTCGACTTTATTGCACATGAATAGTTTATATTTCACGACAAGTATTAGTTTCGAGAAACAAAAATTCCTATTCACTAGCGTGTCATAACTCACAACAGCGAATGACAGAATAATCGTCGATCTCGGCGAGGGTTTTTCAATTTTCCGAAAAGCCCGGCGAGCGAGACAGCGATCACGCAGGCTTTGTGAACCACCCCATACATTGCCATTGATGGACATTAATTTGACAGCTCGCCCGAGACCCTCGCTCGTTCTCTCGCTCTTTATGTGAAACAGCCATCAACTCCTCGAAGTTTTTGCTCGCTATAGATTTGCATAAAATTTCAATCCGTAAATTATTTGAAAGCCTTACTTTACACCGGAAGGGAGATAGAAGGCGACATAGGGTAGACATATCTTCTTTTGACTTTTTTTTTATAATTTTTTCAGTTTCAAATCCATAAAACAATTATTTTCAATTTTTTTTTAATTCCCGTTAAACTTTTTTCCAATGGCACAACATACCTGCGCTAGCATTGGATGTTTTTTTTTATTTTATGGCCACCAGTTTTTGTGTGAAAACTTTCGCTTTTCTTCTGCTTGGCCGCTTAACTTCTAAAAAAAAAGTATTGAAAAACATTTACTTGAAACATTTTCCCATGAAACTTCAAAATGTATTCAAACCGTTCGATTCTCTGACTATTTCCGCAGTTTAAAATCACATCGAACCTTATAAGCTTACCGTTCAGAAGTTATAGCGCGATTGGACGGATAGACTCACAGCGTAGCGTTTCCAGAATAGGTCCTTTTCCATTTTTCGACTGATCACTAAAAATTAATGTGAAAACGGAATCGCATCCTCGGTGCGTGAAGTCTCAGAATCGATTGTTTGATTGATCTATATCTGACTTTTTTTCTCTGTCCGAAGAGAAACAAGGATATCAGAATAAAGGCCCTTCGTGCGATTCCAGCGCCATCTAACATCAAAGTCACTGACTTATCGAACAGGCCGCGTAATAAAACAGGATTAATCTCACAAATTTCTTAACCAATTAAATGCACTTTTCCCTCATCTTTTATAGCTCGACCTGCCATTTGTCCTAAATCTGGTTTAAAGGAAATAAAAGATTACTTAAGACATACTTAACACCCACGGAGTCATCAATTTTTACAGGCTTCATATTTTTTTTATTAAACCCTAATCACTTGGTTATTGCCACTAAAGAACTCAACATGGCATAATCTCCAAATTACAGGGATTCCACATCTTGTTTTGTGATTTATCTTCAAGTGGTTCTCAAAACTGCAAAAGAAGCCCAACCGTCATTTTTCTGGAGAATTAAAAAAAGAAAAAGGGTTACGAAATTAAATGCGGCATTTTTTTATCGAAACGATGATCAATTTTTATTTCCCTTTCATATGTGCAGTCAATGCATAAGAAGTGTCTTTCAACAAGGTCATTGCTTACATTTTAGGGAAAAGACGATCGTGTCGAAAAAATGTGACTTCAAACTTGGAAGAATGATTTAATATCCCCCTAAATGGAGAACGTAAAGAACGAAAAACATTTAAGCCCGCAGTAATCGGTGATTAAATGAAGCCGCCGCCGACGCCGACGAAGCAGATGAATCAGGTTTTTTTTGACAGCAATGTGGAGGACCTGTTGGTCCACCAGGTAAAATGAAACAAAAAGAAAAACAGGTGAACGTCATAAAGAAAATCACGGAAACAGGCTCACGCTGGTCGATGTTATTTTTTATCAATTTTATTTACAGTGAATCTGGTTGTTGACATATTTTTTGAACATGAATGCAAGACAAGAAGAATGGAATGAAGAAAAATAGTGGAGCCCGTGATTCCAGTAAGGTTTGCTGCTGGGGATCCAACAGGTTCCTCTGATGAAATATGTTAGTGCACAAGGAAGGAACAGTATTTTTTGATGCACGGTTATTAATCAGGAATCATTTTGAAGCTATAGATTTGGGTGCAGCCCCCATGGACCTCTGGGGAGGTGGATCGTGTTGTTAATTCTTCAGGTAGCTAATTTGTAAACGGGATGCGGCTTCTAATTTTTTTCTATTGTTGAAGTCAATTAATCACATTAAAGTTGATTGAATGGATGATTGAACTTATGGGGTCTGTTGAAGACGGTATACGGTTCTGGGTCAGAAATGGAACAGGAAGACTGCAAGAGCTCGCTTTTTCTGCGGGTGTCTGTACCTAAACGGAGATATTTTTGCTCTTTGACCTGAGAAGCGTGCCTAAGGGGAGAATACAGATACTGTTAGGCCGTAAAAGATACTACCATCGCAGAAGTGTTCATGGGCGATAGTGGCAAGAGCTCCTTAAGTCTTGGCGGATAGATTAGGAAAAACCAAAAAAGGACGAAATTTCTAAGGTTTTTTCAGATTTTCAAGGTGAAGCCGCATATACGTGGGAATTAGCAACCACGTGGATTCAGCACCCCGAAAACCATAAAGAATGAGTGGAAAAAGAACTTTTATATTTTTTTACAGTACACAAACCCTTAACCCGTACTTTTTCTATAAAATTAAATTAGTTTTCCCACATCAAAGTTTGTTTTACACGGTTTTATTTTTAAGTTTTATTCATTACCCAAAATATTTGCAGACACCGCCCAAATAATTGTAGAAATTTACATTTAAATTGGTAATTTGTTCCTGAAATCAAATCGGAATTTGTAATTCTAGTTCTTATACCTTAACGAGTTTTTTTTTCGAAAAATATTTCTTGCCTTGTTTGAGATTCTCATACTTGTATATAATTTCAGATTCAGATGCAAATCCAAATTGTCTAACAGCTCCCTTTTCTAAAATCTCACCGTTTGTGATGAAAAACAAACAAAAAATTGGTATAAATTAGGCCTTAATTGACAGGTCCTAATTCCCACGCAGAGTGTATAGAATAGATGATAGGTTCAGGTTGTATCAAGCAGCTTAATGGCCAAATTATTTTGAATTTAACTTGATCACAGATATTAAAGTTATCGTCGAATATATATAGCTTGTTAGGCCATTGACAACTTTAGACAGCTGAAACCAAACAACCCATTATACAGGCGCGGCGGATGCAGTTGGAGTGCAGGTTATCCAGAGGCGATAAATGAAACGAATAATAACAACATCATCGTCTTAATGCCTCGCATTTCGTGCATCCATTCCATCGTAATGAGTTATAAATAATCAACCCACAAGGTCTTCATTCAATCACACGCTGATTGAAACACTGCACGCAACCATCGTCACCGCAACATGTTTTCCATTTGGCCGTCAGCACATCCTTATCCGCCCAAGTGATTCTTCTTATTTGTCATGTAGTTAGTGTGCGCCACCATAGTGCAGACTGCAGAGTGCCTGATGCAGAATATCCCAAACCACAGTCGCGTTTCATCTCAAAATGACGAGGACTGCGCGAGCGTGTGCCTCATTTCAGCCGCCACATCCCCAAGCTCCAGGCCGGCTCTTGATTTGGATCTCATTACATCAAAGTTGAACGACATTTTCACGGCAAGGACCGCGTGCAGCAGCAGCAGCCACTCTTCTTCGTGGCGTAATGATGTAAGCCGGTTAATAATTATGCTGCCAATATGGATGAGAGATGTGTCTAGTTGCACACTCGACGAATAGCTCATGCTAGATGTGCATTATCACGAAACTTTCACATTTGCTGCGATGACAATGACGGGCGAGTGCCGAGAACAGTTCTTTGTCAATCAGTGCGAATTCCGAGCCAATTTGGTATGGAATGGAAGAGGTACCATGGCGACGGCTGGCGTCGGTTGTCTGTTCCTGCTGCCCCTATGCCGAGGCCCACGGATGAGATTTAATTGAACAAATGAATTAGAAGCGAGGAGTACGTAATATCGCTTTCGTAGATGATGTGCAGATAGTGGCTGTCTAGGTCCAATATTGTGGGGATTGATGTCCGAGATATGTTTGTGTTATTTGCAGAGGGTAAAGATAAAAAACAGAGTTCAATGATAGCTTAGCTGCATCCATATTCGATATGGGGTGCCAAACAAAAGGACATGCATGGACAATTCATGCATGGACTCGCAGCATTTGAAAAGTAACGAAGTAAATCTCGCAAGTATGTCTACCCATCATGATAATAGTCAAATAAATGCCACTTTATAATTGCTGAAGAGTGAAGGGTACATTCAAATATACCTAGGCACGGTAGATATACCAATTTGGAAGCAACCTCCAAATGGAAACTTGCTCGCTAATTTCCATATCCTACCACGTACATAACTAAAAAATTCAATTTTAAAGCGCCCAACACCTTAGATAAACCTTAAAATCTAGTCACATTATGAGTAAACGCTGAAGCTGAGAAATGTTTTTTTCTTGACAACATGAAGATCAGGAATGGTGTAGCAAAATTATTCCGATGCCCCATAACGTAATAAAACGTAATTGCTTTAGCGTATTACTTAAATTTATTTTACTTTATTTAAATTTATTTTAAAACTGAAAATTAGCGTATTACGTAGTACTTGAAAAGTACCAAGCTAAAGAGTCCGGTCACGCAAGGTGACATCCCTTAGACCCTACCATCCCTGGAGAAGCACTTGTACTACCCTGGTGATCAGAAACCCCCTTACATTTTTCTCTTAGATAGATGGATTTTTAGCGGTCCGTCCAAAAATGGAAAAAGGACCTTTTATGATATCGCTACGTTGTCCGTCTGTCAGTCCGTCCGTCCAATCGTGTTATAACTTCTGAACGGTAAGTCGTAGAAAGACAAAATTTGATGTTCTTTCAAGCTCCGGAAATAGTCAGTGAATCCAACGAGGGCAAATTTTTAAGCAGAAATAACGTTTTAATTACATTTTTAAATTTCATTGGGAAATGGATTAAATGTTTTGCAATACTTTTTTTTAAGAAGATAAGCAGCCAAGAACAAGTAAAGCGAAATTTAAGTTAGGTGTAGATGCCAAACATTGAAAATTAAATTTTTTGAAAATATTGAAAAGTTTCTGAAAAATGTAGAGTTGAAAATGGGTGACGTTTTTTAAAGTGTTTGAGGCCATAACTTTTCAACCGCTTAGTGCACAAAACCAATATTGAACACACGTACAAAGCAAATGCAAACCAAATGCTTTAATCAAATTTTTCAGAAAAAGTTTGAATACAGCCGTTTTAACGTATTTTCGAAAAAAAAATCGCAAAAATTCATGAAAAAACGTGTGAAAAGATCTCACGTATCAGAAATTAACCAAAATTTAAAGGAAAATGATACTCCAAAAAGCTTGCTTTCTTTCTATTAAAAGAAAGCAAGCTTCGTTAAAAAAATTAAATTCCTGTTTTTAATCTACTTTTTTCGAAGCCTATTTTAAAAAACGAAATAAAAAGGAGATTGTTTTACCGTTTTCGCAAAAACCGTTGGCCATTGAATTAAAAAAAAAAACATCTTATTCAAGCGCAGGTAGTTGCGCTATTTGAAAAAGGTCTAACGAGAACTGAAAAAAAAATTCAAAATAGTTGTCTTATGGATTTGAAATTAAAAAATAAATAGAAGAAAGGTGAAAAAAATGTATGTCTCCTCCTCTAGCTCTCTTACGGTATAAAGTAAAGCTGTAAAATAAATAACGGGCATAGTCCATCTTCTGAGATTTCATGTTAAGTTAAAGCAAACTACGAGTATTTAAAAGCTTTGAAGATTTGTGTCGAAAACGTAAAAATATTTTCGAAAAAAATTTCTTAAAGGTTGTTAGTCTGTTAACAGTAATGACGATCTAATTAAAATTTGCCTGAAGCATAAAGTGTTTACAACGCAAGTTCATTGCATTTGAAATAATTTAATATTGCCGTTTCCAACCTTAAGTTTTAATACCTATTTAAACAAACGAAATAGAAAACCGTTTTCTTAGATACCCATCTCCGTAAAATTTAAGAAAAGTGGCCAATGGGCAGCTGATTGTAAAATTGAAAAAAAGCTTAACAGTTGAAGCAAGTGAGTAAGTGCAAGAGTTTGTCTGTGACAAACTTCTATATACCCGAACCTATATACCAGGTAACAGCAAATCCTAAAGTTTCTTGGCCCGAATTCATCTATTATTTTTATAGGCGACGCCCCCAAAATAGGGGATTGGGCTTAAAATTAAAATCAATAAATTGTGATTTCGTTAGACTCATGGGAAAATATGGTGAAAGCGAAAATTATTTAAAAAAAAAACTTTTCTTCCTAAAAACGCCCCTTTAAAGTGGGCGGAGCTCAAAACTTTGTATAAAGCAAACTTAGCAAATAGAAATATCTTTAATATTTGTCTTAAAATTTTTTGGCCGTTGGAGGATTAACCCAATTTTCACACTTTGTGCAACAAAAGAACGAAGCCGTGATCCGTGATAAAGTTTCAGCTTTCTAGCTTGATTTTGAAGACCTACAACCTTCACACATACAGACGGACGGACGGACATGGCTTAATCGATTCACCTGTTTGTCTCGATCGTAACTCGGTCTTAAGGGTCTGCGATGATCATTTCACTGCGATACAAACTATGCATTAAAATTAATGCACCCTTGGTCGGCTTTACAAAACTAAAGCAGTTTTGAAATAGTTTACGGTTTTCTAGATGTGCTTGAAAACACTTAAGTTGACTGACTAAAATGCTAGCAGGTATGTACGTATATCTATCGTAACTTTCGTTCTGGGTCACGAATTTTACATGAACAAAATTTGACGCAGGCACAACCACATAAACGTTAACCAACACAAGATCTTTAAAAAAAAACAATAAGCTTATAAGTTAATTTAAAAAAGAATATATAAAAAAAAATTAAAGGAAAAGTTTAATGCTACCCTTTTTTAAGTGACAAAACTATTATCACCCAAAACCACCCCATTTTAAAAACAGTAAACTCCACTACGAAAAAGTATACAATAAAGGTAAGCCTCGCCTTCAACAAAAGCCATACTTGACGGTCTTTTTTATTTAAAAAAAAAGTAATTCCATACCAAGGGACGAAAGCTTTTGATAAGTTTTGCCATTAAAACCTTCCAGCAAGCTTTCTGCAATCTTTCGCGACATGGCTCATATCAAGCTTCCAATTAGCAGTTCAAATCGTACGTGGTTCGGGTTTCAACTTGGTCTTATAACAGACTTTCCAATACGAATTTCCAATTTTCCGGGCTGTTATGTATTTAACCTGTCATATTAACATGGAGATCAATTGCCAATTAGACCAAATAATTAAGCCCTTTTCAAATATGTTGTGTTGGTCTTTCACTAGGTCTTTACTACTAGATCTTCCAAATAAAGGACACAATAAGGCCAATCTAATGCATCTACTGAATAAGACTGTGTGCTTTGCTTTAAAATGAAATGTCCGCATAAGGAAGTTCTTACAAATATGGTGGACCTTTCTCAACATGTTTAATTGCGTTGCAGTACAAATCAATTAGTGCAAAAATCTTGTAGGAAATCTTTTCTTAATTAAAAATAATTGGGTCTGGTACAGGCAATTAGAAAATATCCTGCAAGTATGTTATCCTATAAAAAGTAAGACGAACGAACGCAAAATGTGTACATGGAGATATGGACAATTAATTAACTCAGTCCTCGTCACTGTTTTCATATAAAGAAAACGGAATTGTAATAGATCATTCCAACTTGGGGATATTAATTCTATATGTGATCACATAGCATAGGATGTCTACTTTGGGTCGAAACAGCTTAAAAGCTCAAAGTCAACATTATAAGATTTTCCAGCAAAGCGTAATATTTTATTTTCCCTAAAAGTCAAGTTTATTGGCAGCACAAAATTTGACGATCAGACTCTCAAAGAAACCCTTTAAAGGAAACTTATTAGAGGTAATTTAACTGAAATTTGACACAATTGTTGGAAGTCATTGAGTAGATACGGATCAAGGGTAAACTTTCGTTAAGTGAAAGAAAATGACACGTCTAGAATTGGTTTAAATATTCTGTAATGTTTTTGCCTGGGGTTCGTCATAGTCACACAATGAAACACTTTATTTATCAAACAAAACTTATTAAAATTCAAGGCACACTACTTTCAATACAATCCACTTTTTACTTTAATCTCGATTTTTTAAAATCAACGTTTAAAATATAACTGTCCCGTACGAGCCTGTCACCCGTGTATTTATACAAATAAAGCACCTTATATTACATTCCACACTTCCCCTTTGGTAATTTTCCATTGGTACTCTTCCGCTGAAATCCATGAAGGGGAAATTTTAGATATCGAAATTCGAAAATCAGTTTACTGTCAGTTGACTGGAATGACAGTTGGGTGTGTTTGTAAAGTGATTCGATGGGTGCGATTCAGCGATTCCTGCATGTCGTTTTATTTCTTGTCGCCATAAAACAATACGAAACTTTTTAAAAACTTTTCGATTTTTGAAAGGCAGCTTTATGCGGTAATTAGAGACACTTTTTGAAGGCGTAAGGGTTATAAAGTGATTTTGTTGCTGCATATTTGAAATATAACTTGAAACAAGTTATATTTTAAAGCAACTTAAGGCAAAGAAACAGGTGGTGGATCATGTAAATAACATCTCCGAGACCAGTCTGGGGATCGCGTCTGTGTCTATTAAGTTGCTGGCAGAGGATTGGGAGCGATAGAAGGACAATTTAGCCGTTCTCGCTCCGCGACCCTTCTAAGGATAAGCGGTCACAGAAAATGATGATGAGTGATGCTCTTCAAAATCACGCAAATATCATCATATCTATCTTGAATTGAAATGAAAATTATCCAATAAACCTTGACTTTGTTGCCTCTAATCTAGTTACTCAATTTGAAAATATTTTCTGGAGACTAGGAATGCATCGTAATGCAATTACGGCGCCCGCACTAATTTTCTCTCTACGCTTCCTGTTTTGTTGCCGCAGACTCAACCCAACACACAAAGAACACGCATCCTCGTAATAAAAAAATATTCCTAATCTTTTAGATCTTCATAATTAATTCTAACTAGTTTAACGATATGCTGTGAGGATGCCAGTCGGAATAGGAGGCGTCTAACAAGCCATCCAAGTTGCGGCAAAAATATTTCTTCGTGTGGCTAATGCTCCCACACGCTCCGATGTGCCATTAAGGCGAACTCCCTATGTAATTAGACCGAGTCATTACTCCGGCTTGCTGCAGTATGACTTGACTACCGCGTCGCAAAGATTTTTAAATGCGAACTCAAGTTATCTGCTTTTGTTTTAGTGCACTTTTATGAGACAACTTGTTCATGCTAATTAACATTTGCTTTTACGGCTGCTGCTATACTCTAGCCACAATTAGGTGCTTTAGCGGAGTTTCCATCACATCAGGGATGGGTCTTCAAGAAAAGAGAAAAAATCTTTCTAAAAAGTCGCACCAGCCTCACCTTTAGTCCATGATGAGGATAGTAATGCGGCAGATATTAAAAAGCAATCACGTAGGACATAAGAATCAATTCGTTTTAACGGATCTTGCATTCTGATGAGGGGGTTCTTTCCCTATATCTACCAAGCCCCGATATAGCGATGCTCTTGATAACCTTTCGGAAACAAACACTTTGTTGTTTAGGTGATGAGCAAACGATAGAGCCACCTACGGAGGAAACGATTAATGCTCTCGCAGCTTCTAGACAAAGTTCAGCTATGGGAGGAGAGTCGATTAGCCCAGGCTGGTAAGGTAAGTGAACAACGGCTTTATTCATTAATTCCCTACGAGGGTTATCTAAATTAATTTAATCTTCAACTTGAAAGGAGTTTTGCACTTCAGGTGGTCGTGAAACTGGTTCGCAATATGACTATGCAAACTATCAAAGGAGGGACCTTTAATCCCGTCTTCCTCCGTCATTGGCAGACTGTGCAAAGTCATTTTATACAAGTTGATGGGAAGTTTTAACGATACCGAACATGGATAGCAAAAGTCTCTTGGCTATTTGAGCTTTTAACCCGGTGCCGGTTAGTGCAGCTTGAGGAAACCGAGAGTGAGTCGTACTGGTTAGAGATAAGTACCGTGCCTTAAGATTTCCTTCCACAAGTGAAAAGACGTGTTTGTTTGCCGTTGAAACAGAGTTACATTGGGTTTTTGGAAAGCGCAAATGGTCCTTCGCGCTCTATGGGACACCTACGTAAGACTAAAAGAATAAGGTCAACGTAAAATTGGTAACGCAAAGCTGTTTTGTAACTAAGGATCAGATGTTATGTTGAAGCGAGATCTTTTATGACTTTGAAAGGCCACAAAACTAAAAATCTGGTTAAAAAAAACTACACGAAATCGCCATTCAAGTCATCTTAGAAAACTTCCTTAAACACCCATTACAAAAAAAGGCTGTAGGAGTTGCTCCACTCATCACTTTTCAAAAGCCATTGCTCTCCATCTGCAGTGCGAGATGAAAAGAAGATAAAGTTAAATTCATTGAGCTCGTAATTTAAGAATCCTTAATCCATTTAAGGAAATCGCACCCACGTCATGCCACCAAACAACTCATCGTCATCATAGAGAGATGGTGGTTTCTCGCGTTCCCAACATACAGCCTGACGCGCTGTTCCTTGTTCCACAAGTGTTCTCGTAATTCTTATTTTGATTCCATTTGATTGCAATTAAAATACACTCACGAAGATAAACCATCCTCCGCGGTGTATGCGCGACCGAACCTTTTCACTCCTTGGCTCTTTCGTGGCCAAGCGCAACGACAACTCGGCGGGGATGAGGTGTTTTTTTTGTTTTCTGGAAAATTAACAACCAGTCTGGTTGGGCAGTGGCCCAGAGGGCATCACAGATCTTGGTGCTGCAGCATAACAGGATGAGCAACAGGGAGCAACAAGAACGCGCGCTGAAACCCTGTAGCAGCAAGTAAGTACCTTCCACATCCAGTTAGGTAACCTCAACTCTTCTGAGTAAAATCGCACGCGAATTGTTGCTGCAGCAGCGTAATCAACTTCGGTACCATAAACACAAATAATAATAGGAGTGGCGTAAAGGTACCTTGCACTTGACACTAATTACTCAGAAAGACGGTAGGTACCACTCCTAAGAGAATAAATGGTGTTTAAGGCAAGTGTCGCGAATCCCTGCAGAGGGGGGATAGACTTTGCGGCCAATCTATGTGCGTGAAGCGTGAGTAAGGAAGCGATGACAGAGAAGAGTATTCAAAAGGAGGATGAACCTTAGGTGGCTTCTTGTTTGGAAAACATCTTAAGTGTTGGTCTTAGAAAAGTAGGTACACAGCATGAAAAAAGCTCGTTATAGGCTTAGAGCACAGGGGGGCCAGCAAAACAGGAAGAAAAAAAAAAATCAATTTCAGGAACTTTAGAAAATTCATTTTATGCAAATCGGGCTTTTCTTTGCGAGGAAGTAGCAAATTTGGGATCGTAAAATGTTACCGTTCAGTTCAAACAACAATAATTCAATTTCAACGTGTACTTTTGGAATTCAACACATGGTTTCAATTTAGGCGGCTTTTATACCCTCCATAAATTAAGTTTATATTAATATTTCGTTTATACAGGCGAAATGAGGCCCTACATATTAAGTTTGAAATAGGTGAAAATGTAATATAGAGAAATAGTAACGATGGACCCCCAAGACCTCGAGGGCGAAAATTTTCTGCATAACATAATATTTTATGAAGAAAATACTTGGTTTTACACGTGTTTCACACAAAGCCACGACCACTTTGAGAGTCAGAATTAAAGAAAAACCTATAATTTTCCAGAAAAACACGGATTTCGATGCGAAAGTTTTTGGCCACGCCCGTCTTTAGGGGTTGATTTTACATAATTAATGAATTTGAACTAAACAATTGGGAAGGTGCAACAGGTGGTTAATTAATTTTTTAACCATCATTTTAAGCTAAAATCCCTTAAAACGTGGGCGTCGTCAATGAAAAGGCCAAACTTTTTTAGCCATTGTAACATGGCTAAAATTTGGAAAAAGAATTTTTTTTAAATTAGAGATGGTCGCACATACAGGCCTGTAGTGGGCGTGTCTGTGCGCGGATTCAGCTTATTTTTAAACTTGATCTGAAAGACTGGAATTCCAGCCAAGCCACCAAATTTCAGCTCTCTACCTTAAAACTTAATTCGTAAAAGTTGTTTACATAAGGACGGACGGACATGGCTTAATCGATTCTCCTGTCGGTCCCATTCATATCTCTAAAAGGTCCTAGGTGCCTACGGTGCATACATCAAACTTAATATACCCTGGGTCGGGTATTAAAATTGAAGTTTTAAGTATATTTTAGCCGCAGACTTGGATGTTTTTATGCAAATATTGATTTTCGGTTATAGGAAATGGATAAATTAAAAAACCGTGTAAGGAATAAAACATTTTTTTTTAGTAAATGGTTTTTGTTGTAGGTTAAACTAACCTTAGTTGCGCAGTTTGTGTAAAATTCCATTTGTTTCTATTCTATTATTATTTCTGGGTATATTTTATATCCTGTTGTATAGTTTTTCGTAGTGGAGTCTACTGTTCTTATATTTGGTGTTCTTTTACTTTTCTCACTTAAAAAAGGGTAGCATTACACTTTGCCTTTAATATTTTCTATATTTTTTTCTTAATGAACTGTTGTAACAGTTATTATTTTAACTGTTATAACAGTTAGCTTATTATATTAGCTTATTATTTTTTTTTCAAAGCTCTTCTGTTGACGGGTTGTTCCTGTGTCAAATTCGGTTGATCTAAAATAAGGACCAGAAGTTACGATACATTCTTAATAGCAGCATCATTTTAGTCAGTCAACTAAAGCGTTTTCAAGCACATCTAGAAAACCATTGACTATTATAAAATTGCTTCAGTTTTTGTTTTTTTAAAGATGGTCAACGTTCGGTATTTATTTAAAATTTTTGCCTCATTCCGTTTCGAAAAAAAATGAAAGGGTATATATTTTTTTGGCCTTTTTTTATACCCGACCGAGGGTATATTAATTTTAATGCATAGTTTGTCTCAGGGAAAAAATCACTGTTGACCCCTGAGAACTTTTAGAGATATGATTGAGACCGACAGAAAAGTCGATTAAGCCATGTCCGTTTGTCCGTATGTATGCAGTTTTGAGGTCTTTGAAATTGAGCTAGACCGCCCACAGCCACACCCGCAATTAGCGTGAATGTCAGACAACCTCAAACTTACATTTTATTTCAAAATGCTTTTTGGTCAAGATTGACAAAACATATGAACTCAAATTTTGGTGGAGAGCAATATCGACCAGAAGCCTTTAATTAGGCAAAAATTGGATCGCCCACTCTATTGACCATGCCCACTCTTAACATCTGAAATCTTTGAAAACCTGATTTCTCGGGAAATTTATTCTAAATTGAAAACAAAATATATAACAAATATTAAAGATATTAATATTTGGTAAGTTTGTTGCATACAAAGCATTGAGCTCCGCCCACTTTTAGGGGGCGTTTTTGGGAAAAAAACTGTTTTTTTTTAAACATAAATATTCGCTTTTAACGCATTTTCTCGTGCATCCAACGAAATTAGAGTTAATTGATTTAAATTTTCAACCTACGCCCTTATCTTCGGGCGTGGCCAACACAAATAATTGCCATTCAGTATAATTATGAAACAGACCAAAAATTAAAATTTGGTTTTAATGGGTAAAGAGGGTCGGGTATTTAGAAGTTCGTTACAGACGAGCTCTTGCAGTTACTTACTTGTTAAATTTTAAAATCCATAAAACAACCAATTTGGATGTTTTTTCTATTATTATTATTATTTTATTAAACTTACATAAAATGCTAAGAATAATAACTTAAGAGTCACAGCATGAGCTACAAAGGCCTTTAGCTGGATTATAATACATCCTTTTATGTTTTTCGTTATACTAAAGCTGCTGGGGCGTTAAGGGATGTTTAAAACAAATGTGTCTAGATAAATCTAATCTGGCCAACGGTTTTTGCGAAAAATGTAAAACAAGCTCCTTTTTTATTTCGCTTTTTAAATAGGTTTCAAAAAACTTAGACTTAGAAAAACGGCAATTTTAATTTTTTTTTTAACGCAGCCTGCTTTCCTTTTATATGCTTTGTACTTTGACAAAATCGCTTTGACCGTTAAAATACTAGAAGATTTAAAACAATATTTTTTTAAAATGCTTTTCTGTTTTTGACTTAAATCTCAGAAGTTTTCAAAATATTGAATAATTTCTGATACATACGTGTGATTTTTTTATATTCTTTTTTATGACAAGACCGATTTTTTCTAAACAAGACCGAAGAAGGGAGCACACGATTTTTTAAGGATTTTTGTTTTTTTTTTTCGAAAGTGCGTTTAAACGGTAAAAAAGTATTAAAACTTTCCTGACAAATATATCTTAAGCATTTGGTTTACTTTGTGTTACTTTTTACGTATGTATGTTCAAAATTGACTTTGTTACTTTTAATATTTTGAAAAAATTTAATTTTTTCATTGAAGTTTTGTATCTACATAACTTCGCCTTTCTTGTTCTTCTATAATCTATCTTCTATCTATCTATTCTATAATCTATTTTCCCACTAAATTTCAAACTGTAATTAAACCCTAATTTCTGCTGAAAAAAATTGCCCTCGTTGGATTCTCTGACTATTTTTACAGTTTAAAAGCATACAAAATTTTGTTTTTCTACGACTTCAGATGTTATAACACGTTGACGGACTGACAACGTAGCGATATTATAAGAGGACCTTTTTCCTATTTTGGACGGACTGCTAAAAATATTACCTGAGCCCACTTTACAAATTTTGAATCTAATTTTTTTTTCTCAGGTGTTGAGCTGTCAGACGGAAAGTTGAGCTGTTCAGTAATTGTGAACTAGTGCTTCGCTTCTGGGTCATTCATTACGTTTGGTCTTCGCGATTGTTGATGGTTTACGAGATGTGAAGCCAAAGCTAAATTTTGTTAAGAAACATTAAAATCGTATGACTGAATACGTTAACGTCAGGCGCCGAGGTGGAGCTAAAGCTTGCTTGAGAATCTTGCTCAATGGTTGATTTAACCCACAATATTAAATTCATCGGTGCTCACTTACACCACCACTGAAATCATGCCCATTTCTCTTTATCCAGGCATAGGTTAAGCCAAGGTCAGCTCAGTCCAACACAACTAACCCGTCGTACGGAGGTTATAGCTCTTAATTGCCTCCTACCAAACTCATGACTTGGGATACATTCGTGCACCTAATCTAAGACAAGATTTATGCTACTTACTAATTAAGAGAACATTTTTACGATTCTGAGATTTGTCTTAAGACTTTAAAAATTGTTGCGACAAAAAAGGTAAATTTTGTTTCCGAACCGATACGCTTCAGGTTTTAGGAAAAAAAGAAAATGGTCTTTTTTTTGTATTACGTTCTGTCATATTGCGACAAGGCTTGGTGTCTATTCTAACGACTTTTGTAGGAGCTGCATGGATGAAAAGGAAGGCGAGATCACTCTCCACCTTCTCTGCACATGCACCGCTTTCTCTAAGAACCGTTATCTTCACCTAGGAGCTTTCTTCTATAATGATCTTAGTGATCATTAAGCACGCCAGACCCAAAAATTCCTTACTCTTCATTAGTAGCTCTAAAAGGTTCAACGAGTAGGCAGTATTTCCAGATCCACGTGGTATCGCATTGGACCTACATAGGTCTAGGTGTGTTGGTTTCTTCGGACCCGACAGCCTCTCCAACCTAACCTTACCTAACCTCCGTCTTAATGAATATGAAAGAGAGTTTAATATACCAGGCATAATACTTACATCATTTGATTTGGAGTGGTTGCCCGGTTGGGTGTATGTATATTTTCAATATGAATGACAACCTGTAGGCTTGGCTTACCTTCCATTATATTTCAAATGATTGGACCCTTATTTCATATTGCTTTTTTTGTCCCTTCATTTTCAATTCGGAGCTTTAATTACTGGAATTCTATTTCCAGCCGCTTAATTTTCACTATAACATTTACACGTGTATCAATTGTACGCTACTGCCAATATCTCAGACTCTTAAAGATGGAGCCAACAGCTGGTGTTTAAGTTTTTAATAATTTAAAAACGCATTTGTGGCAAAATTAATGTACAACTTTTCATGAAGCATGGCATAAGTATGACAATAATGAATGGATCACAATATCGTCCATGTCACCAGCACAGCTTCAATTGCAAGCGACTGGTTCTGGATATCAAAAAAATATCGATGTACATATTTTGTTAAGTCGAAGGGCGCAATTTCAGTTTCTTTCATGCTATGTTTGAACATTTTAACATTTTTAAAAGTAAAGTCAAGTTTTCTTCTTCAAATAAAAATTTTGAATGTCTTTTAAAATTTTAGATAACTCTGAGAATTTCAATGAAATTAGCTTTTTCCATAAACTTACCAAGGAACTAGCAGTTGTGAGCAAAGTAGACTTTTTCGAATAGCGCTCAATGTTTAGAAATTCAGCAGCCCTCAACCCAGTCAAATTTAATTTAAGGAAATGGTATTGCAAGTAAAATGTCGTTTTAAGACGAACAACCCTCCAATCACCACCAAAACAAAGACAATTTCCCAGCTTTACAAAGACGGAATACCGGCCTAACATTTTCGAATTAGGGGGTGTCGATAAATAATTTGCAATCTCACAACCAAACTGCCTCTGCATGTGTACTACCCGTTAGCTGTTCCACATGCCCTCCTGGCTATGGAGCACCAGAAAATAGCGTTGACGACGAGCCAATTTGTGGTTAACACTTTTGAAGCAATACACTTTGGCATCGCAGTGATGTACAGTAGTGATGTATTGCACAGGAAGGATGGCCTTTGCGATGCAGTACAAAGGGAAATTGATAATTGACTGATTGTGGTTAATGGTGGTTTTTGCTATTATGGCAACCAAATTGGCTCGAAATTTAATTTATTGACAAATTGAGGGGTGCTCGTGGGTTATACACCAGGAGTATACCTGACTGTACCCTCAGTGCACGGCAACACTCTGGTGGGCGAGAATACCTAATTATACAGAAGCGGTGAATTTATAATGTGGTTTTATTGAAATTGAAATTGACAAAATTTCGCTCAAATTAAATCGTTTTATGGAAATGCCACCGAAGCTTGAATGCTAGTCCTTTTGTGGCCGGGAGTTGAGCCGAAGCTAGTTTACATGGTTTGAGTCCCACAGAAGCGCACATTCCTTTCATATCAAATTCGGATGCACGGACAAATGAATCTCACTGGCACTGCTCCTTGTATAATTGCTTCCTGATATGAAATCCCAGCCCTGTCATGTTGAGTTCACCACAGATTTCACCTGCAGATTACATCCATGTTTAGATTGTTCCTTTCCTCTTAAGTCTGCCGCCATTTCCAAGCCTGTCGCGGTTCATTCCGCAGATGTCTATTCAAAGGCGAGTCCAAATATGACTCGGCACAGATTCATTGGAGACCTCGCATAGACGAGTCAGGATCCCACAATGTTAACTAGCGCCCTGCGCTTGCTGCTGTTGTTGGTCATCAATTGCGGCGACCAAAACTATTTGCTCATGGCCATGGCATTTGGTAAACGAAAAAACACCGAAATGAATGGACCTGACTTTGCATGCCAGTTTTAGGGTATAGATACGTCCCGAATGTTGATTCGTTTCTAAATGAGATTCCGGATTATGTTAGTCATACAAAAGCGTTCTTTACATCCAGAAACAGATATACAGGACACACATAGTAAACACACAATAAGTCTAGGCCCCCACCTTGGACTTGTGTACAGCAATGTGCAGTCTGTCATAGATTTACCCAGAGATAAGTCCCTGTCTTTGATGGTATATTCCTCTAGCCATGCGCTTGCTATGTGATTCATTTGTTGGCAAACAGAGACTCTTATGCTATAACCATGGCAGAGGATTTACCACAGAACTAATGCACGCTACACTGACTGTGTGTACACTTACACTTTTGTAACGCTACTGTGTGCGAACGGTTCGTTGGAGCTGATACGGGGAATACAGCACCCCACGGCCCACATGCCTTCAAGGAATTAGGCTGGGCTTTAACTAAATGATATGTTTATGGATGTGGAGTTATTATACCACAAACTGATTATACGGTTTTTGTGGTACTTAGCTCCTCGTAGGTATTATAGTTCCTCATCCGTATACTGCAACTCCGTGTGCGTATAGCGTATGTCCAGGAAGCAAGGAAGTCATCTCTATTCATGGTCGTCCGGAGGTGAAAACTTTTTGCAATGTTATGAGAATCGAAGGATTGTTTTAAATGAAACACCTCTACTGTCTGGCTGGCGTAATGGAAAAGGCTGTACAGCCCCCAACCGATATGGTTTGCCTTCTGAATGTGAATGATTGTGCGCCCGTACCCTGGATTATAAGTTTGCTTGGGGATAAGCTGCAACAGGATATGGTATTTAATTCGCTTAATCGGATGGCTTTGAAAAATGTGCGCAATTAAATTTGACATTTCCTCTCATACGCCCAACTCCACAAGATAAGATGATGTCATTTTCTCATCAGACAAAGTATGAAAATTGACAAGATCCGCTTACGGCCACGCCCACAATTGACTTGAATGTCAGATATCCTCAAACTTACATTTTCTCTAAGAATGTCTTTTGGTCAAGTTAGACCAGGGGTGGAATCGGCTAAGGTGATCTATGATAAGTGATGTCACAAATCACAAAAATTCGTCTGCGCAAACTGTGATTATCACAATTTTCTTGTGACAGCTCTCGATCAATCACCGTCAAAATCAGCTGGTCACCAGTTTTCAAACTTTCTGGTGAAGTGGTGTTTTTGCCTACTCTTAGGCTGACTCTCTGCATGTACGAATAAAAATTAGTGTTCTTACATCACAGGCCTAATTAAAGCAACGACTCGGAACAATATATTTGTGATCGCCTTACGCAGACGGGTTATTTGGTTTGATCAAATTGACTGTCATAAAATGTGAAAATCACAGATCACCAGATGCAGAGTAATAACGGTCAGAAGCCTTTAATTAGACAAAAAGTGGATCGCCCACACCATTGACCATGCCCACTTTTAACGGCTTTCGTCACGGTCAACCATTAAACTTATGAAGGAGCTAAGGTTCTCGCTAAATTCGGCTAAGCTCATTCTCTCTTACCTAACAGGAAGATCGCAGTGTATTGTCACCGAGGTATATACTTCCAGCTTCCTCCCTGTGTACAGTGGGTTCCACAAGGATCCATACTCGGTCCTATACTCTTTCTTGCCACGTTAACGACCTACCTAATGCAGTAAAATATTCTGTGGTGTTTGCTGATGATATGCAGCTGCATATTCCTTGTCCCACGGATGGCATTGATCACTGCGCAAGAAAAATGAACGAGGATCTCGAACTCATTCGAGCTTGGTCGGCCGAGAATTGTCTTCTTTTGAACCCCACGAAGTCAAAAGTCATAGGGCCATACACAGAGAAGCGAATTTGATTCAGCACTCCTTTCCCTTATTATAATGGATTCATCGACGATCGAATACGTCGGTAGCGCGCGGAATCTGGGTCTTATCTTCAATTCCTCTCTTACATGGTCAGATAACATAGATTCTGTAGTCGGCAAAGTGTATGGGACTTTGTGTCTTCGTTACCTCTGGCATATTTCAACACAAAAATGATGCTAGCTAAAACATTGTTGATTCCTTTTCTGCTATATGGGTGCGAAGTTTTTTGTTACGCCGATTACCGAAGTAAAAGGAAACTCAACGTCCTCTTTAACACTAATGCCCGCTTTGTATTTAATGTGAGAAGACACGATCACATCTCAGAGTACGCAAAGAAAATTCTCGGCTGTACATTTGATAATCTCTTTTTTTTCCTTGGGTAGGAAAAAGTTTCATGAGGACCGGCCGCGCGTGCTCATAGTAGTGTGAGATTCTTACTCACTTAAAAACCTCCCATTTTCGGTCAGACTACGACTAAGTTTCCTTAACAAGTAGCTCAAGCTTCTGTAGTAATCGCGTGTGGCAGGCTGCCTTCCAAATAAGGCACCTACTATACCGTCAATTTATGCGGTTTCATCTTATGCTGCTAGATCCAACGTTCTCATTCGTTGTAGTCGGCGCGTAAGATTTGTCTGATCCAAAGTTCGGATAATTTCATTTTTGCAATGTCCGCGAAGACGAGTACTAAGTTTGTGAGCAAAGTTTGTTACCTCATCAGTCACGGTTGCGATTCCTAGATCTCGGCGTAGATTTATTGCTTGGTTTAGTACAACCCCAGAGTTGTATTCCGTACGTCCAAGATGGTTTTAGCACTTGCTTATACAAAAGCAGTTTGTTATATATGCTTAGTTTCGAAAATCTTTCGATAATCCAATTCATTTCTCTTAACTTGATTTCGAGCTCGTCGCGTTTCTTTTTAACGTGCGGCTTCCATTTAAGTTTTGCGTCTAGAGTCATTCCTAGATATTTCGCTTCATTTGAGTACGGGATTTGTGCCGAGTTAATGAATAAAGGTTTGTTGTTTATCTTTTTTAAGTAAAGTTAACATGCGTTGACTTAGTCTCGTTTAGGACAACTCGCCAGCTCTTCGTCCAGTCGCATATTTTGTCTAAAGCGCGCTGAAGTTTCCCTGTTGATAATTCAACTGTCGTATCAATAGCGAAAATAGCAGTGTCGTCAGGGAACGTAGTTAAAATAGTTCTCTCATCGTGGGGTTTGTCTCTTGTATAAAACAAAAATAATATTGGGCCGAGAACGCTTCCTTGCGGGACACCGGCATTTATATCTTTGAATTCCGAGTACTCATTTTCGTACCTTACGCGATAGATTCTGTCTTCAAGGTAAGACTCTAAGATTCTATAGAGTTTTTCTGGTAAGCTAAGCCTTAACTTGTACTTCAGGCCTTCGTGCCACATCTTGTCGAAGGCTTGTGATACGTCGAGAAAAGCGCTAGTATATATCTTTTTCGCTTCCAGAGCTTTTTCGATAATCTCTTAAAATTCAAAGTGTTAACATATTTACACGAAATAATGATTTCCAGGCAACCTGAATACTTAATCATCATATGGGCGTTTGCTCGATCCCAAAGATCTTTTTCACTAATCCAACCCAGGTACTCCTGCCTTGTATCCGAACGCCAGTTCTTCGTCCATGCAACCCGTTTGTGGAACTCCCTACCAATCAATTTAAGAAGATTTGGATATCCAAACTATTTTAAGATTTCACTTTTAAAGCACTTTGCCAGTGTACACCTATAAACATTGAAACAAAGTAAAGCAATAATGTTAAACATTTTTCTCTTTTAATCTTATTTTTATTTAGTTTTCATAAACTAATTATTTTTTTCAAAGAATTTTAAATTAGCTTCACAATGTAATAAGAAATTGTCTTACTGTGTCGCACTGATCTTAATAAAATTGAAATTGAATCGAAGGTATATTTAGTAATCCAAGTTTTAGTTAAACTCTGAGTTTTTACAGCACTTTAATAGCTCACTTAAAAAAGCCAGGTTGGATGGATGTGAAATATTAAGCAGATCATGAGCATGTATGCAAGCCTTTAATTTATGTTGAAGATTGTCAATGAAACGACTTGTCAGTGTCCTCCAATTTATGAAAAAATATTTTAAACCCAAAAAAATTATACAGTGACGGGCCGCTGAATGAAGTATGAATAAATTCATTCAAGTATGAATTCATACTAAACTGTCTTTTTTACTTTGGTGGCTAACCGATATCACTTTTAAAAAAGGACATTTTTGCAAAATTAAAAAAAAAAGAAATCTGTAGGTGTAATAATGCGTTTTATAATTAAATTTTATTACAATCGGTAATTCTCCAAAAAAAAAAAAATTAGTTATAGAAAAGTAGCTTTTCCCTACTATTCAGACTTAAAAATATTCAAGATATACAGGGTGTCCCGGAACTAAACGCCAAATCATTTAAAAAAAAAAAAAAATCATTCCAGCCATTCGGCTTTAACTTTTTTATTTAAAGGCCTCAAAAAGGCTCCTCAAGCTTTAAAGCTATTGATTCGTTTTTGTTGTCAAAATTGGTTTTATTTTATGTGTCTGAGCTGCACTTTCTCCAATACCTCTTAATTTGACAATATTACAGAATGATTTTTTATATCCTTGACTCGCCTGCATTTGCCGTGGCGGAAAGTGATCGACATTCCCATGGATATCCCATTCGATTCTTTTGATTGCCAATCCCTACTGCTCGACACACACCATGTGTTCGCAAACAGTCGAACAATAAACATGGAAAACTTTAGTGCCAGCTTCTGGCTGAATGCATAAACAACAAAGTTTCATTTATTTTACGAGGACAACTGACGACAATTGTCATAAAAAGAGTCCTCCTCTGTTCGGTGCACATCTACTCCTCTAAATTTCCCTCAACCATTATATTGAACGTCCATAAGTTTGCTGGCATTCAATTGATCTGCCTTGCCCGCGCTACACTACAAATCAAACTTTCAATCATCTTACAAAGTATTCAACCACCCTCTCGATTCCCATCCACATGTGGCTGCTGATGATGGTGAGCTCTCAGCAAAGCGGCAAGGGTCACCAAGGACTCGCCCATGACCACCACCTTTTTTTTTCTCCTGCTTCTTCCTTCGAATGCCCTCATTTCCCTCAATCAGTGTGCAGTAAAGTATGACCAATATCCTTTCTAGTTGCATCGTAAAAGTTTTCATCGCCCATAAAGGACGTCGTAAAGTGTCGGCAATGATCGTTTATGGCCGACGAAAATGTGGTATTAAACAGTTTCTCTGACTTCGGTTGGAGTTTTTGGCGAAACTTTTTCCTTCTTGGCATTTTTTGCCAAGTCCTTGGGATTGAAAGTGCGGGTGATGGTAAAAGTCCGTATGTGTGGGGTTGGCCTGTATGCTGAATGTTGTCCTGTGTTAGGCAATAAAAATCCTTTTTTTTTTGCCGAAAATTTCAATTTGATTTGACAAAGTGCTTACAAAGAAAGCGATATGTTTTGGGACTGGCATACATCGCAGGGGATGCTCTCTGAGGAGTGTGTTTGGTCCTTTCATTACTTATATTAAGCTGATGAACATTCATGAGGATGGAAGACGAAATGGGGCGGGGCCAACCAAACCATATAGAAATTGATTTTAATGAAGCAGGCATTATTGGTTAAACGGAGGATGTGAGTGAAGGGGACTATATACTGCAAGCGAAGCTGTAAATTTCGATACGAATTTAAGTAATTTTTATGGTCGTCACCGCATCTGCCATTGAGTGCGCAATACCAATAAGAGCAAGTGTTATTGGAAATAACTAATTAAATTACACGAAAGCTAATCAAAATAACTTCTTTCTTGAGGGGAAGGGTTCTTGAGGGGTTTACTAAGGGGAAGGGGAAGTTTTGGCAAAAGGTTTGAAAGGATAAATTTTAACAATTACCTTAACTCTGGTGAAAATAAAAATTCTGTATACGAACCTCGCTCTCATACTTGAACCTCAAAGTTTAAGTCTCCAACGACAAAACCACTCCTAATAATCGTTGGTTCGGTTGTCATAGCTATACAGAATGAAGGATGTATTTAAAAAAAAAAAAATTGTTCTGTTTCAACCTACCCCGCATATGGGACAAACTGCAACACCGACCGGGATATGTTCTAACAGAACTATAAATTCAATAAATCTTATTTTCGTTCTATTTTCAATAAGTTTAAAAGAGACGTAAAAAAAGCGAATAATTTAGTAAATTTAGGTAATTTTTATTTTCAAAACAAAAATATAATACGAAAAAAAATGCGTTCATTCAATTGGCAATAAAAAATTAAGAATCTTTATGCAATTTTTAACGGTAAGTCGTAGAAAGACAAAATTAGGTGAGGAACTTCGGAAATTAGCCAGAGAACCCAACGAAGGCATTTTTTTAAGCACAAATAACGGTTTTAATTACAGTTAATAGTTTCATGGGGAAAATTGATTAAATGTTTTTTAATACTTTTTTTAAGAAGATTATCAGGCAAAACTAGAAAAACCAAACTAAAGTTAAGTAATCACTGAACTTTAACGATAAGTCCAATTATTCCAAAATATTGATATAAGTTTTTGAGAAATGAAGAGTTGAAAATGTATGACGTTTTTCAAAGTGTTTGAGGCTGTCACTTTTGAATCGCATAGTGCACAAAGCCAATATTAAAGACACGTTTAAAGTAACTCAGAGTTAACGCAGTCAACTGAACGTCATATTTTTCAGAAAAAGTTTTAATACTGCCGTTTTAACACATTTTCGAAAAAAAATCACAAAAATGCATTAAAAAACATGTCCCCCCTACGTCCCCCCTCCTTATCGCCGGTGTTATTAAGACAGAAAAATAACACGAATCAAATTTTGTCCAAAATTTTAAGGAAAATTATAGCGAATTTTAAAGTTTCAAAACCTTCCGAGACTTAACTCAAAAACATAAAAGCATTTTCAAAAACAATTTTTTTAAATCTTCTAGTATCTCAATATTATGTCTGCACCAACAATTAAAAGAAGATTAGCGGGAGATGATTAAAAATAAATGCTAAAGTGGCTCTATCGGACAAATATTGGATTAATTTGACACGAAAACTCTGTTTCTGTCAATTTGGCTCTCAAAAGAGAGTGGCGATGTCATTTCCCAGGAGCGAAAAACGATTTCCTCAGTAAAAGTCACAATAGAAAACGTACTTGTGACAGATCTGTCGCACAGGGACAGTTTCAGTTTCCCTTTTTGATTCTCAAACTGTCACAAACGTGCAGAAAGTAGGTTGCTGAATAGAGTGAATGGGATTTATGAGAGGATTTATTTTTAATTGCTTGCCGAGAGATCGCGTGATTTGTGGAGGATTTAATAAAGATTTATATTAATCGAGGATTAGTGCTCGGTGGAGAAATGGTATTCGGTAGAAGAAATCTTGTTCAGATTCGAAAGTAAAAATCCAACAAAAAGAAAGCAAACTGCGTTAATTGCCGTTTTCAACCTAAGTTCTTCGAAAGCCTATAAATCGAAATAAAAAAGGATCTGGTTTTACCGTTTCCGCTAAAACCGATGGCCGTAAAATTTAAGAAGAAAATCAAATGCTAGCACAGATGATTGTCTTATTTGAAAATGTATAACGGGAACTGAAAAATATTAAAAATAGTTGTTTTATGGATTTGAAATATAAAAAATTATAAAAAAATGGTGTTAAGTATAAAGTTTTTAAATAAATAACGGACATGGCCTATTTTCTGAAATTTCGTACAAGGCTATAGTTAACTGTGAATATTCAAAAACTTTGAAGATTTGACTAAAAAACGTAAAACATTTTGGAAAAGACCGGTTAAGACGAGCTTGATTAAATTTAACTGAAGTATGTAACGTGGGGTGCCGTGGCGTAGTGGTTAGTGTGTGTGCTTTCTACGCCGGAGGCCTGGGTTCGAATCCTGCCATCGTCACCTGAAAAAAAAGACTAGTTCTTTTTCACGGTCCCCACCTCCGCGAGGGTCTGAAAAGCCCTCCGAAAGTATCATTTGTCCTGAAAAACTTCTCAAAAAGTGCCGTTCGGATTCGGCAAAAAATTGTAGGTCCCTTTGTATGTGAAGAAATTAATACACACAGCATACATTGTTGAGAAGTTGGCCCTGGTTCACCTCGAGCTGTTGCGCCACTCTATTTATTTATTTTTATGTAACGTCTTAAAAGGAAGCTAACTGCATTAAAAACGTTTCAAAGTTTGTCATTTTCAACCTCAAGTTTTTTAGCTCATTCAAGCAAACGAAATAAGAACAAGTGAGTAAGTGCAAGAGTTCGTCTGTAACGAACTTCTAAATGCTCGACCCTCTAAACCCGAAATTTAAAAGTTTTTAGGCTTGATTACATGAATTGTATGTCAATTATTTGTATGGCCACGCCCCGAAAAAAGGGCGTGGGCTTAAAATTAAAATCAATTAATTCTAATTTTAAATCATGAGAAAAATAATTAAAAGCGAATATTTTTTTTTAATACTTTTGCGTTCAAGGGTTTATGGCTACGCTTATAATGTGTTAACATAACGAGACTGGAAGGAATCAGAGAAGAAATAGGAGAGGTACTGATGCACATTGGTTTTAAATTGTTGAAGGCTAAACTGACGAGGAAAGATCTCTTGTGGAAGCCTGTCCACATTCGTGATGTTCTGCTGAAAATAAAACTCCAATACAAAGCGGTGCACCCCAAATTGGTCTCAACGGTGAACTGATGGACACATGTTGAACTCTTTAAGAGGTGGAATCCGGCAAGCTTTAAAAAAGCGGTAAAGCAAAGAAAGACAAGAGACATTGCGACGATGCTCTAAAGAGTCGAATGACTTTGTTATGCTCAAGTCACCTATAAGTTGAAAAGTTCTTTTTTGTATCCTATCAAGCAAAAGTAAAGGGGTCTTTGGTGCACCTGCCCAGACATGATGGAAGTTATACTCCAGTTTGGGGCATATGAATACTTTATAGATATTAGCCAGATCGGAAGGTGTGAAATAATGTTTGCATTGCTTTAGGAAGCCTAAGGATTTCGCGGTATTTTTGGCGATCTCGTATATGTGATCATCCTAACGAAGGTTTTCATTCACACACATTCCGAGTATAGAAATATTATCGGTTTCCGCAATGCTAATGCCATTCATAGTTAGGGACTGGAGGTCTCTATTTTGTTTATAGGGCAGTAAACAGTCTTGAGTTTTGGCTGCGTTAAATTCTACTCTATTAGAGAGACGAGATCCCATGCTGTTACGACGTTGAGGTCAGCGCAATCGTTCCATTTCAACGTCCATTTGACTGGAGCGTTTTCCTGGAAACGAGTATGAGTAGCTCAGAGTGCTGTCGTCGGCGAATGAATGTATTGGATTGGTAGTGGAGCACAATAGACCGTTAGTAAATATTAAAAAAAAGCGTTGGAGATAAAACTGTGTCCTGGGGCACACCAGCGTTAATGTGGTGAATGTTTAATTTGTAACCGTCCAGAACCACTTGAATTGAGCGGTTCGAAAGAAAATTCCTAGTCCACCGAATGAGAGGATCATCAATACCGAATCATATTAGACAGAAGAGCTTGATGCCAAACTCTGTCGAATGCTTTAGAAATGTCAAGCGTATTGGCCTTGCTTTTACCTAGTAGGTGAACGGAGCGGTTCCACTTTTCGGTGAGATAGGCCATCTGGTCAACAGTTGACCTTTTGATTCGGAAACCGTACTGTCGGTCACTGAGGAGCTTCTGAGATTCGAGATATTTCATAAGCTGGCTGTTCATCAACGTTTCCATGACCTTTGAAAGGATGGATGTTAATGGAATCGGTCGGTAGCTAGATGGAGGAAAGGAAACAACTTTTTTAGGGACGGACTGAACGTATGTTTTTTTCCGTCTGCTCGGGAAGGTACAAGAAGAGTAGAGCTAGCAGCAAAGTGAGCTGCAAGCAGTTTGGTTTTTTCTAAGGAGCTGACAGCTGGAATGTCGTTGCAAATATGAGTGTTGGGATGGAAGCAGAGGCACAGTTTTTTATGTTCTTGACAAAAGACCAAAAAATTTTGATGCCTTTGGGGCATTGCAAAATCCTTTGCCTCAATTTATTATCATAGAAAAACTTGACACGTCGTATTGAAGCATTGCAGTCATTTCTGGCTCGCTTTAACTTTTTTCGGTTTTCCTCATATGGGTTGGTTTTATAAAACCGAAAGCTCAGCTTCCTTATTTATACTTAAAAAAAAGTTTTTTTCTTTCTAAAAACGCCACCTAAAAGTAGGCTCAATGCTTTGTATGCAATAAACTTAGCAAACGGTAATATCCTCAATATTTGCCTCATAATTTTTTTTCGATTTAAAACTCCCAAGAAATCAGATTTTAATAATTTCAAAAAGTCCGTATCCCTCCTGTTCAGGGCATTACGAATTTGCTCGGTCACTAACAGGAGCACAGACTTGCAGCTTCGCTTAAAGCGAAAACCTGACTGAAAGCAACTAAGCAGGCATTTGCTGTGCAAATAGGATTGTATTCGCACAGTACAGCTTTTTCGAATACCTTAGACAGGAAGCGTAGGATAGCAATAGGACGATAGTCGAAAAGGGTGCAATTTTTATTTTTGGGGATCGGAATTATCTAAGCCCTCTTCCACGACAACGGGAATTCACATCTAGTGAGGATGGTATTAAAAATGTGTGTGCCAAACGGAAGAATAAATGGTAAAATAAGTTTGAAGAATTTAGGGTTCAAACCATCGAGACCTGTTGTACAAGAAGTCGATATCATTAGGAGGTTCAGTTTTTGCTTACCCAGTTGCCGTAGGTTCTTCCATAGTTGTGAGCCCGGAAGAATATTTTTGAGTATTTTCGCTAGTTTTCGAGCCAAATCTCAGAAATTTTTCCTCCTTAAACTTCGGCAAATTTTTCGTTAAATTTTTGTATAATTTCCGATACGTGTGATTTTTTCAAATCATTTCCTCGCAGTAAAGGTACTTTTTTAGTGCCGTGTTATAGCTCGGAAACTGATCAGTTAAATTTTTTTTTTATTTTGAAAAACACTTTCACTAGCGCTGTGGACCCAAAATAGTATTCAAAATGATGCTTAGATTTAACCTACAAAGATATGCAAATCCAAGATCAACTTCCTCCGAAAATTGCTTATATTATTTTTTCGTACACGAAGAATTTTTTCTGATAGGAAGAATAATAAGTTTTTTTCTACGATGAATTTGAACTTCGATTCATATAAGATTTTTTTAATTAGTAAATTTGATTATAAGCAGCATTTTGCATACTATTTTGGCACCATAGTAAAAGTGTTGTCAAAAATTAAAGAAAATTTTTACGGCTCCATTTTTTGTATGAGCTATAACAGGGCCCTTAGGAAAAAAAATTTAATACAATGTTTTGATGTCAGCCGATTTCTCAGTGTGCAAAATTGTTTGCCTATCGGCTTTGTACAGATAAATTCTATGAACTTTGCAAATCAAAAGTTTTTAGTGGGAAAATAAAGTATTGTTATGTGGCGACAAGAAATAAAACATCATACAGGAGCCGCTGAATGCACCCTTCGATTCACTTACACCCGCTCGATTCACTGAACGAAAATACCCAACTGTCATTCCAGTCATCTGATAGCCGACTGCCGTTCGAAGTTCAAATTCGATATCGAACTTCCCCTCCATGGAATTCAATGGAAAAGTACCAATGGAAAATTACCAGCGTCGAGCCATCGAGAACATGGTGAAATTGTATAAATACATGGATGACAGGCTCGGACGGAACCAGTGATATTTTAAACGTTGACTTGTGAAAATCGGTTAAAAAGTGATTGAATTGAAATAAAGTGTTGAATTCTAAGTAGTAAAGTTTGTTTGATAAGTAAATAAGTTTGTTTGATAAATAAAGTGTTTCATTGTGAAATTATAAAAGTGAAATTGACTTTTTTGACTTAAAATTTTCAAATGGAAAAACTTTGTATTTAAGACAGAAGATTAAGTGTTAAAATAGCAACTAAAACATACTTCTGGAGTATGACAATTGTGGAAGGCTTCAAATGTTGTTTTCAAGGCGAACAATTTCAAACTAATATTTCCACATTTAAATTAAAATTGCACACTTTTAGTTAACACTTTGAAATCAAAAGATCGTTGACTAGATCTAAAGCGTTTATTTTAGAAACTGACAGTAGAATCATTCTTAATAATAAAGATTATGTTACATATAAAATCGCGAACTTTAAAACTAAAATGAACAAGTTTAAAGTGATTTCAATAGCTAAAACTTAAAGGCCAATTTAATAACTTGTAATCCTACGTTGAACGTTTTTAAACAAGCTTTAAATTCCCTTTCTTACATTAAAAAAAACTAATTTTAAATTTAACTTTCAGCTCTTTTAAAGTTATTTTAAAAATACTGTGCTTTGAAATAAAGGTGTTTCGTTTGAAGTTAAGAGAAACATTTTTAACTGAAGCTGAAAAGTTGCATTTTAAAATGGTATCACTTTTAAATTTAAGATGCTTCGTTTTTAAATGGAATTAACTAAAGTTACTTACTTAAGGTGGCGCTACAGTCCGGGGTGGACCTGGGCCTCAGCCAACAAGCTTCGCTGCGTGTGGATTCGAAGATTTTCCGGGCCGGGGCGTTAAATAAACTAAAGTTAACACTTTTAAATCAAGATGGTCATGATGCCGTTATACATTAAAACCTTCAAATTTATTGTGTTTTTTTTAAAGATTTACTTTTTTCTCGGTGTACGAGCTCGAGATCATAACCTTATCAGGCATTAACATGGTGTGATAAAAAATGATGAAAACGCGTGTGCTTCTATTGAGTGCTGGAGGTATTTCTTTACTAATGTCAATAGGGACTTTCTTTGATAAGAGCATTTAGAAGGAGCAAAACGTTCAAAACACTCCTCTACATAACAGGAGAGAGTCAGAAAGTCATGCTAAGTCAGGGCAAGGGAAGTGCCTTCAAAGAGGTTCCATAATACAACGATGGTGGCGAAAACGATGGTAAAACTATTTAATGTTGGCTTAAGTGGAAGTTGGGAGGTAAAGATGCATAGTGCATCAAGAATATACTTCTTGGAGGCTCCCCCTTTCTAACGATTAACAAAATTACCCTTTTAAACAAACACAGCAACAACAAAAACTGACTAACCGGTGTGTAGAAGGCCAAAGACTGCAAAAGGGACTGATGCAGAAGTATTTGGGTCAAAAAAAAAAAACTTAATACCCTGAGTCATTGGGCAAAAGGTAATAGCATCTTTAAAAGTAAAAAAAAATGTAGAAATAAGTTATGAAATCTACCTCCTTTTTAGCTGAATAGGTTCTTGGGTGGGACCTACATAATGTCCATGTTAAAATAGAGGATAACGAGAATACAAATTTCTTGGCTGTAAAATTCGAACCATTCTGTGGCTTGGAAAACTCTCAAACCTTCTAGACCCCTAATTTGGCAAGCTGAAAATCTCCCGTGTAACTTGAAAAAACGAACTGGTCTAACAATTCAGACTTACAGCCCCAACTCTTGCAAACATACAAATTAGATTTTTAGGACATGAACAGGCTTACAGCTTTCATCGACCTCAACAAAAAACAACATTTGCCTTCCATAATTTATGAGGCACTGGATTGAACGTGGCGAAATTTATAATATCGACTGACAGCAAAGTCGACCTATTAAGTCGACCCTTTTGCCTCAGATACAACTTAGCAATAAAACTTCCCTTACGACGTTTTGTAGTCCTCAAAAATTTGAGTTTTAAATAATTTGCAATAGTCAATGTTGCATCAGTGTTGTGTCAGACGTGTTTCCCTTCAATGTCAATTCAATACGTACCTACCTGCATGCCTGAGCTTGTCGTTAATCAAGCCAAGCCTATTAAAACCAGTGAAACCATGTACGGGTCTGATGACTCTAATCCTTTCGCAATAAAGGAACTTCAATTTCATTCCAGAGTCATATTTGTCAATGTAAAATTTTTCACGTTTTTAGGTAACGAAATTTTACAATTTAACATCTGTGTAGACTTTTTTGTCGGGAATCGAAAATCTAGTACAATAACTTCGTAAAGAGTAACTTTATCCACTGCGCCTGTCGCTATAACACGCAATACTCTTCTACCAAAGTGCGAACGCATACACTTTCCTCGCAGCAGAACAGCATGCTTCTAGGCGGCAAGACGGATTTCGTTTCTGCATTCAGTTGCGGTTTGCTTTGGTTGCTGGAAGGATGTGCCCGTGTCGTTTGCTTTCCTTTTCCATTTCCGTTTGATTTGATTTCAAGGATCCGTATCAAAATTTCACCCAGCACACGGTGCTGGTGAAAGTGAAAACACACAGACTAGTGAAAGTTGTCGATTTTTCGAAAATGCACTGCTTGTCAGGTGCTTCGCAGAGTCGTGTGTGGTGTGGTGCATTGTTAAGTGAAAAGTAGTGATACGGACCACATGTAGTGTTTCAAAAATCCTTTCTTCCCACCCCTGCTTGAATAATTTAACAAGTGCGTACACATATACATTCCTTTATATAACACACCCCACCATACTAAGTGAGATTAATATTCATCACCCTGTTATCCTGTAACGACTCATTTTGAATGTTGCTCTGTCGTCTCACCCCCATTAAGGACTTGTATTAGTACCTCTGCTGGAATAAAACCTGCCGACTTACCTCAAAGTAAGTATGTGTGAAGATCTGTTTAAATTTTTAACGAAAACATCTCGGCAGAGCATAAATGTTGGAATGGAGTGTCACGGATAAATAATATGCAAATCATGCTAAACGACCTTCAATTTTTCATTAACCCCACACAGCCCACCCTCTGTCTTTGCGTTTAACCTCTGGCAGAGCTGGAGGTGTTTGCACCTACCCTTCGGTCGGAATTGAGGTGTTACGGCTCAACAGTATGCTCTGAAAAGAGCCCCATAATTAAATGCATAGCTGGGAGCATAGGAACGAAAAACTTTCAACTGATCCCTCGTGCCGGGAAGGGTGGATTTCGCATGAAAGCCAGTAGCCACTTAAATAAAAAGGGATTTTGCATATTCATAGAAAGTGAACAACTTTGTGGTACTTTGGGGAGAGAAGTGTGCGAATCACAGCGACCATAGACGTTGTGGCGGCATCCTTTTGCGCGTGGTAGGTACTCTCGTTTGCGGAGTTCGTGTGTGGGACGTGGGGCGCTGAATGTCTCTAAAGGTGCGGTGCCTTTGCAGACTGTCGGACGCAATTCCCATGCTTGATTATAGAGCTATTTTTTTCCTAGTCTGGAATACTATTCAGATGCTGAATGCATACACAACACTTTCTATCGCGCATTATGGTCTTAGTGCCATGGACGGTGTGCATCTAAAAAGGAGCTTAGCCAAAAAACCCTGTTCGATTCAACACGCCTAGTTTTGCCCTCTGTGTAGCGTGTGATGAATGGCATTGCAGTTGCCCACACCCAGAAGTTCAAATAAAATCCTATTACGGATGACTGTGGTGTCCCTGTCCCAACACTCGGACCGGACGGTTGCCAAAATTCGTTTCGTACTCAATTTTAGGGAAAGAACTTGTTCAATGTGGGAATTTATTTCGCATTTTGGGGGAGTCCTGGGAATGTTTAAGTGTGCGATGGAGGAAAAACACGAAAAAGGTTTTCTTTGAAATCGTGTTTGCAGAGGACTTTAGAGATCTGAATATAGCTTAAAGGCGGAGTCTTTTCGGGACAGAACATTGTTGTTTAAATTTTCGTTCTGTTTGATATGCAAATTTTGAACTCGAAATTCGTATTTATTTGACGGTATTTCTGGATTTGCTGGCGGTATTTGGCGAAAATGTATTTCAATGCAAGAAAGGGGTATAATGGCTGTGGGCGAGTTTGAAAGCGGGCCATTAGGGATGTAAAGTTTTGGTGGAAAAAGGTAAATTTTTTTAGCGTAGGTACAATAAACTTTAAAGAGCTGGGCGCTATTTTATTCAACGGTCAGTCGCTAAATTCTTGTAGCAGGTTTTTGGCCGTGGGAACTTTCTGTTTGCTTAAGTGCATCAAAAGGTTTATTCTGGGGCTTCTTCTCTGATGGACTTGAGATAAGACACCTATTTTAAAGATTTGAGGAATATTTTTGAACCGAAACTGCGAAAACAGGCAGGGTTGACCATTCGGACCACTAAAGTGATAAATGGATTCTGCCAAACTTTCCTTACTTAAACGGACAAAGTGTTAGGCAGCGTTAGCCGCGGTAAGTACTACAATGGATTTTTTTAAGACTCATCATGGTCAAGTAAGTTTAGATTATGCGTCTCCACCGGCAACTAAAAAAGGTTTCGCTGAGACCTTTAGGTCTAAATCGTCTAAAGATTTCGTTTTTAATCGTCTAAAGGTTTCGCTTAAGACGATTAAAAATAAATCCCAAAGTGGCTCCACCGCACAAATATATTGTGCTGGAAAAATCACAAAAGAAAACTTGTGACAGATCTGTTTCAGTTTCCTTTTTTGATTCTCAAACTGTTACAAAGCTGCACAAAATAGGCTTGTGAATAGGGCGAATAGGATTTGTGAGAGGATTTTTTTTTAATCGCTTGCCGAGGGGATTTAAATTTGAATGGGAAATCGTCCGTTTGTTGAGAATTTAATATAGATTTATATTAATCGCGGATTAGTGCCCGGTGGAGATATGGTATAAGTCTATAGACATGAAAGACTAAATTCATAATTAGTTCTGTCATAGTTTTTATTGCTCTGATGATATGTCAGACAACTTGCTTGTCAACATTTGAGCAAGCGAGCCTTGTAAAAATTTAAGCTCGAAAAAATACTTTGGGTTAAACTTTATTCGCACACCTAGTAGAATCACCTTAGAGGCTTATGTAGTTAACACAACTAAAGCGCATTAGACACGAGAAACTTTTGTATTTGGATTTTCAAACGAAAATTCAGCGAAAAGAAATCAGTGTATTTTATTAGATAAAACTTTGAGGAGCTAAGTAACTAAACAGAGTCCATCGCAGTTGATGGAGGAATTTCAAAGCTGAGCTTACTTTTTTTAGCAGGATTTTTTACTACCTTAAGTTTTTTTTTATTTTTCTCGCAATCGACTTGAGTAGATCCAGGATTTCCCTCCTGGATCCTAAATTCCTTCTTCTATTCTCTGATAGTTTCTTGAATTCCAAGTGTTTGTAACCGCGGTGTTCTTTAATACCACGAGCCGTTACACCAAGACACTTCACTCCAAAAACGTATTACCTATATTCAAAACGTATATTTTTTTTTTTAATTTCTTGAAAAGCATTGTTTTAATTTCTCAACCACCCTCTGCAAACCACCTTGGTTCGACTCTTAGGGACAAAGACGGATAGGTACTGTAGGTGAAATATTAAGTCAATAAGTGCTGAAACTGAGAGGCGTGCGAAAATAGAAGAGAGGAAATGGTGCATTTCGTCCTTTAAAATTTTATTTTTTCGAGATTTTCGTTTAAAACTTTCGAGATTATGATTTTCGAGATATCATGAAAAACCGACCCTAAAAAACCTTTACCTATAGAAAAAAGTCCGTCAAGTATGAAGCCATACGCGCAGCGGTCCGTCGGCCTTTGTTAAAGGTAAGGCTCATCCGTATTAAAAAGTTTTGTAAAATACTGTTTTTTAATAAAATTATTGCTTATATTTTTTCTAATGTATTTTTGCGATTTTTTCGAAAATGCGTCAATAAAAAACCGTATATCAGAACTCTTGTGGAAAAATCGGACTTGCGCCCTAGTTTAAACTTGAGTTGTTTTAGAAGTGTGTTTAATATCAACTGTGTGGAGCTTGTGGCTTAAAAGTTATAGCCTGAAACATATTAAAGACGGCATTTTTTCAACTCTTCATCTCTCAAAAACCCTTCAATATTTTCAAAAAATTAAATTTTTCTACAAAAAATTCAACATTTACTTGATATTTAAACATTTACTTGATATATAAACTTTAAGCCAACACAAGTTAACGAAAACTTTATTTTCGTTAAACTTTAAATTTCGGAAAGCCGACTTAACGGCCAACTATAATAGTCGGAAGCAAACTGATGCTAACGTCATTACCGGACGAAAAGTTACCTTTAGTTTCGTCAAACAGACAAGCAACCTGCAATCGCCTTTTGCAAAAGTATAAATCTGTCAAGTCGCAATTTCATTGGTTTTGCGAAGCGTTGTTTTGTTTACGTGCATCTATTTTAAAAGAATAAAAAAAAAAAACAATTAAAAACAATTCTGCTTTCTTTTGGTTCAAGTTCAATAGAATCAGCCACACACAACACCAATTTCCAAAACTTGACGAAACTGACCCGACCGATATTATGGGCGCGTTATACGAATCGAATGTTTTCGCACAATTTCTGGCTCCGTACGTAGCATTCAGTCTATTTTAGTTGGCTCTTTAAGCTCATCAAAGTCTATAATGGTTGGGCCTATAGATATGTATATCAAGTAAATTTTTTTTTTTTTTTTTTTTTTTTTTTTTTTCGTCCATCCTAGTATTCAAAAAAAAAAAAAAAAAAAAAATTTACTTGATATACATATCTATAGGCCCAACCATTATAGACTTTGATGAGCTTAAAGAGCCAACTAAAATAGACTGAATGCTACGTACGGAGCCAGAAATTGTGCGAAAACATTCGATTCGTATAACGCGCCCATAATATCGGTCGGGTCAGTTTCGTCAAGTTTTGGAAATTGGTGTTGTGTGTGGCTGATTCTATTGAACTTGAACCAAAAGAAAGCAGAATTGTTTTTAATTGTTTTTTTTTTTTATTCTTTTAAAATAGATGCACGTAAACAAAACAACGCTTCGCAAAACCAATGAAATTGCGACTTGACAGATTTATACTTTTGCAAAAGGCGATTGCAGGTTGCTTGTCTGTTTGACGAAACTAAAGGTAACTTTTCGTCCGGTAATGACGTTAGCATCAGTTTGCTTCCGACTATTATAGTTGGCCGTTAAGTCGGCTTTCCGAAATTTAAAGTTTAACGAAAATAAAGTTTTCGTTAACTTGTGTTGGCTTAAAGTTTTGTTTTTACTTGTCATTAGTTCATTAATTGTCATATTTAAGCCAATACCAAGAAGAATATACCAAGAACTGCACGCTGATCTCAAAAGTTTAAACACATTTTAGATCGGACAATCGGTTTCGGAAATGCAAAAATCCAAAGTTGAAGAAAAAGTGACATAATTTTCAAATTTGATTAAAAATTCTCAAGGCATAACGTGATATTCGAGACATTCACAGTGAAATCTCATGATTTTCATATCGTTTGCTTCACGTTATTATGGGCACCACAATCTTTGTGGTTTTTCGTTGCATTTCAACATTAGATTAATCCCGCTTAAGCCTATTAGACCTTAAGGCCCAAACATAATAGATTTGAGCGGGATTAATCTTATGTCGAAATAGAACGAAAATCTCACACAAGTTCAAAATCCCGTTACATAAATATCTAATATTTAAGATATAACCTATATTTGTATTTTTCATACAAAGTATTGAGCTCCGCCCACTTTTAGGGGCGTTTTCAGGAAAAAGCTGTTTAAGCAATAATTTTCTCTCATAATTTTAACGAGATTAGAATTGATTGATTATAATTTTTAGCCCAAACTCATTTTTGGGGGCGTGGCAAATACAATTAATTGCCGTGTAGCATATTTATTCAGACCAAACGAAGTTTTAAGCTTGGTATTGCATGGTAAATTGGGTCGGATATTTAAAAGTTCGTTACAGGCAAACTTTCTCACTTTTTTTTCCCCGGTGGGTAGGTAAAAACCTTCATAGGTACTATGAGAATCGAACGCGCGTGCTCATAGTAGTGAGATTCTTACTCACTAAAAAAACCTCCCACTCTTTGTTAGACTACGACTAAGTTTCCTTAACAAGTAGTTCAAGCTTCTGTATAGTAATCGCGTTGGGCAGGCTACCTTCCAACGAAAGCACCTGCAATAACGTCATTATGTGCGGTTTCCTCTTACAATGCTAGATCCAACGGTCTTGTTCGTTATAGTCGGCGTGCAAGATTTGTCTGATCCAGAGTTCGGATTATTTCGTGGTTGCAATATCCGTGAAGGCGAGTGTGAAGTTTGCGAGCAAAGTTTCTTACCTCGTCGCTCACGGTTGCGACGCCTAGATCTCGATGTAAATCGCTATTTCTTATATACCATGGAGCATTAGCTTAGTGTCTTATTTTGAAAAGTTTCTAAAATAGATATGTTGCTTGGCTTGCTACAACCTCAAAGGTACGTCCAAGATGGTTTTAGCTCTTGCTTATACAATAGCAGTTTGTAATATACGCTAAGTTTCGAATAACGTCCGATAAGCCAATTCAGTTCTCGTAGCTTGATTTCAAGTTCGTCGCGTTTCTTTTTAACGTGTGACTTCCCTTTTAAGTTTTGCGTCTAAAAATAAATAGAAGTAAGTTAATTACCCTCTTGTAAGTAAAATTTACATGCGTTGATTTTATCTCATTTAGGACGATTCGCCAGGCCTTTGTCCATTCGCGTATTTTGTTCAAAGCGCGTTGGAATTTTCCTGTTGATAGTTCGACTGTCTTATCCGTGGAGGATAGCCGTGTCATCAGCGAGCGTGGCTACAGTCGTTGTCTCTACTTGAGGTACATCTATTGTAAAAAGTAAAAACAGTGTTGGACCGAAGACGCTACCTTGTTGAACGCCGGCTTGTATTCTTTGAATTCTGAGTTTTCGCTCCCGTTTCTCACTCGAAATAGTCTATTGTCAAGATAAGACTCTAAGAGTTCATACATTTTTTCCGGCAAAACTTTCCGTAGCTTATATTTTAGGCATTCGTGCCAAACTTTATCAAGGGCTTGGGATACGTCAAGAAAAGCGGTACAACATATCATTTTTGCTTCTAGGGCTTTCTCAATTTCATTAGTTATTCGATAGACCTGGTTAGTTGTTGAATGTTTGACCCTAAAGCCGAATTGGTGATCCGCAATCAATCATCTTTACTTCAATTATTGGTTGCAGTCGTTTGAGCACAAGTTTCGCGAAGATTTTAGATATAATCAGCAGAAGCTACATTGGTCTATATGATTTTTTGTCGTTCAGGCATTTCCCTGGTTTCGGAACCTTTATTACCTCTGCGACTTTCCATTGCCGTGGAACGTATGAAATAGAGAAGCTTGACTAACGCTCTTTTCGGTAGCTCCTTCGAAATTTCCCCAGTAATGAGGTCATAGCCTGGAGCTTTATTATTCTTCAAATTTCGGATTGTTTGACGAAGTTCAGACAGTGTCACGGTTTTCATTCGATAATTGTCTAGTTCCGCATTGAGATACAGATCGTCGACCAACGGCTCCCCGTCAAACGGTTTGAACGTTTCTTCTAGATGTTCTGCAAATACATCTGCTTTCTCTTTGTCGCCTTTTGCCCATTTACCGTTATCTTTTCTTATTGGCGCCGAGTGTACTATGGGCTTTTTAATGGACTTCACGGCTTTCGCACTTACTCACTTGTTTTCACATGAATTTTCAATCTGTAATTAAACAGTTATGTGGTTAATTTTAAACTCTTTCAATTTTCGAAGTTGAAAAGCTCACCAAATTTGGTTTTTCTACGAATCACCGTTTAAAAGTTATACACGGGGTTATTGACGATCGTACAGACGGATGGACGGGCGGACAACGTTGCAATATCATAAGAGATCCTTTTTTCCTTTTTGGACGGGCAGCTCACAAAAGCGCTGGAATCCATCGAGTGAATCGAAATCTATGCCGCAGCTTCCCCAACAGCTGTTTTGTTGCACATGCACATAAGTAAAAAAAAAACTGGAAAAGATCGTCATTGATCGCCATCTGCGTATATTTTTTTGCAGGTTCACTAAGGACCTCATTCGACACGTTTCTGGCTTTATTTTTTGGTCTTTGACTTGGTATTATTTGGCTTAGAAGCCTTAGTATAGGACATCGTTTAGAGACTAAAACATTATAAATAGTACTGTGCTCGTTTAGGATACTTGCATGGCGATGGCACATGTGACATGTTATCACAAGGTGGTTACCGTAGCCAGGGGTACACCAGTTATCCCTGGCACCAGTAGGTTACCGATTCCCTAACCGTAGCCTTGTTGTGGGGTGCCGTGGCGTAATAGTCGCAGTGTGTGTGCCTATTAAACGGGAGGTCTGGGTTTAATCCCTACCGTCGCCAGCTGAAATAAAATTGGCCCTGCTTCACCTCGAGCTGTTGGGCTAGTCTATTTATTTATTTATTTATATTAACAACAAGGTTGATTTCGCCGCAGTCAACTTTGCAAAGATGACAACGGGAAGGAGATGGATTATTGTTTTTATAAAGCAGCTGTAGATGTTATGCTAAGGGCGGCGCAATTATGTGGACACATTCTAATTACCAAAATTTTTCTAGTCAGCGTTGATTTTTCCTTCTTCTTCCTTTTGCAGTTCGAAGAATATAGGTTAATCGAGTCCTTAATCGCACGATTTCGAATCAGTTTACACAGAATTTTATCTCTGAATTAACCCTACAGTTTCTTCTTGTATTTTTCAAACTTATCACGGTATACCCGTGACTATGATATATATAATTATTTCGAAACGTGCGTCACACGTGGGATATAATAATATCGATTGCTGTAAGTCCGAAAAAAAAAATGTTTTTCTCCTTAAGATAAAGTCTGCAAATTTTAGGTCGACGCTCCGTAGTTTTTGGAAGCTTGATATGGTTTTGATGTCTTCTTTTAACGTGTTAAAAATAATTGCCTTTGTTATGCATAAAAACTTTTTGATATTCGAATGCACGCTTAAACGGCCCCCAAAAATGTAAGCCGTCTGGCCCGGCCCCACTGGCTGCTAAGATTAGAAACTAAACAGAAATAATTTTGTTTAAGTGCACGATGAAATACTTCAGAAGATAAGTTTAAATGCCTACTAAAAAGATACAAACTGGTATCGACCTAGCACATAAATTAATTGCAAGTCCTTACGACGATTCGACATACTCCATCCAATCAATATCTGTTTGACAGGTTGCTATGTCGAATTTAATCCAGACAGACCTTAAGATTTAGCTTTTCCATTTGTAAATACAAATGCTTACATATATGTATATACCTGCCTACCCATACGTAGAAGCCAAAAATACCTCTTAAAAGACAACAGAAAAATAACGAAGAGATTTCCCGAAACAACTCAGTGAAAAGGCTTTTCATTGCCACCCTTCATATCTTCCTCTTCTGAATGGCAATTGTCGTTACCAATAAAGGACTCCATAAATAACAAGCGTGTGACACATTTTCCCCCTCCTAGATTGTCCTATTCTCAGTTAGAAAGGAAAAATGAAACAAAACACAAGAAAATGAAAGAAATTGTAATCAGGACATCCCACTGAGACACTGAGTATCACCACTTATACATCCTCTGGTGCAAAAAAAAAAAAAAACGAAAAATTCTAAAAGCCAAAAAGGATGACAAATCCCCATTTTCCCCACATCTCGTATACTGTTGTGTATGTCTCTGGTTCAATCTGTTCGTTTATATAACCCTAAACTGACTTCGTTTACCTTTCGTTATACCATCAGCCTCCCGAAAGAAAAAAGTTGATTTACATTATTCATCCAAAGGATCACATCCCGCAGTGTGCCGTCATTGGAATTATGACGGTATAATGGAAATGGCTGTTGTATATCCTTGTAGGTTCGTGTGTTAGGTCGGATCCATCTCTTTGTATACAACAGCATCACATCATGGCGTTGGATTTGGCTTCGTTCATTTTGTCTAGCATAGCCGTGCTCTAGAGCAGATTGCTGTCATTCATAACTTGTGTGCTGCCTGCCCCGCGCAGCTTCAAAAAGTGTGAATTGTTTTAATACATACTTTATCGTTTTATGGTGTTGTGGTATGGCTGAAGGATATTTGACTCAACGCGAAATCTCAACGTAATTCATGTGAGTTTTCGACAGAGATGAGCGCGGAATTTATGGCGACGGCAGGAGCAGAAGGAGCTGATGATTTTGGCGCAGCTGCGTTAAATAGTTTTATAGGGCTCAGTCACGACGAGATAAATAAGTCATGAAAAATTACATCATCAGGGGGTGGAGATGATTTTCTATCGTAAAAAATATTTAATAAGTTTTGTCAGATTTTTCTTAGCAGTTTTACGAATGCTGTGGTTGTTTGCTAAAGGACCTAAAGTCTTTTAAGATTGCATTTTCTCAACATCACATCGAAATGGATTTTTGGGTTTTAGTTTCTTAATGTCTTTGACGCAGAGCTTATTCTATACAAGTTTTGGACTCAATGAATATCGTAAAACAGCATCTGACTGAAATTAAACTCGGCTTCTAAGAAAAACTTCGATTTCAGGGCCTTAGGGCATATTAATCTTCGAAAAGTATGTCCTACAGAAGTAGCTTTTCATCGATCTTTGCCCGAAATGCTTTCAACACCCCAAGTATGAACAAGTCTTCCACACCAAAGACATGCTTATTACCAATTATTACGAAACATTTATCATTTACCAAAGGTAGCAGCACGCACACCCCACCACCACTGTTGCTCGAAAAATGAGGCAAAACTTCCTCCCCTTCGAAGCTAACGACATCTTCTGAGCCCGCAGTCAAGGAACCATCTCTAGGTCATAAACGTAATGAATTATTGCTCCAAATTGAAAAGAATAATTGCGCCGCGGCGCTGCCATTTGGGGGTGGGCTCGGGATGTAACTCATAAATCGTAAATCTTACCGTCCGACCGCGCCGGGCGGCCTTTCTCAAAATTAAAAGCAATCCGTAATCTTAATTCGTGATCTTAGAGAAAGGCCAAAAATATACACACATAAAATATGAAACAAAGACCAACGGAGTAAGGCACACGGACAAGACGCGAATTTAATGATGTTTCTATATGGCGCACAATTTACAAACTCGAGGGCGAAAGACCAACAACAACGAGTCGTCTCATCGTCATCAGTCACATCCCATCCATAAAAGTGGAAATTTTTAATTAAAGTCAACCCCAGGATAGCAGCCAGTGTCTACTGTGGCATAAAGAGCTTATAGGGTCGTATCCACCCCTCAGACATTGTGGGCGTTAAGAAAGGACTCCTTTGACTATAACATTTTCAATTCGTTTTCGATGTGTGCTTTGGGTTTTTTTTCCATCAAGAGTTCTTACCAGTCATCTCGAAATATTCGAGTCAAGCACCTTTTGTGAATTTGCTTACGAGCGTTCGTATGAATAAAAATATTAATTAGGAAGGATGAATGCAAGGTCGTTTTTCAAGGGAAAAAGGACGATGGAGTTGTATTCAACAGGGAGCATATTGCTTGTTAAATGAGGTTCCTACTTTAGTCTTTACAAAGTTAAATACGGTCACCAGCAAAGTTAAGACGTACGTAGGTTAAGGTGAAAAAAGGATGTCCAAATAGAGCCCACATTTTATACAAGATGTTATATTTCGAATAAATCAGGCATTAAATGTCGTCCCGTCATCAACATTTTTCAGAAAAAACAAGGGACTTGCTGACAACCCAAACACCAAAGAAAAAAGAATTCGCAACCCCGTGAATTCGCCCAAACAATGTCAAATATTTCCAAATTAAAGTGGAAACGATGACAGACAGACCTTTATGAAATTGAAAGCATGACAGGCGAAATTGTTACGGTAACGAAATTTCTGTTATACCTATGTACGCACACCCTTAACATAATTTTTTGTAGAAGAATTGTACATGAATGTTATTCAATACATTCACTTTTGTGCTGTGTAGATGTACAATTTTATGTCAATGGAAACACAGCCTACGTCTCGAAGTACTTACAACTAAAAATTTAACTTAAAATAAGGAAAATAGTAAAAGTTTTTGTTTGAGAAATATAAAAACAAATTCAGGGATTACAAACGAGGAGGACAAGAAAGGCAAGTTTGTGTCGAAAGCAAATTTGTGTCGCACTTGTACTCATTCTTGGATTTTTTCTGTATTATATCCATTTGTGTGACTATTTTAATTTATTCATCGAAATTTTTTAATATTTGTCAGGTGACACTTTGTTTTGTTTCTACTTTTCTTTAAAAATACTCGGGTTCCACTGTCGGGCCCTAACAAGCCCTATCAGGTGTGATGTAAAATATTCAGTCCCATAGCATGTTTACACCGCACCCAAAACACACACTTCAATCTGTTTAAGCATAGTTCTGAAACACGTTATTCGTTTGATGTTTATTACCACGATGCTCGCTATCAATAAGCAATGAGCAAGCTGTATTGTGTACACAAAAGAGAGGAAAATGAGAACCTACTACTTCAACTTCATGTTGTTGCTTATGTCGTGCATTATGGAATCAGAGAGAAGAAGAAGGCTTTTTAAGATCCCGGGATGCAAGTGGGACTTTGGGACAGGTGGTGGCACTTGGGACTGACAATCTGAACGTCTTGGTCTTGGTTCAATGCAAGGTCCAAACAACTATTTATTTTTTTGTCAACGTTTAGACGTTGTGCTGAATGAAATATAAAAAATACAGTTTTTTGGGTTAACTTTCGCGGGTTCTGCTCAATCAAACCGATTGAGCTTGACATTTTTTTCGCTAATATTTCAACTCAAAACTGCCACGAAAAGTACCTAGTAGGTACCTACCTACCTGCTTTCAGTAAAAAGGAAGAGGGAGTGGAAATTTGCTTTACCGGTCGCAGTTTTAAAAGTCGGCTAACTCTAACCTAAATAAAAGAGATCTCTGATTATTTTTTTTTTAATAATTTCACCTCTATTAAGCGTGAAAGCGCTCTAGTGGCGTGTTTGCGCCGAATTGGGTAGAGGGCTTCAATTGGGGTCGAAGCGGTTTTAATAAAAATCCAAGACTTACACTTACGTATATGTAGTTAAAAAAATATAGGCTGGCAATAGTCCAACAAGTTCGATATATTTTAAGTGATTGAGGAGGCTATATTTGGAAGATCCAAATCTTCTCTTTCTTTGGAAAAAAAGTAACGTAAAATCTACTACAAAAACCATTATCTTGCGTTAAATAATTTTAAATCAAGATTTGACTGCGAAACGGAGTTGGTTTTACTATTCTTCTTAGGTCCAAGCAAAGTTGCGATAGCCTCAAAAGTGAACGCGCTTATTTTGACGAGCCGAAATGTTTTTAGCGATCCGTCCAAAAATGGAAAAAGGACCTCTTATGGTATCACTCTGTTGTCCAACCACACCTGTATCTTCTGAACGGTGAGTTGTAGAAAGATTAAATTAGTGGGTACACTAATAAAAAGTTCATGAAAAAAGAGAACGCACGCAAGGGCAATTTTTTTGGCTCCGGGTAATAGAGCCCAACGAAGTTAGGGGGGCCAAATTGGGGGATAATTATACTGCGAAATTACTCCCCAAATAGGAATGAAGTCCCCAAATACACATGAAAGTAAAGGTAATAAAGGAACTAGGCAAAAAGGTTGCATAGGGGCGGCTCCTCCCTCCATATTAATCTCACTGCGTCGGTTGATTTCTGAAAGGTAAATATTGAGGACTTCTTTCATTGCAGAATTTGGAGATCTTTTTCATAATAAAAAAAAAAACAATTTGGGGTATGAAATAAGCCCCCAAAAACAAATGAAATTAGTCCCCGATTTTAGGAGTTCATTTCATGTAAAATAAATCCCCACATCCATATAAATTTTGGGTAGTTATTTCTTTTTTAATTGTGGGTAGTTAATTCTTTTTTATTTCTTTTTTAATTGTTAATAAAATTTGGCTCCAAATACCTGAGCCAAATTTTTTATACACACATAACGGTTAAATTACAATTAAAATTTTTGATGGTAAAGAAGCCAAAAGTGTTTTGGCTCTTATCTTGAATAGTTTTACAGCCAGAAAAAAGAAAATTGAAACTACACTATGTAAACATTGAGTTTTCATAACAAAATGGAATTGAAAAAAAAAAAATTAGGTAAGATTAGGTTGAAGTCGCTTTTAAAAGTGGCTAGTAACTTTTTTATTACTTTATTCTGAAAACCGATATTGCCCGAACATATAAAGCAACCGCAGCTTAAGCAAAGTTAAAATCAAATTTCGGTTAAATCGTTTTAAAACGGCGGTTTTGGCGGATTTTCGGAAAAAAATCATGTTAATATATTTGTTCCCACCAGTATCTCCGACGCTATAAGGCTAAATATGAAAAAAAATAACACATGTCAAGAATTATTTGCAATTTTCGGCAGAACTATTGCAATTTTGAATATTCAGCAGATTCTGAGATCTAGCCCAAAAACGGTACTAGGTACAGATTATAATGAAATTTGGTTTCTATAAGGTATAAAACGCATTTAGGAAAAATTAAAATTAACAAGATTTTTCAAAAATTACGCTATTAACTCATAATTTTCTGAGAAGGTTTAAAAAACAATTTTAAAAAACCGGCATATATAAACCGATTCACTGAATAATTCACTAAATTGAATTACCAACCAATGACTTCAAATTGAATGGTGATTTCAACGTTTGAGGTTAAAATTTTTAAATGAATGCATGAGTAAAACATTTTTAGAGATAAATCAAATGAACAAAATTCTGAAATGATTTATTTCTTTTAAAACTCTGTTGGCCATGAAATAATTTTTTTTTTCAATCACAATAGTATTCAAATCAATCACGTTCGTGACATTTCGGATAGGTTATTATTTTCTAACAATGCCAATTTTTAGTTAATTACAAAATGTTGTTAAATATGTTTTGTGGTTTTACAATTTTAGATGATTGCTGATCTTCTGTTAATTGAACTGAAAATTTGTAGCTAGTCTTAATTTTTGTACATGTACCTATGTATGTACATAATTATACTTTTTTTGTTGAATATAAGAGTTGAAAAAAAAAAATAAACACTTACCCGATTAAAAATCCAGATTTCTTTCGTTATTCATATTCCATGGCAGAACAGAAAACGTCTTGGCAATAGATGCAAATAGGTAACGCGGCTCCAGGCATAAATAGGGACGATATGGGCTCTGGGCTCGCCGAAAAAAATTAAGGATTTGTCACTCTTTTAAATTACAAAATTTCACGACCAACTACTCAACTACTCTTATTGGCATTTTCGTGCAAGACTTTTGAAGAAAAAACTTTAGAAGTCATTGTAAGAATTACAAAAAAAAAACACGTCGTTATCACTGACCGTTATCACCGAATACGATCGATTAAAACCGCGGATTCTGACCCCGACGAAACTAAAATTGCAATTCACACGCGTACCTAACGAATCGTATACTTGTACACACGTATCGAGTAGTTGACAAGTATCGCCAAAACAATGCGACTAAAAATTCATTTGATGATAACAATTCAAACGGAATGCAACAGGATTCGACATCTTCTAGGAAAGTTTTCTTCAAAGGAATGCCGCCAAGCAGTCTGATATAAGAAATGTAAAAAACACACACAACAAACAACCCGTTTTACCGAATTTAAGTCGCAAAGTTTCAAGATTCCATTGCAAGTTGAGATTTCCCTGCAAATAGATAAATTAAACAGGCATAACAAACTTGTGTAGAATAAAAGTTAAAAAACTTACTGTGGAAAAGAGAGTTTTACATATTTCTCAAATTATTCTACCAACAGGAACTTTTTTTGAGAGTTCGGCAATATTTTCTTCTTCAGTGACATTGACAGCAAAAAGCAGCTGATGTCTGATGCAGCATGCAGTGTCAGTTGCAACACGAAAAGGTGTTACCAGTCTGCAAAGAAAAATGCGAATTTTTTTGTTGAGCTTTTTTGTAAATAGGTTTGGTGTGTAATGCAATGTGAGCAAAAATTTAAAATAAAATGAAGTTACGTACAGTAGACTCTCGATAACGTGAACAATTAAAAACCAGAGGAGTTTACGTATGCGAATGTCAAATTTCAATAAAAAAAATGGGGCAATCGGCACTCTATCTCTATTTTACCACCATCAAAACTATCTGCCCCTTTATTTAACGGGTGATTTTTTAAGAGGTTGAGAAATTTTTTTAAAAAAAAAAACACAAAAAATTCGAAAAAATTAATGAAATATTTATTTGAATCGATAGTTCGAACCTTGCAATTTAATGTTTAAAGATAATTTCATGCAAATGTTGACCGCGGCTGCGTCTCAGGTAGCCCATCCGCTGAGTCCAATTTTGGCATACTCTTTCACACATATCGGCCGGTATCTCACGAATGAATGCATGGATGTTGGCTTCCAGTGCGTCAATCGAAGCGGGCTTGTCCCTATAGACATTAGCCTTGACATACCCCCACAAAAAATAATCTAATGGTGTCAAATCGCACGATCTAGGCGGCCAATTGACCGGCCCGAAACGTGTAGAAACGAATAGACTGCTCAGAAGGTCGAGAATGCCGACCATAAAGTGGAAGCAGCGCGCGATGAACATTTCGAACCGAGCACGAATTTTGATAGTAAAATTCAATACTTTGCAAGCGTTGTTCATTTGTAAGACGATCCACACACGTCAGCTGTCAAAACCAGTGTTGCCAAAACCAAACCAGCTGAAAAATCACCCTTTATCATCTTGCATAGATCTTGTGCATTATGTTTTTTGTCCGCTGGCTCTCCGCCTACTAGCTTTGTTTTGAAAATAAAAACCAAATTGTCACTTTTGCTTTGACAGAACTTAAGCCTCGGTGTCACAAGGAGCAGGAACAGAAACAGAAACAGAATTTCATACATAAGCAACCCAAAAAGCATTCAGCGAATTTAGGTTTCAGTTGCTAATGTATGGGATTCTGCTTCTGTTCCTGTTTTACGTTGCTTGTGACAACGCGGCTTTAGCAACCTAAATGTCAAAAAGTATGCACATCTGTTTTTTTTTCATTATTTTTTTTTTAACTTCTTTTTTAGTTTCTTAGCCGCAATTGACGATTGAAGGCTTCCCCCTGGCGGTCAGTTTTGGAATATGTGAAGACCTATTCCTGTCAACGGCTGTACTGTTGTTGTCATCCCATTTGTCGAACGAGTACGAAAATTATTTGCTTAAGAACGATATTTGCCTTCTAATTCGCTATTTGTGAAAGGTCAAATTATTTTATTCATAAATCAGGTTGATAACTGACACGGAAAAACGCGAATTCGTTCATCGAAGGCAGGTCAAATTTTCAACTTCGAGATCGTGGTTGACAGCTATGCCTAGGTCTTTACATTTTTCAAATTTGACATGATATCAAAATTTGATATCGCATTCTAACTTTTCTAACCGTCAATTGGAATCTTTTTTACTTGTCACAACAATGACTTATTTTGCGGCTGGAGGCTAACTTACCGAAACGTCAACCACATCTCGATAATTTTCGTAGTTTAAAAACCGCAGCTAGTTTCTCAGAATCTAGCTAACCACTCGGCGGCGCATGTAAAAGGGTATTAAGATGATGAGTCTGTATGGGCCCCAAGTCGAATATGTAAAAGGAGAGACAAAACACAATCCCTACCCCTTCTCTACCCACTGAACTGCCAAACTAACAGACGTCCTCTCAACGGAAGCAAATTCTCATTCCTATAAAGGCACTGAAGGCAGCGACAACTGCGCTAAGTTCTCCTTCCTATTTGCCTACGGAATGTTCTGGACAAAATCCCTGACTTATGCCTGTTTCACATCGAGAGCGAGAGAGCGAGCGAGTCTCGGACGAGCTCTTAAATGAATTTCAATCAAGGGCAAGGCTCACATAATACCGACGTTATCGCTGTCTCGCACGAAGAACTTTCCGAAAAATTCTCGCCGAGGTCGGCGACTATTTTGTCAATCGCTGTTGTGAGTTATGACGCACTGTTGAATAGAGTTTATTTTTCCGAAGGTAATACTTGTTGCAAAATATAAACTTCATGTACAATAAAGTCAACAAATTTTAGAAATATATTATGTTTTGTCACTGTGCAGTCAAAACAGTCGTCGTGGTTTCTCGCTTTCATTGTGTAGCAAGTTTATCTGGTCTCGCGTTGTCGCTACCAGAGCGGTAAGACGCTTTCGCGCTGAATGTGAAACGGCTATTAGGAAGGTAGGTTGAGCTGGGAAACACGGGTGACTTCGTTTTTTTTTTCAAGTGCGATAGTCAATATGTGTTTAAATGGCGATAAAGGGAAAATCATTTAAGTACAAGAATTATTTCTTATTGCGAATCCAGTCCAAGCGTATTGGTTTTCGGGTTGCAGAATTCACATTTAAAGAGTTAAAACAAAATTTTCTGGTGCATTTTGACATATTAACCAAAAACATCAATATTTCCGCATTTTTTTTAGTTTTTAGCTTAAAACTCGGAACCTGTGCATCCTACGTGAAATGTCACTTGCAATGAAGTTTTTTTTTGGATTACATTTAGCCCGAGAGCCAGAGGAAAAATAAGATTTTTTGCTTTAAGTTAATCAAGTTAAGTTGTTCGGTGAAAACACTATGAGATCAAGATTTAATCTTTATTCTTTATTCTCAATTTTACTACCACTTGGAAAGGAATGCAGGAATTTAAGGTGGGATGATTGAATGATTTGTTATGCGATTTGAAAAATGCCAGAAAAACGCACAATGACGGAATGACAGAATCTACATAACCTAAATTTTGAATATTCAAATTTCTAAATCAAACTCAGGATTTCACACCGCGAACATAATCCAGATTACTTAAGACTTTGAATACTTTGACATCATCCGTTTAATTTTTTCGCAATTATGTCACAAGCTTAGTAGATTCGAAAAGATTAAGAATAATTCTGATCTTCGATTTTGACAAACAAATGCTGAAATTTATTTTTACTTTTTAAACAACACTTTATAAGCTGTTCGCTTATTCAGCATCAATTCAGCATATACAACTGATTTATTTATGGTACTTCCACATTAAGTCTTCTACCGAACTTGGAAAACAACAAAAAATCAATACTTATACAACCATAAAACAAGCAAATAAAAATTAACGAGGACACCTACTGAATATTAGTTCCTAAGACATATAAAGATCCCATACTATATCTCGTTGTGAGGACGTCATGTCACTAATGGTGGGTGCAGCGTGCAGTGTACACCTAATTAAATAGAAAAGCAAAACAAAGTTAATCAACCGAACCAGCCACGCCCTCATCACAGTGCGAATGAACTATCATTAAAGGAAGACAAATGAATGCATTAGCCCAACGCCAGCTAAGTGAGTTTATTTTCGCATTGCAGCTCTCTGAAATGGTACTCCTTGGGGGTTCGGGGCAGGGATTAGTCGAACAAAAGCGATTGTCCTGCAGTTCGGTGAGCTGATGCAACAGACCGTAAAAAGTTACATCTCCAGTGTGTGCTGTCCCAAGCTAAATTGAAAGTTCATAACTGTGCTGAACAAAATGTGACTCTACGAAGCTATTTTGTGGTTCCACTCACTTTTCGTAGAAGTACCTAACTAAAGCTGCCAAAATTACTTTCTAAACTTTAAGGCGGTCTCTGGTCTTTCGCACCGGAGATTTTGTACTTTATATTCACGTCAAGCTTGGTGTCTTTGTGCAAGGAAGTATACCTTCTCGCCAAAGCCATCTGTATATCGTGAATGACCCGAGCTTTCGATTGTGACTACACTATTAACCACCCTGTGTGCACTGGCAAAGGAAAGTGAAATGATTTACAAGAACAGTCAAAGCGGTGAAATTTAATACACAGCGGAAATTAAAACGTGATTCTTATAACAGCAGGCGTTCAGTTGTTCGCTCTTGTCGTTACTACTACTCGTTTTGAATTCAGATTGCGAATTCGCTTTTGATTACACTAATGGCTGCGCGAATCTTATAGCTTTATCTTCGGCATCATGCTGGGGTAATTTTCTGCTGTTATGTTCGAGCGAATGCGAACACGAACCGCAGGATATAAGGTGTTATTAATTATTTTAAAGTTGGGTGTTGACACAATAATGTATACGATCCATTCGGTGTTTAAAGTTTTCCCTACTAGAAATTAAGATTTTATTAATAGGTACCTATACGTGCTTTCATTTTACTAACGAGTTTATTTTTCTTTTTTTTTGTGTCTATTTTAGATCCATTAATTACTGCTTGCCGAAGTCGGAAATGAATGCTTGAATTTGAAGGTAATTACGCAAATATTCGTACATAGAAAACGGAGATTTACTCAGTTGAATGAGTGATTATAAATGAAGATTGCACTCGTCAGGACTTGTAATTATGTAGAAACTTGATAATAACTTTTGCTGCGTTTGAAAAGAATGCTTAATGAGTTATCGGTTCGCCTGAGCTAATCTGTCATTGTATTTCGCTTTATTTGACAGAGGTCGTACCTATGTAGTTTATGTTATGCTGTTCTTTCCAGATTCCAGCTTCATACAGCGAAATAAGTATTGGAGTCGGAATAAAAAGCTCAGATTTAACATTTCATCGTGCATCTGGCAATACCATACATCAATACAATTCTCAATTAATTGTTCAACTATTTTTCAATGGCAGTTAATTGGTATTAAGTGGCAATCTAACAACTTTCGGGGATTTGGCCACAGTTCTGAGTGCGTCACTTAAAAAATTATAAATATCAGCTGAACGGGAACTGTCGCAATGGTTCACCATAGCCACCAATTATTCACTTTTTTCGCATTTTGAACCTAATACATAAATATTTTTACTGTGGCCCAAACTTTTAACAAAGTCGTACGGTTCAGCAGAATCCCTTAAAATTACTTCCAGTTAGTAGGTACAATAAATTTTTTACAGAACATTTTTTAAGGAGCATTTAACAGCTTTTTCAAAGAACATTTAATCAACTATTTTGATACCTTTAGAACTGTTAACATGTAGTTTAGAACCAACACTCCGCATTTGAAACAGGTGCTTTCAAAGTGGATAGTGGTGCCAAAACTTAGAACTCAAGTTGGACCACCTCGAAAAGGTGTATATATTCTAAAAGTTCTAGTTGATTGATGCATAACATTGCCCCTTTTGGTTTTCAAAGCTATTTCAATTGGTTGCCTCTAAACGGCTGGGCTTAAAGAATTTTTTTAGATCCGCCCAAATTTTTTCATGTCTATTGCAAATAGAAAACTTTGTTTTACGATCTTAACACTTTTGCATAAAATCTTAACACTTTTCCACTTTTGCTGCATACATTTGTGAGTACCTACCTACTACCTATTCGATTAGCATAAATGTGTTTTATTATTTCAAATCGCCTTACAAATATGAACCTATATGCAAGACACAAATAAGTGTACGCACCACCATTCTCATTAAAATCTTTCGACCCTTAGCAGGTTACTTCGGGCGGTTTTTCAGTGCAGAGTTAAACCCTACTTAAACCATGATCTGTTAATCCCGGCACAAAACGAATCTGGAGTTAATACAGTGAGCAGTTTTAAGTGCAGTTAACTCTGTCAGTAAAGTTGTCAAAATCTTCGACACTCGAAATATTGATTGAAATGTAATTTTTCACAGAAACACGCAAAGTAACAGCCATAGCCATATCACACAGACTAAACAGAAAAAGAAGTTTGAGTTGTTCTCTAGAGATTAAGCCGAGATCATAAATTACTGGATAACTAGATACTCAACTTGCGTCTTAACCTCCAACACCCATTTGTTTATGTTTTTTATAAAGCCTTTAAAGCTCTTATAAAGCTTTAAATTTTCGTGTCGGTGAATACGTCTAAGAATACAACAACAATTGACCTTACCCGACCAGCTGCTATAAAGGCTCCAAAGCGAAGTTGCATGGAAATGACGAATTGATGAATTTACTCACATTTGTAAATAAATGTCGGCGGATGGGTAAATTCCTCAATTTCAGCTTGTGGGCAAAGCTTTTACAAGTCCGAAGTTGAATATCTAGTTATTCAGTAATTTATGGCCGAGATTAAACCCGGATCGAAATTGACTGAAGAACTCATTTCTGGGGTTAATCTCAATTTTACTCCGAAACTCGGATGCTCTCGGCTTTCGCACTGAAAAAGTAGCCTTAAAGGTTGGGAATGAAGCCAAAACAATTCCTATTTATATGATTAAAGATATGATAAAGGTGCGCAGTATTATTTGAAGTATGGTTCATAAAATGCTTCCACGGAACACAAAAGAGAGTGATTACGATTTATGAAATTCCTAAAAAAAATTTTCTTTTTTTAATTTTTATCGCAATAGTTAAGTTTGTTTGCAAAGCTAACATGCAAAGTTGGCAGCACTGTCGTTCGTTTTACTTCATTTTCAGAGCGACAGATGCCTAATAATTTTTTGTGTGAAAAAAGGGCCCGGTTTCCGTGTGTGGAAACTGAAAAAAAACTTGGTTTGTTTGAATGGCAACTAAACGCGGTAACGACAGTAACGCCATTGTCAAAAACGCCGCAAACTAAAATAAGGATTCATAAGAAATCATTTACGTCAAACTCACATATGCAGGTACGCCTCAAGCACAAGTACTACATGGGTTTATTTATGCTTCGACAGGTGCACTAAAGTATACTTACATAAAATGTCCATTATCCTTAGCAACATCGTTGCAATAGTTCTTGATTTCTGTTCTTCAATTGTTTCTTTTATAAGAGTGTTCCAGCAGCCTAAGCAGCATTGTCACAAAAAACAGGAACAGAAACAGAAACAGAATTTCATACATTAGCAACCCAAAAAGCATTCAGCGAATTTAGGTTTCAGTTGCTAATGTATGGGATTCTGTTTCTGTTCCTGTTTTACGTTGCTTGTGACAACGCGGCTTTAGTTTGAGTTAGCCTCCATAATGTGCGCGGAATGCAGTACCGGCGTTTTTCTTCAGCGGTGTTTTACGATCTGCGACATTTGAGACAAAACACTATTCCCTATTGGTGTTATACTATATTTCCACCAGCAATAATACGAAGATTAGTGGGAGACGATTAGTAATAAATCCCAAACTGTTTCCACCAAAAGGGATTAATTTGACATGAATCTTCAAGCACGCGGTGTTAAAATTAACACATGAAGTCTCCACCCCATATATGATGTCAATTCGGTGTCAATTTTGAGTCAATTTAGAATTAAGTGCTGTTCCTATTGAAAAATTATTTACACCCTTTTTGGTGACCATTTGGTTCCAAAACTCTGACTTCATTTTGACACCACTTTACGGTGTTAGTTTGATTTTATTAGTTCGACTCAATTTTCACGCCGTTTTTGGGTGTTAGTTTGGTTTTAAAATTCTGACTCAGTTTTGACTTCGTTTTGTGAAATGACCAAAACAGATCTCCGTTGTTAACATCCCAATTAAAATAGTAATTCTGACAGATCTGTCACACGAGGACAGTTTCAGTGTCCATTTTATACCCTACCCAGGGTATATTTAGTTTGATGTATGGTTTGTAACGCAGTGAAATAATCACCATAGACCCCTAAGACATTTTAGAGATATGAATGCGACCAACGGGAAAATCGATTAAGCAATGTCCGACCGTATGTAAGTTTCAGGCCTTAAATTTTAAGCTAGATTTGAAAGACTTCTTGGAAGTCCAGTCTTTCGAAGATCAAGTTCGAAAATTAGTTGAACCCGCCCAAAGACACGCCCCCTACAGGCCTGTATGTGCGCCCATTCCTAATTTTCAAAAATACTGTTTTCAAATTTTAGATAGGTAACAATGGTGCTAGCGCACTAATTTTTGGTATGTAACGTTGCCTTGTAGTCTTGGAGGTGGAAAAAAAAGTTTGGCGTTTGCATTGACCGTGCCCACTTTTTAAGGGTCCTTAACTGTTTTTCAAAAAATATATATGAAAATTGACAAAAATTTACATTACAAAAGTTGTAGATCTTAGAATTTTCTAAGTTTTTGAAAAGTTTCTGTTGCACTTTCCCACTTGTTCGATTCTCAAACTGTTAAAAAGGTATTCGAGAAGGCTTAAAAGTGGTTTGTGAAAAGGTGAATGCAATTTATAAGGGAATTTATTTTAAATTGTTTGCCGAGAGGACTTAAATTTGTATAGTAATCGCGTAACTTGTAGATGATTTAATGAAGATTTATATTAATCGCAGATTAGTGCCCGGTGGAAACATGGCATAAGTCTCTAGCGCAGAATTTTAGAAACCCTATTTTATTCTGGGTCTAACGCCTGAAGTATGTACATAATTATACTCTGTTAAAGAAAAATAGTCAGAGCAGGGATATAGGACGTTAACTTCTCACTCATTAAACTTCTTCTTTAAAAATTTTATAAGATGTCAGAACTCAACACTAAAATAAAATTCAATCACGTTTTACTTTCTCAATGTGTACAACTCAAAGGTTCGAAAATCACTTTAGCTGTCAGAGTCAGCTATGAGACGGAGACTGGTAGATTTTGTATTACGAAATTCGAATTACGAATGTATGTTTGCTGTCAAAGAAAAATAGTCAGAGCAGGGATATAGGTTAACTTCTCACTCATTAAACTTCTTATTTCAAAAATTCTTATTGATTTTAGAACTCAACACTTAAGTAAAATTCAATCACTGTTTACTTTAGCCCTCAATGTACACAATTCAAAGGTTCGGAAACAACTTTAACTGTCAGAGTCAGCTATAAGACAGTGGCTGGTAAATTTCGCATTACGAAATTCGAATTACGAATGTATGTTTGCAGTCAAACTGGAATGACTGCTCGATGGATTTAGTAAAAAAGTCTTTTTCTCGGCTTAGGGCGGGATCACGATACATCTTCTGCCAATCGTTGCATTTTGTCGCCACATGACACAGTCTTCTCTTAGTTTTGTACGCCACGAAAGGCACAATCCCGAAAAAACGAAAATCCCGAAAAAAGTAATATTCTTGTGTCACTGGATCATAAACGAGATCACAAAAAGATTCAACAAACCTAATAGATAGATTGTAGATAGATTGTGTGCTTGTGCCATGGATTACAAAAAAGTACGTATTGCGAAAAAACTACCATTCACTATAGCTACCTACCTACCCATTTTCTTGTTAATCTATTGAGTTATGAGACCAGATGACAATTTTACACCTTCGTTTAAGCATGAAGAATTGAGGCTCTGTATCCTTAATTGTACATACCTACTAGGTATAAGAATACCATTTTTACGTTCAAAACATTCCTCGCCCCAAGACCTATAATTTACTGACTAGCATCTGTGCGCATATGGTTACCATGTTTGTTCCCGTTAAATCCTCTACAAAGACGACAACAAAGTTTTTCTCACTGAATGGAGCACGAAAATCGGCGTGTGAAACTACTTAGTCAAACATTAACCATAATTTCTTTATACCATATGCCAAAATGTTCCGTTCTTTTAGCCAAATTTCTTAAAGAACAAAAGAGTAAAGAAGCCAAAACATCTCATCACCCAAACAATACCATGACAAATTCGACAAGATCGTTTCTATAAACCGAAACTAGACCAATCCATTTCTCATTCTCGACCATTAATAAACAAAACGCCAAAAGGTGTTGACTTTCTGTTTCTATCACAAGTCAACATGCGTTTCTAGTTTCGCATGTAAAAATCTCTTCATTTCATCTCGTTTAAATTTATGGCTTTTCAATGCAAATTCTCTGTTCCAATTTCACGACCGATCTATGCTATCCACGGCTCTGTCCGTCCAATCCATATAGCGCCCATCGAGCACACACAGTGCAACTTTCACACGACATTAAGTTATCAAAAAACGGCAAACAAAACAAAAAGAAGACGACAGGAATAAAAAAAAAAATCGACAAATTCTCTGACATATTTGCATTATTTGTTACCAAAACACAGCACGATCACACGCAATCGCATTCTCGTATATTTTATACCCACAACCTGTTGCCCCGGAGTCGGTCGGTCGTCGTCGCAGCCGATGTACACTTGATCCCCTGCGCTTTCTCGACGCACCCGCCCGCACTGCGCGCACCGACGACGATCTTTTGGGTTTGGCTCGGATCGGAACCTGTCTGCCGCTTCGTCAGATCGGATAGGATCCCCCTCCTCAAATGTCGGCAGTTAGCACACGATTATCTTCGTTTTTGTTTTGGCTATCTCTTCTGCTGGAGTTTCTGTGTACTGCGCCGCACCATCTCTCACCTGTCTGTATCTGGTATCTGTGCGACTTCAGGTGAACGCGCCGTGCACTTTGAGAGGCTTCTCGTTTGACTGGGCGCAGGCGCAGCCGACTACTCTCTGGCATTCCGCTCGTTTCAGTCGATTCTCGAACGCGAACGTGTGCGGAGAAAACGAAACGATCACTGATCTCGGTCATAGAATTTAAAAGAAAAAAAAGCAAAGAAAAGATCGAGACAAATTTTGTCGGGTGGTGTGTAATGTGACATTTAGGTGATTCCTTTATTTTATTAAGCAATGTCATCCGCGATGTTCAATCAGAATAAACCCATTGCTCGTAGGGCTACACTGGTGGCGTGTAAACACTGGTGGAAAGTGTGCTTCGAGCGCAACGATCAGTTGAAGTTCTTTCAAAAAGTGTACGGCAAACCGGTAGCCCTTTCGATATGCGACACCAAGTCTCAAAGTGAGGGCACATCCTATCAAGGCGGCAGCCTGACCCAAACTCCCTCCCTGTTTCCAAAGAATATGCCCAGCATTCGAAGGAAGGGCAAAGCCAGTGCTAAGGGCGGAAACTCTCAGACATCGCAGACGTCTCAATCGCCGCGAACCTCCCCGAGATCGGTCAAGTCGCGCAGCAATCGTCATCGGCGATCACACAGCGCTACCAGCAGCAACAATAGCCGCCCAAATAGTCAGCCGAGCAGTCGTGCAAACAGTCGCCCCTGCAGCAGAAGCAGCAGTTGCGAGCAAACCGTTCCAAATGCCAAAGTCGCCGTCCTCGATGACACATTCTTGTCGTCTGGTGTTTCTTGCTCCGGTGAAACCCATTCAGACCAAAGTGTGTGCAACGAGGATGCCCCCTGGCAGCACGGTGATGTCATCCAACGGGATGGCAGCACCACCTCACTTGGTCGGGATAAAAATGACCAAATTAAACTGGCTGTTTGCCGTATGAGAAGCCTTCCCGCTGACAGGAGCGATAATTTCCGCGCATGTGAACGAAGCTGCAGCAGACGATTCGACGAACACGATTTGCGGAATTTGTTTGTGCGGCGCAACCGGAGCGCTCTATGGGTGCAGAATAACATGAATTTGAACCTGAGTGACGGCGAGTTACAGCTAAGCGATATTGAGGAGCAGCTGGCAACGGTCAATGGTCTGCAACAGTGTGGATTAGTTGCAGACTTTTTTGACGCGGACCAATGGTAAGTGATGGCTGATTACCACTGCCGACAGGCATAATAGAAACTAGGGTTTTATTTTCTTCGAACTTGTGGGTGGTCCAAGCAAAGGAATTTAGATTTTTCTTAAACATACTTAACAAAACATCTTGGACCAAATGCCTTCTCATTTAGTGTTTTGTTGGTGGAGCTTCCCGATCGTCAGACCAACGTCTTGACCAATGATATATAGCTCGCTTGAGTTGTGAAGCTTCTAGCAGCATTTCCTGTCGACAGGTCTAGGTATACCTAGGAAACAGTGATTTAGTACAAGAGTTTCCTCGATTTTGATGGACGAAACATCCAACTTTAAAAGGTTATTTAATAAGGTTTCCTTTTTTCGGTCATGTCTCCATGGTCGGTTCGGTCTCCAAATTAAACCTTGAAAAAAGTTTGTTGCACGCTAGCGAACAATATAAAGTCCTCCTAAAGTTACTCCATACTTTTATAAGTTTGTAGAAAAAGAGAGTTGTATTAACAGGCCATCAAAAATTGTTCCTCTGGTGTTGGCTTTGAATTTCACACGGTACCTTTAATACGTCTGTAACATGAGTATTTAATTATGCATTATCTTTCGGAATTTGACACTCTAGGACTGGATGATATTGTTCGCATTTCTCTTCGTCATCCTTCCTTCAGCTTTGTGCACACGATTGCCAGATCTGACAATATTGTCGGCAATCTGGCCGAATCACCATTCGGCATCATATTTGAGGCATTTTTTCACTGACAGGAATGCTATATATCTTTAAAAACATTTTTAGGACATATTTAGAACATATTTTTCACTAAAAATATCGGACAATGTTGTCAGACCTGACAATCGTGTGTACAAAGCTTTATAGGCAGACTCGAGTAGGCCACAAATAACCTGGAGTTAATGTCACGATAGAATCGTAAAAACTTTTCTAATCTTAAACAGTTCCAGTTTGTAGACTCCAAACACCCTTAACTTCTTCCTTGAGGTTTGAAGTGAGCTCCAGTTCCTAATCTTATTTCTTTTAAATTCAATTTATATTGATTGAGTTAACACAACCCGAGTGGAAACGGAAAGTCCCCATTAGGAGAAATAGAGTATCTAGAGCTGGTTAAGGGAAAGCTTCACCTAAAAAATGTTTTACATTAGTGAAGATCGGCTGAAGAAAGGCTTCTAGTACAATGACGAGCATCTGAAGGTAGACTTAAGAATGAATTAATGGGAATTTTCGCACGTGTGCAAAAGTTAAACTTTTTTAGAGGTTAGAAGTTGGGAAGAATTTGTGCACGCAACGGTGAAACAATGAAAGAAGAAAGAAGACATTGAGACAATGTTTCAAGGAATCAAGTGACTTCGCTAAATTGATATCTCCTATCAGTTTTAAGGCCTTGATTTGAAATCCTTCATAAAGCAGCAAATTTATATAATTTAAAATTTAATAATTTAAAATAATAAAAAATTTATATAAAACAAAAATTTGTTTGTTTCAAAGCTCGAAAAAGGCTTTTAGAGCTGGGAAATTTGCTTCCAAAATCTCAAAAATCGCTTCATGAATTCAAATGCCCTGCTTTCCTGTTTCAACGAAATTTATATCTTCGAAGCAAAGACAAATTTCCGTGCTTTTGGTAGCCAAGGAAACATGTTTTAAAAAAATATTTAATTATAGCTGCTTGATTCGCGGTGATGTTTGCTGAAAACCAGAAAATATTTTCTTGCATCCAGGAAACGTTTTCTCGTACGAAGTTACTCTTTCGTAGATATGTATTAAAATATGTACTATTGATCTAATCACGCGTTATATTCCGAAATCCGTGGGCGTAGTGATTATATTGCCACTCTGAGAAACACAACATTCCCGGTACCAAAAAAATATTCGCATGGCTATAAAGCCCAACCTAGCTCACCTCAGTCTATATCGGGCCTTATGACTATTGTGTTTTGTTTCTTTATTTTAAGTTAGTTTTTCTTCATTCGTTAATATGCTTCTCTGAATTGAAGTAAATGTGGCTTGTCAAATCGGATGGATGCCTATGCCTAAATAAGCATATTCGCGTCTTTGTTTCAAGGAAACATTTCTTTGGCGCTTAATCGATCTCAATATTTCTTATTTTGTTTCGAAGTCATTCTTCCTTGAAAGTGGAATACCTTCTGCCCAGTGTGTGTAATAGTTGCAATAAGCTTGTTTGGAGCACCTGCCCAGACATGAAAGTTGAAGGTAAAGAAAAGAGCATTCGGCTTTCGCAAAATTAATATAAACCCTGACGCAAGATTTTTATACGGAAATTTAAAGAGTTTAACATACCAAACTTTGCCATTTTAATATTCGTTGATCTCCGAAGTTTTATTGGAAAAGATTATGAGAAACTTAGAGTACTGTCATCAGCAAATAGGTGAATTAGATTGGAAGCAACAGAAAAAAGTTGTTTGCAAGGGGTTTTTGAAAAAGGACGGGTAAATATTGAAATGGAATGAAACAAGTTGTGTGTCAGGTATGAATGAAATTATTGTTTGAGTTGAAAGAGCTTTGTATGCCATTATGTATTAAAATCATCCAATCGGCCAATTAACCCCACCTCTGCCAGGGATAGCCCCATCTTCAATTCGTTTCTTGAGAATGTCAACCGTGGTGTGCGTTGTAATAAAAACTCTATTTTTTCACAAAAAGAAAAAATCTGCTTTTAAAAATTCTGACTGAAGCAAAAAAAAATAGGCTTATTCTGCTTTTTAAGTTTTCTTTTCACCTAAGAAAGACAAGAAAAGGTAAGAACAGCCAAGAAAAAAAAAACAGCACGATTTGCGGGAGGCCGAAGTAGATCCTTGCAGGAGTGAAATTTCCAAAAAAACGGAATTTCAAAACGTAATCAAAGTTAAAACAATTTTGACAAATCAAGAATTTTGACTCCCCCAAATTTTTTTTCCCATAATCCTGATGTCAAAACTCCGGTTTAAAACCGATCCTTCTTAAATCCTGCTTGACAAAATGATGCTTCAAAAAATTCAGAAAATATTAAAAATGACCGTCAAGTATGAAGACATACGCGGAGCGGTCCGTCGGCTTTTGTTGAAGGTTATGGTCATCTATATTGCGCAGTTTGTGTCAAATTGCGTATAATAACAGCTGTATCAAATTTTTGCATACAAAAAATTGCAAATAATAATAATAATTCTTCTTTTTGAAACTTCTGGCAGCTTACTTTTTGAGCAAGAGAATTTTGTTAATTCAAATTTTAGAGCAAATATTAAATTTTTGTTGAGAAATATACAAGAAAACATTTTTTATTGATTTAGCCTTAATGCCAAGAAGTAAAAGCATGTAAAAACGTGGGAAAGGCTAAAAAAATTTTTTGGGAATTGTCAGATTCGGGTTCAGCAGGCCACAATCAAAGAAATCAGAAAAACCCCAAAACTTTCCAGGTTAAATCTTAATTTGACTGGACAAAAGGTTGACTTTAAAAATGGATGGATAAAACAGGCGATTATAGTTTATTTTTAAAAGCAGAATAATGACCAGTTCCTTCCTATAATTGTGGGACTGTGGGAGTGTGGGAGTGCGCACTGCACGATCAGGTTGGGTAGCAGTGCAGGAAGGCCTTGTCGAAAGGACCCAATTCTGACATACCATTAGAACCGAATGAACGATTCGATTGTTATGGTATGCCAAAACCTTTTTTGGGCGTTTTGGACTCGTGTGTTTCTTTCTGAGGCACCAAAAGTACCACGCACGAACTTTTGTCTAAATTCTTCTATCCATGCCTCTAAGTTTCATTGTAAAGAAGGCTGAAGTTCTAGAATTAGAGCATGAAAAAGTAGATATTGCGGAAATCGGCTCGAACAAAATTGAAACAAGTTTCGAACAAAACAGAGGAAATCACTGCTTTATTTTTGAACCCTTGAAAAAGTTGGCTTGAAAGTTTGTACAAATAAAAAAAGGGTTTTTTGCTTAACGTATCTCTAAATACATTCACATAACGTGCATTCTCCTCTTTCAGGAATTGGTAATGCGTTTTTCCTAGCCAGTAATTCGATTTGCTGTCACAGATTTTAAAGTGAATTAAACGATCACCCCTTAGTATCCCTGCTTATTTAAGTCCGTGAGAGAGAAAATAGATTGACCCCAAAGCTTTCTTAATCGGAAGGCCACTGTAGTTGCTGACGGACTTTCAAGTCTACCTTCCTATCATAACCTTTACCTACATTAATTAAATTTTTTAAAAACTGGCGCAGTCGGTAGTCTGTTATATTACTGAACATTCGGCAAGAAAACTATCTACAGTGCTAAGGATTACAGATTCTAATAACTGCAACATTATTCAACTGTCAGTTGGTTTTAAAACTCAGTTTCTATATATCTTAATAATGAAATCAAAGTCTTAGCTTAAAAAGAATGGAAAGCTTACATTTTTTGAGACTACGTTATACTTACGACGATATCTCTGAACGATGAAAAAGATACTGACAGTGAAGGTATACGAGGAATCAGAAGGTGTGTTTGTTCCAAAAAAATACTAAAAAAGTAAACTGCTACTAAATTCTTAAAAGACACCGTTGCCATATTAATTTACTAAACACTTTAGTATAAGACTGCCATTGAAATTAAGGAACTTGTGGTATACTGGTCTCGGTTGTATATGTGCTTATCATACCTGAGTTCTATTCTTAAGCTTGAAATAAACTAGTCCTTCTTCAGGGCGTCCATCTCTATATTTTGTTTGAGCTTAGCAAAACATTATTTTGGTATCCATGTTATTTAAAAACAAAACCAGCACAGCATACATCATTCTGAGAAGCCGGCTCTGCCTCACATCCAGCTATTGCGTATAACGTAATTCACCCAAACTGGCGCAGTCAGTAGTTTTCTGTGCTTCCGAACAGTGGTTAGTTTTTCTATACCACGATCTAGAGCAGCATACTGATCGGATCTACAACTTACAACATAGTAAAAATTCACAAGTTACTTTTATGAAAAACTGGCGCTGTCGGTAAAATTTAGGTTTTCTAGGAGAACTGGTAACAAAACAATCACAATGCTGTGGGCGAAGTAATTGCAAATGAAGATCATAATCATAACATAAAAAAGCTTGAGAAGACACTGAACTTGTGTCTGTGAGGGATAAGGGTCAACTAGTAGTTTGTCAGCTGCTTTTATTAAGATTCACCTTATACTGACTGTCAAGTGTTTTTCTCTTGCAATTTTCATAACAGTGTAAAAGTTTTCACAGCGATTTTCAGAGCATATTCCCAGGCATAATTTCAAATGCATAATTCTCCACCAAGGGACAACATCTGATGAGTTGTTAAGCTGTTTTATTATATCAACTATATCTTACAGACGAAAGCAATACCAAGCCCACCCAAGTGTGGAGCTCTCACACACTCGAGCTGTGTATCTTCCTCACTTTTTATTGGCCGACCTGACACGTCCACTTGATGCCACAGATTCAGCATTAATATCGTCATTACAGTCAAGAGGGAACGCAACAAATCTGCCCGGTAAAGCAAGCCGACAAGAAATTCCGCGGTTTTGCATAGCAACGAACCGAAGACTTTCAACATCCGACACCGCCTCAATCGGTATCCGCGTGCGTTTTATATTTGCAGCCTCTGAGGCCGAGCGCATCTAGCCGCCGCCGTGCCGCAATCCATCCTTGCTGCACACAATCGACCACAAGGAAAAAAGCCAGCTTCTGTAGAGAAGGCGCGCACATTTTCCCAACCACAAAGCCATAAATCATAATGAGAGATTGCAAGGCGCAAAAACAAAGCCTCATCACACACAGCTACCGATACCGGGGCGCAGTGAAATTATTATCATCCGCTGCATGTTGTAGTATGTAGATGCTACAAATTAACTCCACCGAATCGTCATCGAAGGTGGGGCTGCATCCGCTCAAAATATGCCCTTAAGGGCTGCACGGATATCGACACGACACGGAGCTATATCAGGAGGCCTAAGTGTTGTGTTATTAGGGCGACACTTGCAATTTACGATCGTGCTGGCTGGTCAAAGTTTTATGTTTTCATTTTAGAATCAGGTTGTTTCCTCGATGTCGATGCAAATTAGCACGATGACGTCGGAGAACGTAAAGTCCTATGTCAAAATTTAATAATATTCGATTTTCACACTTTCCACAAGAAAACGTGTTCCTTTTGGATCCGCGAAATCCTGTTGTTGGGGTTGGCTTGGCTAACGCGGATCACTGCTTTGTCTGACCTCCAAACCATTGGCATTTCGATTGGTTTTGCCTCGTGCGAGCTGAAAAGGTATTCCGGTATCAGGCACGTACTGTGCGGTTTCTTATGCTTCGGCAATTTTTGAACGAAATATTCAGTAATTGAAATGGCGAAGATGGATAATTTGGCTGCGGAATGCATGCGCGAAATTTACAGGAAATTGGGAAATGTGGTCTGTCTGGAGGTGGGCTCAAAGTGATGGCTCAAGTGAAGGGGAATAGCAGGAAATAATTGAGAGCGTTGGTGTAGAACTTTTTTATTTTATTTTTAACGTGGGACGAAAAGGCTTGTAAGCCCTTGTAGCTTTTTCCATGCACACCTCAATTTTATGCTTGAAACGTTATTTTGAAGTTGAGCTTTGAAAAATTTGGAAATAATAAGTTCTTTAGCAAAATCTAAAACTTTGGGACAAAAACTATATTTTTCAAAATTTGCCGCCCGTTGTTTGATATTAATTCGTAATCAATCCTAAAACAAGCGACTTTTATCTATGTAAAGGAAAGAGCACTTAAGTTCTTAGTGAATTTAGTTCTTAGTAATCTTGAAAGAAAAGTATTTAAATATAAATAAAAAACCATGATTTACCCTATAAATTTACATCCTCTCTGCAAGCAATTAAAATAAATCCCATTCATTCTATTCGCAAATCTCTTTTATGCATCTTTGTAACAGTTTGAGGATCAAAAAAAGAAACTGAAACTGTCCCGGTTATGTCAGAAACATGTTTTCTATTGGGATTTTTGCAACGGATTTTTTTTTGCTCCTGGGAAATCACATCGCCACTCTCTTTTGAGAGCCAATATGACAGAAAACGAGTGCGCGTGTCAAATTTACTCTATATTTGTCTGGTGGAGCCACCTTGGGATTTATTTTTAATCGTGTCACCTGTTAATCCTCTTTTTATTGCCTGTGGAAACATGGTAAAAATCTCTGTACTTATTATGTCTTCTCTTCAACCTCAGTCTCGATGTTTCGGGAAAGCAACTAGGGTAGGTACCTTTAAAGAACTCCTACAAAATGCTTAAAACAAGGTAACAAGCTTGGCGGATAGTTGTGATCTAGGTGTGAACCCTTTCGAAAGTGATTTTGTCCGCTTCAGCAGGGAACCTAAAATTCCACATATCGACAACTCCGAAATCAAGGGCACTATTTAAGTCTTCTCTGAAAAAAGTGGTTTCGTCGTAGTTATGAAGCTATAAGCTGAAAATCGTACACTCAGGAAAGATGCCGGAAAGCCATGGTAGCCTTTTTTCTAGTTATTCGGTTGCTTGGTATGGTACCAGATTTTATTGGATTTCATGGAAACCTCGATTATGATCTAGGTTCTGTATTTGAAAAATTTATGAATGTCTAATCTAATTGACTATTAAAGGCTTATCCCTGGCTATACATTTCGACAGCTGCTGCCCATGGTTTTCACCACATTTGTCAAGTGACTACGAAATCTATTTGTTTCTTAAAAAATGTCTGCTCTTAATAGGAGGACAAGCTGTTTTTTTTCTTAAATCAGTTAATAACTTGCATAAACGCGAATGTTTTCATCGAAAGCAAATCAAACGTTTGCAGTTTTCAAATTTTGGCTATAGTGTCGACAGGTAATAAAGTATTTACATATTCCAAATTTCCGCCAGATTTGGATAATATTTTCAGTTATTTTATCTTAATCTAGATTTTTATTCGGTGCAGTGTGCAAAATTTATTATGCTATTTGCTTGTTCGGCGGTCGTAAGCCAGAGATTATTGAAAGAAGCTAAAAAATAAATCTCAAAGTGTTTCCACCGGACAAACATAAGATTTATTTCAGGCAACCACTCTCTTCGTGCCGTTTAGGCTCTCGAAAGCAAGTGAAGATGACATTTCGTAGAAGCAATATTAAAATTCCAATTGAAATTACATATTTCTGACCGTTCTGCCATACGCGGGCTGTTTGCGTTTTCTTTTTTTGTGGAAAAACGGAGCAAAACGTGTGTGAAAAGGTTAAATGAGACTTATAAAAAGATTTTCTTTTAATCTCCTGCTCACGCGAGCAGTTTCAATCAATATAATTAATCCCGAGATTTCAGGGATCTTGTAACATCATGTCTCCACCGGGCACTAATCCGCGATTAATATAAATCTTTATTAAAGCCTCTACTAATCAAGAAATTTGCCATACCATTTTTAAACCTCTCAGTAAGCGCTTAGAAAAAATTCCGCTCATAAGTCCCATTCACCCTATTCCCAAACCTATTTTCTTCACCTCCTCTGTAGATAACAGTTTGAGAGTCGAAAAAAAGAAAACTAAAATTGTCCGTGTGCAACAGATCTGTCACAAATACGTTTTCTATTGTGATTTTTACAGCGGAAATCGTTTTTAACTCCTGAAAATAACACGGCCACTCTTTTTTGAGAGCCAAAACGACAGAAACAGAGTGTTCGTGTCAAATAAAGTCTATATTTGTCCAGTGGAGCCACTTTGGGATTTATTTTCAATTGTCTCCCGCTAATCCTCTTTTAATTGCCGGTGAAGACATAGTATAAGAGACTCTCTTTTATAGGGTGTTTCCACCGGACATAAGACAGAGATTAACCCGGGAAGATTAAAGGCTAATCCCAAGTGTTTCCACTGGAAACGAGGAGATTAGCTTGTCGTGTGCCTTAATTTTTGACATATTTCAATAACTTCCTGTGGTGTAAGATAGCAATGTCTGATTACGTCCTCTGCATATCTTTTTTTTGAAAAAAAAAGAGTTTTCCTTGGCTCCCGGGCAACTCAGATTTAAAAATAATTAAGTTCTTATATACAAAAGAAAAAATATATACAAAAAATATATACAAAAATATAAGCAAAAACAAATATATGGATAAAATATATGCAAAAGAAAAAACCCATAAGAAGACGAACAAAACGTCAAATATGTTGATGTAATTTTGGTTTACAAATTCGACGGTAGACTAATTGGATCAAGATCAACCAGTAGTTCCAACATTGACATCCATCACATTGTTGCAGTGGGCACTCCTCAGTGCACTTAACCGTTTTGACAGATCCAACCACATCCACATCAACAGCAACATCAACCGTTCTGCGCATCCCTTAACGCAACACCACAAATTTAGCTGCGTTGATGATACCAAGCTGTCAAATAAAGAATTGTTTGATTTGTTTCGTCAGATAACGCACATAACATCTAGAACTCTGTACGGTTTGAATCGACAATTCATGCGTGGAAGAGATTAGCTATGCGATTAAGTTTTAATCTCTTCGTGAAAAGATTAATATTCGTATGGTAAATCTCGTGATTTAGAGGGGATTTAAGGAAGATTTGTCTTAGTAGATTAGTGTCCAGTGGAAACACCCTATCAGGCTCAGGAACGAGGCTATATCCGCCAAGATATAAGAAGCTTTTCGGCGATTAAGTTGGTCATCAAAAAGTGCCTGCAATCAGTCCCTTAAGACTCTATAGAAGCCTTAGACTTCCTATCGTTTTTAAAGGATGAGTTAAGGCTGCGTTCAGCATTTGGGAGAATTCTCTAGATCTTGCCAAAGCTTTATGCAAATCTACATGAAAGCTCATGACAAAGCTTTTTACAATAGAACGTTCAGTAATAATTTGGTTAATACTAGATCTTAGACGCTCTTAGAGTTTGATCGCTACAATTGGTGTTGATACAAGACTTTGGCAAGCACACAACAAGTCTTGGTGGTTATTCTAGTGACTTTTGCTTTTGCGGGAGCCACAGGAACAAGTGGGAGAAACAGAACAATTGATCATCCTTGCTAACTTGCTTGATGCACGTGGTACTACAGTGGACTGTCATAGATCTTAGGGCAATTTTTTCAGTGCAAAATCAGCTAAGTTTCGGCGTGAGCCCAGAAATGAGTTTTTCAGACCCTCGCTTGTCAGACCCTCGCGGAGGTGGGGGCCGTTAAAAAGAGCAAGTCTTTTTTTTTTCAGGTGACGATGGCAGGATTCGAACCCAGACCTCTGGCGTAGTAAGCACACACACTAACCACTACGCCACGGCACCCCACGAATAGTGACAGTTGGGAGAGTCAATAATTTCGAGAGTCGAAGATTTCTATCACTTCTTTCACGAAGTTAACTCTTCTCTGATGAAAGGCCTCGCTGCGTTACCTAAGTTTGTTTTCTTCCGGGATTGACAGATTTTGGCTTAACTCGACCTTGGTGTCGGTTCCTCTTATGTGACAACCACTTGATAACCTAACCTCACCTTCGAAAATTGAGTTAATTTTTTCGTAAAATTCCATGGTGTGCTCAACGATTCTATCGCTAAAATTGCCAAAGATTGTAGTAAGCATCTCTTTAAAAAATCAACCCTATCAATTAAGTTGACGACATTGATTGAGAACCAACATCCGCACCATCTCGGCTCAGTTATTAGTAGTTAGTATCAACGGAAAAGTTGAAAGAAAGAACGGTGTTGACTTCCGTATTAGGATGGTACGAAAAATGGTTATCGTAATAGGTGCACAGTGAAAAATAGCTGAACTATTGAATGACATCAACTTTATTGTTACCACATTAACTACAAAAATAGAAAGTTGTCTATTACGAATTTTCTCAGCTTCTTATCGGTGAAAACTTTTCATGGAATCCATCAGATCAAAGTCTTTTTTTTTCATTCGCCCAATTGAAAAAAGTCAGTGCAAACGTGTAAAAGCCGACGGGAACCACTCGACTTTATTGATCGAAAAAGTGTAGTTCCCACAACCTTACTAATCAAAGTTCAAACGAATCCGATTCCGATTCCAATTTGGTTTTATGTTTTCCTCCAAGTCTCCATGGGTACATACCAATTTTCAACGCATCTCAAAACAGAAAAAAAAACACAAGTTCCCAGCTCGTCAGTTAATTAATTTTTGAATTCTGAAAAACCAATTACACACAAGAAAACTAAATAGGATCTCCTCAAGCATATACAAAACTAAAATTTAAATTACCACAGATAAAAGCCGATTATGATCAGCATGGAATACGTACAGCCAGTGCACCGAATTCCCCGCTATTTGATGTTATTCTCCGTATATCTAAGGTGAGTGTATCTTCCTTGTGGATACGCGTTGTAATTTGTTATTCAGTCCAGAACGCATTTACCTACACACTCGAAAAATACAAAAACAGAAAATAGAAAAGAACAATTTTGAAAAAATATTTTAAGTGTGAAATTTATGGACCGAAATGCGTGTATGATGTTGTACATGGGTGGATGTAGAGAACACGCCAATTAGTGGGAACTAATGGAAGCAACACCGATTTCTACTTAACGCCCCGTGTATCACCGCTGATCATTGTTTGGACAGCCATAGTAATTTCATATCGAATTATCTTTTGTACAAGCTCATACCTACGACTTTCGAATTTTTCGGTTTTGTACACAAGACTTGTGTACGAAATTAACCCGCGAGGTAGATACTGAATTGTGGTCAAATGCAGCAGCAGTAGATAAGCCTGGTGCGAGAAGACTAAGACCGATGACGGGTTATCGATAATTTAATTGAAATTAATCGACCTTCATGGTATACCGCCTATTTTTCGGGCTTTCGTGGGTAGCCTTTGCGAAGGTGTGAAAGGTGGCTGATGTTAAAACCTTAATCCGATTGCTCTTGCTAACCTTAGCTGCGGTAAATGCCTTTCATTGCCCCTGGGAAATAGACATTCATAGACTTATGAAAGAAATAAACAAGCCATTATGGGTTTTGGTTAAAAAACCGTGGTTCACCCTCTACATCGGTATCTATTGAAAGTAAGTCTTTCGCCTTGAGTTCATCGAACTAAAGGCTCCACTTTCAATCTTTATCGACTTTTAGCAATCTCTAAACCCTAATCAAAAGCTAACTACAGTTATTGCATTAAAAACTGCACTGACCATAAGTTGGCTTCTAATCATGAGTAACATCGCCAATCCGAAAATGGATTGAGGGCACCCATAGAATCGATCCTATATCTCCCTAAATGGAGGACTAGGTGAAACAAATCTAGTTGCTTATGTGCCACAGCTCCCGTATACTTATCGGGTTGCCATTAATTACTCTTCGAGGGAATCCGGTTGGAGGCAAAGTATGTGCTCCTTCACTCAATCTCCAATCGGGGCTGCAATCTAGTGCACCAATTAGCCTAGAAAGATCAGTGCGATTGCCATTCTTGTTTCCCTACTCTAGCCAGATTTGAATTGCTGGTATGGATGGCATTGCCTGGTAATACAATTTGTTCCTTCTTTGAGATATCTAATCTCGCAAGAAAATAATGGCTCGTGGACCGAAATTATCGGAATCTACGTTTAATGGTATTCATTGAGGAACGTTGCAAACTTTACTGTCCCTTATGAGATAGAGTGCTGCAAAGAGAACTGAATAAAAAGGCTTTTTGAATTTCTTATGTGTATTTTTAATAACTTTGCATAAGATGTCTACAAATTATGTTCTGGATTTCTTTGCTACAACATTCTTAGAAAGCAGATTATAGAAGAAAATTGATATTTTTCATTAAACCTTCAATTGAAATAATCTAAAATTTAGATCTCGTTGGGTTTCCCATTGCACACGGAAACAACCTTTGTAGGCCATTACACCTATCTTCGACCACTCTTTTTGGCGCGATTAAAGACAATGATTGTCCCTTTTTGTACCCAACACTGATATAAAGTTCCTAAGCTAATACGTTAGGTCCTTAAGATTTTTTTAGAGTAGGGTATCCTACTACAACCACTATGCTTTTCGGTGCAGAGTGTTCCAGTTTCGGAGTTAAACGAGGTAAACTTCAGAAATGAGTTGGCCAGCTTATTGTGACCAGAGTTCAATATTTTAAAGTAGGGTATCCTACCTACCACATGTTTTTGGGTGCAAGAGTAGTATTCGAGTTTCGAAGATAAGCTGAGGTAAATTTCAGAAATAAGTTAACCCCCAAACTTAACTCCGGAGAACAATTCGAACTTAGTTAAGTTTGGTTCGAATCCTATTTTTAAATGACGTCATTAATAGTTGCTCGACGTATTTCTGTGAAAAATTACATTTGCCTGGCGAACAACTTGAACTTATTTTAATATTTTTCTAAAAGAAATGACAATTGAGAGATTTCGAAAGCCGAAGACATCCATAACCTCGGGAAAGGATGTTCCGGGATCAACAAATCTTGATTTTGCCTGAGGTAAGCTACGAACTGAAAAGCGAGTTCGCGATTCACTCCCAATTTAATTTCAGTCATTTCTCTTACAAATGGGGTTTCAGGCATTGCAAGATTGAATGACTTTAAGCTAAGCTTAAATGAGCTTATCCGCTATGGGGTTGTTAGCTTAAATGACAACAGCAGAATTTTTTTAAGGCTCAATGCAATATGCAAAGTTTAGAGGGATTTGAAGTAAAAACCAAACGATATTAGCAAAATCAAGATGGTGTTTTACGTTGCCATGTTAATTCTGTTGACATTGTTTGGTTTTTAAGTTTGTTAAGTTGACAAATAGAAAATACTTCAAGTTGAATAACGCTTTTACACAAACAGTGTGGATTTTTCTTATTTCGTTCAGAGCAAAGCCCGAACTGTCGAACAAAAAATTGTGTTTCTTTTTCTGCTCAGAGTAGTTAGAGCTTTAAATTCGTCATTCTTCTTTGCTCAGGGCATACGCATAATCAGAGGGTGCACTCTATGTGCTTTGATTAATTTGAAAATTCTGCGTTAAGCTGAATTCACAAACAAGCTTTGGCTCCGTCTCTGCCCGACATTTACTAGTTTTTTTCAATTTCAATGACTCCTACACAATGTCCCTTCGGGTTCAACATTCTGTTTGGCTAAAAAGAGAAAAGAGAAAACATAATGTGACTTCAAGGCGAAGCTTCAGTTCAAATGTACTGAGCATCTTTTCGTTTGACAGCTCAATAGTTCATCTGTAACGAAATTCTAAATTTCCAACCGTATCTATTTATCCAGTCAAACAAAATCTAAGTTTTTTAGCCACGCCATTATTTATATGAGCCACGCCCCCAAAAATAGGCGTCGACCCAGAAGGAAATCCTTTAGCCTTTTTTTATTGGAACCATAAGGAAGTGTGCTGAAAGCGGAAATTTAAACCAAAAAAATAGTTTTTAAAAATACACTCGGTAAAAGTGTTGAAAATTTTTACCCACAATTTCTATACACCAACATTTGAGTTTCTACGGTTTGTTTTATTTTGACTCGTGTAATAAACAACTCATTAAAATTTAATTCTACACCCTGGGTACTGGGTATAAAAATAAAAACAATTTGTTTTAATGCAGGTATGCGTCCTGACGACAAACATTTTTTGCAGTATAGGTACAACTCACGAGACGAAAAAAAACCAATTTTTCAAAATGGCAACGGAATGAAGCCGAAGCCAAAGCTTCTTTGTGAATCCAGCTTTAAATGCAGCTCGCAGCGAAACAGATCGCAAATAGATATTCGAATAAAGAATTATAAAAATGAAGGATTAGGCCTGATTGATAGTTTTTAATTAAAAAACTAACCGAACGCATCGTTGCTTATATTAGGGAGCGGCCCCTATGGCAAAGCCATACAAAAATAGATTTTTTATTGAAAGCTGAAAAATTACAACAATTTTCAATTCTACTAGAGCGAGCTTTGTTGTAGAATGGTAAATTGTTGAAATATTTTACCTTTCAATATTAAACTGATATTTTTCTCCGTGAAATTAACTCTGCCCCTTTAATTAAAACTACTTCTTAAAACCTCGGATCAATTTTAGACCGGTTTTCCTTATTTCGGTTAATCCTGCATTGAATTAGTGAGTCAGTGCTACAGTGTGTAAACTTGCACAGTGAACCGCATTGGTCTTCCTCTGGTGCGACATAACATCTTCATGAATTCAAAGATGATTCACTCCAGAACTGTGGTGCCTATCCGCTCTAGCTAGCCTTGCTGTTTCAGTCATTGTTTTCTGGCTGGTTCGGCGCTTGCCGTGGTTAAGTCCGTAAAGTTCGGTTGTACCTCTATACCTGCAAGCAAGACCCCAAAATCATCCTCAGGATTTTCCTTCAAAACAGACCAGAGCGTTCCCATCCACCTTTGACAGTGTTCATCCTTCTGCACCGTAAGGCAAGACTGAGAGTCTTGTAAATGAGAAAGAAGGCTTGGCTACGCAATTGCCAAGCCCGAACCAAGCGACTGGCAAGAGTCATTATTGGTGTGACCTTAGCGCTTCATATCTGAGCTCACAGCTAACAACCTTGATAAAGTTTTTAGCAAAAGTCTATTATGATATTTAGTCTATATATTGGCAGACTCCTCTTGATGTCAAAACCATATTTACAAAAGCATCACGTTATGCCCTTCCGATAATGCCAATAAAGTCTACGTGTATGCGAGGAATTCGACGAATTTTTGATTCAGCCTTAGACTTTAACAATTATTTCAGAAGTGATGTAAAAGAAAAGCTGCATGACAGCTTCGTCAAGAGGTCTTTTATAAAGCGTTTATAATTATTAAATTAAAAAAAAATATATAGAAATTTAAATAAGTCAAAAGCCCCCAAAAAAGTCTAAAGGAGTCGAATCGCACCATTTCAGGATTATGCCCTCGAGTCTCTCGTGCTGACTTTTCAATGTTACCTGAGCTGTGTGGCACGTGCCTCCGTACTGCTGAAACAGCATTTCCCTACTGTCAATGTCATACACTACAGGCCAAAAGAAGTTGGTAAACGTCGATCTATAGTGCTCACCGTTGATGGAGTTGGCCCGAGCAACGTTGTTCTCAAAAAAATATGGAAAAAACGCCGCCGCCGGCCCAAATTCCACGCCATAACGCCACACAGTAAAATTTTCGGGCTGCATTGGACGCTCTTGGATTTCATGTGGATTGGTATCATCCCAAACCTACTTTTGATACCCTACTGATGATATAGAAAAGAGCCTTGTCGCTGAATATGATTTTTCGACCGAAATTAAATATGAAAAAAAAAATTAAAAGTTTTAATTTAAACAAATTATTTATTTGCATATAGATTTAAAAGCTTGTTGCTCTCCATGTATATTTGGCAATATAAACTCAATAAATGACAGCTAATTTGATAGCTGTAGCTTCAACAACAAGCCTGCTATCGACTGTCAAAGTTCTGAAGTTCCTATTGGAAAACTCCAAAGTTCTTTTGTTCATATTTGTTAGCAAAGACACGAGGCAACATATAGGTTTGAAATGATTCCTTAATCCTTTAGTCTGTGTTTGAGTTTTATATTCTTGATAAAATTGATTAGCGGCCTAGTAGGTACATATAAGTTTTTAATTTTCAAATTTTTTATATGAGGTCAATTTAGACTACATTGGCGGGCCCACTTTAATTGTAGATTTGTATAGGCAGGAGCACTAAAGACTACCTATATCGCAGTCAACAAGATGCTAAATTGACATGTAGCCTATTTGGTTCGCTGGTAGCCCCGCCCGATTGGACGCGTCTCTAGGTTGTAGATAGGCGAGCGCTAACGTGGATATGAGCATGGGAAATATTCAGTGCGGGCCAAAACTACCAATAAAATATCTGGTAACATAAAGATCTGGTTGAATTTATTTCAACATGAATTTCTACAAACAAAACACATCTCTGAACACGGAATCTTCGAGAGCCTTAATGTCGAGGAAAACCATTTTAAGGAAGTTAAAATTCGCTCCACATTTCCGATGTTACAGCCATTAAAAGAATTTCAATAAAACGTTCCAATAACCCCGAAATGGGGCTAAAGATTTTCGCCTTATGGTTGCCGATATTTTCTTCACAAAGTAGGTAGGTGCGCTGGGTTTACTTTGCAATAAATTTGCGAAAAAGGCCACACAATTACTCTAGCTCTCTAAAGCGAGATATTTAGCACATTAAGTGGATTTTTTTTCACAATCTCTTCAAGTCCAATTATCGCTGCGGTTAAAGTGAAAGAGTCTTGTTTTTTTTTGTTTTTATTACACTGAACTCAATTTAAATCATTAAATTTAATTTCAAATCTTCTAGACTAGAGAGTAAAAGCACATCCATCAAAGCCTCCTTACATGGGTAGTGATGGAGAGAAAATCGTCGAACTGGAACAGCAGTCCATGGACGATCGTGCGAGGCGTGGGAAAATTCAATTAAAATGTTTTCGTTTTTAGGGAGCAAAAATGAAGATTCCTTGCCCACTCACGGTACAATCATTACAGGTGGTCAGGCATGGTGCGGAGGACGGAAGTAACATTCCCTCAGTATATACCATCTAAGGGCGTCTTTTTTCTGTTCTCATCATAAATGATTCTCACAAAGGACTAAGCCGATGCATTTTTGAGGTCCCTTCTTTTTTCAGTGTTTTTTTTTATTGTTGTTAAAGACACCGATTCAAAGGCAATTAGTGGAAACCGACACGCATGACAGGCTTATGGCTTACAATGAAACCGAATTCTGTCTTTTGCCATTGAATTCGTATACGATCACTGGCCATGATCACTTCTCTACCTGGGAGGGAGAACTACTGAACCAAGATCATTTTTCAACTTCTTTTATGATATTTTTTGGTGTAAATCATATAATTACTCTTCCGCATTAGTTCCGTTCCTTATTACCTATCGTCCGGGGTTTTGTGTGAAAGCAGTTCTAAACTCTAACACGATCAGTGGAATGCCACAGGTGTATCTCCTCGTTGTTATTCTCTTCCTCTCCGATGATGACACAACATTGCACTAGCTTGGTGCGCAGAGCCTTTTGTGTGGAATTACCTTGACATCGCATATCCGCTGTCGCATTTGTAATCGGATTAAGTGACGTTTCTGAAGAAACACTTTTCCGTTGGTTTAGGCCTTTGTGCTACCAGATCGAATGGCTGGCTGGTTGGCTGGTCGACTCTCATACGAGGCAGGGAAGCGTGGCCTGTTCAGCGGCCAGTCATATGTGTATGGTGTTTGTTATGCAGAACACTAAATTGGAACGCTGCGCTGTCCGGCTGGATGGAGTATCTGTGATAAGAATGAACGGCATCAGGTGCGCATTTGGAACGTTAGAAGCCACAGCAGAAAAGGTGAAAATAAGTCAGACGTGACAAAACGCAACAAGTTGGAACAAACGGCAGACGGTGCGCATTCTTACTCCGCGTCTCTACCCCAACCAGAGTGCGATGATGAGGCGTGTGTGCACTTGTTGAATGTTTTGACATAAAGAGTTGTTCCAGGAAAACCAGGGGAACAATTCGTGTTCACCAGCGAGGCTTCTTGATATTAATTTAATGTGTGATTTGTTTACTTCTTCTTTGGATACTAAGTAAAAATTGTTCTGCCAAGATCGGAAACACACCAACCGAGGACGAAGAATTTATTAATTGTTTCTCGTGCAGTTAAGAATGCCAGCCAAGCTCCTTTTTTGTCAATTTTTTTAAATGAAATTTTTCCGTCAACCATTTATCTTAAATGCGAAATCTGTGTAATTAAAGAATACTACAATTTCCCACTATTCTCCATAGAGTGCGCAGACTCAACTGCCGACACCTTAATGGCATTTTTGAGGGATTTTATTACAAACTACTCCTTGGCGCGAATGCGGTGCCATTTACTCAGAGCTTCGTGCATTCCAGAAAGGTGCATTCCCAAACAAGTGCCTTGCATTAATGTCAGCTTCAAAAAGAGATTTACACTCGGAATCGCTACCCACTTGGGTTTGGCTGTGAGCGGCGCAACATAATGGTGCACAAATGATCCCCGTCCGGCAAAGACGATGACTTCCAGTAATTAATTGCGGACATCTGCCGAGGCTCAATTAGACTGTTAACATCTGGTGTGAGTTTGAAATAATTTACAGAGCGCATCTGAATATAATTGGGAATCTTTAGCACTGGAATTCTATCATGTTCTATCTTTGAGTTGCAACGACATAATCTTAACGATGTTTATCGGTAGATAAGCCTAAAAGGTGGATATTAGCTAATGGATGGAACAGCCCCTTAAGTATTTAAAACTTTTCTGCTTTGAAGAGGAACAAATTGGTTTTCTCTTTTTATTTTAAGGTTCAGAGATCAGCTTATATCAAGCTGTTTTTCTGGGCATAAGTGACACAACTCATTGTCATTGCCCCAGCCAGGATTGAATGAGAATTTGTTAATCCTGGGTAAAAACTAAAGCTGAGGTTAAAAATTCAAGAAATTTTTGAACAGGGTTAACACCGTCCATAAAATTTACCCAGTCATCCACTCTGGAAATGGTCTCTCATCTATCTCAGCTGTGATCGAAAGCTATCAAAGCTGCTAAAAGCAGCTGTGAAAAAAAGCAACAATTGTAATTTCTTGAAGAAAAATATATTGCTGGGTTTAATGCAGCAAATTTGGCTTATTTAAACCATATTGAATTCCGGATCGGAATTCAGTGGGTCACATTTCTGGTCAAACTCTGAAGCTCGGGTAATTATGCACTGAAAAACTAACCCAAGTCCAACAGAAAAAACATTTTTCTATGAAGTGCGTTTTATAATTCTATGGGTGGCTCCCATTTAGCTTTATGGTATAATCTTGCATCATAATTTTAATTATATCTCCTGGTATCTTTCGGGAAAATTATTGGGCGTATTCACATGGTGAGCGACGACGACGACGCACTGTAAGTCCTCTTCTATAGTCCCACGTGAGATGTGTGTTTCGATAGCAATGGGACACATTCATGACAATCAACAATTTAGATTAAAATCGTCGGCTTGCGCCGAGATGAATAATTAATGGATAAGTTCAATAACATATAAATATTATAGTTGATAGAACAAAAGAATGGATAAATACATTTTCAATGTTTTCTCACAAAAGTCAGGGAAGTTTGTGAGCCGGTTTATTCCCAACGATGAAGCAGACCATTTACAAACTTCATTTGAATAAAATGTGAAACAAAAAGTTATTGTAATTTTTGCACTTATCGTTTTTTCAGCTTTCAAGATTATAATAAACGAAACATCAGTTTTATGACTCGGAAGTTGTATCCTATTTTGTACATAATATTTAAGTCGTAACCAATTTCGTTAGCTTTAAATTTTTTGTTTAGGAAATATAATTTTTCAAGGGGTAAGAGAGGTAATGCATGATTAATGAATAATTTTTTTTTAAATAATTATTTAGAAAAAAAATATTTACAAAAAAGTAGTTCTTTTTGAAGGTCCGCTCAAAAAAAGAAAACGAACCTATTATTGTATTGCTTCATTGTTCTTCCGGCTGTACGTCCGTTATACTTTCTGGGAAGTAAGGCCTACAAGAAAAATCTGGTGTGGCTACAAAATACGGGAAAAAAATTTAAAACTCATACTTTTTTAGTATAAGGATTTTAGTACAGGGTTTATGTTCACTTTGGGCCAAAAAATCTGGTGAAAATTGAGTGAAATCTTATACAACAAGTGAAACAATTTGGATGATTTTGAATTTTTTTTCTTTAGGCTCTTTCCCATCACTGATTGGCCATTTTATAATATGCTCCATTCATTTCATTCTTTTGAAATCCTAAAAATAAAAATTTGGGTAAACTTAACGTTTCAACATTTTGGCGATATTTTTGCAACCAAAAAACAGAAATAAAAACTCACTCTAAACAAATGATAAATCCCCCAAATTTATTTCTGGTTATGGACAGGTCTTCCTTCTCGGATTTGAGCGTTTTCATATTGAGCGATGTTTGGTATATAACCAACCAGCCTCTTAATTGACAATCTTGTGTCGTTTTTTAAAGTGATCTACGAAAGCATTTTAGATGTTTGTCCTTTCTGTGTAGATTTTTATTTTCATGTGTGTTTTACGTGTTGATGTTTCTTTACTAACTAACCTTATGGCTTCATTTAATTAGGCCCCATTGAAAAATGGCCCTAAACTGAAAATGTCAAATAGCCTCATTCAAACAGATAAATTGTCAAATTGGGGCCATTTTTCAAAATTTTGGGCGACTTTTTATTTTCAAAATTGGAGCAATTTTCATTCATTTTTTCATAAAAAAAATTATGAAAAAATGCCCCAAACTTTTGCAACATGTAGTTTCGCGCTTATGCAATATTTTCCGAACTAAAAATGAAAAATTTCCTCAAATTTTAAAGAACGATGGACATTTAAAAAAAATTTAAATCTGGACATATACTGTGTAGCGGCGGCCTGAGTCCCTAGATGTGAGGCCGAAGGCATGCCGGCTTGGCGTAGTAGTCGAAAAGACGCCCATCATCATCATTCATCATTTTCCGTGACCGCTTATCCTTAGAAGGGTCGCGGAGCGAGATTGCTAAATGGTCCCTCCATCTTTCCCGATCTTCCGCCACCACCTCAAGGGACTCAGGCGCGATCCCCAGATGGGTCTCGGTGATGTTCCCTGCCTGAACCCACCACCTGTTTCTTGGCCTACCAGGAGTGCGACGCGCTTGCATCTCGGCTAACATAACCTGTCTACGAAGTCTGTCAAGGGGCATGCGAACAACCTATCCAAACCATGGAAAAATTGATCGTTTCACTCGTAGAAGCATCTGCTCAACACCAAGACTCCTAAGAATACTGACATTTCTCACTCTGTTCCTAAGAGTAACACCAGCAACGCACCTCAGAAACCTGATTCCGGCAGCTTGTGATACCCCGATCTAATTCTTTTGGTCATTAAAGCAAATTGCATGACCATAGATGAGGGTTGGAACGAACACTGAATTAAAAACTGAGATATTTGCTTTCAGTCCAAGCTCAGCTTTCCTGATGATTAGCTGGTGCAGTTCTTTAACTACTGCTTTGCCAATCTTACAGGATGACTCAGTATCACTCCTTTCATCTTTCGTGAAGAAGACCCCGAGATACTTAAGCTTCTCTACCTGTTTCAGTGGGTACCTTGCAAAGGAGTTCGGGAAACAACTATCACTCCGGTTTGTTCGCGTTAACTTTAATCCTCGCTTCACCACATATGGCGGCAAACCCATCCAGAGCTCGCTGAAGTTCCTCCTCGGACGATACCAAAAGCAGATGGCTTATCCTGACGCCAGCCATTTCGAAAGATTGCTCACCAAGACTGCGGTTCACCATCCAGACTATATATGCTATGATAAGGAGAGGCGATAGAACACAGCCCTGGCGAAGTCCAACGCACACATCAAAAGGTTGGGATTTGACGCCATTTATCCGAACACAGCTTCTGCAGTTCCCCAGTCTTTGACTGAATGGCTCTCAGAGGGGGCTCACTCAATGCATAGTCCTGCAAAAGTCTCCAGAGTTTATCCCGAGCCCGGTCATAGGCCTTTTCAAAGTCTACAAAACACGCGCAGACCAGTTTGGCATATTCTCAGGCCAAGAATAACCTATTTTTTCAAGAATAACCTTCAGAGTAAAACAGCTGGTCGGTTGTGCCTCTGCCAGGCCGAAAGCCGCATTGCTCTTCCCGCAACAAAGGCTCGATTACAGCTCTGAAACGCGCTCCAACACTTTCGCGAATACTTTTCCCGGAAGACTTAAGAGAGATGTACCCCTATCGTAAGAGCAATCTCTTCTGTCCATTTTTTGGAAAATAGCCACTATAACTCCTGTTTGCCAATCGCTAGGTGCTTTCCCGCTTTCCTAGGCCACCTTAATGACACGTGTTAGCCATTTAACACTTTCGTCACCCATTGCCTTGCAAGCATTTCTGGCCGGATTTCATCAGTTCCAGCAGGCTTACAAACTTTAAGCAATTTAATCGTGGCAGTGACTTCATCTACTGTAGGCCTATTCTGATCTCGTCCGGGCGGAGAATGGCGATTTTTCATTGCCATCTTCAGTGCCCTGTTGGGTATTGAGCAGCTCCGAAAAGTCGCTCGCTCCATCTGCGTAAGACGTCGTTCTCATTTGAAAGAATTGTACCGTCTTTGGATTTAACCCCTTGAACGACAACCTCTTAAACCACGCAGTTCTTTTCTCACCACCAGCGGTCACACCAAGCTGCTTCACTTCACAGATATTTCTTGCAGAGACACTGACTGCCAATGAAAATAGCTGCCATTTTTTTTTACATTTCAAAGGTCAGGTGGAATTTGTTCAAACTTCTCCGAAATGTGCCGTGCAAATCGCTCCCCGCAATCAGATTCAGCATCCTGTAACCTTTCCAATTGTTCCGTCTTGGATTTTGCCTGGGTGGCAAAGGAATACTGTTGCTAAAGCGCATTTTGCACAACACTTGGTGGTGATCAGTTGACAACTCAGCTCCTCCACAAAGAAATCCATCAAAGATCTCTGATTTAATTTGTACCGGTACCAAGTGCATTCGTGAATGTCTTTTTGTGGAAAACAAATGTTCATGATGGACAAGCCATAAGCACAGCAAAAGTCCAACAAATTCCCTACGTTTTGGTCCGGGTCACCGTGCCTCCCAATCACACTTCTCCTAGTACTGTCGTCCGTACCAACATGAGCATTGAAGTCACCCATCAGGAGGAAGAAGTCCATTTCGGCCACTATATCCAGGGCAGGATACTCTGACTCTAGGTTGGATGCGTAAACCTTAAGAGACCCCCAGAGCCTTCGTTTTAAAGAATCACCCAAAAACTGTCTTACTGCTTACATATTGTGAATCTTCAGTATTTTGAATCCCGGCAGGTCGAAGAGATACGCGGTGTCTCTTGTTGTTTATAGAACCAACCCAACAATGTTTAATTTCCGATCTCAAATTACTAAAATCTAACAGTGTTTGGGTGATTCTTAAAATAAAGACTCCGAGCGTCTCTACGACTCATACGCCGGCCAGCCTTCGGCCTCACATGCAAGTGCTTAGAGCGCTGCTACGCGGCAATAAGTCAAATTTGGCATTTTTGTAGTATAAAATTTTATCTACATTTTTGGGGCGACTTCTTATTAATTTGGGGTGTTTTTTCATTTTTAAAATTGGGGCTATTTTTCATTATGAAAAATCACCCCAAATTTTAGGGCTATTTTTCGTTTTCAGTTTGGGGCCATTTTTCATTGGGGCCCAATTTTATGTAGCCCTACATTAAAAGTACTATAACTGTACTAATACTTTAACTAGCCCTGTACTGGTAAACCTATTTAACCCGCATTATATGACCCAAAGCTCATATAATATTATCAAGGCCATAAAAAACTCATCGTGTTCTTTAATGCCAAAAAAGCATCAGAGCTTTAGTGGTTTTTATTTTAAAGGATGGTGTAAGATGGTTGAGGAAGCTCAGAGAAAAGGAGCATTTTTCTTAACAGACTCTTAATGAATAGTGAAAGAACTTGGATAGGCATGAAACAGCTAGTCGGGCATAATGCGTTGTAGATAAGGGATCTAATATGGAATTAATTGCTTAGTGGTTAAAACTTTTCGAAATCTGTCTTTTATCTGGAGTACAATGAGCCGGGGCCTGCTAGCAAACAACATAAGTCGTTCGGTAGGAATGCATGAAAAGTGGAAGCGGCAGGGTTATGATCTCTCAGTCTAAGTGCTCCAGAGCAATTTGTTGATCATAAAAAAGCTCATAAATATCATTTAAATATTTCCTAAAGAACTTTTACAAAAAACATGGTTTATTTTATACAATAAACTGTTTAAACTCCCCTACATTTTGACCTACCTATAAAAAATACGGACTTGCGATCATCAATTTCATATAAATTCTACCTTTTACTACGCACAAAAATTTCCTGGAAATTCAGTTTATTTTGTCTTTTGAAATTATTGATCTCTTTTCTTAATAGAAAGGTATCTACCCACAATTCACCGTTTGTCTTGAGCTGGTGGGAGCAGTGCCAAAGTCTATAAATTAAATTGTCGATTAAGATAAACTGCCAAACCCCCTTTCAATGTTATCCCTGCCGCCAACGAACTTCCAATATCAATAAAATGCCTCTTAACTATCGCCATTAAAATTTTATAACTCTGGACCATCAACTGATCATTTGGCTTTGCTGCCAGAATCGATCAAAGACAACAGCCAGCTGGTGCAGTTTCATCAAAGTTCTAGGAAGCTTATCGTCATGCAACGGTGTTTGACGGCAGCCATCTACTTTTTTATTTTCATTGACAAATGGCTGCTGGTAGGGCGTAAGCGCCTTCTGTCTAATATTTCCATTGAAATAATAAAAAAAAAGGTTTTGTCTTTCAAAAAAAACTTATGCAACACTTTATAGGAGAGGTCAAGACCCCCTTTAAAGCAGAATGTTAAAGTTGGTTGGTTTATTTCAGCGCGTTTTATGGTCTACGCGTGTTCCTAGTCGTAGTTAAGCTTCGCTTATACCTATAACTACTCACAACATCTTTTAGGGAAACCAGTTGTAATTAAGCAAAATTAAACACTGTCGTGCAAATTGTGCCACCATTTTCGTTTATTAGACACTTGATGGGCACATCGTTTAAGCCTACAGACTTTTGCTGTATCTAAGCTTAGAACCACGCATACATATTTTTCAAGGAAACTAGGTGCCTTATGGCTTATGGCCTTCCAATTAAACGTGTTGTTTGCCTTAAACAAATTACAGCCACAAGGGTAATTAAGCAAAACGTTCCTCCCATCCATTCAACTTTCCTCCATTAAAAGATTTAGCTATACCAACCAACATAAGCATTTCTTGTTTAGAGCTCGTATGTCCACCGTTCTTTTCTACTAATTTTTTCATGCTTGTTGCATTGATTTACAAACTCTCTATAGAGGCCCTGTGGCACGTCCTCGTATAGAGAGGAAAAAATTATGCTCATAGATTCGATGTAGAAATATGTGATAATCATTCGGCAACGCCATCTGCTGACATCCATAACTACAGAGACATAGATGACCGGGCGGGCAGGATGGCGGCACTCTGGAATGCACCGAGCACCAACATCCTCGTCCAAGATAGGGGAGTGCTCGCGAATCATCTTCACGGTGTTGTTCATGTATCCCACCGTGTCGCCGCGCCGCCCGTGGAGCAATGTGCCGGGCAATCGAACGCTCCCGCTTCATTAGGGAATTCACTTTGCATTCCTGATAAATGAGCCAGGAGTTTCACACAACCACGGAACAGATACACGGTTTGTTGAACGCACTCAACATTAATTACGAAACTGGCTGGTGTCTTCATAGGAACCGCACACATGGGACGATCACATTCACGCGCATTAGAAACACTGATTGGTGCGATGAAACTTCCACGCTTCTCCACAAAATTGAAACAGCAAAAAAAAATGCTGTGTAGAAAAAGAAACCCTCGCGGAACATACTGTTAGTTTATTTAACTAACTGTCCATCAGCCCGCCACCTGGAATATATGGGAAGAAACTACGTCCCCAGAGCCACACGGACATCGTCTGGAGGTTAAAATCTACGGTCTGGGAAGCCGATCGCGCAGCCGCGCGCACTTGTGGGAAATTATATCACGTGGACGCCATCTCCATCTCGCGGTGTACGCGAGCAATTTGCAATCTGCACAGATCATTGATCATGTTTAATTTCAGGTAATGCTAGGAGTGCAGGATAACGATCGTTTTATAAATTACTCCGTGTCGTGATTAAAAGTAGAATCACTTTGGTTTGGTCATGGCAATGGACATGACTCAATGCATTTAATGCTGGTATACTCGAGGATGTGTGCAATTTTGATGATGATTAGGTACAACAATGCACTAGATCCTGCCGCAGCATATGGGATCAAATTTTATCGTTGATCTTATTAAAGTTTGCCATTTAGTTTGGGCAAGAAATTGCTCGCAGTATGTTCGGCGAACGTGAATGGGTGGTGCTCGAGTGGTTATCACATTTGTGGATAGAGATTTCACGAGCTCTTAATAGCAATGGAGAGTACTTGGCTAGATTGGATTTTTATTTAAGTGCTGCTGAACACAAATCATTTATGTATAATTGCAAATCGATACAGCACTTGGGATCGTATTGTAAACTATATGTATCGCTTGGAAGTATGGCATCAAATTGCGTTCCACCAGCTCGATTTAACATAGAAATTTTAAGTGGCAAGTCGGTAGACCAATGGCAGTAGGCTTCGCAGCTTGTACTTTATTTTTAACTACAACTTGCTCCAAAGTTTACAGTTTTAAGCGAAGACTTTTAGGTGGTTTTATAGCTGCTTTATAAATACGTTTCTTTTTCTCCAGATGTCAAACCATTCTTCTGCTGTATTGAATTATAACGGGTTAAACTCGATGCGTGTCAGACTATGACAAACTATGACTTAAATATTAACCGTAATTTAGGCTCCGAGATACCGTGACACCCAGAACCGTCATGGCCCAGCAACAGATCTGGAATAAGGATCTTAAAACATTACCCGATCTGAAAAAATTTCCCTTAAAGACTGCACTCTTCAGGGTCAAATCCAATCATGACATGTAGGGTCGTCGTCTAAATAAATTCTTTTTTAGAATTTGGTTTTCGACACCTAAACACCCGTATCAATTCAGTCCAACTACAGGAACCAATAGTAATACCTGGTGTCATAAGACAAGGGAGTGAGTACAGTCCCTACTACTAACTTCAACTCCGACTCAGCTACAACTAGAAGAACGTGCGATGAACATCGTAACGCCTGGGGTTACAAACGTTACTCAACCTACAAAGTGGGAAGATAATCGCAAGGCCTGGTTAAACAAACACTAAACGAGAGCATCGCTTTACGCTTGATCACACATTTGAGCTCCGATGCGGACAAAGCTCATCATCCTGAATTCCCGAAATATGAAAGGCTAATGGATGCTAACTTCAACACACCTTAAGGGAAAAAGCATAAAAAACACTTGCCATGAGACTTAAACGCGTTACAGAAACGAAAGTTTCAAACTTCCCGGACAACATGGATAAGGGACTTGTCTTATCCCACAACGTCACGCACATTCGAACCAGACGATACAGTCACATACAAAACTTGCCTCTCGGTCATGAAACTTAAAATTAAGAGACAAACTGACTGACTTTGCCCAACAACCACAGGACGCATGCGCAGAACAAGCACTTAATGCCTTACCATAAAAAGCGTAAATGTGGGATCAACCTTTTGTTCAACTACAACGATAATCACTCAATTTCTGCTTAATGCTTGAGGTGTGCATTATAGATTATAATGGGACGTTTATAACAGCCGACTTTAACTCATGTGTGTCTAGTAAGCTTGTTTCCACAGGCCTTTAAAGCTTTTCTACAACACTCACTGGCCATAAAGCCTTCAACCCAATGAATCCGTTGCATCCGTCACGTTGAAGTACACAACTCACAACTATGTTCAATACACACGTTCTTATGGAAAGCAGTCCATAGAAGAACTTCGACGTGACGGACGCAATGGATTCCTTCGGCTGAAGGCATAAGCCGGCCCGAAACTCACTCGAAATATATCCACCGAACAAGCATAAGATCAATTTGACACGAGCACTCTTTTTTGTCATTTTGTCAAAAAACTGTCGAAATCTCATTTTCCAGGAGCGAAAAAAATATATTTCGTTGATAAAGTTCGAAAAGAAAATATATACAAGATCTGTATTCGAGTGACTCATCTGACATACATTGATAGTTTGATACCATGTCTCCACCAGACATTTATCCGGGATTAACATTAATCTTCATCAAATCTCGTAAAAATCGCAAGATCTACCAAGCAAATCTAAATCACCTCATCAAGTAACCAACTTGTCACTTTAACTTCATAGCATTTTGAGACTCGGAACCCGAAACTGTCCACGTATGACAGTTCTGTCTCAAATTCTATTTCTATTTCGACTTAAATAACTAAATTATTTTCTTGTTCCTGTGAAATCTCATCGTTACTCTCTTTTGAGTCCCAAAATAAGAAAAAAGGATGCTGCTCGTGTCAAATTAATCTTTTTTTTAGTGTGGTGTAGACGCTTGGATTTTTTCAATCGCAGTTTTGTGGCCGGTGGAGCACAGTAAATCTTATTCACGGACCTTTTTCCTTTTTGCACACTATTATAACAGTTAGAAATTTTAAAACTGAAATTGTCCACAGATCTGTCAAAAACACGTTTTCTTTTTTCACTTTTAACAACCAAATTCTATTCTATTCTACTCTCTTTTGAGAGCCGAAATGAGAGCAAAGGGGTGATCGGTTCAAATTAATCTCATGATTGTCCGGTGGAGACACTTTGGGATTTATTAGTAATTGCCTTCAACTAAACGCAATTCTATGGGAGGAGGAGACGCAGTATTAAGAGACCCATTCACTCTTTTGTAAAAAAAATTTTCCCTGTGAATGAGGTTGAGTCCATAGCCCATTTTTCCACTTTTTATTCCCTGGAACTAAGCTCGTCTTAGGGCCAAGTTATGCAAAGAATCCTAGGGCTTTCATCTTTGATTTGAAACTATGATTTGAATACAACAAAAAGAAGACCAACATTTTATGACTCTTTAAACATCACCAGCTTCAAACTTAAATATTAAAGCCATAATTCACCTTGGTTTTAGCTCTAATCCTAACACCTCTGGTACGAGGTTTTACCAAATATTTTCTTAGCTCAAACAAGCCTTTATTGATTTAAGCTTCTTAATTTGACAACAATTTACGTGCTCATCACCAATTCTGGGGAAAGAGTCAACAACCCCAACATTGTTATTCAAAAGAGTCTAATTTAATGACGAAAAACAAAATCCCATTATTTCACAAGTCCTCCCCTTTTTATTCGTTTAAAACAAAACTTGATTTAGATTAAAGAAATAAAAATTGTACTTGTGCACATCATCGCTATACAGACCCAATGGATATGGCTTGTCAAACTCATCACCTGGGAACTTGACAAAGCATCGCATTACATAAAGCGTAACGAATCTTTGTTTCCCAGATTCTCGAACTTAGCATATGAATGCTGACATGATGTTGCGGGATTCCTCTTAAGTGCTACCCATCGTATATCCCGCGAACCCAACCCAACCCATGGCGTAACAGGTTTAACGACGCATATGAATAATTTACATACATTAGAATAGAATAGCCTCCTAATGGGCTATGAGCGAGTCAATCTTTTAGTGTCGTAACATCTTCTAATTTAGTCGAAGAGACCGCGAGAAGAAACGAAACGCGGCTTTTGTTTTGAGGCTCCTGCTGTCGTGCATCATCGTGCAAGCCCGCAACACTAATTTGTTGTATAGTCAAGGATGCTTTCACAATTCATCTAATTATAGGCTTTTAAGTCGGTTTGGCGAAAACAAAAGCAATTTGTCAAAACCAACGATTAGCAATTGACAGCTTGAATGGGCTGTATTTTGACAAGCTAATGTCGATGGAACGTAATGATTGCAATTGAATAATCGCTCTGACCAACCAGTCGCCGCCGCCCGCCACCGTCGCGCCAATACAATTCAGAATTACAATTTAAAAATGTTGTTTGTATCTATTGGATAATTGCTTCGGATTTGGTAATAATTGGATAATGATAGCAAATATTTATCGAATGGACTTTCGAAGTAAAAACTCGCTAGATTAAAGTGATTGACGATCGAACTGAGACAAGTTGCTTTGGAAAATTTAAGAATTGATTGATGTCATTGGGAGATTTTTGTGTTGGTTTCAACTAATTTGGGCAATGCCGACTGCTTCGTTTTTAATGCAATAAAATATTTTGAAATACGGAGTTGTTGTGGACTTTGGAGAGGGCCTGTTGCAATATTTGCCCACTGTATTAAACTGTCAAAAAATTACAAATATAGAAAATGTAAACATGACAAATATACCAATCTCTCGTGGACTTAAAATATTCATTTTACTTTTGTTCGATTTCGATTTGTTTTGACTCTGATGAAGTAGCTGATGTTTGGAGCCATGAAATAAGGCAGCATAATGTCATGGTTATGGTTCCAATTATCTCTCAACAATCCTAAGACAAAGCGGGTAAATAGCAGCATCAAAGTCAACAGCCTTAACCTTGACCATGAAGAACTCATGATTTTGGTAATTAGAAATAATCCTCCTGCTTTCTTATTACCAAGACGAAGCCAATGAAGAAACAACTTAAAATACCTGACCAAGTAAATTTTCTCCCTGCTTCTCTTTTTGTACCAGCACTAACAGTGAGACGGTTCCTTCCCCACAGTGAGACAAAATAATCCTTTTGTTTTCTTAATACTAAGACGAAGCGAAAATAACAATTAATTGATTTTAATTTTTAGCCCAGATCCCCTTTTAGCGGTGTGGCCTATACAAACTATTTATGAATTCGGGATAAAAAATTTTAAGATTTCGTGTTAGGCCGCGTTGTCACAAGCAACGTTAAACAGGCACAGAAACAGAATCTCGTACATTAGCAACTGAAACCTAAATTCTCTGAATGCTTTTTGCGTTGCTTATGTATGAAATTCTGTTTCTGTTCCTGGGTCGGGTATATAGAAGTTTGTCAGATACTAGTTCTTGCACTTACTCACTTGTTTTATTTTGTGAATCAGAAAACTAGAAATAGAGTATCCTGTCGGCCAGTGAAACGCTTTGAGCATAGGAAAAAATAAAGTGTTGTGAGTTTGGAAAAAAATGTGTCGTGGACTCTGGTTTTTCTTAAAGAAAGATTGGTATTACCGCTTGCGAAAGTAATGAAACAGTAGTTTTTTTTATCCTGGGTCTCTTTTTTGTTTCTTACAGCCATTCCTCAGGTATCAATTGGCATTATGATAATGTCTGCTTTTAATAAGAATGTAAAATAAATGCAAAAAACTTCATGAAAAAAGTGCACTTAAAAAACACTTTAAAACTTTCTACCTCGATTCTGTTTTACGTACTTACCATAAACTAAAAATAAAAACTTTGAAAAGAAATATTTCCTTATGTAATAGACAAAGAAATATAATACCATGTCTCCACCGAGCACTAATCCTCGATTTATATAAATCTTTATTAAATCCTCTACAAATCACGCGATTTACCATACAAATTTAAATCCTCTCGGCAAGCGATTAAAAATTAGTCCTCTCATAAATCCCGTTCACCTTATTCACAAACCTATTTTCTGCACCTTTGTAACAGTTTGAGAATCAAAAAAGGAAACTAAAACTGTCCCTGTGCGACAGATCTGACACAAGAACGTTTTCTATTGTGACTTTTCCTGAGGAAATCGATTTTCGCTCCTGGGAAATGACATCGCCACCTCTTTTAAGAGCCAAAATGACAGAAACAGAGTTTTCATTTCAAATGAATCCTATATTTGTCCGATGGAGCCATTTTAGGATTCATTTTTAATCGCCTCACGCTAATCTTCTTATAATTGTCGGTGAAGACATAGAATTAAATTTTTTCTGAACTGCAAAAAATTGGATTTAATTATTTCCTTTGTTACTGCGTGTTGAAAGCAAGTAAGTCAAAATGTAAGTCGAAATGCTGCACGCACCTGCTGCATTCCTTTTATATAGTAAGTGCCACGTATTGGAACAAGATTCGGAATTATTAGAAATGTCTTATGGCGTATTCTTTTCAACACCGAATCGTAAAACTAGTGGAATACAGAAAAAAAATTGTGTTTTTCTCGTAACTTGAGTACGATTCCTAAACGGAATCAAGTTAAAGTTCTTTTGAACTCCGAATAAGTTCGGTGTCGACACCGAATTCGAATTTTTGCCACCGTCGTATTTGACGGTGGAACCCGGGGTCACCGGGGTGTAGCTTTGATTGTGTATGTGAACTGACGCTTCGATTCAATTTTCATTCGTAATTTTTTACAACGTGACTGAAATTGCATGAGATCGATAAAATGTTACTAAATATCACAAACTCAAAGCTATCAAAATTCATTTTAAGTAAAAATCACGCTACGAAATGACTGCACCGTCAGTCATTATGTGCAGTATTTGTCATTCCGAGTGTACACCACGCTGGAATTCTCGCGAACACCGAGTTTTATTTGAAAGCTCGGTGTGGCAATTTGGTGTTCAAAAGAATACGCCATTACTTTTGGGGAAAGTGTAAGAGGAAGTTTAATGACGGTCTCACCTCCCCAAGAGGCCGAAACTGAAAACCCGTCTGAGAGTATCGTTTGACATGACAGACCTCTCGATTCGAAATCGGCAAAAAATTGTAGGTCCCCTCCATTTGTGTAAGAACACCTGAAACGAACACACCATCTATGGTTGTAAAAGGTCAGGCGATTGCTCTTCTAAGCTACACGTGCCAGTTAGTTTTTTTTTGTCTCACTGTTGGAACTGCCTCACTGTTGGTGGCTGTATAAACCCTTATTTTTTTCCGAAGCCCGTCTCATCCGTGGTAGGCTTTGACACCAGCCCTATTTGTCCAAAGTTTGAAAAATCCACGTGAGAAAAAATCTCCGTGCAAAGGCCTATTTGGTGTTTGATTCTCTCCAAAGAACTGTTTTAAAACTGAGCATTTACATCTTAAAATCTACTTCTTGAATAGGTTAATGGTTAAGGAATGAACGATTCTAGGCATGATTGTTTCGATGTTAATACAATAGCAAGGGGTTAATAGCATCGTTCAAAGCTCTATCTCGGTGCTTATACTTGGAGTCGGAAATTTTGTATATAGATCTCTTAGAAGCATTACGGAAATCTTTACAATCTTCAAGCCGGCTCTGTTCGTAACTTTTTTCCATCCTTAACTATTTAGTAAATTGAAAGAATAAACAAGCTTTTTACATTTACTCTGAAAGCATATCTCAAGTCATTTAACACAACAATGGTTTTAAAACGGGACCGATAATCAAAATTTTTAGGTAACCAACTGCCTGACTGGCTATGAAAACTTCGTAGATCTTTTCATAGCCAGTCAGGCAATGAAAAGAACAGAAAACTCTTTGTTATTACCTGCTGCGTGAATAGATTGACACTTTTATTTGACAAATAATGAAAAATTGCTCTGATCTATATAAAAACCTTATCACAATCGGCTTTAGTCAAACACCCTTGGCCTTAGTTTTGAATATCATTCATAAGTCTTCCCACAACACCACATAAATTATACCCCCAAATCGCCTCTCAACCACTTTAAACAACCTTCGCCTCATCAATGTGTTCATTAAATTACCGGCACGTCACATTCCATACTTTTGCCTAATGGAAAAATGCCATTTGTAGCCCAAATTCATAATAGATTTAAATGTGAACAAAAACCTGAAAAATTATCATCCAAATCACCGGACAACGACGAACAACCTAATCGATGTTTGTTCAGCATCCGAAATGGATCTGATTAACCTTGATTTCCATCCAAAAAAAAAAAAATTAATACTTATCAACAAGTCACTAAATCATTGAAAAGAACAGAGATGAGATGAAAAAAAAAGAAATCCAACTTTCGGTTTTCCTCATTCTTTCACTTTCAAATAGGTGTCCGGATCCCACAGAAATGCATAGCACATGCCATTCCCAAGGGGCATTTGCATATGACATTCCCAAATAAAAAGTTTCACTTTCCATTCAAAGACTTTTCAACTGGTGCGCGTCCCGAAAAGTTGTCCAATTCAAATCAGTTCTGGCTTTGACGTTTGTCCGAATGAATTATTCAGTAGCCAAGAACTAAATGTCTTGTATATGTACCAAAACAGCATCTGCATTTATGAGCCCGAAAATGGAAAGTTGAAACTTGTTCGTGTGCCCGCATCTATGGAAGTCCCCATCATAAGAACTTATTTTGGGAAGAGCTAGTATGGCCAGAGATATCTACTTTCACATCGTCACACACATGTGAATACAGATGTGCGGGCGCAAAGTTTTTTTTTGCAAGTCAAGTTTTTCCTTTCGGTAATGGCCCACTTATGTGCCATTAGAATTGTGGGTTGCCTGACGGCTATACAATCTTTCGCTTTTCGTTGCTGATGATGGGTAACATTGTTTTATTTGGTTGGCAATCAATTTTTCTGTTCGAAAATATGCGCAAATTAAAGAGAGATTCATTCCATTCCACACTCAACGTTTTCATTTACTTCGATCTCGGAGCACGATCGGGAATAACAGGTTGCATCATAAGGAAGCACTGTTCGGGCGGTTTTTGCTGCTGCTGCTACTCCGTACTTGTACAGCTTCTTGCGGCGCGAGTATCTATGCCGCATGTACCGCAGCGCAGGTCCGCCTCACGCATCTCTGGTTAAGCGATCGTGCAGTCGCCATGATGATGGCTTTATAGATACAATTCATGGCAGAAGACGTTCCTGTTCTTCCAATGCGGCTGTGCGCAGTAATATATTAAACGGCCAAGATTCAATTGCACTAGAGATTCTGTTTTCTCACTAGCTCAACCGCACGAAATGGTGTTTGTTGCCCCTAGACCGGGGAGGAATCACCGCGCTACCACCTGCTCGAATTTGGCCTCGACAACGCTAAGTACGGGGCAGACAGTTAATATGACGAGAGATTCATGATGTTCGCGGTGAATTCAACTGGTAATGTATGTTCCCGGTCCTGCTTCGCCGCCGCGCGTTGATGAGTTGAGGCACGAGGGGTATTTGTGGCTTCAATTGCCCGGTGCACTGTTTGCTCTGATGCATTGCGCATCCAACATGTCCGGGGAACATGCATTTCGAAAAGAAAACGTGAGCCTGATATCTATGCCCACATACTATTATATGAGGTTGGAATATCCCATGAAATTTAAATCAAATTATCTTTGATGAACGGTCATTCGCGTTTGGCTTGAGATTGAATTGTAGCGTTGAAGAATGTGTTTCACACTTTCACCAGTTTTGTGGCAGATAAGTGTCAACTTGGAACCAGTTGAGCTGCAGCACCCGGCGAGTTTTGAGGTTAAAACGTGTATGCATGGGCGTGGGGTTTTTATGAGTTTATCTGGAGGCAATTTCCGTAATACTTTGAGCTATGCAATGTGGTAGGTAGGTAAACATTTTTTTTTAACACAACGAGGCTAGTTATATTTTGTGGATCACTTCCTTCTCGGTAGTCGCGAGAGCACCACGACAGTGATTCGGATTCGAATTTTTGCACTTTTCTCGCAAACCAAATTGCCTTAAACTTTGAACTTTAAAACCTTTTTACTCAGTTCGATATGGGGGCTTATCTTGGTTTAGCCCACACAATTTGGCTCCCATAAGTTCAAAGGTTTTTCCACTTCTTATTTAGATTAAAATAAAGCACATTTGTACTCAAAAAGGCACTGGGAAACACTGTATCTACCAGTAGTTATTCCAGTTACCAATGTGTACCATTATCGTAGACACTCGGCTCTGACGTGCAATAATTTTCCAACGTCTGTCGTCGTCGACGCCATACAATTATGTTAATTTTTTCCTTTGCAACATTTTAGCCAACCCCTTAATTGAGCTTGTATCTTCTTTCTTGCAGTTTTAATCAAACCAAGGTGGATGCCATGGAGTCAACGATCTACTACACGCAAAGCGAACAAGACTTGCATCGTTTAGATGAGACGACACCACCGCCCGATCACCACCAACTGCAACCGGAATCTGAGCAATGCGCCGAAAATAACCCTGAACTTCGTTTACTATCGATGGGCGGCAGCAGTACGTCCAGCAGTGGTGGTGCCAATAATAGTACAACAACATCGGCGACAGGTCCATTTGTGCCGCCACCACAGAGAAGATGCATACCTCCACCGAACCTGTCCTTGAGTACGACGTCATCGCCACTTAGAAGCAATTACAAAAGCTATCATCACAGTCATCAAATGGACTTCCAACGGAATTCACAGTCGGACGACGATAGTGGTTGTGCTTTGGAGGAGTACACGTGGGTGCCGCCGGGACTAAGGCCAGATCAGGTGAGCGTGAATATTGTTGAAGATTTTATTGTGAACTAAAATAAAAATAAATCTGGCGGCGGTGGCGGTCTTATGTGGTGAACTTATGTTTTAAAGTTGTGTCAGAATATTCGACTTGAAAGTTTTTGCACGGCCACAAACAAAACTTTGGCAGACGTCAAAAAAATAGTTTTACAGTTTTTATTCCGGACTTAGCACCTAACTTATGCTCACCAAGGACCATGCGCATTTTCTCAATGTTGTGATCTTAGCGCTTTAGAAGAAGGCAACTTTCTGTAAACCTCTGATTCGATCTTTGGCATGTCTATTCTCTTGTGTTTTGACCTGTTAAAAAAAAGCCATAAGTTGTTTTAAGAAATGGAATCCAAAGGACACTGCAAAATCCACTCTGACTGAGGGGTAAAAGCGGTACATTGTGCTACTCTTGAGTCTTGAATTTTAGCCGATTTAAAAAACATACTGCCTCTGCTTATAGCAAACTATTCTTCCCTGAGCTTTCTTAGTTTTTAGGTTTCTTAGTTTACAGAAAGTAACTCGGTTGCATTAATGAGTTAAATTGTGCCTTAGACAAAAATTTATTACTTCTTCTATAAAAAGGTAGGAAGAAAGAAGTGCCCTCTGAATGTGAGTCCCTATATGACATGAGTCGTGCCATTTTGTTACCATATGAAACGTGTTCCTATCATGATTGCTAAGGATTTCGCTCTGGCGTTCAATACCGCCCACGGAACTAAGGCATCGGACTTGATTCGGTTACCCTAGCACAAGGTGTCTTAAAAGTCATCGAAGAGTCACTGGTGGCTTAGTTTGCCTATCCCGTAGGCGGCTTTTGCTTTTGCCCTATAGGTCAGCCACAATTTCAATGGTGGCATCGTTCTTAGACCCTTCTTTACTGGAGGGTAGTTTTGCGAGAAATGTGAGTAAATTTTTCTTTTAGCATTGGGCATGAACCTTGGCTGCTATGTAGTTTCTTCTAAGCCAGAGAGAGTGAAGTTTGCTCTTACCAAATGGTAGGAAAACAATAAACATAAGATAGGTACTCGTACTGCTATGCTGTTCCAAAAAGTCGAAGCACACACTTCGTTGCTGTTTATGTCAACAATCGGGTAAAGTCGGGGAATTTTGCGAACCTTTTTAGAAAATTTCCAAACCTAAAAAAATAAACCAAATGAGCATAAACATTCGTCAACAAATGTCCTACGGGAAATTTCCTTTTTATCTTCCTAGTGTCAATTTAGAGGTAAACAAAATCAAAATAAAACTTTCAAAAAACCATATAAACCAAAGGCGGGTAGTATGGTACAAGTATACCCTATCAGGAGATTTGGTGCATTTCAGGCCTTCCATGTGTTTTTTGCCTTACTTAACGTACGTTTTTGCAGGCAGTAAGTACATGTGCCATAATACCATTTTTGCTAGCCCACACGCTGCAAATAATAACCCTTCTTGTTTGTAATATTGTATCGTTTTCCCCTCTTCGTGCATCAAGACTTTTTTCATAGTTTCCTGGAACATCCAATTTCTCGGGAAAAGACATTATTCTGAAATTGCTATTCAGAGTTTCATGAAACGTTGGCAGTTTTAGGAAATTTTATGTGCAGAAGCTAAGCTTTATTGGTTCGACTTTAGCTTTGCCTTTCGCTTTAACTTTTGCAATTCCATTGTTTTTTTGTGAAGTCAGAACTCAATTTATGTATTTAAACTTTGTAATTTATCCAGCTGAAGTTGACATACTAAATTGCACAATTTTTTTTTTACAAAACTACGTGGAGGGTAATATGGTACCCCAGCCATATTGCTCTCTCAAAACTGTCTCGTGCAGAATACAAATAATCTCGATTAAATGAAAGCCATCGTATTTTCGCTGTTAATACGCGTGCAAGTCTTAGCACGTTTTTAACGGCGTTTGTTATACGAGTATGTACGACCGCCAGTCTCAACAAATTTACTTAAAGCAAACGGAACCCGAAAATTGCAAAGATATTATAATGAAAAAACGCAATTTGGCATTTTATTGCGGTGTTTCCACCGGACATAAATCGGCGATCAAAACAAATCATCCCTAAATCCACTCTAAATCACGAGATTGACCATTTGAATTTTTTCACGAGGATATTAAAAATTAATCGCGTGACAAATCTCTTCCACGCGAGAATTCTTAAATCAAACCTTTTCTATTCGGTTTCCGAAAAAACAAATTAATCAAACCTTTTGTGAATAGAGATTTGCTTTCCTGCTGGGTGTGGGGTGCCGTGGCGTAGTGGTTAGTGTGTGTGCTTACTACGCCGGAGGTCTGGGTTCGAATCCTGCCATCGTCACCTGAAAAAAAAAGACTTGTTCTTTTCACGGTCCCCACCTCCGCGAGGGTTTGACAAGCCCTCCGAGAGTATTAATTGTCTTGAAAAACTTCTCAAAGTGCCGTTCGGATTCGGCAAAAAATTGTAGGTCCCCTTGTATGTAAAGAAATTAACACACCAGCATACATTGTTGAGAAGTTGGCCCTGGTTCACCTCGAGCTGTTGCGCCACTCTGTTTATTTATTTATTTATTTTTCCTGCTGGGTATCATCACTAACGTTGTTTGTTGTGTTGTATGAGGGGATGAGTAGAAAGTTAATGATGCTGTTGATGTGGATGTTATTTGGCCTGTCAAAAGATTTAAATGCACTGAGTACACATTGCAACAGAATAGTGGATGACGTCGCTGGTTGATGTTGATCAAGTTGGTCTACTATTGACTTTGTGGAATGAAATCCCATAAACACATTCGAGGTCTTGATTTTCTACTTTTGGGTTTTTCCTAGATTTTAAAATTCAATAGCAATAAAATACGAATTTTGTTATTTCTTAATCTGAGTTGCGGTGATGTAACGATCAGACATTGCCATTTCACACCACAGAATGTCATGGAGAAATATCAAAAATAAGAGCATGCATCGAGCTAATCTTCTTTGTGGCGGTGGAAACACTTTGGGAATAAAATTAAATCCTTAGCTCTTGATAATAGGCCATAGAAGAAACATCCTCAAAACACACAACTTTAACTTTTAATCTTCCGCACGCTTTATGTGCGGCGGAAACACACTAAAAGAGTAGCTAGTTATAGTCCCTTGGTCACTATTGCGTTATAAGAAAGGGTCAAAGAAAACAAAATCTTGTCTTAAAATCAAAGGTCGAAGAAGCTTGATTGTAGGAAAACAAAGAGATTTGTTTAAACGACTGAATCTTAGAAAGATCGTTGGAGCCCTCACAGGCCATTGGCGGGTAGTGGGACTTGTTAGGAAACTTGGTGCTACCTTCAACGATTTGTATAGAAGTTGCAGAAATGAGGCGGAGGAAGAAAACATGGTTCATCTTCTGTGGAACTGTCCCACCCTATCGAACTTGAGAAGGAAAATTCTGGGAAAATACTAATGACCTTTGTCTCCTGGTCAAATAAACCGTTTTTTTACCCCTACCTCTCCGCTTTTTCAGGAGTTGATTCTCACTTGTGTCGCCTGAAGTATACGGTTTACATTTGCGGTAACCCTGCATAAGCGTGTCGGCTTAGAAATCCTGCCAGGGCTCATACCGAAATCGGTTGCCCCTGCACTCTCCCATTCTCGAAGCTGATTCTTACTTAAGGGGCAATATGTACGCCCTTGCCTTGTTCTCATTTAGGAACTTCAACTTATGCCCTCTAATTTATACCAACCCAGCCTCTCCCATTTTAAAGGCAAAATTCTATATGGGGTTCAGCAGTCCCGGAACCCTATTTTCAGGAAATACCCTGACTGGCCTCCACAATTCTGCTCAAAATGTGGTTCACACCAAAACAGTGCCCCCAGCCCTTCTTACCCTTTTCGGGTAAGTCCCTAACTAATCGACCATCGATTGGTGGCGTTCGAAACAGGCTTATCCGATACTGGTTGCCTCGACCTTTTCACTTAATTTACTTGGTCATAATTTAGGTCCTTCTACCTTACCGGTGGTACCGATCCGAGTGGTATCACAATGGACCCTCTTTGTGTGTCTCTGCTCAGCGGAGACAGCCACCTTACCTAACCTAACCCTTAGGCCGAAGAATATCACTATATTTGTGTGTAGAAACAGTGAAATAACCCCCGCTGAAAAAATAGCCCCAAATTTTAAACACATAATGACTGAAAAAAAAATAAAATAAATATGAAGTGCGCCATTTTACCTCTTGCACCATATAACTCGACTTCAGACTAAGTGTCAACCATTCTGGCTAAATCTTTCGATAAGGTCTGAGGTTGTCTTTGGTACATCTTACCAAGTTGAAAAAATCTATTCTTTTGAAAGGGGCGAGCTACAATTTCTAGAGGAAAAATGGTTTCTTTCACCATGGGAAAGATGCTCCTGCAAAAACATCCTGCTACTGTCATATTTTTCCTTTTCCTTTATTAGATCCTTTATTAGATTCCTTATTTAGATTGCAGATTTATCTATCTAGATAGCCATCTTTGGGCTCCAGTACTGCGGTCTTTTTAAAAGGGTATTCTTTTGCGTTCCCTTATGAAATCCTAGAGCTATCCGTGGATGTAGTTCAGTTCTGAAAATCTGGCACAATTGGCAAACACAACGCTCTCTGTTTGACATACAATTATAAGCTTCATTCAAGAGTTACTGTACTGCAACTTTCTGAGCTTGCTTAAGCTGTTCTCTTTTTTAAAAAAAGAAGCCCATCAATAGTTCAGTTTTGATTGCTTCATACCGAAGTTTGCTTTGGTGCAAAAAGAAATAATTGTTTCGTAAGACATTAAAAGACGTCATGTTCAACAAGAAACGTGGCCTCATATTTGAGCCGCAGAAAGAACCCTCTGGTTACCAGCCTGATGGCGTCTTCCTAGTTTACCACACCCGATTCTACAGACGTTTTTTTTTTTATGAAGTCTCCTTGGCCTTTTTCGCACGTCTAATAGACACAACGTACAACATATCATGTCTTTTACAACCATTCTGCTATGCCTTCATTTCACGCATGTAGGTACCGTTGTTGGGCGCCATTTACGATGACATTTATTTCTACTTAATGTCGTCACTTAAATATTCTATGCAGCTCAACGTCAAACATGACATTGATTTGTGAGACCCTTGCGAATCTATAAACTATAACGCCATCGATCAAGATGATGAATGTGTCTCTGGTCACAACAAAATAACTGCTTTTTGGATCGTCCATTTACAAGGTGACATAAGCCCAAAGAGAATGCTGCACTTATTGCTCCACAAAACAGATATAACTGCTCGTCAACCTTAATGGACAATGACAGCATCATCTTTCTTGCCTTTCGATTGCTACTGTCACATTTCCGATTTATGCTCATCCGCTGATCGTAAGTTGCAGCATTCACTTTCGAGAGAGATATGTATCTTTTGACTGTAAGACACAAAACATTCCATAAATCTTCATTCGTATCTACATCAGGGAAGTAGTTTAATTAACACATTCCACCATCAGACTATAGCGTGCCGCGCGCAGATGACAAATTAGAGCGTGTGTGCCTGCTGCATCCAGTCCAAGACTGCATTCGTATCGACTTTCATCGAAAGTTCAATATGCAAGGCGGAGGCCATTAAACCGTTTACACACGGGTTCTTCGATTTCCTCGCCTCTCGGACACATATTTGGTCAGCGAAATCGAAACCATCCACATGCGCATTAGTGATGTGGTGTAAACTTTCTTTTGGGCGTGTGCCCTGAGGTTATAGACTGTTGTACGAAGACGGAGCAAAACGTATCTATCGACCAGCATAGTTGCAACTTAAAGTTACCGCCATGTTCAGTCAAAATGTCAGCCTCTAAGTCATGTTGGACATTCGCCAAGCAAAACTCACCCCACATCACGTACACATGGTTGGGAGAACTTGATTAAACGCCGCACGTTTGAGGCTGCCTGAGCTGTAACTGTGACCCCCAACCGTGCGCGGTGGTCGGAAAAACTTATTGTACGGAAAATTAATTGCTCTACTTGAAGTCCTCTCACCAGCAGCGGACGCCCCTGCTGTTCCATAGCGCGGAGAAAGTTTTCGCGTCATTAAATGCCCGATAGAGGCAACTTACTAATTTGGACCGTTCCTAACCACCCGCCTCTGATTTCCTTATTTCTATTATATTTTTTTTTCTGTTCTTGTTTTCTCGTTGCAGGTTCGATTGTATTTCTCGCAACTCCCGGACGATAAAGTTCCTTACGTTAATAGCGCCGGCGAAAAGTATCGAGTTAAGCAATTGTTGCATCAACTTCCGCCGCAAGATAACGAAGTGAGTATGGCGCAGAGTCTTGCAAAAATGCAAACTTTGTACTTGTCATTTGTGTGGGGGGAGGATGGGTTGGGTATGCATTCTCGAGGTTCTTTTTGAATTAAAACGAACCGTGCGCGTAAATGGATAATCCTTAAGATCCTTATTCCTGTTTTTTTTTCTCTGTTCTATTCAAAAGGTTCGATACTGCCATTCGCTTAGCGATGAGGAACGAAAGGAGCTGCGGATATTTTCAGCACAAAGGAAACGCGAAGCTCTTGGCCGTGGAGCGGTACGATTACTTTCGGATGAACGACCGTGCAAAGGGGTAAGGGAATTACAGTTTGTTTTTTTTCGAAATTTTCTTTTGTTTGGTTATTGTTTGAGAAGAAGGAAAAGTTTTAATAACTTTTCGCTGAAGAGGCAAGGACTACGTCTGGAATTGGTAACAATGCAAATTTGATTAAAAGGAAAACTTTAATTTAAAGCTGCGTTCCCTTGGAATCTCTGTTTTAAGAGAGTCCTTACCAGAGAGGTAGTTATGTGCAATTTTATTGTCTGCTGATATTTGAAGATATTAAATGCGTTGAAAGCGACTATTGTTGTGGAGATGTGCAGAGATTATCTGGAAGTTATAGGAGTTTGGCAGAAGATTTGAATTAAGAAAATGGGAGTTTTTTTTGTATGTACCCAGTCCAAATTGATTTTTAGTTTTGGTGTGAATATCGTAGGATGTAGGAATAGCCTTTTTAAGCTATATTTTCTTTCATTTTTAATTGTTACAATGTTGCTAAAATTATTGGCATTGCAAAACTGTATTTAACAAACACTTACTACCTTATAATGACTGAAATCATTAGACTCCTGACAGAAGTTGCCCAGAATTCTTCTAATGGTAAACCATAAGAGGGAAATATGTATTTAAAAATCAAATAATAGCAAATCTATAGCATGAAAAACTTCAAGCAAAACAGTACTTATGCTCATAAAAAGCTTAAACTTGGAATAGTCGAGACAAAAGAGACTTTTAAATATCTCGGGGCCCTTGTGACCTTTTTGGTTTGCCTCTTGCTAGAGAAAAACATAGAAAAGTAGGTTAGGTCAGGTTAAAACTAGGCACCACACGCTTCGTTCAAAATTCCTCGGCAATATAGAGAAGCACTGTACTAAACTAAGGTATAATTCCTGAATTCGATGATAAAATGTTCAACAGTACCAAGATCAATTGGTCAAGCTTACCAGGGCAAAACCATCAATCATTGAGTATCAACGTTACATTATTCATCCAGCATCAAATCACTTAGAAAAAGTGACTGCTTGACAAAGTTTTTGAAGAATACAATAAATTGTTTCCACTCTATTTCCTGTGATTACAGCAAAATAACTTGGTGTGAAACGACATCAGTTACTTGTCGCAAATTTTATTTTATTTCCCGCAAACAACTCGCGTGTGTTGCAGCAAAGAAGAAATCATTTTTTTGTAACATTTTCAATGTTTATCTCAAATACTTAAATGTTTAAAACAAACAACATTCCCGATGTCAACAATTTTGATTTATATTTATAGATTTGAATTTCACAGCATAAAATTAAAACTATTTAAAAAAAAAGTGCAACTAATGTCGTGTTTTTCTACAAGCATTGTCGTTTGTTTCTCCAAAACATTAACTCGAACCAATGCATTATTTTCAAATAATATTACAAATGGTACAGAATATTTTTTTTATCTTTTTACCTAAACAATTTGAATGGCATTCTATTCGCCCCAAAATGTGCTGAATTAAAATAAATGTACTATTTATAAGATTATTTGGAAATTCTTCAGGTTAAAAGATTTTTTGGTTGATTGATTTACCTTTTCCGAATAAATTGAAAAAGTACATCCATCAACAATTTTCATGAAACAACTGAATTGAACAACTGAACTTTTGAAGCCAGAAATCTTTTTCATTTTTACCATCTGATTGAAGCAAAGAAATGTTTTTCTTTTTCTTGGCAAGTGTTGGGAGCGATCATTGCAGTTTGAAGAAGAAGTATTTCTGGGAAAAATGATAAGGTCTTTTCCATTCACGGGCGAGATAATGCCTCATATTCAACAAGTGGCGAAGCTTTTGATATATATTTTATTTCTCTCAAACACTCAAGTGTTTAAAGCTGTCATTTAAAGTTTCGCAAAATAAAATGACGTGTTTTTAAATGGAGAGCGAAAAAAAAACAATGGTAGCGCAACAGCAGGGTATGATCCTGCAACTTTTACCTTTGGCGGGTATTGCTCTAACCATATTCGTCATACGTAAGGAAAAACTAGAGAGGTGGTCGAGTTTCGGCAAAATTGAAATCAGGTCAACCGTAGCTCAATAGTAAGAGCTGTACCCCGCGGAAAGTAAAGGTTGCAGGATCATATCCTAGCCTTTTTTTTCTTTTGACATTTCAATGCCTTTTTTTTCTTTTGACATTTCATCCGCTAGAATTCCATTTTCACGACTACATGTCAAAGAAGAGCGGTCTGTACAGCTTAGTTGTCATCATAATTGGTATCATTAACATAACAAGTCATGTTGGTAAAAAAAAAGGATAAAAAATAGATGGTTGGATCCGGCATTGATTTAAGGTGCTGCCATCTGAGATCATTGTTCTCATTGCAATGCACATAATAACCAACAACGTACTTTTGTTTCAAACACTTCGGTGTTTGCTCTTACAATTTCATTTGTTTGTTTAAAAAGAAAAAAATCATTTTTTGAAAGTTGTTTAAGAGCGCAAGCTCAATAAGCTCTATTGCTACCAGATAAAAAAAAACATTCCACTTTGTCATGGAAACTTGGGAAAAACGAAAAATTGGTGTGAAAAATAGAGAAAAACATTTCCTAAACAATTCTTCTTTTTAAGTGTCAACACGCTGTATATGCCCGCACGCTTCATAACTAAGTGTTTTCAGACGATTGTTTAGAAACAAACATATTTGCTTGAAATAAAAAAATGTTTCCAATAGCAATCAATCACCAAAGAGCTTAAAGCGTTCGTTTTTTAGCTATTATAAACAAAAAGTGTATTTTTTTTTCTTTGATTCAATCGCAAATTATGGGGTTGGCTACCCTTTTATTGTAGTCTACATCTCACGAGCGGAAAGGATTAGAATAAGAGAGAAAGGAGGAGGGGTACCGGTGCACTCTTGTTTTGAACAGCTACAGATTAAATTGTGCAGAAAAGACTGATCGTCGAAGAATATTGCCTGCAGGAAAAAAACATATTAACAGTGTGAACCTTTTAGTTTATTACAAACATTTTGATGTTTGCAGTAAAAATTTTGATGTTATGTTAGGCCTTCTGTGAGAATGCTTTTTTTGCAAACAGACTTTCTTCTCACATGGAAACATTTAATTTGTTTCAAAAGAACAAACGTTGCTGAAAAAATTTTTCTCTTCCCAAATATTTGTTTGCTAGAAGCAAAAAATATTTAAGAATTAAAAATTTCTTATTTTAATTAATTTCTTATTAACTTTATCCAAGCATCTATGTTGCAATTCAAAATTTTTCCATATATGTACAAGGGAAATATTTCGTAAAAAAACCATTTTTTTTATTTCGTCTTTTCTTAAGAAACGGTCTTCTTTTAGGCAGTTTTTTGCTTCGAGAAGTGTTTTAGATTCCGTTGGAAGAATCCCTCAGTAATGTCAACACTGCAATAATAAAAAAAAATAGCCCCGGCCTTCCTATAGGAGGAATGTTTACAGTTAGTAGGTAGGTAGGTACGCTCATGTATTACCAGATTGTTAACAGATGTGTACGACGATAAGAGAAAGTGTTGAAACAAAAAAATGTTTGCTAATAGCTGCTAATAGGTGTTCCAGAACAAGAGTGAGAGAGCGAGCGAGAGTCTCGGGCGAGTTGTCGAATGAATTTCAATCAATGGCAATGTATGGGTTGGTTCACAATACCAGCGTTAACGCTGTCTCGCGCACTCCGACCTTTTCAAAAAATTAAAACATCCTACAAAATGCTCACAATCGCCTGCCTAGGTATGGACAATCTCGTTTGAGAGAACGAATTTGGTGCTATGACAGTTGCCAAAATTGGTGCTATGACAGGCCAATTGCTTGTTAGATTCTAAGCTGATCTCCCCCCTTCATAACTTCTATAATTTTCAATGGAGTGGTGAGTGGTGAAATTTAGTACTTTCATTGTCAAACAGCTCCCCAGCTCCGTACGATTGCACAGGTCTCGTATGAATGGGTCACGCATGTCTTATCAAAGCACTTCCACGAAGGACTATCTGGGTTTCCCTCACCCATAAGACCTTATTCTCCGGGTCTAGGTATTCGACTAGTCTAGGTAAAGTCCAGGTAGGTCGACGTAAATATTTCTGTCGAGGGGTTTAAGTCCTCGGCTTCTTATGAATCCTTCGCTAAAGACATAACAAGTGGCTGCAGCCCCTCATAAATTTTACTAACTTAAAATCAGGGCTTTTAACAAGGCGTTCAAAGTGCGTTGCAGAATAAGTTTTAAACTGATCCGTCATCCATTTTCTCTATTTGAAATTTATTTGGGTGTATTTGGGCTTTTTGTAGTCCACGGACAACGCTATCTCTGCTGCTTGTTGTCTGATTCCTCTCTATCGATCTCTTTGCCAAAAAATAGCAAAAGGATCTTTATATACCTTTCCAACGCTTACTTTTGGCCAACATTTTCAAATCTGCTGGTTTATTTTCTCGAGCTTTCCTTTTAATCCTTTACAAGTTCCGAATATTGTTTTGCTTATATCTGTTAAAGTTAAATTTACTTTAAAAATGCGTCTGGTTTTGCTGTCTGTTTTATTTTGTTCAAAAGAATAAAATATCCACGATCTGTTAAGTGCTACCTTACGCCTACCTTGAAAAACTAAATAAAATGCCCCTACCGACAAACTTTTCAATAATTTAAAAAAGATCGTCGGTGATATAATATCATGGCAACCCCACGTGTTTAAAAAGATTTAAATGACAGGCCATGTCTCGAATTACCATTTATTTTATTTTTACTACCAAATGCCCCTCAGGTAAAAAAGCCTTTTTGTGGGTAGGCATTTGGTGACGGTTCGGTGACCACAAGCAGGTGGCCACTATAATTTCGGGGTCTTTGAAAAGAACCATCAAAGCACTTGTGCCCTTTTTAAAGTTTTCATGTGATGCTTTTAGGTGACTTTAACTAATATAATTACTCACAAGAAGGCTTCTCATAGAAAGTTCAATTAACTAAGTTGAAAACCACGAACATTTCCCATAGCTCCAATGAACCTAACAAAGTTTATATCAAACTCAATCAGCTTCTGCCTAATTGATGAAGTGCGGTGTTCTCGTCCTCGCCGAGTCCCGCAACATCTTCAGTCCCAAAACAAATGAGATTTAATTAAAAGATGACATTAATGGACCAGCTTGCTGAAATGTTAAATATTGCAGACGCTTATCACACCAGCTAATCATCATCAAACACGACAAGGACAGAGGCTACTGGTATTTCCTTAAATTTCAATAAAATCAATAGGACGTCTCTTTAACCTGTTAAGTAAAGTGTGTGCGTTCACCCTTCAGTGAGCGGTGCGTTGAGTTGGTCCTTTTTTTCAGTATCCGCACATCCGAAATCCCAGCGAATTATTAATGACACTCGTTATCGTGCCTTTCGGTACATAAAATTCGGTCCCAAAAAAGAACACATAACCGTTGACATTGTGCCACCGACCCACCACACTAAAATGTAACCGTCATCGGGGACAGTGGAACAGGGGGCTTTGGCAAGGAACTTTTCCTTTCGGCATTGGGTGCCCTCTTCATCTTTTTATGGATTCTTCTTTCAGCGAATCGTTGAGTCCCACAGTCTTATCTTCATTGTTCCAAATGACAGCGTCTTCACCTCAGTACACATGAGTGCACAATTTGGACGAATGAGAAAAATGTATTTAACGAGGCGATCCGTCCCTCCTTTTAGTTGAGATTTTATTGCTCGTTCTTAAAAGGAATGAGAGGAAATGAGTTGAAATTCGAAAAAAAAATGCTACCGAATTCATTGACTGACATTTTGGTACCGAAATAGGGTCTGTTCGGGGCTTAACAAATTAGGTAAACAAGATCCCTTTGTCCTATTCAACTTAATTTTTTGGATTGAAAAGAATATCAAAGGAAACTTTTGGAAAACGCCAGCAGCAAAGTATTAAGCGTTCAGCCCAATGAATCCGGCTCGTCCGTCACGTCGAAGTACACAACTGACAAAACTGTGTTAAATATACACTTTCTTATGGAAAGCGGCCCTTAGAAGAACTTAACGTAACGAACGACGCTTCCCATATAAGAACGTGTGTATTTCGCTGAGTTGTCAGTTGTGTACTTCGACGTTACCGATTCAAATTCTAATCACAATTAATTCAAATTCCTCACTTAATATTCAACATTTTACTTAAATACAATATCACTTTTTACTTTACATCACGATGTCCGCAATACAAAGCTTCGAATACAACTGCGTCACCCGAGCCTGAAATAAACCCGAGAGGATGACATGTCATCCGAGTATTCCCAAAAATTCACAAAGTTCTCGAAACTTCGCTTTTGGTAATTTTCCATTGATATTTTTCAACTGGAGCAATGGAGGGGAGATTTCGATAGCCGAATATCGAATGTCAGTTTACTGTCAGTTGCCGGAAATGACAGTTGGGTGTGTTTGTTTAGTGAACCGGGTAGATGTGTTCGCTTATTGAGTCGACGCACGGGTGAATTCGGCGACTCTTACATGTCTTTTCACATTTTGTTTCCACATCACACTATGTTCCAAGCCGTTTAGCTTTGACACAATTTGACAGATATAAGCTCCGATTGGAAAGTGTCTTTAATAATTTTTCGAAGTCGTTGATATTGACACAAGGCTGGGGACTTCTTATCAGGTTTCGTGCTCAAGAAATATTTATTTGAAGTACAATTTTTAATGGTTTTACAAAAAGACTTCTGTGGCCCATCAGGGATCTGTAAAAGCTTTGATGGGTGGTTGTATATTTACATAATGACCGCCCTGCAGCACATACGTGACTGTAGGGTAAATACAAAGTCTTGGTTTAGCCACATTCGTGCCTTACTTCATGCAGGTACCGCTGTAAACTTTCCTCCAACTTACTTTACGATCCAAATCGTTTCCCGACAAGCTCCAGGCATAGAAAACAACGTCGAATTTCAGCAGCCATAAGATGTCACAAGCTCGAAACTTCCGTGAAAGTATTTCAGCACAATGGAACCTCTAACCCGAAGGCAATTTAAAACAAAGAAACTTTACTTCGAATAAGTACACATTCCTACCACTCTCCCACTGATGGCTTTGAGGATACGTCCAAACTGCTGCGTATGAGTATAATAGAAAATCCTTGCAAATTCCAAACTATACCATCCACCTCAATCCGCAACAATTCCTCCTTTGTCTTATCGCAAAGTGAAATCTTTCCTGAGAAAAGCTAATAGCGGATGCGGAAGCCTCCGAAGCGGTTTCCGCCTCTTTAACCCCCCTCTTAGGCGTTTGCCTTGCTCAGCCAATTTTTATTTATGTACACAACCCTGCAGCGGAAAGGACGAACAAAAAGGATGCCAAAACATTAAGTAGTTCACCATCTAACCCTCTATTAAAGTTTAAGGAGTCAAATTACTTTGGGGCACCATTTGTGCATAGAACAAAAATGAGTGGCAAACGTCTAAGGTTAAATAGTCTGGAAATCTTAGAGCTATTAATTCTCGAGGATTTGGCAAGGTAGGCCCGCACTCAATGAAGCTATATTCGCAGGTTTAGGGCAATCATCAAGAGTCGGCGGCGGCCGTCGGTTGGGTTGAATAGTTTGCCGGACAGGACTCAATTAACTTTGTGTTTGTTAAGTGTCTGTATACCTTTGGAGTTGCTTTGATATAAATTGGCAGCTATTAACCACCCTCCGGAAGGAATCCTTACCGAATCCAGGAGTTTTATTTCTTGTGACGTTTTCTTAAATTTATTTATTTTCTTAAACAACCTGGAAGCGTAGAAGGAAATTTACGCCTCAGGGAAAAACGCATGAATATTATGTTCCATTAGGAAGTAGGTCCTTCCGCTTATCATTAAACGATTTCACTGCGGCAGAGATAATGAGTTTAGGGACATTCAGGTTTGGATTGTCCTTGGGGGCATTTTTAAATCGCTTTTTTTTTTCTTTCTTGAAAATGGGTCTGTTTAAATATTTTTTTTTTTTTGTATCCTTGCAGTGTGAGGACCAGCTATCGCCTGGAGATATCGTTGTTTTCGCGCAGCGAGTTGGCTCGAATGTATGCTGGCATCCCGGGTGTTTTGTGTGCTCAGCGTGTAAGGAGCTGCTGGTGGACTTGATTTACTTTCACAAGGATGGCAATTTATATTGCGGCAGACACCACGCAGAAACCATGAAGCCACGTTGTTCCGCTTGCGATGAGGTGGGTATCCTTTGTCCTTATTTATGACCGCTTTAAAGGCATTTGTTGGTGTTTGACACTGTCTCTTTATTTGTCCCGTTTTAGATAATTTTCTCGGACGAGTGCACCGAGGCCGAGGGAAATACATGGCACATGAAGCACTTTGCCTGCTTTGAGTGCGACAACCAACTGGGTGGTCAGCGTTATATAATGCGCGATGGCAAGCCATTTTGTCTGAGCTGCTTTGACACCATGTTTGCCGAATACTGTGACTATTGTGGTGAGGTGATCGGTGTGGATCAGGGTCAGATGAGTCATGACGGCCAGCACTGGCATGCCACGGATCAGTGTTTCTCGTGCTGTACATGCCGGTGCTCCTTGTTAGGGCGTCCATTCCTACCGCGCCGGGGCACCATTTACTGTTCAATTGCGTGTAGCAAGGGTGAGCCACCGACACCGTCGGACAGTTCCGGTCCCGGACCTAGACCAACGAAACGAACAACGTCCAGCACTGAAACCGCCAAGTCTCCGCGTGCGGGAAAAAGAACTGCATCGTCCAATTTAAACCAAAAAGAGTCGCTAAGCAAAAACCTAGACCGACTCATTCTTGAAAGAAACATGGAGAAAGCCGTTCTTGATCACGACTCCCCGCTGAGGGATCAGCGAAGAGAACCTATAGACTTGTCCGAGCTCGGTGTTAGCCTCGACAATCTCCGATCGAGCGAAAGGACAGTGTTTCCTGATCAAAATCTTACGTCTTCCCTACCAGAACTTCTGATGTCAAAGGCAGAGGACTCGCATAGTTACCAAAGCATCGACAAGATCAACATCAACTCGCCGTCCGCATCGGAGATCACGCAGAGCACACAGGAGCTCACCCAGAACGACAACGACGATATTGACAACGAAAACGCGAACGAGATAGACGATGACGGCAACGGCTGTCGCGACGAAGACGACGACGAGGAAGATGGCGAAAACAACTACCACCACCATCCGCCGAAGGAGGTTCGATTCCATAGCGTTCAAGACACGATGTCAAGATCAAAGAGCTACACTGACAACTCGTCGAGTGCACGTCGACGAAGACGCAGACGGAACCAAAATCGTAGTGCGTCCGAAATGCAAATAAACCAAAAGACTCTAAAACTCCACAACGCTCAGCAAAAGAAGGCTGAACGGCCAGTGTACGAGAACGCAACTGATGTTTCTAGTGTTTGTTCGACATGTTCCTCCAGCTCGTCCAGTTTGGACGATTATGTTTACCGAATACCAGCACGAAAGCATTACGGTGGCGTTCGAGTTTCCTATGTTCCCAACGATGCTATCGCCTACGAGCGGAAAAGAAAGCAAGCCTCGTCAAGTGACGTCGACAATAAGAACTGCATCATATCATGACCAACTGAACAGCACACGCCCATTGAGCAGCCCTGTTCGTGTCGCACTGGTTGTTTTAAGGGAATTTTAAAGCTTTTCCAGAAGCCCTGCGACCCTGTACATTTGGTCTAAGCAAGCGTCTTCATCATATCAGTTTTAAGATCTGTACATAATCATCTAAGAAATAATACTTAGACTTAAGGCACCTGTTACACTTAGTACGTAAGATTCGTTTAATTTTCTAAACAAAAATAAAATAAAAAACATAAAAAATTGTGAGAAAAAAATATCAATGTACAAAATAATATAATTTACTTGTAAAATTATTAATTTATCGTGTAGTTTCGTATAACCGTTGTATAGTACCTAACAGTAAGGACGAGCTGCGCGTTGGCGTCACTTATAAATATAAGCTGTTAAGGATACGAACATTCCAATAAAGATCGAATGCTTCCAGTTTATCATTGTTAACCTCATATCCCACAGACGCATTCAAGTGTCGAGCATAAAAATCAGAAGATTTACTACCTTCTACAAATAACATATTAATAATATTGTAATAGATTTTTTTTCTGTTTGTGGGATACACATTGTGTCCTAACGTTGATTTTATAGTTCTCATATCAGTTTTAAGGCATGAATGTGTAAACGCATGTAAGTGTAGATGTTATTAAATTGTCACAACGTACAACTATCGAATAAATATATCATTTTTTGATAAGATAAGTAAAATAAAATGTAAGTTTTATCATATTCGAATGGAAATTTGTTTTATTCAAAAGAAGAGGAAGTTTTGAAATTTACCAAATACTATAAGGAAATAATGTTCCCTAATAATATTGGTTATTAGGAAATAATATGGGGTTTATTTATTGATGGTCTCTAAAAAATAAGGCTTTACCTTGAAGTTTTAAGGAATAAAGCTGACTCTAGTTGAAATTCTTCTTCAATGCCTAGTATAATAATTGATCCTGCGAGACTTCTCAGATAAACCAAAACGATATGGTGAGCGACGGTTTGGAATCCCTTGTTCTCTTTTTTTTAAGGATTTTCCAAATAGGATCTGGAGCCTAAGATCTGTCATAACCGGTTTAATGAAATAAGCCTCATTACGAAAAAAAAACAGAGTCATGTTCCGAATAAATGAGTTCTTGGAGTGTGCAATCCTTTACTCACTTCAAGAAGGCCTTTGGGACAAAAGGGACAAAAAGCTTTTAAGAAAAATTTACAGGTATCTACAAGGCTAACAATGGGTGAAAGTCTCCAGTTTGCGTACAGAAAACACATCAGAAGACACTCCTAACGGCAAACCGAACACATTGCCGAATACACATGACATTGTCAACCGGCTGGATCTCCAAGTTTAAAGAAACAATGTTATACCATGTCTCCACCGGGCACTAATCCGCGATTAATATATGTAAATCTTCATTAAATCCTCTACAAATCACGCGATAAACCACAAATACAAATTTAAATCCCCTCGGCAAGCGATTAAAAATAAATCTTCTGATAAATCCCATTCACCCTATTCACAAACCTATTTTCTGCACCTTTGTAACAGTTTGAGAATCAAAAAAGGAAACTGAAGCTGTCCCTGTATAAGTACGTTTTCTATTGTTATTTTAACAGCGAAAATCGTTTTTCGCTCTTGGGAAATGACATCGACACTCTCTTTTGAGAACCAAAATGACAGAAACAGAGTGTTCATGTCAAATAAATCCTCTGTTTTGTCCAGTGGAGCTAGTTTGGGATTTATTTTAAATCATCTCCCGCTAATCCTCTTTTGATTGCCAGTGGAGATATAGTATTGTCAGCTAAAATGCTAAGTTGCAACCAGTCCCTTCTAAACTCGAATTAGTACTTTATGGGTGCAGCACCTGGAAAGTTGCTGTCACCATCGCGAGAAAGCTACAGGTATATTTTTCAGTAGATCATTCTAGAAGAAGAAGAAGGTGTAAAGAGTTTTTAAACCCAATCGTATCTGCAACGTCAAACTTAACAATGCAATGGCGAAAGCGAATAAAGCCTTCAGCCCAATGAATATGTTGCGTCCGTCTCGTTGAAGTACACAAATGACAACAGAGTTATATATACACGTTCTAATGGGAAGCGGCCCATAGAAGAACCTCGTGAGTCGTGACATACGTCGCTTCACATAAGAACGTGTCATTTCATTGAGTTGTCAGTTGTGTACTTCGACGTGACCGACGCGACGGATTGATTGAGTTGCAGGCTTAAGCCACTCTTTTCGGAAAGGTGGACGGCTGTGAAACAGTACAGATGGAAAGCAGTCAACATTGACTGAGAAAGAGTTTAATCTTTCGAAAAACAAACTCTTAATATTTTTTTGCTTATATACCTAAGCTAGGCCAACTCAGATTTCGAGCCGGCGAGCGAAGGTTTATGAAATTAACAAACTTGGTCCACACTATTATTAGGTGAGGTGGATAATATGAGAGCGAACATTTGTTTTAATTACTTGAAGAAAACAACACTTACCATACTTAGGAGGTTGCCACATCCGTCTTGATCTCTGAAAAATTAAAACAAAAAAGCATTAATGAAGTAAGAAATATTCCTAATTTTTTTTTGGAAATAGTTTTAACGTAAATAAATATTCATAATAAATATGATTCGAAAAATTCGACATATAGCGTGGCTTAAAATTTTGTTAGAGCGAAATCTAGAATGGGGTCTCGAAAGTCATCCATGTTGGCTTTGTAGAAAGCCGGCAAAGTAGAAAGCTCACGAATGAAAGAAATATACAAGGCAACCATATCAAAGACACCAAATTTATTCCATTTGATTCTTGCATGATACATTTTCACCACGCACGAAAGTGACGAGCGCAAGGCACAAAATGTGGGTTGTATCGTCACTGCGGACAGCGATCGGAAAACGAATATCTCCGAAGACACTGTCTTAGTTTTTGTCCAACTGCAGGTAGATACAGCAAGAACAGCGATATGCGACATCACTCATTTTTTGGATCCGTGCATGGAAAAGGTAGACATAATTGAAAATGTCTAATCGTTCGTTTATTTTGAATTGGCTTCAAAGTTGAAAACTTTTTGGGCGGCTGTGGTTGTGCCTGTGCTGTGAATAATATCCTGATAAGAAAGAGGACAAAAATGAAGGAGAAGATGATAAAGGAAGGAATATAGAATTATTTTGCTTGGAATTATGTATGCAGTTATTTTATATCTATTCTAATGGTTGTAAATGCTGTGCGTAGCTTTTTTAGTTCTTGTTGTTTAAGTAATTTTAAGGCGAAGCTGTCAGAGAAGGTTATGCATTTTTCTAAGTTAGTAGGTGACAACCTAAAAAAATATAGATTGTGCATAAGCTCTTTGTTTTGCAAAGCAGCGTAAGTGTTAAAATCTTTTAAATTCTCCCAGAGCTTTCAAAACTGTTATATACGTTAATAACTGTTATACGTTATAAAAGGCTGAAATTTGATAATTTAAATCTCCTTGTGGTTTTAAGTTGTACTAAAAAAGGTTTTACATGCAGATTTTACATGCAGATTTTTGCGGCACGCCTACATTTGGAGGCAGTAGTGAAGAAAAACCTTGAATTTTCCAAAAGTTTAGCAAGAATAAGTAATAAAAATAAGCACATAAGGTAAACGAGGATCCATTCAAAATTTTATTTTTTCAAAATATTTAGCCACGCCTCTTTTTAGGGGTCGGATTAACAGAAATATTGAATTTAAACCAAAAAATTACATTTTTGCGTACATAAGCGTAGAGAAACTTGGAGATATCCGTGCTCATACTGGTAGTTTGTTATAAGGTCGTTTGGACGGCTCCTCTTTTCAAAATTTGTACTAACTACAAAAAGTCAAAAAATAACAATAAAATCAGCAATTTACAATGTGGGATAATTGATAATTAATGAGTGTGGTCAATATCAGCTTTGTGTAGTAAGTGGTTCAAGAGTTCAAAAGGCCTAAAACACTCAGAAAAGACTCTTATAATAGTTTCAAAAATACTATTTTTTTCCATTAAAACTAAACATTTATTTGATCTAAGCTAAATTCCGACCGTTATGTGGATACAGAAAAAGTTATATTAGTGTTTCCACAGCTTAAAAAAGCACACCAAATTTTGCCATTCTACGATTTACCAACAACTGGCACCTAGCGGCCTTACTACGAAGTCATATGAACGGCTAAGCCCTGTGAAAAAGAGAGTTAAAATCCTTTAAACCCGCGAAGCGAGCTATCCAAACACTGCTGCTTCCAAAAGCAAATTTTTTACAGAAAAACTTGTCAAATATCTTTTGCAGCGGTTCCCAATCTTTCTTGGGAGCATTTTTAAAAGGAGATCTCGACGGCGAAGCACCAAAACGTTTTTTTATAAGGTACAAAAATATGAATTGTTTCTTATAAAAAAGCAACATGAGAAAAAAATTATAACAACGCATTGTAAAAAGTAAGGCAACTAATTTTAGAAGGTTTGCATCTTTGGCCCTGGTTCACCTCGATCTGTTGCGCCACTCTATTTTATTGGCGATGCAACTGTTTTAATCTGTACAATGCGGTTTGCCGGTGTTGAATTTTAGATTGAGACATCTGCTACCGAAAATGTGTGCTTCTTTTCCTGCATCGCATATTGACGGACGAAATCTATGCGTATGCACAGAGCCTGATGCACAAATTTCAAAGATAAATCAACAGATGGTGTGGCTGTTTAGTCCAAGTCTAGTAACACTTTTTTAAATTTTATTTAAAAAGGGGAGAGGTAGAAAGAGTTTTTTCAAAACTGCAATTCGCGGGAGACTATTAAAGAAAAATCCCGTAGTGTCTTCACTGGACAAGCATAATATTAACTTAGTACGAGCACTCTTTTGTTGTCGTTTTGGCTCTCCAAAGACAGTGACAATGATTTTGTGACAATGATTCTGGGAAAGTGACAATGATTCTGGGAAATGCCAGAAGCAAAAAAGTAATTTCGTTGTAAACCTTCCAATAAAATCATGTTTGTGACAGATCTATCATACGCGGTTAGTTTCTAAATATGTGCGAAGAAAGTTCAAAGTGGCAAGGGTTAAAAGAGGGGATTTTGGAGGAGAATTATTTTTCATTACTCGCTGAGGGTTAAGATTTGTATGGAAAATCTCTAGATTTGTTGGAGATTAGTGAAAGATTTGTGTAAATTGCGAATTTGTGTCCGGTGGAAACAATGTATTATTATTTAGTAATCTTACTACGAAAAAGGCCGACCAGTTAAAGTAACATTTGGCTACCGAATTTTATCTTTTCTGATAAAATAAAATTTTGGAAAGATGTGTACCTGGCAATAAGCAAAGTTGTATTTTTTTGGAAGTGGTAAACTTATACGAGATTTGCCAACGAGTCTTAAGCATGACCTCTAAATGTGCCCAGAAACACCAAAATCTGAGTCCTCGGCTCCTTGAACAAACTCGCGTTCCACTGTATAATTTCGACTCGGCTCGGAAAGCATAGTCGAGTCGACTCAAACCGCGTTGCGTTGCCATGCGATTGAAGCCGGGTTTGACTCTGCACGGAAACACGATAATAATAATTGTTTCGTTTTATCCAACAAAACTTTGGATTCGGCCCAACATTTTTATGCTTCTACGATCTTAGGAAAGCCAACTTTTTCGACGCAACACTGTACATGTCTGCAGCAGGTTTTGGGTATTTCCTGAGGCGACAAGATCAAAACATTTACATTTACAAATATCTACGAGAAACGCTAACAATAAAAATCTCAACATAGCTTCGCACACAAAATACAGTATTTATCCATCAGAAACGATGTAATATCAAACCTTATCGTAAGGCAACCATCGATTCAAAATTCCCTAATAATATTGCTTATTAGGAAATAATATGGGGTTTATTTATTGATGGTCTCTAAAAAATGAGGCTTTACCTTAAAGTTTTAAGGAATAAAGCTGACTCTAGTTGAAATTCTTCTCCAATTTCAAGTTTAATAATTGATCCTGCGAGACTTCTCAGATAAACCAAAACGATATGGTAAGCGACGGTTTGGAATCCCTTGTCCTCTTTTTTTTAAGGGTTTTCCAAACAGAATCTGGAGCCTAAGATCTGTCATAAACGAGTTAATGAAATAAGCCTCATTACGAAAAATAGAGATGTTCCGAATAAAGGAGTTCTTGGAGAGTACAATCCTTTACTCATTTCAAGAAGGCCTTTGAAACAAGACACAAGAGGGGGGAAAAAGCTCTTAAGAAAAGCTTACAGGTATCTACAAGGCTAACAATGGGTGAAAGTCTCCAGTTTGCGTACAGAATACTCATCAGAAGACACTACTAAAGGCAAACCGAACACATTGCCAAATACACATGACATTGTCAACCGGCTTAATCTCCAAAGTTTAAAGATGTTATACCATGTCTCCACCGGGCACTAATCCGCGATTAATATATGTAAATATTCATTAAATCCTCTACAAATCACGCGATAAACAAAATTTTGACTTCCTTAATTTTTGATAATGTGTTTTTTATTTTTTTTACTTATCTGTTCGCGGATCACTTGGGCAACGCTCACGGAGCACCAAATGTTCCGCGGAACACACTTTGGTAACCGCGGATCTATTGCATACTCTTAGGCAGAAATTTAAAGTCTAATTTAAGGTACTTTGCATGAAAAAATTGAAACTTTGAATAGCTATAAAACTTTAAACCAAATGAGACCGACAATTTTTATTTACAGATTCGTAATCAGGGCACTCGAATACATATATAAGCATAAAAATAACAAAGAAATTCCACTTGAATCTACGGTAAACTTGTTTCAAAATTAGATTTGGTTAACGCTAGGGCAAAATTTGTACAGTCGTTTTAACATAACTACAAAACAATGTGTAGATATTAAAATTAGCCAAATCCCTTACTACCTAGAACATTTGACATAATTTTAGGTTGGGGTCCTAAGAAAACCTTTTCTGAACCTTGTCCGTTAGCAAGATCATCAGATGTCTCATTTCTCTGGATACCGGTGATAAATTTGCGGCTCCCCATAGTGGGATTGCTAACGCTGTTTGTAGGACCTCAGCCTACACCTGTTAGTCATAATGTGGCATACAGCCATTGATAGCGAAAGTCTTTTCTTGAAAGACAGGCACATAATTACCCAAATTTCCCACATGGGTCGCCAAGCTTTACTCTAGTGTCAAGATGTTTGATGTTGTTCCGGCGCCTTGTGTAGCCAGGACAAACCGTTCTTTGGAGTTTGACTGTAGAAGCGGTAACAGTAAGTTTCCGCAAAAAGTCTTATTCCGCCAAACAACTAATTCGTATGATAGAGTGGTCTTACACTATGGCCGTATAGGTCCAGAGATCCCATTTTGGAGATAAGACATGTCTTGGCAAAAGCACATCTATGGCGGAAAATGGACAGTAGTTTTTGGTTTCAGATTCAATATGCTTGGACCAAAGAAGATAAATATCAAATATAACTCCTAAATATTAAAATCCATCAGATAGCAAGTTGATTCAGACGAGTTACCTTCCCCCTTTTCTTATAGAGAACAACCGTATGTGCTTAAACCGATTTATTGAAAGCCCATTCCTGGTGTACCAATAACCTTTTAAGTCTAAGAATATCTGTGCCTGAGAGCAGACAGTCCCTGGCTTGAACTGACAGAAAGAACGACATCATAAGCGTAGGCTTGTGTGTAGGTTCCAGGAATGTTGAGAGTCAATAGTAGAGTCTACAACCATGCACCATGGGGAGACAGCACACCAGCTGGCGGGCAGACCCTATTTACTCCAGTCCTGACGCACTTGCAACAATCTGATTCGGTTATCAGCGTCCTGTCCTATAGCAAGGCTTCAATCCATTGAACTAATGTCACTTACCACCGTGCAGTTTGGGTGAGTTGCACATTTCCTAAAGTTGGCCGAAAGTACTGTGTCACGTTCACATAACTTTTTCTTTGTGAGTCCGTTCTTGTTAAACACCGCAGTAACAACAAAAGGAAGATAGAAGAACACAGAATTTATTTGACGATAAAAAGGTAGTCAATCACCTACACGTTCTAAGATTCGCATGTCCTTAAAAAAAAAGGTCGTCAATTCTTTCTTACAATCGGTTATCAGCAAAACGCATCCTTTTACTCGTCGTCTCCAAATTGTCTCCATCATTAAATCGTTGATACCTCCGTCTCAGTTTTATAGCCTTTTAAGTTGTCGTAAAGAAAATCACTCTCGATGACGGTCGAACGATTTTCCAACAACACCCCCCTGCCAAAACAACCTTCCCCCCAAGGATACTCAAATAAAAGCTCACATTACCTCGAAATCAATAATTCGTGGGCTCCAACTTGATGTTGCCAGTACAGGAGTGCCACAACAGGGCAGGGGTGGGTGTTGCTTGAACGCTAGCTATATCACCTCGAACTTGCGTGTCAGCACAAATTCCTCAAGGTCGTAAATTACACCTTTTCACCAGGTAGTATGGCGTGTCTACAGGAATCACCCAAGAGATACTTTATGTCAGAAGGCGGCGGGCGGCGGGTTCTTCTTCCTACTTTTTTTTGTGTCATACATGCGAGTGTGTTTTAAAGGAGGAACTTGACAGTCTTTCTGGAAAAAAGAATTCGTTTACACTCCTCACGGAGTGGAAAGTAAATATTTTATGAGGCAATTTTAAGAGGAGTCGTGATTGCATCTGCGGGCAGAAGATAGTCTCCGCCGTGTACCGCAATTGGCTGAACGTGATTAGATTTTACTTGCCGCATCATTGCTTGATTGGAGAATTTGTAGAAAATTTAATTAGCTTTAAGGAACCGCATATAGAATTTCTCTGAGGTCAAGTAAATTGAAATATGATTAGAAAGCCGTTTCGGGTGCCACAAAGAAGCTGCCCTCTGATACCCTCTGATAACTTACATTGTGTGATTCTTCAATGTCGGTTGCATACTTGACTGGATTTATCCTGAATGAAGTTGACCACTGTCAGCCGGTTTCTTTGGCAACGAGATTCCGTCTGCTGCTTCCTCCTTTGACTGAGCTTTTGTGAGTTTGGCCGGGCGGTGTAAAGGGTCACCTTGTATAAAATGGTTGCACTCTCGTGCAGAGTTTTGTGCGCTTGACGTATCTGCGACGAGAAATCTCATTTATATTGCAAGCGCACTGGCATGTAACGAGCTTGTGCGCTCTACCAAGCCAAGGCGCACATAGTGTGATCTATTATTCTGTCATAATGGGAATTCCCGATTGGGATTTGTAATTTTTCGATAAACCTTTCAAATTGAGTCGACGAAAATTCGGAATTTCGCAATTGGATTCGCCTGATTGCATTTTGGGTCTGTAATGGAGCAAGTAATTTGATCTGTGCGGATAGCGTTTAGTGATGGTTCGATAGAGGTTGCCATTCATCCGAGGTTTAATTAAGTTCAAAAGAGGAAGCTATAGACTTTTTAGTGTAATGGTTTCGGGTGTTTCAGATAGGAGTTAACTATAGAAACTGACTCTTATGCAGAATTATATTTATAAAATAAACGGAGAAGGCTAAAACCCACTCCCCTTATTGGTGGCATACAAATTTAAGCAATGATGTCAGGAAGCATTACTAGGGTCTGAAATAACAGCCTGCAATTCTGTTCAAGGAAGTTATAAAGTCTCTCAACCGAAGGTACATAAGAAAACTAAACAAATATCTAGTGGTTAAAAACTGGATATATATAGATCAAAACGAATTAAAGGGTAAAGGTAATAAAAGTAAGTAATTTGCCGCGCCGCGAGGCAAAAACCTTGCCGTGAGTCTTACTGGCTCCGATGGATGCAAGGTTTGGGTAAGAATGCGGGGCAAATCAGCCTCTATAACGAGCTACTACATGCACACACACCAATCCATTACCCCGGCATGTCTCAGCAAACTATTTTTTGTTCCACTGATTTAGAGAGTATGAACCTAAGAGTAGCTACTATTTGGATTGTCACTTTAGAACGACCACTATAAACATTTTACTTTCCGACAATGCCAAATATTTTCCCTTCAAGTCGGAAAAACAAATCTTCTCGCATAAATGATACCTCAGCTCGTCACCGGTGACCTAACAATGGTGGAGGTTAGAGGAACGAATGGGAGCTATATCGATCTTGAAACCGGTCAACAAGCCTCTCTGCGAAGCCCATCATACACCAATCTTCTCGCTTGTATCATCATACACCAATCTTCTCGCACCAATCTTCTCGCTTGTTTCGGTGAATAGAAGCATAAGATGCAGCTTTCGTGTCTCAGGACAGTTTTGTTGAGGAAACGAACTGGAGGGTGCCTGGTATACAGACAGAGACAGGGATTGATTTTAAGACCTTGCTGGTTACACGGCTGACGGCTCCCTGAAATTACGCCACAAAGTGTTTTGAAAAAAGCCAAAAAACGTTGGTATATTTTGAAAAAAAAAAAAAAAAACCAAAAACGAAAAATCAAATTTCACCAGAATCAAGGAAATGACGCCAAAAAGTAAAACGGACATTATGACAGAAAAAGAAAACTTTTTGGCTCAAATTCCAAATGTGGTGTAGAAATAAGATCAAAAAACAATACTAACCCTTTTTCCCCAAAAATAGCTGAGGACTTATTTACATCGACTTTATAATGGATCCTTTCGAGGTGACCAAAGTCATGGAAAGTAGGAGAATTGTGACGCGACCCGTCGATGTGCTGCCAGTATTCTCGCGCCAAGCGTCCTCCACTTTACGCAAAGAAGTTTGTTTTCAGATTGCCAAACAAACAAACTTTGGTAGTTTAAATATTGTGTTGCGCAAATCTGGTACGAAAAAAATTGGCACTTTGCAATATTTGCTAACAAACCTTACAAAAAACCGCAGTCAGCAGGTTGATCAAGCTTTGGTGATAGTTTTTTCATCCTTTATGACCAAAAATACCATGTTTCCACCGGGTAGTAACCCGCGATTAATATAAATCTTCATTAAATCCCCTACAAATTACGCGATTAACTATACAACTTAAAATCCACTTGGCAAGCGATTAAAAATAAATCCCGCCATAAATCTCATTGACCCATTACATAAACCACTTTCAACCCTTTTCGAACACCTTTTTAACAGTTTGAGACTCGAAGTAGGACACTGAATTACGAATTCTATTGGGATGTTTACAACGGAAATCTTTTGTCGCTCCTGGAAAATGACATCGCCACTCTCTTTTGAGAGCCAAAACGACAGAAAACAGAAAACAAGTAAGTAAGTGCAAGAGTTCGTCTGTAACGAACTTCTAAATACCCATTAACACTAAATTTAAAATTTTTTTGGTCTGTTTCATATACTGAATGTCAATTATTTGTGTTGGCCACGCCTCTTTAAAAGCGCGTAGGCTGAAAATTAAAATCAATTACCTCTAATTTCATAGGAATCACGAGAAAATGCGTTAAAAGCGAATATTTATGCTTAAAAAAACAGTTTTTCCCCAAAAACGCCCCCTAAAAGTGGGCGGAGCTCAATGCTTTGTATGCAACAAACATAGCAAATGGTAATATTTAATATTTGTCATAATTTTTTTTTCAATTTAAAATGAATTTCCCGAGAAATCAGGTTTTCAAAGATTTTAGATGTTAAAAGTGGGTATGGTCAATAGAGTGGGCGGTCCAGTTTTTGCCTAATTAAAGGCTTCTGGTCGATATTGCTCTCCACCAAAAATTCATATGTTTTGTCTGTCTTAACCAAAAGGCATTTTGAAATAAAATGTAAATTTGAGGTTGTCTGACATTCACGCCAATTGTGGGCGTGACTGTAAGCGGATCTTCTCAATTTTCATACTTTGTCTGTACAAAATGAGAATCAAGCAACGCTGCAAGTTTCAGCTTCCTAGCTCAATTTTAAAGACCTCAAAACTGCATACATACGGACAGACGGACGGACGGACATGGCTTAATCGACTTACCTGTCGGTCTCGATCATATCTCTAAAAGGTCTTAGGGGTCTACGGTGATTAAAAGATTGTGTTGCCCATAATAGACTTAAGCAAACGATTTGAAATACTTATGAGATTTCACTGTGAACTTCTCGAGTATCACATTGCCTTGAAAATTTAAAATCAAATTTAAAAATTGTCACTTTTTCTTCAACTTTGGATGTTAATATCTCCGAAACCGATTGTCTGATCCGAAATGTGTTTAAACTTTTGAGGCCAGCGTACAATGCTTGGTACAGTCCCTTCTTTTAAGGATTTTTTTAAGCACGTTTTAAAATAAATATAGTCAAAAACAAAACTTTAAGCCAACACAAGTTAACGAAAACCTTACGAAATCCAGCATAAGGCTATTATGGTCTTGGCATACGAATTGCGTGTAATATGGGACATTTCGGAAAGCCTAGTTAAGCTCATCAAAGTCTGTTATGGTTGGGCCTTTAGTGCGACGTCTTGTGAACTGTGAACGCCATATCTACGCTTTAAGAAACCTTTGAAAATCTCGTAGTGCACTTGAGCCACAGCTTTGCCTGGAATACTCATGTGCCAAAAACATGTGCCACCACGAACGCTGAATGTTGCCTACAATAGCTGTGCGAGGTATTTGGTATCGGGAGACACGAATACATCTCCTCCTATACCAAACAGATTGTAGGGTGCTCATTTCATTAGATGCAGTTATGAAACACCGCACTGTGCTATCACTGTGCTATAACAACAGAAGATCCGGAATATATGTAAGAAAAAATTTCATTTAGTGGGTAAAATTCAGTGGGTCATAATTCTGCTTTCAAAAATCTGATTTTTCGTCATAAAATTCTGCTTTCAACAGTCTTAAATTTTTTTTACTATAAGCAATATAATAATCTCAGCCATCCCACCTTAATTATTTTGCTTTTTTTAGCAAACCTTAAACCTCTCGTTCACTGTGTTTCTTTTTCAAAGTGGCATTTCCAGAATTTCGTAACACAGAATTATGAAAGCCGAATTTCGTAAAACGAATTTTGACCCAACCAGAGTTTTGACTCCAATCCGATAGAGCGGTTTATTGACTCTTATGTCAGAGATGTGATTGCAGATAGGTAACTATTGAAATCGCAGAACGCGAATGCATATGAAAATTATATCTGCGTGGATTCCGCATATTAGGTTGTCAAAAAAACCTAAAAATCAGGAGCTTGTTTGGGTGAGTTTCTAGGCACATAATGTACGTAAAGCAATACCGAAGTCGAAGCTATACCGTGCAGTTTGAAAAGTGCTCATCTGGACAGCAGGGTATAAGACTAGATTAGGAGGAGTTCTTATGCGGCCCTTACACCACGCCACGACCGTGTAAGGGCTTTATTGCGCAAAAAATTCGGACGCAATATTTATGGTCAATATTTTGCGTAATAATATTGCGTGGTGTAAGGCCCGCATTAGTAGATGAAAAATCAGTAGAGGAGCTCCACAAGGCAGTTTATTTTCCCCAATCATGTGGATCTTGGCACTTGATGAATTTTTAAAGACCCTGGTAAAGGAAGTCTTCCACACACAAAACATGTATTTTGTCAGAAAATTTGTTTTCGAAAAATGTTTGCTGCAAACATTTTTTTGCTTTCTCCAGAAAAAATAAATATTTCCATGAAAAACAATTTCCTAAAACAAGGGCCCGTATAAAGTTGGAATTTTCCTCGCAAATGCCTTTTTTTCTTAAATGCAAGTAATATTATGTTACTAAAATCATTTAAACACTTTTTTTTAAACACATTTAAACACAGTTTGTCGAAAACTTACTTCAAAGGCAGATAAAAACTTTCTACGTACATAGAATGCAGTCACATACAAAGAAACGTATATGATATCTCAACACGAATTTTGTTAACGAAAAGACATGCACAAACAATGATGGTTGACGTTTTACAACCTGAATCAGATTTCTCGTCGAGAAACCTATTAATCCTCGAAAATTATTAAAAGCTGAATAATGCTTAATTACGCAATCCTCCTGCAGTACCCGCTTTCGAAATTGGAAAAGTTTTTTAATTAAAAAAAAAATCCTATCGTCACGAAGAATGACATGCAAAATCTTTAAGAACTACGTCTAAGTTTTCTATTGAAATTCCTTTGGTGAAGTCATTCTCTCCTTGTTGGGCTAATGACTTGCAAAAAAACAGATTTTCGATTTTTTGTTTGTTTTCTTCTTTAAATCGAAGTAACGACTGTCAAACTCTCACTCTGATTCACTTATATACAGTTGGTGGAGTTTAAAAGCCAGCCACTTAGCATAACTGTTATTTTTCCACCCACATATGCTGGGATTCTCAAACAATCTCCTTCTCCCCATAGGATTTCTCTCAACTTTCCACAATGAACAACACAAAAAATGTTTTTAAGTTTACAACCACTTTCAAGGACTCCATTAACCCGACGAACAAATTCCGAACAAGAAAAAAACGAACCATAGACTCTTCGAGATGGAGTTTTTAAAACCCAAAGTGTTTCCTTCCCTTTGTTGACACTTCTTAGCTGCTCGATTGCTTAACCCTTATGTGACGCTGAGAGTGTGAAACCAGCCAACACTCTCGCCACTAAAAGTGGTAAAAATGACGAAAAATTTAAGGACCCAAATACAACAAAAAGAACTCACTTCCTGCTACTCTAATGGATGTAATGGATTTTCGCTTCCGTTCTATGCTGAAAGATCCTCTCGAAAACAGGGTGTTTTATGCCAAGTTGGAAATAATTTCCGCCTATCGTCGTCCTCCTACCATGGCCGAGTCCATTATGAAAATATGCATATTTTCGAATACGCTTAAAATGTTCGTTTTAATGGGACTTTGTGGGATAGGTCTGCCCTATTCCCACACCCTGGCAGCCAAGCAAATACGATTGGCATGGTAATTGTTGTAATTAAATTCCATTGGGTAATAAAATCGTTTTATTCCAAGTGTAAGTACTGCTTTCATTGCGGTTATAGAGTTCGATATCCTGGGTGCGGTTTTGACAGTTTTCAGAGGACCACTGAAACTCTTTTGTTCAACCGCAAACGAAAACTTTTTGGCGGAAACCATAAATTGTTAAAGTTTGACATTTCAATTTGCGAATTCTGTGAATAGAACAAAATCGGGAGTTTTTTTTTGCTGATTTCGAGTAAGGTTGTCAAGAAAAGGCGTCGCTAAAATATTTTTGTTATGAAGCCATGAAACACGTTTATTAAGCCTTTAATACTGCTTACCTAATCTCACAAGGTTTAAGTGAGGATATTCTTAATTACTCTACTTACATCCCTGCTCATAAAGCGGCAATTTAATGTTCCATATCAGAGCAATGGGAAATATAATACAACGTGAACGAGAAATTAACCGCCCAGAATGTTCTTGAAATTCCTGAGGACCTAGAACACCCATGCAAAGACCATGAGCAACCCCTCTACTACGTTACGTTATCATAATTTATGCACTAAATTATGAGGTATGAAAGCTATTTCATTAGTTTGGCAACAATTGCGCTGTCATGAGTGGTTGTCACGACACTTCCATTTGCATATTAGATGTGAAAGTGCCAACTAACCTTAATTGATAAACATTTCCTGTGGGCCATGTGAGTAAAATTATGTTTTGAAATAAGGATTTCATAGCACAGTCATCGACTAAGACAGGCGACGAAATGACCGCGTTTCAATTGTCACAGCTAAATAAAAGGAAAATTAAGGATAACTTTAAAACTCGCATACTTTAAACCTCGAAAAAAGGACTTTTTATGGTATCTCTAAATTACGCTGAAATGTAGTCAAAAATGGTCTTTTTCATGCTTAAATTCTAACTTTTTGTAAATTAAACTAAAGGCGTGGCCAAAAGCGCTATCTCGATGTGCCACAGCCACTTTGACATTTGGCCCCTTGCCCCACACTATAAGTAGAGCGAAATTGTCATAATAATATGGATGTGACTTATACCAAGTCTCCACCGTGAACCAATCCTGGATTAATATAAATCTTTGTTAAATCCTCAACAAATCACGCGATTTACCATACAAATTTAAATCCTCTCGGCAAGCGATTAAAAATAAATCATCTCATTAATCCTATTTAACTTATTCACAAACCTATTTTTTGCAACTTTGTATCAGTTTGAGAATCAAAAAAGGAAACTGGAACTGTCCCTGTACGATAGATCTGTCACAAATACGTTTTCTATTGTGATTTTTACAGTGAAAATTGTTTTGCACTCCTAGGAAATGACATCGCCACTCTCTTTTCAGAGCGAAAATGACAGAAACAGAGCATTCGTGTCAAATTAATCCTAAATTTGTCTGGTGGAGCCGCTATGGGATTGAACTTTTGTCGTCTCCCTTTAATCCTCTTTTAATTGCCGGTGGAGATTAAATATAAAACTCAATCCTGTCATGTATCCCATTCAGCCTATTAACAAACCTATTTTGTTCACCTTTGTTACAGTTTGAGAATCAAAAACGGAAACTAATGGCGTATTCTTTTGAACACAGAACTGCCACACCGAGCTGTCAAATAATTCTCCCGAGTTCGCGACAATTCCAGCGTGGTGTACACTAGGTTTAATTGAGTACAGAACGAAAAATGCTGCACCGGTGCAGTCATCACGTTAAAAGTCAAATTGCTATGACTTTCGTTTATTTGCTATGATGACTTTTCATTTCGTAGCGTGATTTTGTTGGTGTTGGTTTTTTGTACTTTTTACTTGAAATGAATTTTGTTAGCTTTGTGTTTCTTATATTTAGTAACTTTTTATCGATTTCATACAATTTCAGTCGCGTTGTAATAAATAACGAATGAAAATCAAGTCGAAACGTCACTTCACATACACAATCAAAGCTGCACCCAGCCTCCAGCGTCAAATACGACGGTGGCGAAAATTCGAGTTCGGTGTCGACACCGAACTAATTCGGAGCTCAAAAGAACATTTACATGAGCACGATTCCGTTCAGGTGTACGAGAAAAGAACAGTTTTTTCTGTATTCCGCACCAGCTTCACGATTCAGTATTGAAAGGAATACGCCATAAAACTGTCCCTGTACGACAGATCTGTCACAAATACGTTTTCTATTGGAATTTTCACAACGAAAATCTTTTATTTTTGCTCCTGAGAAATGACATCGCCATTTTTTTTTTGACAGCCAAAATAGCAGAAAAGGAGTATTCCTGCCAAATTAATCTTATATCTATTTGGCCGGTGGAGCCACTTTGGGATTCTTTTTTTAATCGTCTCCCGCTAATCCTCCTTTTATTCCCGGTGAAGACATAGTATTAATGTAGTATATTAATATGGTTATAGCCTTTGCAGATAAAAAGAAAACAACAAAATTTAATATTAGTCCGGTAAAAACTTATGAGCAAAACAGGGAACTTTTTTATTCATTTATTGTAGAGGTTATTATAGAGTAAAGGCAGAATAGAAATTATTAAAAAAAAAATCATTGCTCTAAAATTAGGGAAAACATTAATTTTTGACGTTCCGAAAGGAATTATTATCAAGACCACAAAACTCGAATCGGGAGATTTCGCGACGCGATGGTTAAAGAAAAGTTCCCATTGCACCTTTCTTTGCAATGTGTAACATGAGAAAAAATCAAAATGGCTGATGTGAAAAACTTACCCTTCACTGGAACAATTTTTTGAAATTTATCAACAAAGTTGGGCCGAAGACAGCGACCATATATTTGCAAATGGCTGACGATTTCCGTTCGTTACAAGACTTCATATTTCATCGCACCGACAATATCTCAGATTTCGCGCGAAATACTCAACCACAAATTCAATTGCTGTTGAAACATAAAAAACTTTATCTTCAATTTTTACCGCAAATGGCCGAGCTCCCTTTGAACTTATTTTTAAATTGAATCCCAAATGCTTTGTAAGCAGTTAAAGAACAAAAAACTTTTGAAAAACTCACTTTGAATAGCAGAATTTATAAACTTTTGCCGATATTATTAACACTATGATAAACTGCTGCCAAGAAGCACTGACACTTTGTGCCAGCCTGTGACTGAAGTTTGGTGCAGTTTAGTTTTTGCAGAGAGGTATTGCCACCCACAAAGGAAAATTGCCATATGTTTTTCAAGTTCTATTTTATGCGTTCTCGTATTTGAAGAGGCTTAACAAAACACAGTTTTCTCTTCTGTACCCATTTTTCACGTAAATATTGTAATGCTTTAGAAAGGCTGTGAGAAAATGGAAGCTTTTAATCGTATAAATTAAGCCCAGTATTAAAATTGTGTATTGTTGTTAAATCGCAATTTTTTTGGCGATAAAGAATTAACTTAATTAACTATTTAATTCATGCAATCTTCGTAGTAGGTGCAGCTTATCAATGAGTTCCGCCTTTGTAAAAAGTGACGTTCACAAGATAAGATCAAAGGCATATATCAAGATTATAGATATCAAGATTAGGAATTATTACGCCTATATCAAGATTACGCATATATCAAGATTAGGAATTATTACGCCCTTCTGGTAATGGACGAAATGTGGAAACTTAACTAATACAAAACAAAGGGGAAGACAATGCAAAAGTTTACTTCCTGTTATGCAAACGCAATCAACAGGATGATGGTCCTTTGCTTGTCACGTTTTACAAATGATGGGATAGAGGAAGAGTTCTTATTTAGAATTTTTTTATTAGAAGTGATGCCTTGTTGAAGTGTCTCCGGCAATAAAGTTTTAAAAACATTTGACTCTCCCAACTGTCACTTCATACAGAAAATAAACAGGCAATGAAGTTCGAGTTGCTCTCAAATGCCGTTTTAAACAGGAACACGCAAAGCAACTGCCCGTTAAAATAGAAATTACGTAAGTTTCATCCAGGGTTAGAACACCAAGTTTGGCAAGTTATACCTACTATGTTTCCACCGGCAAAAATACGAGGATTATACCATTAATAATAAATCCCAATGTAGTTCCCCAAGAAAAATATAGGATTAATTTGATATGCGGGCTATTTTGCCATCATTTTGGCACTCAAAAGAGAGTGGCGATGTCATTTTCTAGGAGCGAAAAAAAGATTTCCGTAGTAAACAACCCAATAGAACACGTAATTCTGACAGATCCGACAGACGTGGACAGTTTCAATGTAATTTTTCGACTTTTAAACTGTTAAAAAGGTGTTCAAAACGGGTTGAAAGTGGTTCGTAAAAAGGTTGAATAAGATTTATGAGGGGGTGTATTTTTATTTGCTTATCGAGAGGATTTAAATTTGTATCGTAAATCGTGTTATTTGTAGAGGATTTAAAGAAGATTAATGTTAATCGCGGATTACTGCCGGGTGGAAACATGGTATTAAACCGAAATTAAACCCGAATTGAAATTTTCTGAAAAAATCATTTCTGAGTTCTGGTATTCTCAGTTCAACTCCAGTACAGGGGCATTTCATGCGCTGGAAAACTTGCCCCAAGACATTTTAGAAATATTATCGAGTCCAACAAAAGTGGTGTCGGGGTCTTTTCACGAAAGATGGGAGGAGTGATACTGAGTTGTCCTTCAGAATTGGCCAAGCTGGAGCATTTCACTCCAAGCTGAGCTTGGAGCAAATATCTTAAAGCTTGAAAGCAAATATCTTAATTTTAATTCAGTGTTCGTTCCAACCCTCTTCTATGGTCATGAAATTTGGGTAACGACCGAAAGAATTAGATCGCGGGTACAAGCTGCCGATATGACATTCTTCAGGTGCGTTCCTGGTCTTACTCTAAGGGATAGAATGAGAAACGTCAGTATTCGTAGGAATCTTAATGTTGAGCTGCTACTTCTCCGAGTGGAGCGATCGATCCTCGATGGTTTGGACACGTTGTTCGCATGCCCCCCGACAGACTTCCTAGACAGGTCATGCTAGCCGAGATGCGAGCGCGTCGCCCCTATGGTAGTCCCTATGGTATCTCTGAGTCCCGGAGGATCGAGAACGATGGAAAGACCATTTAGCCACCCTCGAACCGCTACCTTTTTAAAGGATAAGCGGCATTCGAAAATGATGATGATGATTATGAACAAAGGTGGTCGATGTGTCGGGATGATCAATCCGTCCGTCTGTCTGGCGGTAGTTTTTAGGAGCTTGATACTTCATAGCTGAGCTTTCCATGTCCCGGTACAGAAGAATTGTAAAAATTTTAAAATCCGCCCACTGACACGCCCACTTAACTTAATAGCATGAAAAATCAAAATTGTCGTAGGACCCTGAAATTTGGCATGCGCTATCCTTGCACAAGAGAATTGTGACAGACATTTCAAAAAAACCGAAAAACGCCCGCTTGGTGGGCGTGTTCGTAGTTCATTCGCAGTTTTACAACTGATATTTTTATATGCAATTTGTTTTCTTGTAATTAAGAAAATCCTGCATTATATGCTAACACATTTCTGTATACTATCGCCCACTTTTGGGGGATATAAAAATAAACTTAGCACATGCAAACCATTTGGTCGTACTGTCGGAAAGCATAGCCTACACGACACGACCTCCGATAACGGATTCAGGCTGATCGACTTTGCTGCGGGGCGACACGTTGTGGTAGCTAGTACACAGTTCCCGCATCTCAATATCCACAAAGGGACATGGAGATCTCCCGATCAGTCAACCGTCAACCAGATTGACCATATTGCGATCGACGCAAGGCACTCCTCCAGTATCATGGATGTCCGAACTTTCCGAGGGGCCATTTGACTCGGATCACTACCTTGTTGTAGCCAAGGTAAGGCTGCGGATATCCCGACCATCGCCAAGTAATGGAAATACTGTGAGGAAGTTTGACGTCGGCCGACTACAATCGCAAGAGATCGCCAGGTCCTTCTCCAACCGAGTCTCTCAAAACCTTCTACGAAGTCCTATGCAACCAGCATTAAGTATTGATAGCCAGTGGCAACATTGCCAAAATGCCATCAGAGACGCCGCCTCTGAAGTGCTGGGTTTCACACGGCGACCACAACGAAACCCCTGGTTTGACGATGAATGCCGGCAAGCACATGCAGCTAAACAGGAAGCATACAAAGCGGCGCTGCACAGAAGGACTAGAGCTGCTCGCGAGCTCTACGAGCAGAGGAGGAGAGAGGAGCACCGGCTTCTCCGAAGGAAAAAGAGAGAGCACGAGAAGCGCGCGGTTGAAGAGATAGAGAGATGTTACAACAGGAATGAGGTTAGAAAGTTTTACCAAAGGATCAAAAGGTCCTGCCAAGGGTATAAACTTCGAACTGAAGCCTGTAAGGACCATCAAGGGAACATCGTTGTAGAATCGCAGTCGGTGCTGAGGATTTGGAAAGACCACTTCTGCAGACTGTATAACGGCGAGGAAGAACCAAATACCGCTGTCAGGCAGAACGAACCATTCAACCCGGGCGAAGACGTTACCGACGAAGCATACGAACGATACCGCCCACCCGACCTGGAGGAGGTGAAAGTAGCTGTGTCTAAGCTCAAGTGCAACAAAGCAGCCGGAGCAGACGGCCTAGCTGCCGAACTTTTTAAATCCGCTGGCGATGAGCTGGTTAGGAGCATGCACCAGCTCATCTGCAAGATATGGTCGGAAGAAAGCATGCCCAACGAATGGAACCTCAGCATTGTTTGCCCGATCCTGAAGAAAGGAGACCCTCTGAGTTGTGCCAACTACAGAGGCATAAGTCTTCTTAACATCGCATACAAGATCTTCTCTGCTGTACTGTGTGAACGCCTGAAGCCGTTTGTCAACAATCTGATAGGCACATATCAGTGTGGCTTTAGGCCAGGAAAGTCCACCATCGATCAAATATTCACACTGCGGCAGATCTTGGAGAAAACCCAGGAATTCCAAATCGATACACACCACCTCTTCATCGATTTCAAGGCCGCGTATGACAGCATCTATAGAGACGAGCTATATAGCGCAATGTCTAGTTTTGGCATCCCTGCCAAACTCGTCAGTCTGTGCAGGATGACGATGGAAAACTCACGCTGTTCCGTCAAGGTCGGCAAAGACCTCACCGACCCCTTTGATGTCAAAAAAGGATTTAGACAAGGCGACGCGCTGTCATGCGACTTCTTTAACATCATACTTGAGAGAATTGTGCAGAACTCTCGCGCCAACACCAGAGGTACAATCTTTCAAAAGTCCGTTCAACTACTTGCATACGCAGACGACATTGACATAATCGGTAGAACAAAGCGTGATGTCAGTGAAGCCTTCGTGAGTATTGGGACGAAAGCGGCGAATATGGGTTTAGCAGTCAATGAGGGCAAAACCAAGTATATGCTGTCATCAAGAAAAGACACCCAACACCGACGTCTTGGACAAAACATCACCATCGACAGCTATAACTTTGAGGTAGTTAGGGACTTTGTCTACCTGGGTTCCGCTATCAATTCAGACAATGACACCAGCGCTGAAATCAAACGAAGGATAACTCTTGCCAATCGCTGTTTCTTTGGGCTAAGAAGGCAATTGAGTAGCAAAGCCCTCTCTCGAGCAACTAAAGTGTCCATGTATAAGACCCTCATCATCCCAGTCCTGCTGTACGGTGCAGAAGCATGGACCCTGTCAAAGGCGGATGAAAACACTTTAGGCTGCTTCGAGAGGAAAATTCTTCGGACGATTTACGGTCCCGTCTGCATAGACGGAGAGTGGAGGAGGAGATATAACATCGAACTGTACGGGCTGTACAGCGATACCGACCTAGCCAAAAGAGTCAAAACAAACCGTCTACGATGGCTGGGTCATCTAGAGCGGATGGACACCACCGCCCCGGCCCGGAAAATCTTCGAATCCACACCGCAGGGACGACGCGGTAGAGGAGCACCGAGACTCAGGTGGCGCACGCAAGTGGAAGGGGACCTCAACCAACTTCGCGTGCGAAACTGGAGACGGCTAGCTAGAGACAGAGCTGGCTCGCGAAGCTTGTTGGCTGAGGCCCAGGTCCACCCCGGACTGTAGCGCCACCTTAAGAAGAAGACATGCAAACCATGTCTGGGGCAACATTATTAAGCAAAAAGTTCGATTTTATTGGAAAATGGTTGACACCACGCCCCTTTTTTACTGGTGTAGATTGTCATTTTTGACATTTGGCGATTCGGAGCTTGACAGGGGTCAATTGGGATGGGGTATCCAACAATTCGCTTAAGTGGATTCTTACCCGCCCATTACTTTCTTATCGAAAAACAATGAAAGGATTCGATTCCCTTTTTTTATATTACAGAGATGGAGCACACGATAATTATGGTAATTGCAAAGTGCTCTTTGAGCTTCAAAGATCTGTCTCAATTTTGAAGAACTGTCTCAACTTCAAGTTTGTGATTGCAATAAAAAATATTCCTGGGCAGGTACAAAAAAATGTTTATTATTCTTTTGGAAAAAAAGTTTTCTTCTGTGCTTCTTGAATGAAAACTCATAGATGTCCCTGCAATTTAAATTTTACACAAACTGTGCTTCGAATTCACCATTCAAAAGGATTACAAAGGGTATTCTGTTGACGCAATGTAATTATCCCGACTTTCACCTGAATCTTTGGTGCATGGGATCAAAAAATGTTCCACGACACCGGGTGACAATATGGCTTCCACCAAAGAACAATTCTGTACTCCAACAATGTCAACCCGAAGAAATTTATGATGAAAAATTCGTCCTCACGCCTGAAGTACGTACAATTTTGAAACAAGCGTTGAATAGGCGACTTCCCAGTCCGGAAGTCGTTTTTGCCACGCAATATAATTAATTGCGCCATGAAAAATAGCCGTACTTTTCACTTTTAAAAAGTGTAATTATTCATAACCTGCAGGACTTTTGAAGCACGTTCGCTTAATGTACACAATACAACTGAACTGTGCGCTACTTGCTGCGGACCTGCGGGGGTTGAAGTTGCCCGTTAAGATTTTTTATTGGAGCACTTGTAGGTAATCCATCGTTGAGCTTTGTAATTTTTCAAAACGAAATTGACGAAGGAGAGCAGGAGTAAGTACATTTCTCATTTTAAAAATGTTTCCGACTTGTTGGAGTATTTCATTTTTATTTTTAGCTTTTTTATAACGTGATATTTATGGATTTTTTAAGCAATAAATAAATTTAATATTGTTGTGAAATATGTTTATGAATGTAAAATAAGAGTGTTGCCTGATGGGTTGTTAATTTATGCGGTATTAAGTGTTGGTGCCTTTATGTTAAAAACTTCAGAGTTTTCAGTGCTGAACTGGTTTTTTGTTCCTACATTTTTCCGCCATAGGTGCGGCTTTAGGCTCAAGGAAGTTAACTAAACAATTTAAGTGATTATACGCTCTTAAGGCATTAAGGAATTTTTACTTTCTTCAACTTTTCCAAAAGTTGTTCGCCTTTGTATGCATTCAAAGAACATTCAAAGAACACCCACAGGGTAAACAGAGTTGCCCCGGCACGTACACGTCCCTCTCATCATTGCACACACATCGAGCCAAACAAGCCTCTAGAACTTCTCTTTGAATCCTGCCATCATTATGCCAAGGGAATTGTAAATGAGCGTCTTACATGCCAACGGCTTTGGCAGACATTAGAAAGGAAAAGCAGCATATTTTTTTCCCGGAGCAAGAACAACTACGACAGCAGCAGAATGTTAAGTTGCCCTCCAACAACTAGATCAACGAACCTCCCACATCTAATTTACGCAATGCTCCCCCAAAGGAAGACAAGTAAAATCCGTGATGCTGCTGCTGCTGCCAAAAATTCATTTAAATTTAAAACCCGACTATGACTATGACACAAAGTGGAGCTCCTATTCAATTAGACGCCTCGTTAACACGTACGCTAGGAGTTACGTTCACAGATCACGGTTTCGTGAAAGGATTTCACTCGCACCCATTGACTGGAAGGGAAGACAAAAGAATCCTAATTATGAATGAACTGCTTCGTTCTTCGTAATGGAAAAGTGCCGAGAATGATGATTTGTCATTTTTAATTTGAATAAAGATCTCAGTGCATATTAAAGGTCCTTTTAAAGGTTGTTTCCATGGCAGACGGATAGGATGTGTAGATATGTGCGTACAAGGTGTGATGGATTATTGTTTGGTCACAGGTGCTCAAATGCGAATTTGCTGCGCACTATGCTGCTATTCACTGCTTCACATGTGGCAATGCGGCAATAATGAGACACTCCCTTGACATTTCGCAGGAATGACAAATTGTCTCATCAGTTTGCGCACACGATAACAAATGTAGTCTGTTACGTGTTTGCCTTCATTTTGTGAATTATTTGTTTTTGTATTCTTTTTTCGACCCTTTCTTCTTTATTCATATATGACGGGGCGAGAAAAAGAAAGTTCTTTTGACATTCCATCTCTGGGGTGCCCCCCTACATGGGACAAGGATCTGGGATGTTAAGAGGATAAAGTGAGAAATAGGTCTGACTTTGACATGACATCGCATTATGGTTGTAGATATAATGTGCTTTCGTACAGCTCTGTTGATGGCTGCTAAGGGTCACGTTTGCTGGTTTTCTGTAACAGAACTTTTATTTAAGTTGTTTTGCACGGAGATTCTTCGCCTACAGGTACTGGATTTTAAAATCGAGGTTTTGTAGTATGCCATACATCAAACTATTAGTATTTTTAATTTTAGCTTCAATACATTTTTTGTCACAAAATATGTACGAGTATTTACCTGCATCGTTTTCAATTGAAACCAGCTTACTTTACGCTTTGTTATGTTATACTTACCATATGTCCAAGTAGAAGGGTTGCAGTCAACTATTAAACTATTTGGGCCATATTCATAGATGTTTGATAAGCTCTTGCTATGCTGTTGCTAAGCTAAACTGGAGTTTAAACTATTCATAGACGTACATATAAAACCCATTTCTATTTAAAATCGAATTTAAAATCGAACGCATTAAATTCAATGGGAGCTACCAAAACGTTGCTTCGACCATCCGTCGTTACGTTTTTTTACGTAAAAAAGCTTTAAGAAAGCAGAAAAATTCAGCATAACGAATTTTTGCGTGCGTTTTGACGTTTCTCTGAACCTGAAATTGTTGGCTTTCGCGGTGGTTTGTGTTCTTGTTGATTTGTTGGCATTTTCTATGATCTTTAATTGTTTTTTGAATGGTATATTTTCGACGCGGTTGTAAAGCACAAAGCAAACGAGAAGGCAGCATTGCGACATAGCCTTTAAGGGTTTGTCACAAAGCTGCGTTTCGCCAACATTGACTTGACACTTTAAAATCGAACCTATTAAATTCAATGGGAGCTACCACAGCGTTGCTTCGACTATCCGTCGTTACGTTTTGAAGAAAAGAAAGAAAAAAAAAAATTACGGAAGAAAATTTTGAGAACGCAAAAAAATACAACACGATGCATTTTTGCGTGCGTTTTGAAGTTTCCGTAAAGCTGGAATTGTAGGCTTTCGCTGCATTTTTGTTGATTTGTTGGCATTTTCTATGGTTTTTAATCGTTTTTCGAATGGTATATTTTCAACGCGGTTGTTAAGGAACGGGAAAGTTACGTGACAAAACCTTTAGTTAGTGCTTGCGTTTGCGTTTAAAAATAAGCAGTATGAGTACAAAATGATAACAAAAAAATGCTTGTGTGTGTTCAATCTTTTCTAAAACACATACAGATTTACATTTAATCTTCTCTTATATCCGTTTTCTGATGGGTGAAAACACAAGAAAATAAAAACTAAATCAACATTTAGTTCAGTACGCTCACACAATATTCCAAATGTATAGTAAAACCACATTGTTAGTCAAAAACTCGAAGATCACTGCTGTAAGATAACTAAAAAAAATTAGGTTGGTAAGTATCACTCAGTTAAGCTTAAAAAAGAAGAAAAAAATCAAGCTTGTTTAGGGGCTTTTATTGCCAAAATATTAAGAACGATGAGGTCAAATGAGGTTTTGTGAAACACGAATAAAAGCCTAAAAAGAAACTCACATTTCTTCAAACGTATTTTTAACTGCCACTTCAGTTGGTCTTGTACTGCTTAGGCACCGAAATATCTATTTATTCAAATAAAGTTTTGGTTTGGTACTTGTAATGTGGTAAATTGTAGATTATGGCGAACGTCACAAATTCACAAGACAGTATCCTCCTCTTTACCACACTCTTCACTGCGACATAAAGTCTTAAGAATACATGAAAGACCCGTTTTTCCGTTTACAGTACCTAACCTACGTCTTGCGAGGGTAGTTAACGTGCGTCGTTCGCGTCGTCCATTATAAAGTGGAACAATAAAGCTTAAAAAAAACACGAATTTTTTGCAGGTGGCAACACCTTTTCGCATTCAAATGCCACTGCACCTGGAATAGACGTCAGTGTTGTCACAAAATGTCGTGGAAAGTTCAGTTTGCCGGAAGTGCTGTTCGTGATCGTGTTACAAAGTTTCAAGTGGCAAATTCTCTCAACGAAAATTAAAAATTCTTCTATTCAAAGTAAGTTTCTTATAATTATGTTTTACTTAAATTGATTATAACACATTCATGACTCGGTTCGCACAAATATTTCGATGGAAGCTTGAATATTTGCGATAAAATTTTGTGAACTTTTTTAGTTACAGTTTAAGCCGCAAATTGTGTGGCGACATTTTTTTTAATTTCCCAAAAATAGCCTTTGTTCGGTCTTCAAATGTTTTGTCCAAGTTGAACCTATGCCAAGGCCCACAAGTGCCAAAAGTGTGAAGGCAGTTTACAAAACGACATTGTAACATCGGCCCTACCCCGGCTAATATCACGCATGATTTATTGGTTCAAGGGATTAGAAAGTACGAGAAAATAATGGTCGTTTGAGTGTATAAGTAAAAGTTTCTGTAGTTTTTATGGAAACTGGCGGTTTGATTGGTTGGGTTGTGTCTAAACTAAATGTCAAAATATACTTGCAGACTTACAGAGTCTATTGTATTTTTTTTAATGGCGGCCATATTGTCTGGTGTTACACGCTACTAAGGCAAGATGCAACAAATACCTCACTTCGCTATTCATATAAAATTCATTGCCTTTCATAAAAATTAATGCAAATTTTTTTATAAAGACCTGGTCCAAAGTGTTAAATTAAGTACCTTTTAAATTATTTCTACTTGGCCCGTCCAAGAGGTTCTCTTTACCTGTATTAGCTCGTTACTAGCTGTTACTAATAGCTCGTTACCTTTACTGTTTCAATTTCACACATTTACATTTTTATACAAACATAATAATGGCTGGCTCTATGATCATTTCAGTCTGGCAGCGTTTAAAATTATCATAGAGCCAGCCATTTTTATAAAGTTTTTAGAATTGTAAATTTTTGTAATTTTTCACTTCTCAATATTGAAATAAGTGATGTTTGATAGATAAAGTGTTTTGTTGTGTAAAAAAGTTAAGTTGAGTATTATTCGATGAACCGATGTACCGAACTTCCTTTTATATTGCTGCCATATAGGTTGTTTAATTAAGAATAAGGCTGCTAACTTAGCTTCTGCTACAGTCAATTTTCTCAAATTATTCAAGGAATACCGCCCAGCTTTTAAAATATAGCTTATTTTTTAAAGAAAAATTTCAAAAGCAAATTTTGTCCTACCATGATTTGGGACGAAATAGTGGCTATATCAATTCTTTATTAAGAGATACCGATTTCAGCGTCAAAATTCCAATTTTTTTTTCCTTTAAGCCACGTTTTTCTGGGGACATGGTTAAAAAAAATCTGACATGGTATAAAAAATCTGACATGGCATTAAAAACTGACGTGTCATTAAATATCTGACATGGCATAAAAAATCTGACATGACTCAAAAAATCTGACATGGCATCTGACATCGAACAAAAAATCTGTCATGGCACAAGAAATCGGACATTGTTCAAAAAATCTGGCAAGGCATAAAAAATCAGACATGACTCAAAAGAATTGACATATCTCAAAAAATCTGACATGGCATTCCATATGGCACAAAAAATCTGGATATAAAAAGTCTGACATGGCATAAAAAATCTGATATGGCAAAAGAAAACTGGCATGACATAAAAAATCTGACATGGCTCAAAAAATCTTACATGGCATAAAAAATCTGACATGGCATAAAAAAACTGACATGGCACAAGAAGTCTGACCTGACTGAAAAATCCGACATGACATAAAAAATCTGACATAACATAAAAAAACTGACATAAAAAATCTGACGTGACTGAAAAATCTGACATGACATAAAAAATCTGCACGAAGAATATTACTTAAGCCGCGTTGTCATAAGAAACAAAAACAGGAACAGAAACAGAATTTCATACATTAGCAACGCAAAAAGCATTCAGCGAATTTAGGTTTCAGTTGCTAATGTGGATTTAATGGGATTCTGTTTCTGACATGACATTAAAAATCTGACTTGGCATAAAAAATCTGACACGAAGAATCTCAGTTAATAAGAAATAAGAATAAGAAATCTTACATAGCCTAGAAAATCTGACATGACATTAAGAATCTGACATAAAAAATCTGACATGACATGGAAAATCTGACAATACGTATGCTATGCATAACTCTATGTATATTAAATGCATACAATTATTAAGTAATACCATTTAACTTAAATACAAGAAGTCTTGTAAATGTAATGGTTTTATAACATTACGGAGTCATAACATTAAATCTAAAAATGGGAGATGTTGTCCTTACGGATTTGCGGCTAGGAGATATTATTACAAGGGACTATGTATGTTACCAAGGGATTTTAGAAAATGTATTTATGGAGATTTCATCACCAACCAAATTATGTGTGAACACTTATACAAAATTTTGTCATTCAAGATTTTAGCTTTCGAGATTTACGTAGTCCTCGATTTTTTTGTTCGAAATTTAATTTTTCTAGGTTTTTTGTATTTGAGATTTTTGTTTTCGATATTTTTGCTTTTTCGATTATGGCTACATATCTCGGAAGCTATCTCGTGGTATATTAATCGCATTAAAATTGGAGAGAGTTATCATTTGAAGTCCTTACGTTTCAAAAGTAGTTCTGTTGTTATCTTACAATCGGTGACGATACGGCAATGCGTTTAATTGAATTTTAAAACATTGCATCGGTATTTTGTGCAGGATTTCCGTGGACGGTGGGAGTCCTCAGTATGTGATTTAATTTCATGTTTCCTCGCATTATGCTCTTGATTGTACTTCAAAAAGCCTCTATTATCCAAAAGAAATTTGCTGCCTGTTCTGCTTGCATAATAATGAAACAGTGACGGAAGATCGTCTATTTTCTCTGGTAAGTCCTATATGTTTTAATTAATTTTTAATTATAACACCATGAAGTGTGGTAATTTTAAAATAAAGCAAACATAATTTTTATACCCGACCCAGGGTATATTAAGTTTGATGTATAGTTTGTAACGCAGTGAAATAATCATTGTAGACCCCTAAGACCTTTTAGAGATATGAATGGGACCGACAGGAGAATCGATTAAGCCATGTCCGTCCGTCCGTCCGTCCGTCCGTATGTAAACAACTTTTAGGCCTTAAATTTTAAGGCAGAGAGCTGAAATTTGGGTTGGTTGGAAGTCCAGTCCTTCAGATCAGGTTTGAAAATAAGCTGAATCCGCTCACAGACACGCCCACTACAGGCCTGTATGTGCTACCATCTCTAATTTAAAAAAATACATTTTGTAAATTTTAGCTATGTTACAATGGCGCTAGAGCATTCATTTTTGGAACGTAACATTGCCTTATAATTGTCTTTAAGGTAGTCAAAAAATGTTAGCTTTTTCATTGACCACGCCCACTTTTTAAGGGATTTTAGCTTAAAATGACTGTTTTTCAATAAATATACATATATGAAATTTGACAAAAAATTATATGACAAAAGCTGTAGATACTAGTATTTTCCAACTTTTATGTATATATTGTATGTGCCTCCGCCCACTTTTGTGGGCGTGGCGTTAAAAAAAGTGATTTTTTTAGTTAAAAAGGCGGAGTTTTAGGCCGAAATGTATGCTACCACCTAGTATAAAGCATTCAACAGTTATATTCTTACATCCCGCCCACTTTTTGGAGGCGTGGCAGTTTTCTTTTTGGTTTGGTCGGGTATTTTGCAATCCGTGGTAGATGGATTGAAGCTTTTGCATACTCATTGTTGCACTTTCCCACTTGTTTTGTTATTATAAGAAATGATATAAGAAAAAATATGTTCTTTTTGTTATAAAAGAACATATTTGCGGACAGATATAATTGACCTTGAATTTTTTTTTCGAAAACCAGAAAATCAGATAAAATTTACTTTGTATTTGAAGAATAACCTATGAAAGGGACTTCTTCATTGACAAAGAGCCTTTGATATAGCGGTAGGATATATAACAGAAAGGGTAGGGGAACAGAAGTAACGGTTCAAACATGTCGGTCTCATTTTCAATGTATCAGGTGGTGCGAATTCACTTAATTAAAGAGAGTGTAGCTTAGTTTGGTTCTTAGCTCACAGTCGGATCCTCCCATCTTACGTTGAAAATGACGTTGCTGTTAATACATGCGTCACTAAATACGATTAGATTATCCTTAAATTTTTTTATCTTGGCAATTTTTTTATTGTAATTATAATATTTTATTTGTTCTTTGCTCACATTTAGAATCAAAACATAAACCTTCTCATATTAAAATCTGCATAGCTTCTACCCAAAAGGCTGTGTTTTCTTATATCAATTTTCGCATGTTCCGAAATATTTTCCCTCCGTCACGAGACTCTTCTTGATAGCGACCCAATTCGATTTCTGTGGAATTCTAATGAAAATATCAATCTCAGGACTTCGATGGCCGTCTAGCGTGCCGAAACCACATTTATACACCAAATAGCCCTCCTGCCTACATCATCTGCACCCAGAGTGCTACTAACCTTCTACTATATTAAAGTAAAATACGAACCAGAGCAAAGTTCATTTGGCGAATTTCCATTTGTGGAATGTTAATTAAATCACGAAAATTGAGTGTTTTGTTTTGTTCCAGCCTAAATGACCTCAACACAGACGATTTGATTTATCGTGTTAATTTGCCTAAAACAAATAAGAAAATTAATCACTAAATTGCGAAAAGGGGGAATTTCACCCTCTAATTATGGTCAAACAATGTAAGAAACAGGATTCTTTATAGATTTCTTTTATATAGGATAAATAGTGGTCGAATTTAAGAAATATTATTAAATTTCTTTTTGTTTTTTGAAACAGAATCACAAGTCTTAAACGTGTATCACATAACACAATAAATCCGAAATTGTCTTTTTGTAAATCCTCTGGAAATCTTTGAAACAGAAAAACATTCTTCTGTGTATTAGAAACATCCTACTGTAATCTGATGAAGCCATCAAAGCACAAAGCTTTATGGCTTAAATAAATAAATAAATATGATAAATTTCACCATTTCTAATGGGAGTTTGTGTCCTTCTTTTGCTCGAGGACCTAAAAAATAAAAGAAAAACATACATAAATGGGGGAAAACTTTCAGGATGATGGATGGATTTCTACACCTGCACAGGCTAAGGATTAGCCAGTCGGAGGAATCTCTTTTTCGAGGAAATCTCCTAACGTATTTTTATCTCAAAGCAAATGGAATTAAGGAAGTTGAAGCCTAAGAGGAACTTTGTGGTGGGGTAAATCTACTTTAGATTTAAAGAGAGATACTGGGCAAAGATGCATGTGTTGTTTGTACCAACCCGTGTTTTTAAGGGCGAACATTTATTAAAGGGGAATTTTACAGTTAACCAACAAAGATTAATTATTAGTAGACTAAGTAAAAATAGTTTTATTGTAGTACCTTATGTTTTAACGCATTGCAAAAATGTAAAACAGTCATACCCGGAAGCATATCAATCTATGGGGAAATCTTGTTTTAGGACTCATATATATTTACGCTCGGGTAAAGTATAGGAGCAAAAATTCTTTTATTCTGATTGGACTTTCTATATGATGAAAATATTCATTCATGGTAGGGTTTCCAGAGCATCTCTTTTAAAGAGGACATTTTCTCTTTTTTCCCAGGGATATTATTTGTACTCACTTTATTCATCTGGATCTTTTTTGTCCTCTTTTCTTTCTGGGAATACCTTTGTCCTACATTTTCATTACAAGTCAGCTTTTCCAAAAAAAAAGAAGGAAAAACTCACTTTTTAAGAAACCCGCTACATAAAGATCACTTGAGACTTTAATAGCAGAATCATGATCAAGGGTTTCACACCTTTGACGACTAAATCTTTTCCCTCGCGTGAAAGTCGTCCCAGCTCTTAAAACAAAAATTAGTTCGTTAAACAAGCTGAGACGAATTTAAACTATAGCTTAAAAAACAACTAATTTCCTTAATTTTAAAGAGGTTTCAGTTAAGGTTGATTTCAAATCACTTTCAAGTGATCTTCATAAGCTTCAAACACTAAGTTTAAATGTTAATTCCAATCTTTTTTGTCAATTTTGTAAATTGCAATCAATGTTAAGAGACAGACTGGCCGACAATTTTTTTGAAGCTTATATTACCTATATATGTTGACTATTGTGCGTTCCTCCGATTGTGTCCAATTTCCTTCTGAATTCTGGCCCAAATCGCCAAATTTAAGCGCATTTATCGACTCTTTCCTGGCATTAAAAAACTAAACGTAAAAATTCCCTTCCTTAAAAGTTTGTTTTGGAAAACTTTTGTTGGTACAAAGAAGGTGAAAAACTTTTGTACAAAGAAGGTGATTGCTTTTTATTGTAATGACAATGAGTCACAACTCCTCTTCACTCTTGTACAAAACCGGGAATAGAACACAAACAACGCTTCCTTGCGGCATACCCAAGTAGGAACATTTTGGAGTTTAAAACAAAAAAATATTTTTCTCTGGGCTTAAAACAAAAAAATATCTAGCTTCCACCCTATATTGCTGTATTCCCTCAGGGAATGTTCAATGTCTTTGACAAACGTGTTAATTTGAACTCCTATTCGAAGTGAAGAAATATTTTGAATCAAAGAGAAAAGAAGTTTCTACCTACTACAGGCAGGGCCCCTCCGGCCGAGTAGTAGTACTCACAGCTTTTTTCCACTTCCGTACATTTTCAAGATGGCTTTTACAATCTTGATGTCGGCAAGATGAGGTCTTGGCAATTAAAGCGTCTTACATATACATAAGTGCACCAATCGGGGAACTAAGCAAGGTCAACTGACTAAAAATTATATATCCCGGATGTTGGAAGGCTAAATACAGTGAACCTTGTGTGGGTCCCAAGTCATATACTGGTGTCCAGGGGAATAAGATCTGTGATGAGCTTGCTCGACAAGGCTCAGAAGAGGTTTTCTCCGAAGTCGCGCTAGGTCTGCCAGCATCTGTTGCCAGGTCTGCCATTGATACTTGGGTTTCTGGTGAACACGTGGTTCGTTTGCGTGACTGCGATGGGTGTAGACAGACTAAACGACTACTGCCGGACATCTGTAAGAGGTCTTTGTATTTCTTTCTATCTCGCAGGAGAATTGACTGCAGACTTCTTGTAGGCGTCCTTACACTTACGGGCCACCAAGCTTTTGCTAAACACTTCAATGTGTTAGGCTGGAGCGAAACCACCACCTGTCCTGCCTTTCGACACCTAGTCCTCGTTTCGCTCCAGCTTAACGCATTCAAGTGTTTATCAAAAACTTGGTGGCCTGAAAGGACGCCTGCCAGAAGCCTACAGTCGATTCTCCTGAAAGAAAGAAGGAAAGACGCTGACCTCTTGCAAATGTCCGGTCGCAGTTGTTAAGTCCCTATAAATGGCAGACATGACAACAGATACAGACAGCACGGGTTCGGGTCTTGGGAAAACCTCTTTTGAGCCTTGCCTACCAAGGTCTGATGGGATCCAAACAACATTCACTGTTCAGCGAATGCTTGTGTTCGACAACTTTCTGGACGAGGTAAGAGAGTTGATCAACGCTTTAGTGCGGCTTTTTGAATGTCACCTATTAGGCACAATATAGCTTACCTATTCATTAGAAAAGCAAAAATCTCCACTTGGAGGCAGACTTATACGAAAAACATCGGTACAGCCAATGACAAGCCCTTTTTCGAGTTTGGCAAAAGAGGCAGTAAAGCACATTTCCGCGAGACCCAGCTCCTTCAAACAAATGATGCGTTGAGAAGAGCAAGAGTGGTCTTACCATAGCCGTATGACCCAGCGGGGTCCCAGGTCTTATTAATAACGCCTCTTCACAGCCAGAAAGTGGACAGTCGTTTTTCAGCTTTGGAAAGCTTGAACCATTACTTCCAGATATTTGACTTCATTGGGTATCGGGATCTTGACACCTTTAATCACGAGTTTGATTAAATGAAGTCTTACTTACAAGTTGAGTCAGATGAGTGACCTTGCTCCTTCTCGTGCAAGGAACAAACGTTTTTTTAAGAGGAATCACTAAAAGCCAATTTCTAGATCATCAATCATCAATCAAGCCTAGGGATCACTGAGCCTGAGACAGTTCTTAAATTTAAAGCCCACAGAAAGAATGGCGTCATCATGCGCGTAGTCTTGTGTTTAGGTTCCACGCAGGTTGAGAGTAAAAATCGGAGAGTCTATCACCACAAAAGGGGAGACAGGACACCACCTAGCGGCAGCCTCCTTTTCGTTATGACGAACTAAGCCTTGCCTTAATTCCATGTCTGGCTGAGTTACACATGCTGTCAAATGTGAAATGACCTATAATTAATACCATCCTTAGTATCGACAAAAACGCCCACCACGTACTCTGTCCGATCAGGAGCACATTCAGTCTAACCAACAAGGTTTTGAACGCAGTTTCGCAGGACTTTTAGCGCTCGAATAACAACCCCTCTAATGTGTAGCTCAACCAATCTCTCCAATCTTTTCGAGCTTCGAACGAAGACAGACTTATAACTCTGAAACTTTGGCTAGGCTTTAGTCAGGCTACCAGGTTTTGGTATGAAGATAACTTTGACCATATGCCCAAGTATATGGGTATGTAAGCCGAGGTCAGGCTTGCTCTGAGTGTTCTTTTCAGCGTGGGAATCAGCCGACTAAAACCTTAGGTGCCCATAACTGGGCAAATTTCATCAGGATCGATGACTTAAAACTCTTACAAGATGCAATTGCATATTTGATACCGTCAGCAGTCACCATATTCTACATGCAATAAACTAGTTTAGCCGCGTTGTGTGCGTTGGTTAGTGGCCACCGGTACTCCTGAGGAGCACGCAGTGACCTGATTCCCCTGGAAGTGAGTCTCTAGGAGAAGACTGAAAATCCCAGTGTGGTTACCATCAGCTTTGAGAACTTAAGAAATTTTATTTGTTCTGTTCCTGTGAAGGACTTTCACAAGCCTATACTATAGTTTCACTTAGAGATTCGACCTCGTCACAATATATTTTTATAAGAGTAATTTTTCGACTTGCAAATAAGTCTGTTAAAATCTTTTTGCTTTAATCGATGTAGATTCCAGTCTTCTACTGAATTGATTTTTATAGAAGAATTCAGAAGCTTCCTTGTCTCTTTGCGAATACGCTGCAGTTCCTCATTCCTACAAATTACATTTTTTCTGCGGGGGTTTCTCGTAACCGGACGCGCTAATTCAAGACAATGGGTGAGGGCGCTGTTCAGATCTAGAGCAGATATCTCTCTGATTTTTCCTTTGTTGTAATGATAGAACTTTCTGGCGACAATTTTCATTTGGTGATAGTCCTTGAAAATTTTTGGGCAGGGTAGGGTCACTTACCTTCTGTCTCCTGGCGGCAACAAATGTGGGTCGATGACCAGTATTGTTGGTATGATGGGATGAACTCCAAAAGTCGATCTCCACTTGTGTTGCATTTGCTGCTGCCTTAGAAAGTAATCTGAGCTTTACATCGCAGCATAAGACGAGAACCAACCGTTTGGATTCATAATAATCTACAAGCTCAACCACTGCCTTTGGTGGCAGAGGGATCCGCTAAGGCGATGCAACAACAAAGGTTTTCCTTTTAACGTTAGCATGGCAGAAAATAGAGGCAGCAAACAGATCTCGTAACGGTAATGGATTTCGATGCAATAAGACAAGTCCTAAGTCTTTCGGACTTCTTATGTACACCCATATACATAAGAAGTCCGAAAGACTTTATATATCTTTTCCACACCCATATGTATGACCTGAATGGATGTTTTGCGTGTTTTTGTACTACAAGCCGCAAGCCTAATACTGAAAAGAACATAGTAGAAGCCTTGCGATACTGTGGCTGATCTAACATTTGTGGTTGAGTAAACACTATGTTGAGCTACGTGCACTATTACCGCTGTTTGGCTTTGAAGTGGAAGTGAATCCTACCAAAATGCAATTAGGCACACACATTTCGTATACCTAGATTCGAAGACCTCGGCAGAAGACCAGACAATTACTATCTTCTTCAATGCAGTTTTTGCTCGACCTGTGGAAACGGACAACCCAGGCTTTTATCTGGAGGCTAGGATTTCAGGCTCGCAAATGCTTAAGCACATCTGCCGTTTTCCCTAGTTTTTCAGGGATCCAGCAGATACGTGTTAGCTAGGGTAGCTCCCCTAAGGGGATAGATTTTCGGCAGCATATTGCAAAGCAATTTTAGAGGTTTGCTGCGAAGAGGTCTTCACCAAAAAGGTTCCCTTTCTTTAAACCACAATCTTCCACCTGAATGCAAGCATTATTTACCTCAGCAACTTGCAACAGTTTAGTTTTGCAGTGTTCGCACTCAATACCTGCTTTCCCTACGAACTTCTAAAGAGGAAACAGCAGCATCCAAATACCCTTACATCAGGCAGTGCCCGGGGAGCACTAACAGCTGGTGCGCTTCTTGGGCTCATGACTTAAAGCTTGGACAATCTAAATTGGCTTCTTGTTAAATTGATCATTCATGCATTTAGCATGGAAAGCCTAGGTTCGAAAAAATGCGGGTATAACAAGTATGTCCCAAAAAGTTGCACAAAATACATTTTGAATTTGGCAAGAATTTCCAGATTTATGTGAACTGCAGGAACGTAAAAAGAGCAAGCCTAGATGTCAGAAGGTTGCCATGGCATATCTGAAACTATACCGCCTTACTTGTTTTTCTTACTTTCATCTTCATACTTTTCTCATCGATGAAAGTTTGAAGTCTCAGACTTCTAGGGCTCTTTCGTACTAATTTATTTGTTGAACCATAAACGACTCCTTGCTCATATAATCCGTAGAACTCTCCGTCAATGGTGATGGCAATAACAATGCCTTTTTTTAACAGTTCAAGAGTGCTATTGTTGCATCAGTTGTGTGGCAAGTAGTGCCGACTTGCTCTGACTCTTGACTCTGTTACAACCATAACGGAGCTAACATCCACATGAAAAAAAGATTGCGCAAAAAAAAATCTGGCTAAGTGAACGTATCTTTGCTTTTATATTGGGAGGAAACAAAGCCATACAAAATTTAATTTTATATTGAAAAATGAAAATTTACAATAATTTACAATTAAGGAAAAATCATGTATGTATGTTTGCTGAGTCCTGAAGGAATGAGGACTTCATACGTTTCGTTTGGAAACTTAACAACAGAAAGAACAATATTACCATGAGCTGTCAAAACCTTTTTCCAACTATTGGAAAACGATATAAGACACTCACCTGTTGGGTAAAAATTTGCCGTAATACTAATAGAGATTTTCAATTGATGAACAAAAACTCAGTCCTGCTGTTTCAGAAAACTCAACTTATCTTTCGCGATTTCTATACAATCCTAGTTCTTATCCTAGTTCTTAGTAGTTATACAATCCTCTCCTTCTTCCTCCTTCCCACAATTCGATGGAATTTTTCGATTTGGAGCAAAAATGTACTGGCAAGCACTTTGTTAGTCACATTGTCTGACTCAGCCAGGGATTATGTCGTTAGGCCTTACCACAAAAAAATAAAACCAACCCGAGAAGTATCCACTAAGTTATCGACCAGCCCACCCCACATTTATTATGTCGACTTTTCTAATCATTTGGCTCCAATCGTTCTTGCCAATTACATTACATCCAAGGGATTGTTGCTAGGCAAATCCCTATACTAGGTTGACAACGAACAGTTTATACCGCTTAAAGATTTACAATTTGCTGCTAGTTCTACTTCCAAATCAGTGTCTCCGATCTTTCGAGCGCACAAATCCCCTATAAACGTCAATTGCTTTTATTTTATTCGCTTCTGCTGAAATGCTACCGATTCCATTTCATTTCACTTCCTATAAAGGAACAATATCTTAAACGGTTTTCATCCAGGAGAAACACTCATCTGCATTCCTTTGGTTTGAACCGCCGCCGCCGCGCCACCGGCAATGCAAGATAAGAGAGAAAATTACCCCAATTTGTCGAGCATTCGTATAATGATGTGGTAGCCGGCGGGGGTGTTCTTTTTTAACTATTTCATTTGTAGAGAAGCCACAAGCACTGTACGTCGACCCGAACTACAATAGGCTTTTAATTAACATGTCAGCAAAAATCTAGAACACCATGAGTCTAATAAAAACTCCACCAAAATATTGACTCGAACAAACGACCGCCCCCCATAAGGTCATGAGCCTGCTTATGAATATAAATATTGATGCATATGGGACCAAGGAACACCAAAAAAATAAACATAAGTTCGAGCCTAGATAGCCGAAGGATATTTTACAACTTTTTCTTCCCAAAGTATATACATGACAGCTTTCTAGGATTATAAGATAAACATTGCTCCCGTTTGTGCTTCTATGCCCTGGAATGGGGCTTGGGCTGTTTAGGCAAACCAAATCACTCCGGCTCCGAATCTACAGACTGTCTTGTGGGACTTTTTGAATTTAATGAGATTCCCTTTCTTGTTGGGGGTATCTATGTATATTCGAGGCCGCATCTTGAGGGCATGACTGATTCCTTTCGAGGAGATGAGCGATGTTGTGTTGTATGCCAATTATTCAAAACCACAGATTTATGGGGGAGACACAGTAAATATGGGAAATTGGAAAATTTTATGATGAAAATTTGTATTGAAACGTGTGTCAGTCAGTCAAGTCGGAGGACATGTCAACGTGCGACAAGTTTGCCACAAAATAATTTTGTTTGCATAAAGAAAAATCAAAATGAACGGACCGCTATTGTTTGTTTTTAATTTAGAGAAAATGTGGTTTCACTTTATGCCGCATGTTTAAGGTTTATTTATTTTTATCTAAGGTATTCTCTGTCGGTCCACACAATACCCATGTGCTTGGAAGTTCTTCCTCAAACCAGAAACTTTAAAACTTTGCAGGACTCTCCAGGCGAACACCATACCTGGGCGAGTGTCGTTAATTTTAATGGCAACAAAAATTCTTTACGGTAATTACTAGTGTTATGCGATTACGAACATGTGTTCTGAAAGTTAATCGCATGTTGAAAGGAGTTCAGACTAACGAGATGCGGATATGGTCTTGTCATATATGCCGAGATGCTGAAGCAATTGAGACTTTGGCACATCTGCTGATTGCACAACAGAATATGACTTTATTGGAATTTGCTATCGGAAGCGTATTTGGTGTAAATTGCAATTATTTCACTTAATGGTCGTTTGCTCTGGTTGGCTTGAGTTTTAATTAAATTAGTGGCAGAATAATGGTTCTTAGTAATGAAGGACCGAAGGGACGAAAACAAATTCTCTGTACATATTGTATTTGCTTTTGTAAGATTTTTAAATACTTGGTCTTCAAAAACCTTCTCATGAGGAAAAGTTGACACTGAAGCTGTTTAGTTGTCATTTAACCAATAAAACACGACTGTCGGAATAGACTGCAATACCATGCCTCCACCGGGCACAAATCCGAGATTAATATAAAATTTTGTACTAAATCCTCTACAAATCACACGAATTAGAATACAAATTTAAATCCTCTCGGCCAGCAATTAAAAATAAATCCCCCATATAAGTCCATTTAACCCTATTCACAAACCTATTTTCTGCACCTTTGTAACAGTTTAAGAGTCACATAAGGAAACAGAAACTCTAGTACGACAGATCTGTCACAAGTACGTTTTCTATTCTGATTTTTACAGCGGAAATCGTTTTTCGCTCCTAAAAAATTACTTTGTTACTCTTTTTTGACAGGAACTCTACAATGACAGGAACATGGGTGCCGGGGGTGCCGTGAGGTGCTGTGGCGTAGTGGTTAGTATGTATGCTTGCTACGCCAGAATCTGGGTTCAAATCCTGCTATTATCACCTAATAAAAAGACTTGTTCTTTTTCACGGTCCCCACCTCCACGAGGGCATAAATTACTGAATAACTAGATATTCAACTTCGGACATGTAAAAGCTTTGCCCACAAGCTGAAATTGATGAATTTACCCATGCTATGACATTTGTTTACAAATGTGAGTAAATTCGTGAATTCGTCATTTCCATGCAATTTCGTTTTGGAGCTTTTACATCAGCTGATCGCTTAGGTAAATTGTTGTTGTATCTTCTTACACGTATTCACCGACACGGAAATTTAAAGCTTTATAAAAGCTTTAAAGTCTTTATAAAAAACGTAAACAAATGGGTGTTGGAGGGTAAGAGGGACGCAAGTTGAATATCTAGTTATTCAGTAATTTACGACGAGGGTCTGACAAGCCCTCCAAGAGTATCATATGTATGTACAGAAATTAACACACACATAGCATACATTGTTGAGAAGTTGGCCTTGGCTCACCTCGAACTGTTGCGCCACTCTATTTATTTATTTATGGCAGTCAAATTAATTGACCGGTGGAGCCACACTGGGATTTATTTTTAATCATCTTCCGCTGATCCTCTTTTGGTCGCCGGCATATGGAAATAAGAAAAGCTTTGGTTGGAATATATAATTGGCAATAATTGCCTGAATTCGGTCTTATTTCACTTAGACAATGTGAAACAAAGCCGAATTTACAGGCCTAACTTTGCCTGTCAAATATATACAAACTAAAACAAACATAAATGTGCTTCCTTATTCCTGAAAGAATGCGGCACTTTTTCCTTATTTAAACCGAAATAAAATAAAAAATTCTTAATTTCGGCTTTATTAAAATACGCGCGAATAAAGTTTCTTACTTATGAATTATTTGTCAAATATTACTACTTACTAAAAAGAAGAGGAAAAAATAATATAGTTAAAAAAAACTCTTTCAAATTTTCGCACTATTACATTCTTCCTTACACTTGAGTGAAAGGAAAGTAAAGGAAAGGACAAAATGATAGTTTCAGAACTCATGCCAATTTTTGAACTATTATTTTCTCCTTTCCTTCCTATTCGAACTAGCTTTGGAGCTTATTTATTATTTTCTTCACTTTAGAGTAATAGCAAGAGAAATTGTTTTAAAATTCGCGCGAATGCGTGAATTATTAATTTCTCCTTTACTTTCTTTTTCTATTACTCAAAACAAAATGAAGCAAATGTTATTTGGAGAACTTGCTCGAATTTGAAGAGAAAGGAGAAAATAATAGTTCTATAATTTGCGCGAATTTTTGAACTTCTAAATTCGCGTTCTATTTCTCGCGTTCTATTTCTCCGTTTGAACTTCTATCTTCTTTTTTTTACTAATTTATTGTGCCGAGAAAAAGAAAAAAAAAGGAAATGAAAGTTTAAAAATTCGCGTGAATTTTGGAGCTATTATTTTCTTCTTTCTTTACTTTTCTTGGCACTATGTATTATTAAAAAAAAGAACATAGTAGTTCGAAAATTCGCGCGAATTATAGAACTATTATTTTCTAGCCTTTCCCTTTAAATTCGAGCAAGTTCTTCAAATAAAATTTGCTTCATTTTTTTTAAAGAAAAGGAGAAAATAATAGTTCACTCATTCAAAAATTCGTGCGAATGGAAAGGAAAGGAGAAAATAAAAGTTCACTCATTCGCGCGAATCTGAGAACAATTGTTTTCTCCTCTGCTTTCTTTTATTACTCAAAAGTAAAGAACAAAAATAATAGTTCGAAAATTCGCGCGAATGAGTGAACTTAGATTATCTCCTTTCCTTTCCATTCGCACGAATTTTTGAACTTTTATTTTCTTCTTTACTTTAAGGTAATAGTTTTTACATATGTTATAAATTAACGAGTTTATTAATATTTTAACTTTTACTTAACTTTTACTTTATTACACTATACAATACTTAAAAAAAATGGAGAAAATCTAGTTGATAAATTGTTATTTTTTTTCTTTGTTTTTATTTTCTCTTTCACTTTTAAGCAATGGTTCAAAAGCTATGAGCTTATGAGCATTGTATTTATAAGTAAAGGAGAAAATATAAGTTCAAAAATTCGCGCGAATTTTACTATTCTTATTGATATATGAATATGTTTGAAGTACGTGCGTTTCAAAGCTTAAGAAGGGTTGCGGACCCAGGGCGGCTAAATGGTCTTACCATCGTTCCCGATCCTCCGCCACCAACTCGCCACCAAGAGACACAGGTGCGATCCCCAGACGGGTCTCGGAGATGTTCTTTGCCTGATCAAACCACCTGTTTCTTGGTCTACATGGGGGCGACGCGCTCAAATCTCGCATAACATTTTCTTAGGTGCAAATCTAAAAACGGATCGGAAACGTTGGCTGAAAATGTTTGTTAGTTCAAAGCGAAAGAATGCCACTTTGACAAAGTTAAATTAGGCCGAATTCCCAAATTTGGCGTAATTTTACTTTGACAAAGTAAAATAAGGCCGAACTCAGGAATTCGGCGTTGTTTTGCTCTCACTTTATATCATGGCACCATGTTGTCGAAGATTTCAGTGTTTCAACGATTCGTCTTCCGTTTCTCTTTTGTGTACACTAGTCTGTTCTGATTAGTACATAGAAGCTCAACAGAGCCAGAGACCTCTGCATGGTTAAAAGAGTAACTACGAACGATGGACCAATGCTTGATTATGGTCTGAACGGACTTGTCAAGACCATGGCTTAGACATTTTTACCATAAGAATAATAGCACAGGTTTTCAGTGTTTAAAGGACCTCTTATTTTGGGCACCAATGTCAGGAAAAGGAAAAGGATTATGTGGGGGAGTGTATTGAGATTTGTTGCTAATCCTAAGTGCTTCACCCTCGACCGCAATCAGTTTAATGAAGGCACCTGGGTGCGTTCTCAAGTCTGAAATTTTCCGGATGTGGATGATGCAGTCCTCAAGCAAACCTGAACCAAAACCATTTAAGTTTTCATTGTTTGTACATGTAAATAAAGTTTAAGGACAGGAACACTAAAAATAACTTAATCATATGGAGCAGCTTATTTGTAGAATCCTTCATCAGCACTTGCAAAAATGTCGTCACATGCATCAACTCAGAGATCTGCGGAAAAACATCGATTTAAAAATAAGTTTTAAGATAAATTTAAAACGTATGTACATTCCTGTCCAGTTCCGCAAGTCGGTTTGATCCTCCGTGCATGCTAAAGAAACTTGCTGTTACCTCGGTTTGACTTATGATATTTTGAAACACAAGCACAATTACAAACACATCCAAAAGCGCTACTAGGTAATTAGCATAGCAATAATAATTTATTATGTGCTTTTCGAGGTATAAAGGTGTCTGATTGTTGAAGAAACTGCTTATTAGAAAGTTGCAACTTATCAGAGCCAAAGAAAGTAAGACCATAACATGCTGCATGCATGCTTCTTGCAGCTGCACAAGAAGCTTCAATGTTTTCAGGCATCTCCGGGTTTTTCTACGCAGTTTCCTTGGGAAAATTTGAAGCTTATAGTTGTTTTGCCTCAAAACAAAGTAGTTTTCGACTTCTTTGGAAACGCGTTGGAAAACTCTGTCTAGTTTGGTGTTTAGTAGAGCCTTTACTTGCATAATGGAATGAACGAAGAGAAAACAGCCAACAATTTGGGATTGTAAATATAACATTGAATATGACACAATTGTCAGACTTAATAAGAAAGTTGTTACTCCGGGGTTAAGTAAAATTAAACTAGTTACGCATAATAAACCAAACACAACAAGTGTAGAAAATTGCAAAAGGAACAACGGGTAAAGGAGATATCTGATATATAGAGGAATATTTGGCACAAGCTTGGATTTTCTTATAATCGCACCGAGTGCGTTCAAAAACTTTACAGTTTGACATCGTGCTGCTTCCAGTTGAATTTTTAAACACTGCGGGTACAAAGTCATAATTACCGACCAATAATATGTATACAGGGTTACTTGTGATAACGACAACACAAAGCCATTTAGAACAAGGATTGATACACCAAGAATTTGTGCGAAAAATAAAGACGTTCTGTAAATAATTGTTGCACGCTTGGAACTAAGTTGAAACCGCTGGGATTCCTCATTGAAAGACACATTTAGGCAGCAAGTAAGCCTAGACAGCTTGTAAAATGTGCTCAGTAGAGGTGCGATAACAAAATCGGAGTCCATCCTCTACTTGAATCCCGATTGTAACTATTTTGAGTTGACCCCAAATCGGCTGAGTATAGTTATGTCAGCCACATGGACGATTAGCCATTAATCGAAAATTAGGCTCAATAACGAATGTAGTGTGAACATTTACGGACGACAATACATATTTAATTTTCTTTATGTTCATATTGTACAAAGGACCTTACACAACAGTGCATTCTCTAATTTTCACAACAACCAATTTCGTTAAAAGTTCAGACATGGCCAAGACTATGCGAGACAGACCTTAAAAAATCACTCGAGTAAATAACTTGAAATGATTTGGAACCCTTTACTTTGTGATTAAGTTAAGTTATGTTCGGCTAAACCTTAACCTTTTTCTTAGGCATTAATTTTCCTGGCTGATTTTGATAAGAATAATTAATATTGGTGATCATTTCGAGCGGGCGTCACGTCGCGTCGGTCGGTTAAAGGCTGTCTCACAAAACTGCGTTGCGCGAACGTTGATTTGACAACTTAATTTCAAACACATTAAATTTAATTGGAACTACCACAACGTTGCTATCTATGCTTCGTTACATTTTTTTACGCAAGAAAGTTTTGAGAAAGCATAAAAATTCACACGATGAATTTTTGCGTGCGTTTTGACGTTTCTGTGAACCTAGAATTTTTGGGTTTCGCGATGGGTTGTGTTCTTGTTGATTTGCTGATATTTTCTATGATTTTCTATGATCGTTTTTCGGATTGCAATATTTTCAACGCGGTTGTTAAGAAACATGAACGTAACGGGACAATGCAAACGAGAACGCAGCTTTGTGACATAGGACTAATTTTGATTACATATCTACATTTAATGCAGGTTTCTCCATTAGATTTTTTTTTAAATTCTTTAATATAAAGCATAATGCCATTTGAATTGATGTACTTTCTTCTGCACTACGAAATTTTTAAGCAAATTTTTTGACTTTATCCTTACCGACCTTCTGGTCTTAATATTAAGGCAATGAAAACTAATTAGCTTTGTCCTATCTCTAATGCAATATAGCAGTTGTTAATGTCGTTTAGACAGAAGTAGATGTTTTGGTTATGTCACTGATCCTTAAATGTTAATTTAAATCTATAAAAGAAATCGCTCGTTTTTATAAGTTTTTCGGAACAACATAAGCGAACAATTAACTGATGATAAATCGGTGTCTTTAAAATACCACAGACGTTTGTGGGCTGTAAAAGTACAATTTTTCCGATTTGGCGTAATTTTCTTTACCCGGCATGCATAGAACGTTTGAAAGCTGACTTCATAAGAGATAACAAAAATGTTATAGGAATTTAATTTTTACGGTTAATTCATTCATCAATTGTACACTGCATTTTCATTAGCATTTGGTAAAGAAAAAATACATAAATCATGCTGATGAATTCAAAATGGGCGCCCCATTGAATTTTTTTTTTTTTTGCATGGGATCTCCAGTTCCGTCCCTGGAGCAGCTGCCAAAGCTAATTAAAACTTATAAATGATTTCTATATTTCAAAATGAGCTCATTTCGGCCCTAATTAAAAGGTACTATAAATCCCTAATTAATTATACACAAACATTTTGAGCTACCTTAAGTAAAACTTAAGTTAAGAACGCTTTAGTACTCAGCCTCTGTTCCGATTCCGCTGATGGTTTTGTATATTAGCCGTGAGCTCCTATAAAATGCTGTCAAAACAACTTTGTTCTAATTTTTGAAACATTTGATAAACATTTTCAGTGCATAGTAATAGTTTTTCCTTTTTTCGATTATTATTGTTACCTTGATGGGCTTTTTAAAAAAATAAAACTGATTTGCATTGTGTTTTTTTTTTTAAACTTAAGTCGCTAATGTTGGTGACTTTAGTGTGTGACTGAAAAAATATTAATGTGAAAAAGTAGTTTCACAATTTCAATAAATTTCTCCATGTCCTTTTCTCCATTGTTTACTATCCTTCAAGCGAACTGTCAACCGTGTAGCGCTGCACGAGGTAAAAGTTGCCCAACTCTAACTGCCGCTGCAGCTACGCGCTGCTACTGCCGCTGCGCTACATCACTGTGTTCCTTAGGTAAGTTTCGACTTTGAAATCGGCCCTAAATGTATGGCACACATGCAGACGATTGTGTTTTAAAAACTCACAATTTCGTTCGGAACAGTCAAAAGTCATCAAATCGGTTTATTTTATTGCATACTTCAAGCTGAAGCTTTATACCAATCAATATTTTCTTATCACCCTAGAAGTATGCCATTACATAGGCAGCCTAAGAACAGACACTTATTCCTATCCTACAGAAGGGTGAGTATTTGGTGCCCAAAAGACAGTGTGCAATCTTTAAATTTAAATTTGGAAACTAAAAAACACAAAAACGACTAGTGGCTTTCGTAGTGCTACGCTAATTTAATTACCAACCATAATATTGACGTTATAAACAGCGTTCTTGAACATTTGACTGAAGGTCTTGGAATTTAACAATATTTTTTTTGCAAATTCGAAAGCAGACTCTGTACATACGTTTTCGCGTCGAAGAACTCTTGTCCCATCTTGGGTTACATTCAACAGCAAATACTCTTGTCTCCTTTCTGAAAGACAAACTGGGAAGCTTTCACAGAAGCCTTAGGAAGCAATCTGGAGCGAAACGACGTAAGACGAGCTCCAGCCCATCATCAAGGCTTGGAAAACACTGTAGAGAGCATCAAAGGAGCCATCACAAACACGTTTAAAACTAGCTGTCCTCTTAGTTCGAATATGATAGGTAAAGAAGTGCCATGGTGGAGCATGGTTGGAGCACAACAACCTGTCAAAACTGAGCTCCAGAGGCGCATAAGCTGTTCAACACAGCAAAACGGAACGGAGACTGGCTGAGCTACAAGAGGCACTTACCAACTACAATAAAGAAATTAGTAAAGCTATAAGAAGTAGCTTCAGGAATTTCTGTGAGACAACAACAAGCACTTCCTGTGCAGCACGGCTCCGCAAGGTTCTTGCAAAATCAGGTATGGAGTGTCTCTCAAGAAAATGAATAGAAGCCACACCAAAAATAGGAAACAGGGAGCACAGCTGCCTGAAACTCGTTTTCCCGGAAGCTCTTCTGACACTAATGTTTGGAGCAGGGCCGTCACATCGAGACTTCGGAGGGAAGACTGGCAGACAGTGAAAGCCATTTGCTCCAGAGGCTGATTAGAATGGGCAACAAGCTCCTTGCTCCTTGAAGCTCCTTGAAGTCACCTGGTGTGAACGGCATTTCACCAGCCCTATTACAGAACGAGCAAGAAATGCTACTCCCACACTTGGTAAATAGCAAAAAGTAGTCTTGCTCGGGGATATATACCGAGCTAGTGGAGAAAGGCTAAGGTTGGATTTATTCTAAATTCTAAAGGTGGGAAAAAAGGCCCAACGCGACCGAAGTCCTATAAGCCGATCAGCTTAATATTCTTTCTTCTGAAAAGAGTGAAAAAATTTGTGGACAATTACATTAGAGAAGAAGTGCTAGGGAGTTTTCCTCTTTACCACTGCCAGGATGCATACAGAGCGGACAGATTGACCGAGATCGCTCTATATCAGCTGACGGAAATTACTCAATATGTTCTTGACACCAAAGAGACAGTAATACGTGCTTCCTGGATATCGAAGGGGCATTTGACAACACGTCACACGAAGTCATTAGCGAGCACTAGAAAGGATGGGAGTAAATAGCACAAATCGATTAGTGGAGATCAGTGGAGATGCACACATCACAGGAAATTATCAATTATCAGCACAACAAGAGGGTGCCCATAAGGGAGTATTGTCACCCCTAATGTGGAGCCTAGTTCTTAAAGAACTACTTGGTACATTACTAACTTAGGGATCAATTGTCATTCGTATGCCGATGACATAGTATTAATTACCAGCGGCGAGTTTGAAGGAACGCTGTATAAATTTATTCAAAGAGCACTCAAGGCAGTCCAAGAATGGTGAAATACAGCTGGGCTCAATATAAACCTGGCCAAGGCAACTATACTACCATTTACCAGGAAAAGGAAAATTCAAATGAAGCCTATAAAACTATCGGGCATGACACTAATGCCAGTCAAAGAGGTTTAAACACATACTGAAGAGATCTCCAAAGAGGCTACTCGTACTCTTATGATATATGCAGGAGCCTTGCGGGTACGTCTTAGGGGTGCAGCCCGAACATCATAAGATCGATGTATACTGCCATAGTGGGACCAATGATCACCTCTGGAGCAGTAGCGTGGACAAAACGAACCGGTCTAAGCACTACGAGTGAATCACTCCATAGAGTGCAAAGACTGGCATGCCCCCGCATAACTGGGGCTATGCGAACTTGTCCCACCGCAGCCATGGAAGTGCTATTGGAATTAACCCTACACATGTCGCGGTTGAGGAAATGGCAAGGAAAACGATCTTGAGAATGGCTAAAGAGGGGATCGGGAAAGGGGGTGCATTGGTTTAAGGCCCAATTTCAAGACGCACTTCTTGGAAAACTACCACTTCTGGCTGTCTCTAATGATGACAGTTTAAGGAAGTTTAGCTTCGAGAAGAACTTTATCGTGGAGCCCAGCACTAAAAATAGCTGAAGTAAACTGAGCAACAGCACCATCAAATGGTATACAGTTGGTCAAAAACTGAAAATGGAACTGGTGCAGGACTATTTAGGCCAAGAACCAAATACTCTGAATCCGAACATAATGCCCTTAAGGTCTTGTAATATGCTACATTTTCACCTGTATCAAACTTTATATACTCCATTCCTTTGGAATTTGGTATAAATAGCCCTTTTGAAACCAAAAAGCCGGCAAAATGACAAGGCGACAATGTGTTTACGGTCTACAAAGATACAGCGGCAACGCGATAGAGCGCCAAGTTGGACAAGCGACAATGCGGCAAAAAGAATAAGCGGAAAGCTACTAAGCTGCAAAGCGACAAAGTGGCAAAGCGCCAAAGCCACAAAGAGCCCAAAAGACAAATTCGCAAAGCCATGAAGCGACAGAGTAGCATAGCCGCAAATTGGCAAAAGCGAAGAAGCAACGAAATAGCATAGCTTGAAATTTGCAAAGCGGCAAAGGGGCTAAAGTGACATTGCTTCTCCTATTGCCTCAATGACTTTGTTCACTGATGATGACCTTTTTGTTGTACCCCATCCCATATGATAGGAGGTATATTCAGTTTGTCACATAGTTTCCAACACATTGGAATAATTATGGTAGACGCCCAAGACCTTAAGGGCATATGATCGAGACCAAATTCTGAATCGAATGACCCATGTCCGTTCGACCATCCGTCTGAATGTCACATGTTTTTAGGCCTTAAATTTTGAGCTAGGGTGCTGAAACTTCGTACGTAAGGTCCACGTCATGCGAAGCAGTACAAGTGTAAAAATTTTCCAAATCCGCCCAAAGACACGCCCACAATCGGTCTAAATGTGCAACTACCCGCTGAGTTTGCAAAACTATAAGACGTTTAAAAAGGCTGAAATTTGACATTTAGCATTTCCTAATGAATGTAAGACACAAAAAAGACAAATTTAATTCGTAAACCTCCTCTATTGGGCGTGGCATCTATTTTAAGGGTAACTTTTCAAATCTCAATATTTTTCCTCGAAATTGAAAAAAAATTTGCTTAATACTTTATTTAGAAAATGCTTAGTTCCGCATTTTGTTAATACAAGACTTTGGGTCACGCCCACATTTGGAGGCAGAATTGAAGAAAAGCCTAAAATTTTCCAGAAAAACTTAATTTCGGCTGGCCTTGAGCCTAATTTAGGAAAGCATGAAAGAAAAAAAAAGTAGCAGGTTAGGTAAACGAGACTTTAGTCCAGATTTCGTTCATATAAAGTTTTTAGACACGCCCCCTTTTAGGGGTCGATTTTTTTAAAAATATTGAATTTGAACCAAAAAATTGAATTTTTACGTACATTTAATATATCTGTGAAATATCATTTGAAATATCTGTGGAAGTATCTTATAATTAAAAGTTTGTAATTAGGGCCGGTTGGACTACGCCCATTTTCGAAGTTTGCATTACTTATAAAATGTGAAAAAATAACTTTGCCATCAGCTGGTTGCAATTGTATACCTGCCATCTCGCTTCTCTTGGGAAATAACTCTTGTTTTTCAACGTCTTATGGCACCCGAGGTCATCTTTTTCCCTTTTCTCGCAAGCCCTACTGGCATGACCAGCTTTCAAATCTAATCTGTTCCAAACATGTTTCTAATTTCCTCTTTATTCGAAAAGAAGATATTTGTCAACTTTGTCTCTACTGCCCTACTCTCGCTTGCTTTGAACTGACATATTGTAATAAAAACCACCAAGACTTTGCTTGATAAAAGGGTATCTGTCCGGTCCCTATAAAATTCAACAATTTTTGACAAATTCCAATCCCTTTGCAAAACCAACCTGCACGCATCTTTCATTTGCTTGTTTGGCCGGCAATTTTCACTTCATGGCATACAAATGGATTCCGTGCAGACTTACCTTTGTTTCGTGCGATTTCTCTGATTGATGTCGCAGTCGCAGAGATGATAAAAATAGCAGTCAGCCAGCTTCTGTTTCTTGTGACATTGCGCATTCCGTGTGGACCGGTTTGCGCACGAAACTGTAAGTTGAACACATTTTCTCAGGATCCTCTTCGCATTTTTCCTCCGAACCAGAAGTTAGAAAAAAAGCACTCAAGAAATGTATATTAACGACCACACATCTTTATTTATTTTTGTTGTATTCTTAAGAATGAAGCAGAGCTTACTATACAGACAACAAAATAAATGCCATATAGGAATGGTATAGGTATTGTATAAGCAAGTAGAGTTTGACGGTAACGTTTTAAATCACTTTTAAGGCTGTGCCAACTTCAACAAATGCAGCCACACAATGATCGATATCCTCGGTGGTGTGGGCGGCAGAGATTTGGACACGAATGCGAGCTTTCCCCTGCGGTACAACAGGGTAGCTGAAACCAATCACATAGATTCCACGACCTGCAAATTGAAGTGTCATAAATGTGCAAAAAGCTCAAAAAAAAAGTTTCTACCTAGCATTTGGTCAGCGAATATAGAAGCAAGTCGTGCATCTCCCAGCATCACCGGGCATATAGGATGATTCTCGCCGCCGATAGTGAAACCAGCCTTCGTCATTGCCTCCCTGAAACGAGTGGTATTTTTTTGAACTTTTTGGGTGAGATGATTGGACTGCAGCAGCATATCCATAACTTTGATGCCAGTAGCTACCACTGGCGGAGGTAGAGAGTTTGAGAACAAATAAGGACGTGATTTTTGCCTCAGCAGATCGATGAGCTCCTTTGGCCCAGTAGTGTAGCCACCAGCGGCACCTCCAAGAGCCTTGCCGAGGGTTGAATTGATTATGTGCACTCTGCCCATTACGTTGTGATACTCCTCAGTTCCCCTAGAAGAAAACCAGTTAGAAGAATCTTTAAATTAATCAGTCTCTTACCTTCCGGTCTTTCCGAAGAAGCCTGTAGCATGGCATTCATCTATGAACACTAGAGCATTGTTCCGGTCGGCTATGTCACAAATTTTATCCAGTGGCGCAATATTTCCATCCATAGAGAACACGCCATCTGTCACGATCAGATTTAGCCGGGCAGTAGAGGCCGACAGAAGTTGCTCGAGATCTAACCCAATTAAAGGTTTTAAAGGAAAGCTTAAAATTATACCAATCAATATACCAAAGAGATCTCTGTGTTTGTAGCGGAACTTCTTTGCTTTGCATAATCGGATGCCATCAATAATGGAAGCGTGGTTCAGCTCATCTGAGAAAACAGCATCATCGGGAGTCAAAATAGCCTCAAACAACCCAGCATTAGCGTCAAAGCATGACGCATACAGGATTGTGTCTTCCCGGTTGTGAAATTTGGATAACTTTTTCTCAAGCTCCTGTTTTGTAAAATATGGAGATTGAACAATTTTATAAAGGCATTCGCGCTAAGTGTTAATGTGTAAGTAAATTTTTATTATGGTCCAAGGAGTAACCGTTTCCAAAAAAAAAAGAAGTCCGGAAGATTAGTTTACTTATCTGGGGCTAACTTGCTTTACTGTGCCTTGTTCTATTTTTTTTTAGATGTAGCTTGTTAAGGATAAAGGGAATCGTATTTTTCTAAACCCAAAAGCGTGGGTATTAGTTTTGAAACCTTCTGCAGACACATTATCTAAGTAGGCAGGTACTAAGTAAATCGACACAAAAACACTTTTCGGAACGGATAAGAGACTAAAGAGTTTGTCGGATAAGCTTCTCTGTATATTTATAGTTTTGACCGTTTTACTTATAGACGGAGGGCTGACGACATTTTTTGGCGATTATTTTGTCAACAGAATTTTGCTTATTTTTGGATTGTCGAAGAGCAGGATAACAGCTGAGTCGCTTATTTTTAGATTCAGTCTGCAAAAAAATTTTTGCTTTTCAACAGACCCACCTCCATATAGGGCATACTAACTGGTATATATGTATGTTAATTCTTCGCAAGATGCGTTCTGCGTCGCAAGACTTGTTTTCCATTCCAGAATCGGGTTTAACAACAGCATGTTACCATTCAATCCAGCATCTTATTTTCTGCTTGTTCATTAAGAGTGTCGCAGAAAAACCATGAAAAGGTCCTTGCGCCCGATGATCCTCTATCCTTCGATAACCAGTCTTGAAATTATGTTAGGGCGATTGAACAACATTACTTACAGTAAGTTAGTAAGTATTCGGAACTTGAAGATTTAAAAACTAGCTTAACGTTATGGGATTTCCAATAATACTAGGAGAGGAGCAATGTCAACATGCTTAGGGTCAAAACTTTTTAATTACTTTATTAAAAAAGTCTATATTCGGCCCAAGTGCAGAGCAACAAAGTAAAAGGCCAAAAAACTGCAGTTTTGTCGTATTTTCGAAAAAAGAATCGCAAAAAATAAACCGAACTTTAAATATTTAGTAGGTTCTAAAATTCAGCCGGAAAAATTATTTTTCAAAATATTCCGGTATCTTCACGGAAATACCGGTTACTTGAAATTCAACTTTAAGGCCCCTCAGGGGCACTTCAGTAGCTTGTTGCAAGCTTAACTTAAAACTTAACAGCAAACAGTCTAAGCTTACTGAAACTTACAAATTAGAGCTAAAAATAGTACTTTTGAAAATTAAGAGTTTTCGGGATTGGGTAGATTCAAAAGACTCGTTTGAAGTGTGCTCTTGGTGCAATTAAGGTTAAATAATTATGCGTGCTTCTTACAGTTTCGTAACATAGAAAAAGGTTCAAAGTGACCATAGTTTGTGCGATGGGATTTCAGCCAGAACAAAGGTACTGATCTTGAAGGTTCCGGGTGTTAGGGTTGAAGCTGATTAGCTGAAGGGGTTGATGACTAACAACTTTGCTATCAAGAAGTTGGTGGACTAAGAGAAAGACAGCAACCACGCGTGACGCGTCGCTTTTTTGAGTACTACATATCGATTGGTTTTAAACGATCTTCAAATTGCAAGATGATAACATCTCTTCAACTAAGGCCACGCAGAGAGAAGCGAAAAAATCTTCTTGACTGGACTGCTTCTCTCCGCTCTGTGTAAATTTGTTAGTAGGGGGACCAAACTGACTGCCATATTCGAGGAGAGGTCTAACGTAAGTCATGCAAAGGTCTATGGTATTCTAGGCGTCCGAAAATTCCTTTGATCATCGGATTGAAATTTAGTTTGTGTATAAAACGTGTAAAGAGAATTCTAAAATTTTTAAGATTATCAAAAATGTCGTTTCTAACTTCAACTTTTCTGAAAATCAACCAAGAAATTTGCTAATTAATTAAAGTTGTGTTAAAAGTCTGCACCCAGAAAAAAAGTAACTGTGCTCGAAGGGAGATTCTAATTAGTCTTTTCATTAAAATGGATAAAATGAAAAACGAAATCAAAAATACACGTTTCTTCTACGTATAGTTTGAAGTCCCTTAAAACATTGTTGACCCTTAACATATCACCTAGAGATATAATACAGACGGTCAGAAGAATTGTTCGAGCTTGGCGTTTGTCTGTCTGTCCAAATGTTAACTTTGTCGTTACGTAAAAAAAACGCAAAACAGAAATTTGCATCAAAGCTATTTACGTTCTCAATAAAATATCAAAAATCTCTATCGGTCCGATTGCATGCAGCTTATTCAGAAGTCGTTGGAATAGACACCAATTCTTTGTTGCATGCTTACCTATCAGACATAGTGTCCTGTAATGACACCGATTGTAGCACTCATGTGCAATCTATTAAGAGCGATCACGCCCTTAGAGCGTTGCAGATCTAGCTAGATAGGTACTACCACGACCACCCGTCCATCTGATGTTTGTTCTTTTAATTGCATCCAGTTTAAGGACTTTTTTCAGGCAAGATTGAGAGAGTAGTTCCGAGCTTGGCGAGTTTGTCAGCCGTGCAGTAAGCTGAAATGCCGCGATGTCCTGGCACCCAGCACAGGTGAATGTTGCACTGCTTCGACATCTTCTTTAGAGATGACCGACTGACTAGGGCTACCTTAGAGTTTATAGAGTCTGATTTCAGGCACTTGATGGCCGCCTGACTCGGTCAGAAAAGATTCGTATGTCCTCGGTAGCTATAACATTATTCTTAAGCCAGTACAAGAATTCCTTTATCGCTATAATTTCAGCTTGAAAAATACTATAATGACATGGAAGCTGGTAAAAGAGACTAAGATTTAGTCTTTCTGAGAACATACCCCCACCTACTCCTGTGGTGGGGGTATGTTCTCAGCATGAACAGCACCCCCATCCCAAAAGGATCCAGGGGTGATGGTTGTCTGAAATTTCTGGTCAAACTGTGTCTGAGGTTTTGATGTAGTCTATCTTGCTTTGAGGCGAATTACCGTGATTGCAGCTGTTTTTCAGTTGAAGATTTTAAGGGGAATCAGACCGAACACAATCCCCGCACTTGTTTCCAATAACTAAGCTTTTTGCCTAAGACGAGAGACAGATATTTAGATTTATCAGAGAAGATTAAGCTAGTACCCTTGATTGAGGGGGGTCGATATGTGTGATTTTGTGATTTCCTGGTGAAGGGGAGGAGTTCAGTTTTCTGGGGCTTGACACCTTAACTACGACTGTCAGCCCATCGTGTTAACTTGTTTAGAGTATCTTGTAAAAATTCTTTTATGGTGTTAAGGGGCTTCCCCGAAACGACGATAGCAACGTCATCCGCATAAGCGACCATTTATCAGGACTCTTATTCCAGGATAACCAGCAGTTCGTTCCCTATACTAGGTTCCAAAGGAGTGGAGGACTCCTACCTTAGGACTCCTACCTTAAGCGCTTGCTCCACAGACCGATCTCTGGCAATGGTCACACCTAGCTTTGAGTTTATCATCCTATCGTTAAAAGTTGATTAATTAACTCTCTAAGGTCTGGTTTTTCAGTGCAAGATCATCCGAGTTTCTGAGTTAAACTGAGATTAACTCAAGAAATGAGTTTTTCAGTGATCTTAGATCTGGGATTAATCTGCTTAACTCACTAAATTTGGTGAGTTAATCTCGGATCAACTCTGGAGAACAGTACAAACTTTTTTGAATGTTTTTTCTGTGTTAAATTTCGGTTGATTGCGTATTTCTGTGTAAAATGACATCTGAGAATAACTCAAACTTCTTTTCCTGTTTTTTTTTTACACTCGACCAGGATGTAAAAAAAAAAAAACAGGAAATTACACTAGGATAGAAGGTATATTAAGTTTGATTCATAGCTTGTAACATAGAGAAATAATCACCGTAGACCCCCAAGACCTTGAGGGCATATGATCGGGACCGAATTGTTAGTCGAATGAGCCATGTCCGTCCGTCCGACCGTCTGTCGGTAGTTTTTAAGCCTTAAATTTTGAGCTAGGAACTTGAAACTTGATATCTGTTCTTTTTAGGCCCCGAAGCAGTACAAGTGTTAAAATTTTTGAAATACGCCCACTGACACGCCCACTTTACTTAATAGCATGAAAAATCAACGTTGTCGCAGGAAGGTGAAATTTGGTATGCGATATCCTCGCTTAAGTGTATTGTGATTGGCATTTAAAAAAAAGCGAATACCGCCCCCTTGTAGGCGTGGTCATACTTAATATGCATTCTAATAAACGGTTTTTATTTGATATATTTGCTATAAATCCAAAAAAACTTGCACTATAAAATGTTCAGATGTGTGCGTAAGCTATCAACTCAAGTGATTGATTTGCGCACGCCCACTTTTGGGAGCGTTTTTAAGTATAAACCAAATTTTTATTATGAAAATGCAGTCAACACGTGTATACCACTTCTGATAAAAAATATAAAAAAAATACGATGTTGTTGAGAAGGGGTGGATGCCACGCCCCTTTCTTAGGGAGAAGATTCTTAAATGAAATTTAAAAACCAAGATTTATGACACAATTCCGAGCTTGACAGTGGTCAAGTGGGATGGGGTATCCAACGATTCGCATAAGCGGATTGTAACCCAACCACTAGTCACTAGTTTTAATGGATAGTTTGAAACACAGTGAGATAATCACCGTAGACCTCTAAGACCTTTTAGAGATAACATTTTTAGAGAGACATTTTTTTTCATAATGCCTTTTGGTCAAGTGAGACAAGGCGTAGGAGCTCAAATTTTGGTATAGACCAATACTGGCTCAAAACCTTTAAGAAGACAAAGATTGGACCGCCCTTAATATCGGTCATGCCCACTTTTAACATTTTAGATCTTTAAAAACCCGATTTCTCGAAATGTTTACTCCAAATCGAAGAAAAATATGTGTCAAATATTTAAGATAGTATTTTGCTAAGTTTTCTCCATACTAAGTTTTGAACTCCGCCCACTTTTGAGGGTTTTTTTTTTAGGAAAAAACGTTTTTTCCCGAAATAATTTTCGCTTTTAACACATTTTCTCATAATTCTAATGAAATTACAATTAATTGATTTTAGTGTTTAGCCCACTTTTTGGGGCGTGGCATATAAAAAAATACATTAATTCGGGCCAAAAAAAACTTTAAGATTTGGTATTTCACGGTATATAGGGTCGGGTATATAGAAGTTTGTCACAGAAGAACTCTTGCCTTAATCACTGATTCTATGTGCTGATTCGTTTTTTTATGGGTATTGGTTTAAGCTGGGCTTAACTCAGCACTGAAAAAACGGCCCTAAGAAAGCCATCCACCTTCAGAGCCTACAGTGCAGCCAAGATTTGTTGACATTACCAAAGGCATCTTCTATATCGAGGAAAGCTATACCATTATGTACTCCTTGTGGTGAAGGGAATACTCAATGGAACGTATACGTACTGGGTGTATGTAAAGATGTTTCTGATCTGCCCTTACAGTATGCGTGCTGAGATGTGGACAGCAGCCTCTTGTCTGTGCTAGAAGGTAGGTGAATATCGATCATTCGTCCTAGGATTTTTAGGAGAAACGATGATAGAACGATGGGTCTGAGGGCTTTCAGAGTAGCGCATGCGAATATTTGCCAGGTTTGGGTATGAAAATCACTTTCACTTTGCTCCATAACAGTTGGATGTGGAGTAGCTCTACTAACATTTTCGAAACTATCTCCAGTGCGGGGAGGATAATATCCGATGTGTTTTGTAGTTCGGCAGTTTTATGCCGTCTGGTCCTACCAACTTGCAAGATTTGAAGCTGTTTAGTGCCCAAAGCAATCTATCCCTAGTAATACAGATCGCATTTATTGGTTTAATGTTTCATTGACCTGTTAAGGTTTGCACTAAATAACTTTGGAGCTACCCGGAAAGTGGTTGTCCAATAGCAGATTCAGCGATTTTTCGCTAAAGGAAGCCCAGGGGCCAACAATTTTTTTAAGGTAGCCGGACATTGTTGGATTGGTCGAGAGGATTTCCCTTAGCCGAGAGGCCTCTAATGTTTTTTCTGTTTTGGAAGGTCACAGATCAGCATAAAGCTTTGGAAAAATGAAAAGGTGTACAAAAATAATAGGGTTTTGTTTAACCTGGCTTTACACTAGCTACGAAAAGGTTTTTGCATACATTGAGTCTTATGAGAGGCCTTCTGCGAGCGACAGACAGCAGCCGCTCCAACAAGACCAAATATTATCGCAGCTGTCAGCGGCGAGTGTTCTGTCACTCGTTGAAATAGACTTTTAGTTAACATCTATGAAATGTTCTAACCTTACACGTGCATATTAAATTTTGTTTGTTTATTAACATTTCCCTCAGATTAGTAGTAAACTATATTCAATATATCAGCGTCTTTTTTGGTACGAAAAAACATAAAAGTCTCTTCAATATGTTATCAACTTACCTTATGAATATCCTGCGTTCCGCAAATGAATCGAACCGAACTCAGCCCGGCGCCATATTTATCCAAAATTTCCTTGCAATACTCGATAATTTCTTCGTTACTCTGCAAACATATGGATACAAATTATACACTTTATACCATACACGAAAACATCGTACATCATACCGACAAGCCCAGATAATTATTGGCGCAGAAGTTCAAAATTTTCTTATTCGAATTGCCAACAGTGATTTCGGTCTTCTGTGCTGAGGTGATTATACGTTCGGATTTATAAGTGCCAGCACTCTTAATTCCAGCTATTTGTTCGCTTAGAACCTCACGAAATTTATTCCCAGCAGGCGTACAGTACGATCTTAAACTGATGACACCTATACATTGATGCAGAAATAGAATTAAAAGTTAATTTTAATACACACAATTCTTTTTTTTTAAATTAAAAACAGCTGATCTTTACCGGCTGTTATTCAATTATAAAAACACAAGATCTAGCATGAAAATTTATTTTTAAAGCAAACATGTGACACACGAGTTGGCAAAAGTGGGTGTGTTTGTAGGTACATACCCCTATACATTAATTTTGGAAAAAGTGGCATCTTGGGGGTAAAGACTAACGATTTATCTGACAGAGGACACACCGCTTCTGGGAGAGCGATAAAAACGTACTGAAACTGAACTGACTGTGCAGGCGGCCGGCCGGCATGACTATAGGGAAGCCAGAAGCCATTAGAAAAACTGACACAACAAAAACATGATTTAATTTAGATTTTAGATGCATATGCTCGAGAAAACTGAGAGTGAGATGAAATTCGTTTTGTGTTGGTGAGAGGGATGTTCACCCCGGACCGGACAGTTGATGAGCAGGGTATAGTATGTGTTTTTGGTTTCATAATTGCTTGCGTATGTACTGTTCCGAGTGGAACGTACTGGTGTATATAAGTATACCCGACTCAATTAGACATAAAGTTAAATTTGGTCCAAGAAGATGTGGCCCCGAAAAAAAGCAATTGCCAGTCAAGGTCGAGAAAGTAAATTTATTAGTAGAGCAAAGGGGCGTTAAAGAGTCTTATGCTCCAAGTAGTAAATTTCCACAAACAAGGTGATATCCAAAATAATATGCAATTAAGCAAAAAGTTCACTTGAACCCATTGATCTTGGTATAAGATCAATGAACAACTCGTAAACATATCCTTTTTTTTTCCTTCAAGTATTTTTCCACTATGCAAGTTTTCATACATTATTCAAAAGCTACCCAGCCTTCAGCCTTAAAAAAAGAAAACATTATTTCTTTCAAAGAATTACACAGGTATATTTACATAGACAAAGATATTCCTTACACATTTTTTTGCTTCTTCTCAAATGCCCATTCTTGTCCATATTATTGTTATACTAGTGTCTCCGTGGGGATCTAAGAGCATCAGACAGCTTTGTTTTGTGTGGAGCATAAATTAAAAATTCCTTGTACACGTTGCCGTATTTGGTGTTGGGGAGTCCTTTTTTTCTGCTTCGCATGTTTCCTTTTCATTTAAAAGAGCTCATTACCAATATCCGTAAGAGGAATTGCGCCTCTATCCGCGACAGCCAGCTCACGTCACACTTTCAATTTTTCCGTGCGACAAGGGACAGCCGACAGTGTCGCGTGATACCTCCATCGTTGGCATGGACGATGGCACAGAAATCCAACCGTGCCTAGGCGATTGTCAAACACATTCGTCACATCCAGCGCATAAAGATGGCATTAAGAATTAATCTTTGAGTCACTTTTAGAATCAATATGTCGGGCTTAAGCAAAGTAAGAGTATAAGGGATGTCTAGGTTGTTGGAACGCATCTGTGGATATCTTGTCTGGGAAAATATTTGATTTGAATTCAAAAAAGTTTACGGGGGATTAAACTTTGCAGCGACGATATTTTCGATCAATTAAAATATGCTTTTCACGATCCCCTTGGTCCGGCATTTGATGAGCAACATATAATTTCGTTTACCTTCTTGGTAAGGCACCTGTGCGTAGGTATTCCTATACTGGGACTGGCCTTTTGTGAAATCCTAGAAATTCTATAAGAAATAGCCACGCGTAAGTCTAAGTTAATTAACGAAAATAGTTCGAAGATGGGCAAGTTAAGGGAGGCAGGAACATATTCTTATATAGCTGGTGTTTTTTCCTGGTATTGAGAATGTTTGGCTCAATGTCTGATGCACGTCGACAGGACATTTATGTCAGCTTTAAATGAAGAGTTACCTGATTCAACTGATGGAATCCGCATTAGCAATTCTGGTTTATTCCGCTTTTATTGACTGACAGTGACAGCGAGAAGTTCAATGAGTTTTATTGTCACGTGTGAATATGTTTTCGATGGCAGCTACACTACTCGTATGACGTATTGCCTTTTCAAGAAAGGCCGTTTTGCTCAGGTTACTAGTGATGAGTTTCTACTGTCATAACTTTGTTGTTATATTGTATGGATTGCAATTAGATACTTGTATCGGGATTGGAGAGGCAGCTACCAAAAATTACTAAAAACAAAGAAGTAGGTGTAGGACATATTTTTCAAGACCTCTAGGAACAACTTTTACATACAGAAAACGAAAATGAGTAAGTTAAAGGCAAAAATCACTTTGCTCCCATAACACTGACTCCCCCCGTTCTGGCACAATCTGTAGTGTCACCCCTTGTTTTTTGGTCTTATCGCAACTTCTAAGGACTTAAGCCTTCAGCCCATGGAATCCGGACTGTCCGTCACGTTGAAGCACACAACTGACAACTAAGCTAAATATATACGTTCTTAGAGGAAGCGGCCCATACAAGAATTTTGTGGCGTACGTCACTTCCCGCATAAGAACGTGTGTATATACCTCAGTTGTTAGTTGTGTACTAACGTTCGACGTGACGCATGCAACAGATTCATTGGGCTGTACGCTTTATTCCTGGACTTCAACATCGTGACTTTAAACTTTCAGACATTGCAAGGAACTATGATGCCACAACTTGATTTAAGGTCATCACATCTTAAAAACGGTTAACTGGCACAGATATGGGAACGGTGGCGTCATCCAAAACTTAAGCTTCTAGAAATCGGCTGTTATATCAGCAGCATTGATGCCGACATCCATCAGTTCCAGTCAACGGTCACAATCAGCTACCCAGATCTTCCTTGGCGCAGCCAAAAATATCCAAGCCCACCGACAGCGCCTTCTGAAAAGGCTGCAGAGTGGGCCTGGAACAGAGCGAATGACAAATGTATATGCATGGGATATGTTTGAATGGCCAGAAAAAGCTTACAGGGAGGAAAAGCTGGATAAACTTTTCAACTAAATCAAACCTGGCCCAAATGCATTTAAGAATATCAACGGGATAATCGTAAGGACGTATATTTGGGGACAGACACTTAAGACATCTTCTGGAGGTCGTGACGGAAGTAGAGGGAAAAGCCGGGAGCATTGATGACGTCAACGACAGTGTGCGGGAACTCGAAAAAACCGTCAATTTCAAACTTTTTTGTTGAAAAAAGATGGAAAAATTATCAATTCCTATACGAGCTCCTGCAACCAGAATAAAAGAATGCAATCATTTTTGAATAAAAGTCTCATGAATACTCAGAAAAATAGTTCAATTCAATGACTTCAACTTGAAAAAAATAATTCAGCATTCAGTTTGAAGTCATGACTGAAGCAATCATTTTCAGCAATCAAAAAGTTGAAGTCAATTGAATGAAATCGTTTTGAGTGTTCCGCATTCAGTGGAGTCACCTTGAAGTCACTAGCATTCATGAAGGCATTCAATCCATTGAAGTCATTTGAAGCCACTGAAAGCACTCAATTTTTTGAAGTCACTTGAAGTGTTTGAGGTCACTGAAGTCATTGAATGCATTCAATTTTTTGAAGTTTTGAAGTCAGTGAATTTTTTTGAATCTTTGGTCTGTTTTTGAATCTTTTTTTTTTTGAATCTGAGTCTTTCAAGTCCAACGAAAAAACGAAAAAAGGTTGGATATTGTCACATTTGAAATGGGACACAACTTTTGTTTTTTATTGTATTACGTTGAATTACGTCAAAAAATTGAATGCATTCAGTCACTTCAATAATTTGAATGCATTTATGAATGCTAGTGACTTTGAGGTGATTTCGCTGAATACAGAGCAGTCAAAAAGATTTCAATCATTTGCCTTCAACTCTTTTGTTGCTGAAAATGATTGCTTCAAACTGAATGACTTCATGACTTCATGACTTCATGACTTCAAACTGAATGCTGGTTTATTTTTTCTAAGCTGAAGTCATTATTGAAGTCATTGAATTGAAACAAATCGACTTAAATTCTTAGTATAATTTCAAGCAATTCATTCCACAATGATTGCATTCTTTTACAGCCCTGTTGCCTGTAACGGCTTTTTTTCAATAGCATGGGAAAGGGGGATCCATTCTGGGTTGGCTGGGCCCCAATTGGGCGGCTCCCAAAGTGGCGGATGGTAGGGGATTATTGCTCAGAAGATATGGTGGTTACCGGTATGGAAAATATCCGGGCTGGGCAAAAACAGCTACAAACGAAAAATCCAAGAACGTCTGTCTCAAAATGAGCGGCTTCCTGGTCGGCGTCTATTATCCAGGTAAGGGCCAAATAAGTTATTTTTTTCATTCAACATGCAAATAGAATGGACAGCAATTAGATGCATTCCAAATGAATTTATGAAATACTCTGATAGGTAGTTTTATTATTGCTTTTCTCCGTAAAGGCATAACACTTGCTTTGGTGTTTCTGTGCAGAGTTGTCATGTTGCGTACTGGCTTATCAGCATTTGCGTGTTGGATCGAGAACTTATTTTCTGTTCTATCTTTTCAATCCTCCAGCTATTTCCGCTCAATGGTAGTCATAGCCTCTTGACCGCGAGTTAATTAAAAAGAAGTGAGCGAGTGCAAGAGTTCGTCCGTGTAACACCAAATCTTCAATTTTTTTGCCCCGAATTCGTATATTATTTGTATAGGCCACGCCCCCGAAAGTTGATCTGGGCTAAAAATCAAAATCAATTATTTGTAATTTCGTTAGAATCATGAAAAAATGCGTTAATACCGAAAAGTATTTCGGAAAAAAACAACAACAAACCTAAAAACGCCCCCTAAAAATGGGCGGAGCTCAAAACTTTATGTGGACCAAATTTAGCAAATACTAATATCTTTAATATTTGTCATACAATTTTTTTTCGATTTGGAGTGAACTTTCCAAAAAATCTGGTTTTTAAAGATTCAACATGTTAATTGAGGGCGATATTGTGGGCGGTCCAATTTTTGCTTTCTTAGAGGTTTTGGGCTATTATTGCTCCAAGCGAAAATGTAAGCTCCTACGCCTTGTCTAACTTGACCATAAAGCATTTTGAAAAAAAGTTTGAAAAAGAGGTTGTCTTACACTGAAACCATGTAGTGGGCGTGGCCGTAGGCGGATTTAACCAATTTTCATACTTTGTCTGTACAAAATAAGAACCAAAATTCACTCCAAGCTTCTAAAAACTTTAAACATATGGCAGACGGACAGACGGACAGATGGACAGATGGACAGGCGGACGGACGGATATAGCTTAATCGATTCACATGTCGGTCTCGATCATATCTCCAAAAGGTCTTAGGGGTCGGATGTGATTATTTCACTGTGCTACAAACTATGCACTAAAATGAATGTACACTGTGGCGGGTATAAAAAAGTCATGGTTTTGCCGCTGCCCAAAAGCATTCATCCAGACGACATAAGTGTATATCGGTCGATTGGCTTACTTCGCTGTGTGAGCGAGAAGGTGCTCTTGTAGCGGAACACTAGCGTTTCTGTGAGTATGAACATCGAGTATGCGCATTAAAATTCAAAATGACTTCAGTAATGCACTCAATAAAAATAAGGAAACCATTGTACGCTATCTGGATATAGCGTCGGCGTTTAAAAGCGTCTGGATAAAGAGCCTAATATAAAAAACTAAAGGCCATAAAGTTTCTAACGAGTTTGACGAGTAAAACCTTTTCCTAGAGGTAATCGCACGAAAATATGGCTGAAGGTTTTAGTCTTCAAAATCAAGCTAGAAAACTAAAACTTGAAGCATGATTCATCTGTTGCAGAGGCAAAGTGTAAAAATTGTCCAAATCCGTCAACGACCAAGCTTACTACTGGTTTCAATGTGACAACCTCTATTTCAGATTTTCTCTCAAAAAGCTTTTTGGTCAAGAGTCAGACAAGGCATAGGAAGTCAAATTTTGATGCAGAGCAACATTGGCAAGAAGCCATTTATTAAGGCACAAATAACAATTAAGGACCGCCCTTACCATTGACTATGCCCACTTTTGACATGTTTAATTTTTCAAAACCCAATTTTCGGACTATTTACTAATTTTGTTCAATACAAAGTTTTGAGCTCCGCCCACTTTCAGGGGGCGTTTTAAGGAACAAATTGTTTTTTTTTTACAGAAATAATTTTTGCATTTACCGCTTTTCTCATGATTCTAAAGAATTATCAAATGAATTTTAATTTTCAGCCCACTCCCATTTTTAGGGGTGTGGCCATAGCAAATAATTGGCATGCAGTAAATGAATTCCTTTACTTTTAAAGTTTTCGATTTGTTGACGTTTTTCCATCGGTTATGATTCAGATCTGTTTTTCCTGCTTTTTCTTTTGAGAGTCTTGTAAAAAACTGTGTCGTACGTCGTGGGCATTGGCAAAATATGGGAACTTTGCAAAAGTAAATATACATATTTAGCGTTCCCTCGTGTGATTAGCTGCCATCATCGGTATTGGTGCTTTGGAAAGGGTTCATTATACCCGACCCAGGGTATATTAAGTTTGATGTATAGTTTGTAACGCAGTGAAGTAATCACTGTAGTCCCCTAAGACCTTTTAGAGATATGAATGGGACCGACAGGAGAATCGATTAAACGATGTCCGTCCGTCCGTCCGTCCGTATGTAACCAACTTTTAGGCCTTAAATTTTAAGGCAGAGAGCTGAAATCCAGTCGTTAAGATCAAGTTTGAAAATAAGCTGAATCCGCAGACACGCCTACTACAGGCCTGTATGTGCGTCCATCTCTAATTTAAAAAATTCGCCCACTTTTTGGAGGCGTGGCAGTTTTCTTTTTGGTATGGTCGGGTATTTTGCAATCCGTCGTAGATGGATTGAAGCTTTTGCATACCCACTGTTGCACTTTCCCACTTGTTTTTTTATCGAATCTAATCTCTCTTTTTTTAGGAAACCTATACGTTATCTTGATAGGTCATCCATTCGATGAGTCCCTCATATCCAAGATCCTATTTACATCTTATTTTTTCTTTATTATTTCCGCCTAAGCCGCCGGATTTTTCGAAGGAGTTTGCTTAAGATCTCAGTTCTATCGGCTTCTGCAGCTTGACACATCTTATTCTCACAGTCTTTTGGAGAAGGTTTTTTTTTGCAGTTTCAAGTTTTTCCTATTTTTGGAATTTCTCCTTTTATGCTTTTAATTTTACCTTATTCGACTAAAAGTCATCTAATTTAGTTTTGCGAGTTGATGTTTTTGTTGAGAAAAAAAAATGTATAAGAAATAACATATAGATACGATCATGTGGTCATAAAATTATATGCAAAACATTGAGGTTCTTAAAACAGTCGAGGGTCTGGCCGTTACCGAATATAAAATTTATATTAATTAAACTTTCAGTTTTACCTCTCCAAGTTTGTTCAAATGCAACGAAAATTATTTTATATAAACCTCTTAGCAGGTAGTTTACACATCAGAAGCCGAGTCTTTTTTATTATATCTATAAGTGGCTCTATAATTGTTATTCCGCCTTAAGCTACGCTTAAGTTGTGGTCATAGCAAACACCTTACAAATTTCTCTCTCGCCCACCTACGAGTATGATCAAAAAACCATTTAAAACAGAGTAGGCTGGGTAAGCTATCTACTACAACAAGCTCCTCCGTGTACCGCAGTTATGAAAATACCTGAACGCCTACGCTTTTCATATTCCGCCTGGTAGAGCTGTCAAAATTTCTGCATGGGTAAGACAATAAACCCAATGAAACGTTTTCCAGAGCGCTTTAAAAGATAATAATTAATTTGATCGCCTGCGGTTGTTATCATACCGATTGGATCTCAATTATTGAGTCAGACTTCGTTTATGGAAGTTCTAGTCCAAGAGACTGCGCGACTTGTGTGCGCCTTATTTGGCGACTGCTCAAGAGCACTGATCGATGTTACAAGCGGGTATAAATCGTGTAGTTGCCAGATAGCAAGTCACTTGTATAGCATGTCGGCGCGGCGGCATCCTAAGAACTCGGCTTGACGTAGTATGAAAGTTTCGGTCCTCTATCCGCATACGCCCACTAATCTTTATGCTTGGCCATAGTTTTATACACACTTTGCATATCAGGTGAGTATGAATGACTTGTTAGCGTTACAGAATTTAATTTGTAAATAATTTGTCTGGGTGACAAACTATTGAAAGTGGCATGATTAATTTTGGGGTGCTGTAATTGCTGTAATTGTGGGGTGCTGTGGCGTAGTGGTTAGTGTGTGTGCTTACTACGCCGGAGGTCTGGGTTCGAATCCTGCCATCGTCACCTGGAAAAAAAGACTTGTTCTTTTTCACGGTCCCCACCTCCGCGAGGGTTTGACAAGCCCTCCGAGAGTATCATTTGTCTTGAAAAACTTCTCAAAAGTGCCGTTCGGATTCGGCAAAAAATTGTAGGTCCCCTTGTATGTATAGAAACTAACACACACAGCATACATTGTTCAGAAGTTGGCCCTGGTTCACCTCGAGCTGTTGCGCCACTCTATTTATTTATTATATGATTAATTTTCAATTTTTCCAGCTTCAAGGAGAAATAAGTTATTGTGGTCAAGAAGTGATCTCATTTGTTGGCCAAAGGGTGTCAGGTATAGATTTATTGGGCACCTACTTCTTATTCGGCAGCTTAAGCTCTTTGGTTTCTCGGATGGTGCGTTTTTAGCTGCCTTCCACGAACAACAAAATTGATATGAGAAAAAGATTTGGTTTTTTTTTATTTGGTATACCTACCTCTAAGTAATTTTTACATTCTACGTACATAGCTGCAAAAAGGAAGCATATCAAACTGCTTTCAGCTACAACTTTGCTTAGCTTAAGCCGCGTTGTCACAAGCAACGTAAAACAGGAACAGAAACAGAACCCCATACATAAGCAACATAAAATGTTAATGTTGCTAATCAGGCAAATTCGCTGAATGCTTTTTGTGTTGCTAATGAATGAAATTCTGTTTCTGTTTCTGTTTCTGTTTCTGTTTCTGTTTCTGTTTCTGTTTCTGTTTCTGTTTCTGTTTCTGTTTCTGTTTCTGTTCCTGTTCCTGTTACTGTTCCTGTTCTTTGTGACACCGCGGCTTTAGTCGTAGTATAATCAGTTGATTTGACATTTATGTAAGACAATCTTTTAGGCTAGTGTTCGATTGGCATAAGACTTTTATTTGGAAAACACATTCGCTTTTATACAAAACTTATTATCTCCGCAAACGTCATTCTGCCCGCCTCCCCCCACCCCCCTTATTACGGTATTTAAAAAAAAAATTTTATGCGAAGTTCTTCCATTTCAAATAACCGCGGAAATAATAAGTCTCGGAACCAATTTTGAATTCGAATTTTTACACTTAGTGTTAAAAGGGTTTGAAGTCCTTTAATTTGAATACATTAGTTTGCATACACAAAAATCGTAAAATTCAGCTAATTACTGTTCTAAGCATTTGATATTTTTTAATTCGAATCGTAGAAAACTCTGTCCTATGCGTCAGTCGCCGAAAACAAATTACGCAGAAATTTTTTTCAAGAAGCCATCAATTGGAGCAGGAAACAGTCACTATACAAATAAAAATTAAAACTTTTGAGTTGCACGCTAATAATGCACCCAATACACTTATTGAAAACATTAAACGCAACATTTTTTCGAAGATTTTTTTGACAACGCATTCAACGCACCCAACGCTCCCGTCCACAAGTTGCCATGGAATCTGCCCTACTACGTAAGGAGAAGTGAATAAGGTAAGAAAGGGCAGATATAGCTGAGGAAGAAGAAAATTAAAAACTATTATTAGGGAAGTTTTACCTTAGGACTTAAATTAAGTACCTGCATTGCAATTTGCAATATTTTAAATCAAAATCCGAAGAGGATTTTTTTAGAAGAATTTATTGACAACTCGGCTTTGATTTTGGAATTGAATCTTTAGTTCAACTGATTTGTTAACCTCCTCCTGAGGCTTCCAAAATTAGACTCGGATTCGTTCAACAACTTTTTAGAAACACAAAAAAAAATCGTTACTAAAAAGAAGCAGCCACATATGCTGAGGTTTTTTAATAAAAGTAGCCCTTTAGTTATTTGCTGAAGAAATTTGTTAGTTGGTCTATCTGTACAAACCTTTTACAAAGAAAATATTAAAAAACTTTAAAAATAAATTTTTTAAAGTTAAATGAACGATAGCAACAATGGAAACAGACATACATTTTTACGCAGGTTGATTCAGTTAACGTGTGACAAAAAGCTAGAACGTGTAGGTTGGATTGAGACCTGTTTTCAATTCTTGAAACGTGTAGGTTGGATTGAAAAATAAAATTTAGCCGGAAGGGGCAATTTAACAAAAATAAAAGACACCACAGAAAAAAAAAATAAAAAAAAATCCTTAGGTACACTTACAATGCCACGATATAACTTTTTGTAAGGCCAGAAATCCGTTCTTTTATTTTGTTTAAAAAATGTTTTGAGGAACAATTTTTGAAAAATTAATTTCCAAACTCAAAATTTTGAGTTGAAATTTTTTTTAAACCTTTTTTTTTATTTTTCGCGTCATTGAAACTTATTTATTTCCAAAGTGCAATGTTCATATTAGTTTTAATTAAAAATAAAATACCGAATACTCATATGTTTTTTACTTTTTGAAAAAATGAAAAATATCGACAGTTACTTTTTCCTAAGAAAAACCTTATTAAGCTCTCGCGTGTCTCTTCTTGCATCAGAAATAATGTTTAAAGGATAATTTTTTATGACATTGATTTCAAAGAAAATCACTAAGGTGTCTGATGATGAGCTCTTGCCGACTTCAAAACAAAGTTGTCATCCCAGCCACATTAGCCGAAGGACTGTAACTCAAGTACTTGTAATCCATCCGATAACAGGGAGTATTATAACTTTTCAACAATATTTTTTTATTTCATTGTTTTTAACATTCTATTTAACATACAATGAAGTGACAAAATACTGGATTTATTTTATTTTACCGTACAAAATTTGTCCGACCATTCTTTCTGCTGCAAGGACAGTCCTGCGAGAGCTAAAAAAGATTTTTCTTAGTAAAAAAACACATAAGTATGCCGTTTTTTTTATTTTTAATACTAAACTCATAAGAAAATTGAGCTATAAAAAAAAATAGTATTGAAAACGTTTAAATAAAAATATTTGCTTTTTTATTTTGAGTTTGACAATTTTTTCCAAATTTTTCGAAAACTATTCCCTAAAACAGCTTTGTTGGAAACAAAATAATTTCCGGCTTTACAAAGTGGCTTTACAAAATCTTGGCATTGTAGGAGTAACCGTAATTTTTTAATACTTATTTTATTGTGGTATATAATTAATTTCTTCTAAAAACCTTCCTTAAGCCACTACAAATAAATGTGAAACCGCTGTCCCGTTTTTCTCGGAATAACTCCTTTAGGGTCAGTCCTTTTTATGCAGATTTCGCATTGCTTCAAATCATAAGTAAGCTATTTTTTCATTCACTATCAACAGTTATTTCTCATAGAAAATGAGTAAAAATATAGATCGAATTATTCAAATTCGTTCACACATAAAATCAAAACAGATTTTCTTAAACGAATCAACTAAAAACATTTGGATTTTCATTGACATATTTGCCGCAGAAGGTCGCCAAAACCAATTTTAGATATCATTAACAACAAATATCTAAGAAGAAAATCTTATAATTGAAAACGTTTTCAGCAACCATTTTTCAGCAAAAAGAAATTATTTAAAAAAAAAAAAACAAATCGCCAGGAAAAGCTGTCTACAAATATCGAGATTAGACATTTGAAACTTGGAAATTTCTTACTACAAGAAAAGGTTTGTAGTAAAAAATTTCAAATTTGTTCAAGGTAGGGAAATGATTTACTCTCTCGTTTCAGTTCTCTTTTACGACAATTCTGTGTACGGGAACGCTTTTGTAGTAACTTGTAGTAAAATATTTTAATGTATTCTGAGATATCCGGGCACGCGAGCAGACCTAATGACTGCTTATTTATTTCTCACAAACACTTAATTTTTTCGGAACTTTAAACTCTCCACATAAACATTCAGGTGTTTGAAAGAAATAAAGCAAGCATTTTTTTTTACTCCAAGCAAGTATTTGTGCATCGTCAAACAAGCAATTGCTCACAATACAATATTTATGTGTTCAATTTATAAATTTGTTTGCTTAAACTGAACTTTAAGACTTTATTTTTTTTATAACTGTGCAAGCGCGTGAATATTTCCTCCTTATTTTGAATTCTATTACACAAATCTTTTTTTCATATTTCGTTGTTATTTTTCTTAAATAGTAATTTTTTCATATAGTTTCTTATCATGGTTTTTACTTTTTTGCAGACAAATTTGACCTTAACGTGAATGGATCGATTCTTTCTCAACTTTGTTGCAGGTTTTGAATGGTAAGTTCTTCTTATGTTTTATATGGCTTTTTCTTATAATTTTAATAGCCATTACTTTACGCTTCTTATTTGTTGCAATACTTTTGTTACAAGACTAGCGAATTTCCTGCAAAAATTCCAAGCATAACACAAACTAATGAACCGGAAACCGTCAGAAAAAAACGGTCGGTGTATAGTATAAATACATGGTTCAAGACAAATATATCTTTTTTGGAAATATCGAAGTTCTCTCTTTTTTCCATGAAAAAAGAAAAAGATTGAGAAAAAGACCTTAGGCTTGCTAGACATTGAAAAGGTCCTGGTTACAGTGCCAGGCATCATATTGACGTTTTAAGTACAGAGTTTAGCCTCTTAAGCTTTGAGAAAATTTTTAAGAACTAGACTGACATACATTTAAAATTAATCGAAATAAATTCGATATATTTTAATAGAAATATTTATAAACTCGGCTTTTCTCCATCTCACACCTACGAAATTGTGCTCCACGTGCTCCAGTCGGCATTTCTGTCAAAATTAAGACCGAGCTTTTGCCGGCAATCAAGAACCTATCACGGCTCAAGGTATTTTATTAGAAGTTGGCGGCTGTGTACTGTTAGTTTATGTGCTTCATAGAAAGGGATTGGTTTCAAAGGATTACCGAAAAGACAGCAAGGGCAGCAAGTTTTTAGACTTTTAATTTCATAGTCGTGAATGGAAAAAGCGCAGATGATGTCGCCGGCGAGTTCACATTTATAAGGTCTTCCGGCCACTTTGTTATAGACTACTGTGTAGCTGCTGATTCCTGGCTGAAAATGATTGCAGACTTTGAAGTGAAGGTTAAAACTTTTTCGGAACACAATCCCATTAGCTACTTCCATCAACAGTAATATTCCCGCCGCAGTAGGCACAGGCACAGCGGATATAAGACTACCTCGAAATTGAAATGGAATGACAGTTTTCATCGAGCGTACCAGGAACGCATGAATACGGACCTTTTCTTGTTCAAAACAGTATACCTCACACCAGGTCTGCAGGAACTACTTGATGTTATAAGAAAAGCATATCCTTGGCAGTCAAATGCTGCTAGAACTCGGAAATACGTCCAAAGTTGGTTCGATAAGGATTGTGAAGATGCTCGAAATCTATCCTTTGCTTTTCTCACTTTGTTCCGCGTTTTATAATTCCAGCGTTAAGCTTTTGTAGGTTAATGCAAACGAAAAATTCAAATCTCCTTGCTTGCAAAAAAAGCCATAACAGAAGTTTAGGGTCTAATCACAGCTATCATCGGATTGCATCATTGAAAAATTTGTTTTCGTGTTTTTAGACATTTGAGCAAACAATGTTGTCTGTTATTGGTATCAAAATGAAGCTTATGAGTTGCAGAATTTTTTCCGTAACAAAAATGCATAAATCGCGCTAAAACTTTAATGTAAACTCGCTTTTACTATTTCACTGACAGAAATCGATTTCAAGGAACAGCTGATTTTGATTTGTGGTTTTTGCGACAAAATCGTTCCACTGGAAAGCATTCCATTTCATTTTCTTCTATTCTCAACTGTCAGTTTTCCTTTCACTGATCAACTCCAACCTCAAACGCATGTAGCTGTTTGTTGGAACTGACAGAAATTTTCAATGATTGCTATGAATGACCAGAAAACCAAAGACATTGTTCCAATGGTGCTATCCGATGATAGCTATGATTAGATCCTTAGTTAACTCTCTATCATTGGCAAGATCTGGTGCTGAATTTTGGAAGGCAATGAAACTTGTTTGTGGGATAAAACCTAACTCTAAAGGCCGCGGACTTTAAGGATCTCTTTGCTTCGCTGCTTAATATTGAATGCAGGGCCACAAGAATTCAATATGCCATGCCGTTTATCGAGGATAATTTCTTGGACCAAGCGTTTTCTGAAGATGAATTATACGCAGCATTGAATTCCGCTAGAATTTTTTAAGTACGCTACGTCAGGTTTCTTATCCGATCTTTTGAACTGTTAAAACCAAATTTTCGAGTCCCAAGTCACTCCACCTAGCTTTTTTTCGTCGGTTGTCTTTCCTTTACTCAAAAAAGGAGATGCGTCTGTTGCAACTAACTACCGTGGAATTTCGTTTCTAAACGCGTCAATGAAGCTGTTTTTAAGTATGATATTTGCAAGGCTTAAAGCCTGGGCGTGTCGCAACTCAAAGCTCAGTTGTGTGTTTTTACTCCTTAATATAGCGGAAGTGTATCTGAGCCGTGGAAGAAAACTTTATGTCTTTTTTGTCGATTTTAAGGCAGCATTTGACAGCATTGATAGGGAAGCGCTGATTTTTAAACTTTTCAACGCTGGGGTCTCTACGAAAATCATCGCTACTATAAGAGCTCTTTACGCAAAGGATGCCATGATCCATCAACTGTTTGGAATGGAAAATATCTTTCCGAAGAATTTAGCTCTTCAACGGGAGTTAAGCAAGGATGCCCGCTGAGCACCCTTTTGTTCAACCTTTTCATTGAGGATATAATTGAGCATATGGAAGGCGGAGTGTCAATTGCAGGGGTAACTATTCCTGGCTTTTTGTACACTGATGACTTCGTTTTGTTAGCAGAGTCTCCTAAACAACTTCAGGAAATGATGTTTAACCTTGAAAGATATTGCAATACATGGTACTTGTCAATTTACCTTAACAAATCAAATATCATGATCTTCAGAATTTGACACGGGCGATATGCAAGTAATGTGAAATGGAAATACAGGGGCAGAACATAAAAGTCGTTAAAGAATGAATTTAAGTTTCTCGGAGTAATAATTTCAAGCAATCTGCGTATGAAAAAACACGTCACTTCAAAATTTCGGGAAGCTAAGGCCGCGTTATGTGTATCTTGGAAAATATGCACAGCGAACAAAGCTATTCCACATTCGGTTAAATTTAAACTTTTTCAGGCAGTTGCAAAATCTATAATGCACTACGCCGCGCAAGTTTGGGGCTACAGATATTAATAGGATCTCGAAAAACTGCTTCGCTTCTTTCAAAAAAAGTTTTTGCTCTTCCTGTCACAACACCTAATTACATTCTTCATATCGAAACTGGATTGCTGCCGATGTTCATAGATACGCTGAAACTTCATTTCGATTATGTCCTCAAAGTTCTGCATATGGACTCTTCCAGGTTAGTTATTGACTAACGTAAAATTACTGATCACAAACCAGTTTACCTTTGTAAGGGCATGGATCGATTTAGCTGATTCTGTGGGTGTATCGATTGCTCTGGATATGGGCAACCTATCGGCCTTAAAAAGGAATCTATACTCTCTTGTTTCGAAGTTGAATAAGAAATATCGTCAGATTTTTATTGACCGGGCGAAAGCATCGCAATATAGAGAGTATTATAGGGACCTGCAGTTCGATTTAGACAGATCGGGCTACTTCAACGACATCAATTCTACAAGCATGATTTTTGCAATTTTCCGAGCCAGAGGTGAAGTACTTAAATTTCGTTGCCCACAGGCCAGACTTGCCGGTCTTATGCGATGTCTGCAATTCTCAAGAAAGGGAAAATATTGGGCACTTTCTCGGTGTATGTCCAATTCTTCAAGAAATTCGACGGGACGTCTTCGGAAAGAGCAAGCTCGAAACGGCGGAAATATTCAAAGTTTTAAATGGAGAAATAGGCTGGGAAAAACTCTACAATTTTATTAGAGCGCAGGAAGCTTTTAATACTTTTACTTATATTTTTCGATTTGCAATTTAACTTTAAACTATGTTAACCCTAAAATGCATTATCTCTTTTGAGCTATCAATGTTATTAATTATTTGCAGTTTTTAATTTGTCAATCTGACCGACGGTTTCTTAACCAGGTCATAAAAGACTTTTGTTTATCTTTTGTTATCAAGAATTGTTTTTTTTTTTTAATAAAGTTTTTTTTTTAAATAAAGTCAATTCTTTTCTATTCTATTCTGTTCTAGAAAGGGATTGGTTTAATCATTTAGATGGAGACCCCCGAGAGTACTCTTACTGGGATTGAGCCCCTTATGTGACCCACTCTCCGCTTTGGCGGCCAGAACGAATTGATACGTTGTTAAGCTATTGAAGTGAGGCTTTTGTCTGGCTCTAGACTTTCAATCAAAAACTTGACTTCTTTCCTGATAGCAGGGGGTCTCTGAATTTTTTGGATTTCCAGCGTATTTAGTCTATACAATGAATTATGATGCTCTTTTTTTTATATCTATGGACTTCACACCATTTGCAAATTGTTAGGATTTCTGTTTAAGGTCACTTTTCGTGTTCTTATTCCGAACTTTTGTAAAAATTAGTAAGTAAACAGCATCTCGCTTGAAAGTTTCAATGTAGTGATCCGCTTAGGAAAAACTTTTTTTGAAATCTGCATATAATTTCCTTAAGCTGCGAAACATTCCCAGATGAGTAAAATCACAAAACTTGCATTTTTGTCCTTGCCTGGCTACTGGAGACGGTATTTATCTCCCACTGACAGCTACATGTCCTTCTACTTCGATCCATTCAAGCTTTTTTATTCATTATTTCTACAAACGTTTTATACATTCTGTCTTTTCCCCCATCTTCACTGCCCTGCTTGAATATCTAATTTAAATTCAATTGAAGCAATTCTGTCATTTGCAAATACCTCACTGCCTCTCATATACTCCTCCAAGGGCGCATGTGTACAGGAAATCGTACCAGCACACCCGACCAACGACCAACCGACTCGGGAGCAAAACGACTTTTATTCAAATTGCCTTGAACTCTTTTTCCGCAGGCAGTGTCTCGTCGACATCGTGGCTGTAAGACGAGTGACATTTTAGCGGCCAAACGATCGATCTTTCCGTTCCGCGACTTCTTGAGACCAAAATCGAAAGGATTTGCCATTTGGAATCGCAGAGCGCAAAACGCCTGTCCACGTTCACTTTGGTACATGGAACATGGCATATCACAGCGCCTCTTCGCAGCGGGCATAGGAACATCGCACAAATACCTGTTTGTTCGCTGGGTTCACGTTGTTTTATATGCTAATTTGGATGTCATTGGCGTGCATAGCAAGTGACATTGCAGGACGACAAGTACTTGTTCGATATCTTTCAATATTTTGAAAGGAATTACGAAGCAGTCAGTGCTTCGTTTTCTGCATTTTAAGCATCCGTAACGAGCCTAATGGGGCACACAATCTCTACATGTGCGATGACACTTTTCCGGGACGTTTAATAAAAATGTGTCCGGGCGCGGGAGGAGCGCCGGCCGCCCGATACGCTGACTGCATCATGGCTGTAGGAGCACTTAAATTGATCCTTCAATTGGCAGAACGTGACAATACTCGGGAGAGATATCTATCGCCACCTTTGCAGGCCATGTGTGCTGATTGCCCTGAAGCCCAAAATGGTAACACACACAGTTAGTAGCTGCAACGCGAATCACGATTTACAAATTAATGATCTTCCAGCGATGTTAAGTGCGATTGCTCTCCGCTCCGGGCGGACTGTGTACAACAGACGCCAGGCCGCCTTGCGGCTCGATTTGTGGCCGGCTTATTGAAGGTGAATGCGAGTCAATGAACCATGTCGTCGGTTGGCTGGATGGGTGCACTTGTCATTTAGTAGCGGCATAAGACATGTGGAGCAACCGTTTCCGGGTGAGAAATCTGCCATGCGATGCCTCAGTTTTCCTTCCTACCCACGACCGGGGTTCAGGCCATTGAACTTTGCCCCTACTAGTAGAATTTCACCTGCTCACCATTCCACACAATCTCAAGGAAAATCAAATTTTAAGGATTTGTGGCACTGATAGTGCGCTGCGCTGGTAACCTTCTTGAATCATCCTCGCCGACCTACGTCGAAGCGGGCAGTTTCATTAGCATCAAACTCCCATTAGTGATTAACCCCAAATGAGTTTCCATGGTTATTAATCAGAGTCATTCCCATCAACGCTATCGTTGTTCAATAAAAATTAATAAGTAAAATTTTCGAGTTTCAGGTTTCTCCACGTCTACGGAGATTTGGAGTTTTGGGCTTTTGGGTTATTTACTGAAATTGTAAACAGATACACGAGTGTAGTGGGACGACAGCAAGTTGCTTTCTGTCATTGGTGGCGGTTGAAAAGTAAATATTTATTTAGGAAAATTAAAGATTCGTTTTGTTTGACGTTTTCCTTTTGAAATATTGCTCTGCAGTAGCCCGAGGGGACTCAATAAAATACCGGAAAATGTTAATCCTTTGATGGGATAAAACAAAGAACAGAAATTTAGAATGGGTGAAATTTGACGTGAAATTGCAGCGCGCTGGTATTATAAGTCGTGGTTCCTTTTTAATTAATTTTTTTGTTGATTACAATTCTTGGGGTTGAAAAGAACATGAAAAACTAGTGGGAGGATGACACACTGATGATGAAAAAAGGTTGTTCCCTTTTGAATAATTTATTTTTGTAAACTACCAAACTTTGTTTGACAGATAGCATTGCTTAAGCGCTAAGTCTTGAACGACCCTTGATCCTTCGGGATATGGTTTTAAATTTTAATCCTCTGTATCTCTCAAAAGGTTCTTACTACGCCAGCTTGCCGCAATGGAGAAGGTCTTGTCAGATATGGATGAAATTTTTTGACAGACGTCCTTTTTTCTTCTTTCTGGTGAGCGTTTTTGTACGGCGCTTGGAAAGCCTTATTTGAATGGCATTTGAATGGAAGAAATTGGCTTTTTCGCTAAATCGACAAGACGAATCGAGGGCTGACATGGGCAACTCAGGTTGGCGTGTGGATGCTATTGCCCTATCGCACCCTGCACTCCAATTAAGTGTCCTGATGTATTTGCTGCTAAGCTATAACCTAGCCTACACAAAGGTCTGTGGTGTATACGAGTTTTTAAATTCTGCCATTGGGAGTGAAGTAAAAAAAGGCAGACATCTGTGACTATTTACTTGATTTTTGGATTTAAAATACTGTAACATTGGGTTAAAGTATTTTTAGAAACCTTTTAAAAATGGTATGCAAATAATTTTAAATAAAAAAATAAATAAATAGAGTGGCGCAACAGCTCGAGGTGAACCAGGGCCAACTTCTCAACAATGTATGCTGGTGTGTTAATATCTTTACATACAAGGGGACCTACAATTTTTTGCCGAATCCGAACGGCAATTTTGAGAAGTTTTTCAAGACAAATGATACTCTCGGAGGGCTTGTCAGACCCTCGCGGAGGTGGGGACCGTGAAAAAGAACAAGTCTTTTTTTTTCAGGTGACGATGGCAGGATAATAAATAATTTTAAATGGTTTTCTAAATACTTTTTTTGTGGTGGAAAAATGAGCAAAGTTATCTAAGGGACGGGGTTGCTTTGCTCCATTTGAAACTTTTGACTATAGGTATCTCCTTTACCTTAAGAGCTGGAGCAAAGTTAATATTGTATTTTAAGACCACTTGTTCTATGAGTCAATTATCTTAAAAAAACTTAAAAAAAAATTAATAAGCAATCTCTTTTTAACGAAAAAAACTGCCTTTTTTAGTAAAATTAATTGCTTATAAAAATTAAAGAATAAAACAAAAAACTTTATTAATTTTTTTAGCAGTTTAAAATAAAAATTAATAACAATTTGGAAAAAAAATAATAATTCACTTTTAAAAACATTTTAAACATAGTATTGTAGAATAAAAATCGAATGGGGCATACCAGGAGCAAAGTTACTCCAAAATCAAAAAAAGGATGGTCACAAAAAAAAGAAGTTATCTCCTTCTTCTCACTGATTGTAAAAATACTCGGACTTGAGTTTCGAAAAGAGAAAAATGGATCAAAGACCGAAAAACAGCAGCAGTATTATAATTTTATATAAAATGCTTTCGTCATTGTCTTCCTTGATTCTTAACTTTGCAGTCGTCAGCTTTAGCTCGCAGTATTGGTAATCACACTTGTGTGTTTTGATATTGTTTGTTGCTTTTATTTGTTTTTTAAATATTTGTTCTCTTATGGGAAACCGTAGGAAGAGTTGTCACTTAATGTCAGCATCATTATAATATAAAGGTTCCTCACGATGTTCGCCTGGCAGCGTTTGAAATGATCATAGCACTAGCCATTATTATAATATTGTTGAATTATAAATTGTTGTAGTTTTTTACTTTTAAATATTTAATTTAATTTTGTATGGCTTTGCCGTAGGGGCCGCTCCCCAATATAAGGAACGATACGTTCGGTAAAATTTTTAATTAAAAATAATTATTATTATTTCTTTATTATAAAAAAAAGACACGCGTAAAGTATTAACAAAGTAATATTATAAATAGAAAATCTGTACTATACTAACTTTGTCAAAGCTCCCGCAAGCCTTGTCACAGACTAAATTTTCCACTTGAAAAAAAAAAAATTGTGGGAGGGTTACAATCCGCTTAGGCGAATCGTTGGCATCCACCCCTTCTCAATAACATTGTATTTTTGTTTATATTTTTTATCAGATGTAGTATACATGTGTTGATTGCATTTTCATATTAAAATTTTGGTTTATACTTTAAAACGCCCTCAAAAATGGGCGTGGCGAGTGGCAAAAGTTTATTCATTTCAGGTGAATGCCACACACATATGTGAAGATTTTATAGTGCAAATTTTTTGGATAAGCCCACGTGGTTTTCGCTTTTTTTTAAATCGAATCAATAAACAATCGCCAATCACAATCCACTTAAGCGAGGATATCGCAAACCAAGTTTCAGCATTCTACGACAACTTTGATCTTTCATGCTAATAAGTAAAGTGGGCGTGTCAGTGGCCGGATTTCAAAAGTTTTTACACTTGCACTGCTTCCGGAACTGAACAGATACTAAGTTTCAAGTTCCTAGCTCAAAATTTTAGGCCTAAAAACTACCGACGGATGGACATTGCTCACTTGACTTACAATTCGGTCTCGATCATATGCCCTTAAGGTCTTTGGGGTCTACGGTCATTATTTCTCTATGTTACAAACTATGAATCAAACTTAATTTACTTCCTATCCTATGGGATGAGGTATAAAAACAAAACCAATGGATCAACTTTTTTCGTTAGTGGTGCAAGGCAACCCCGGCTGAAAAAAAGTAGACTCATGTTACGGTTTTCAACATTAGTGTTTTTTAAGCTTTTTTCTGCATTTTTTTGATTTAAAATCCATAAAAAATAAATAATATACTTCTTTCAAGCGCTAGAAGATACTATTTTTCATTATACTCTGCTGTGCCCAGAGTCTTTTAGTTAGCGGTAATAAATGTAGGTTTTTCGATTTGCTTTTTAAGCCATTTCAGAAAATTTTCAGTTAGAGACGACATTTTTGGAAATCTTAAAAATTCAAGCATAACCTTCAAACGTTATGTGTACAAACCAAATTTCATTGCAATCAGTATTACCCTTAAGACTACAGATTATTTGTTGAAATGTTTTAAAAGCTTTCGCGTTGATTTCTTGTATGTGAAGAAATCAACGCACACAGCTTACATTGTTGAGAAGTTGACCCTGGTTCACCTCGAGCTGTTGCGACACTCTATTTATTTATTATTTATTTTAAAAGTTTTGCAGCAAGATTTCAGAACCTGCTGAACATTCAAAATTTTCTATAGTTTTGCCGAAAATTACAAATATCTCTTGATACGTGCAATTTTTTTCAAATGATTTTGAATGAAAGCATCAGAGGCAGCTGTGGGGACTGTAATTTTTTCACGACTCTTTTTGAAAAAACGTTAAAACTGCAGTTTAAAAACTGTTTAGGCAAAATTTTTTTTCAACTTTTGCTTAAACTGTAGTTGTTTTGTATCTCTGCATAGTTTGTATCATCTCATGCATAGTTTGTATCATAGTCAAATAATCACCGTGGACCGTTAAAACCTTTAAGAGATATAATCGAGACTGACAGGTGAACAGATTAAGCTATGTCCGTCCGTCCGTCTGTCCGTATGTGTGAAGTTTTTAGGTCTTTAAAATTGAGCTAGGACGCTCAAACTAGGAGTGTATCTTGGTTCTTATTTTTTACAGGCAAAGTGTGAAAATTTTTTAAATCCGTCAACGGCCACGCCCACTACTGGCTTCAATGTAAGACAACCTCCGTTTAAAAGTTTCTTTCAAAATGTCTTTAGGTCAAGTTAGACAAAGCGTAGCAGCTTAAATTTTGGTATAGAGCAATAATGACCCAAAACGTCGAAGAAGGCAAAAATTGAACCGCCCACAATATCGACCATGCCCACTTTTAACATGTTAGATCTTTAAAAAGCCGATTTCTTAAAAAGTTCACTCAAAATCGAAAAAAAAATTCTATGAAAAATATTGTAGATATTACTATTTGCTAAGTTTGATCCATACAAAGTTTTGAGCTCCGCCCACTTTTAGGGGACGTGGCCTCTACAAATACTATATGAATTCGGGGAAAAAATTTTAAGGTTTGGTGTTACACCGTATATAGGGTAAAAAAAGGCAGACATCTGTGACTATTTACTTGATTTTTGGATTTAAAATACTGTAACATTGGGTTAAAGTATTTTTAGAAACCTTTTAAAAATGGTATGCAAATAATTTTAAATAAAAAAATAAATAAATAGAGTGGCGCAACAGCTCGAGGTGAACCAGGGCCAACTTCTCAACAATGTATGCTGGTGTGTTAATATCTTTACATACAAGGGGACCTACAATTTTTTGCCGAATCCGAACGGCAATTTTGAGAAGTTTTTCAAGACAAATGATACTCTCGGAGGGCTTGTCAGACCCTCGCGGAGGTGGGGACCGTGAAAAAGAACAAGTCTTTTTTTTTCAGGTGACGATGGCAGGATAATAAATAATTTTAAATGGTTTTCTAAATACTTTTTTTGTGGTGGAAAAATGAGCAAAGTTATCTAAGGGACGGGGTTGCTTTGCTCCATTTGAAACTTTTGACTATAGGTATCTCCTTTACCTTAAGAGCTGGAGCAAAGTTAATATTGTATTTTAAGACCACTTGTTCTATGAGTCAATTATCTTAAAAAAACTTAAAAAAAAATTAATAAGCAATCTCTTTTTAACGAAAAAAACTGCCTTTTTTAGTAAAATTAATTGCTTATAAAAATTAAAGAATAAAACAAAAAACTTTATTAATTTTTTTAGCAGTTTAAAATAAAAATTAATAACAATTTGGAAAAAAAATAATAATTCACTTTTAAAAACATTTTAAACATAGTATTGTAGAATAAAAATCGAATGGGGCATACCAGGAGCAAAGTTACTCCAAAATCAAAAAAAGGATGGTCACAAAAAAAAGAAGTTATCTCCTTCTTCTCACTGATTGTAAAAATACTCGGACTTGAGTTTCGAAAAGAGAAAAATGGATCAAAGACCGAAAAACAGCAGCAGTATTATAATTTTATATAAAATGCTTTCGTCATTGTCTTCCTTGATTCTTAACTTTGCAGTCGTCAGCTTTAGCTCGCAGTATTGGTAATCACACTTGTGTGTTTTGATATTGTTTGTTGCTTTTATTTGTTTTTTAAATATTTGTTCTCTTATGGGAAACCGTAGGAAGAGTTGTCACTTAATGTCAGCATCATTATAATATAAAGGTTCCTCACGATGTTCGCCTGGCAGCGTTTGAAATGATCATAGCACTAGCCATTATTATAATATTGTTGAATTATAAATTGTTGTAGTTTTTTACTTTTAAATATTTAATTTAATTTTGTATGGCTTTGCCGTAGGGGCCGCTCCCCAATATAAGGAACGATACGTTCGGTAAAATTTTTAATTAAAAATAATTATTATTATTTCTTTATTATAAAAAAAAGACACGCGTAAAGTATTAACAAAGTAATATTATAAATAGAAAATCTGTACTATACTAACTTTGTCAAAGCTCCCGCAAGCCTTGTCACAGACTAAATTTTCCACTTGAAAAAAAAAAAATTGTGGGAGGGTTACAATCCGCTTAGGCGAATCGTTGGCATCCACCCCTTCTCAATAACATTGTATTTTTGTTTATATTTTTTATCAGATGTAGTATACATGTGTTGATTGCATTTTCATATTAAAATTTTGGTTTATACTTTAAAACGCCCTCAAAAATGGGCGTGGCGAGTGGCAAAAGTTTATTCATTTCAGGTGAATGCCACACACATATGTGAAGATTTTATAGTGCAAATTTTTTGGATAAGCCCACGTGGTTTTCGCTTTTTTTTAAATCGAATCAATAAACAATCGCCAATCACAATCCACTTAAGCGAGGATATCGCAAACCAAGTTTCAGCATTCTACGACAACTTTGATCTTTCATGCTAATAAGTAAAGTGGGCGTGTCAGTGGCCGGATTTCAAAAGTTTTTACACTTGCACTGCTTCCGGAACTGAACAGATACTAAGTTTCAAGTTCCTAGCTCAAAATTTTAGGCCTAAAAACTACCGACGGATGGACATTGCTCACTTGACTTACAATTCGGTCTCGATCATATGCCCTTAAGGTCTTTGGGGTCTACGGTCATTATTTCTCTATGTTACAAACTATGAATCAAACTTAATTTACTTCCTATCCTATGGGATGAGGTATAAAAACAAAACCAATGGATCAACTTTTTTCGTTAGTGGTGCAAGGCAACCCCGGCTGAAAAAAAGTAGACTCATGTTACGGTTTTCAACATTAGTGTTTTTTAAGCTTTTTTCTGCATTTTTTTGATTTAAAATCCATAAAAAATAAATAATATACTTCTTTCAAGCGCTAGAAGATACTATTTTTCATTATACTCTGCTGTGCCCAGAGTCTTTTAGTTAGCGGTAATAAATGTAGGTTTTTCGATTTGCTTTTTAAGCCATTTCAGAAAATTTTCAGTTAGAGACGACATTTTTGGAAATCTTAAAAATTCAAGCATAACCTTCAAACGTTATGTGTACAAACCAAATTTCATTGCAATCAGTATTACCCTTAAGACTACAGATTATTTGTTGAAATGTTTTAAAAGCTTTCGCGTTGATTTCTTGTATGTGAAGAAATCAACGCACACAGCTTACATTGTTGAGAAGTTGACCCTGGTTCACCTCGAGCTGTTGCGACACTCTATTTATTTATTATTTATTTTAAAAGTTTTGCAGCAAGATTTCAGAACCTGCTGAACATTCAAAATTTTCTATAGTTTTGCCGAAAATTACAAATATCTCTTGATACGTGCAATTTTTTTCAAATGATTTTGAATGAAAGCATCAGAGGCAGCTGTGGGGACTGTAATTTTTTCACGACTCTTTTTGAAAAAACGTTAAAACTGCAGTTTAAAAACTGTTTAGGCAAAATTTTTTTTCAACTTTTGCTTAAACTGTAGTTGTTTTGTATCTCTGCATAGTTTGTATCATCTCATGCATAGTTTGTATCATAGTCAAATAATCACCGTGGACCGTTAAAACCTTTAAGAGATATAATCGAGACTGACAGGTGAACAGATTAAGCTATGTCCGTCCGTCCGTCTGTCCGTATGTGTGAAGTTTTTAGGTCTTTAAAATTGAGCTAGGACGCTCAAACTAGGAGTGTATCTTGGTTCTTATTTTTTACAGGCAAAGTGTGAAAATTTTTTAAATCCGTCAACGGCCACGCCCACTACTGGCTTCAATGTAAGACAACCTCCGTTTAAAAGTTTCTTTCAAAATGTCTTTAGGTCAAGTTAGACAAAGCGTAGCAGCTTAAATTTTGGTATAGAGCAATAATGACCCAAAACGTCGAAGAAGGCAAAAATTGAACCGCCCACAATATCGACCATGCCCACTTTTAACATGTTAGATCTTTAAAAAGCCGATTTCTTAAAAAGTTCACTCAAAATCGAAAAAAAAATTCTATGAAAAATATTGTAGATATTACTATTTGCTAAGTTTGATCCATACAAAGTTTTGAGCTCCGCCCACTTTTAGGGGACGTGGCCTCTACAAATACTATATGAATTCGGGGAAAAAATTTTAAGGTTTGGTGTTACACCGTATATAGGGTCGGGTATATAGAAGTTTGTCACAGACGAACTCTTGCACTTACTCACTTGTTTTAACGGACTTTATAAGTGTATCAAATTTCATCTTTCTACGACTTACCGTTCAGAAGTTACATGTGAGGACAGACGCACAGCGAAGTGATACCATAAAAGGTCCTTTTTTAATTTTTGGACGGACCTCTAAAAACTTGCTCTGGGATTGACCATGTGTTGAGCGTCGACATCAACTTGGAGTGGGATATATAATTCAACAAGGGACAAGGCAGCTTCTAATAAAGGTACTCAACAATATGATAGGACTTACAATCTGGGTAAGGTCAATAAAGTGACCCTGTATCGGGTACGTGGCCATTTTGGAATAGAGGAGAATAAAGCAGCGGACTCCTTGGCAAGGCGAGGAGCAGCAGAACCCTTTATAGGACCTGAACCTTTCTGCGGGATAGTGGAACACACCCTTAAGGAAGAATTCAGGAAAACAGAGAAGGCAAACCGAGCTAAGATGTGGGAAAGCTTTCAAGGACTTAGGCAAGCAAAGAAACTTCTAGGGAACTATAACCAGAGAAGATTCAAAGCATGCATCGGCCTTAGTAAAAATAATCTACGCATTCTCACAGGGTTCCTAACGGGGCATTGTAAACTCAGGGAACACTTTAGGAAAATTGATGTAACGGAGGAACCCTCTTGCAGATTTTGCAATCCTGTGGGGCTCTAAACCACAAGAGAATGAAATGTCTGGGCCAATACCAGATACCAGACAGAGAGATACCCACCTTGGACCCACTTCTCATTCTCAGATTTCAACGTGAGACTGGACTAGAGAATGTGCTATAAGGATGAGTTCTTTCAGCCAAGGCCAAACAGGAGCACATACCCTCGGTATAATTTAGTAATGAATTATAGAGTGAGGGGAGCTCCTTTGAGGAAAGTAACCTCTCCAAGGCTTTGTAGGGGGTACAACAGACCAACAGGTCGCAGTGCAAAGCCCAACTTAATAATAATAATGATAGGACTTTTTTTCGGTTTTCAAGCAGTCGATGAGAGCATTCAAAGAAATCTGTTCACCTGAGTATTTCTGAGAGCTAACTTCGAAAATATACCAGTAGAAATAGGCCGCATTGTAAGACAAGTTTGCCAGACAAGGAACTCTCCCAGCTGTCCCACCATCTGATTCGTGGTCTGCTAGGCGAGCGATCTGCTCTAGCTCTTAGCTTGGCTAGAGTGACCTGTCTAGGAGGAAACCCGGGGGTCTACAAATACTTACGTTGCTTAAAACACCCGTAGGGGAACACAAGCCACTCACATCAGAAACCACATTTCGGCAGCTTGTACCCGCGATCATTCTTTCGGTATCATTACATGTATCTCATATGACGATAGATAAGGGTTGGAACGAACACCAAATTAAAATCTGGGATCTTTGCTTTCACTTCAGCTCAGAAAAAAAACCCAGAGGTATCAAAACTTCTCCACCTGTTTTAATGGGACTCTATTTATGTGCAGGGTTGGTGCACATAAATAGGAATGAACCATTACTTCTGATTTGCTTACGTTAACCGTCATCCCGCAGAATCATCCAGAAACTGCAAACAACATTTTAATCTTCAAAAAAATATTGATTACAACGTGGGTCGGGGAAAATCTTAAGCTGGTACGAGTTCTGCCATAAACTCAAAGGACGGCTTTCTTATAAATTGAAATTCGTCATTGGGCCGAAGTGGCTCCGATAAACAACATAATTATACAGTTGCTAGAGACAAAAATGATGGTGTGAAGTTGAACAAGAGAAAAAAAAATGCATCTGGTCTAATGTAAGGAACGCGAATAAAAAATTATTCATTACTCTTTTGGTCCAGTTATAGTCTTTTTGTCCTAGTTTAACAACTTGTTTATTCACCCAATATAGTCACCCAATTACTTTTAAAGTAGAGACAATGTTAGGCTGTGAACATAACTTAATACTTCATGCTGAAACCCAACATACGATAATTCAAAATCAAAAATTATAGTTCCAAAATGGTCGTGACGTTATATAGAAAGCTACATTTTGCAAGTCTGAAATGCCGCAGGGTGGTTGAGGTTCAACCACCATATTTTCAACTTATGCTCAATGGTTGCATTATTCAAATCGCTGCTAAAGCTGGATATCTTTCGTCTGTGTTATGCAACACAGTCCATGCTTAAAAGCAAGTCATGTCGATGAATTTAACCGGCCAGCATAAGACTATTAAGTCTGCAATTAGGACCCACAAATTCGGCATCCAAAACGTAAACCGGCTTTTTCACGTGCAATTTTAAAATTTATTTGTCATGTGGCAAAGCCCTCGACACTATTTAATTCAATATGGCTGACAAGCTGAAGTGTAGATATATCATGCGTTATGGGCTCAAAACGAAATCACAACATTGGAAGGTAGGTCGGTAGGTACCGTGGGTACAGCTCCACATATTATGCTTGGCTTGTGAATTTATTATCTTAACCACTGAATCACTTGCAGTTCTGGGTAGAAATTATTTTTTTTTTGGTTAATTAAAAGATTACTATACCCTTTCGGGTGAAGAAACAAAAGGCTTAGCAGGTATACAGTTTTGAAAGTTGAATCAACTGGAAACAAAAAGAAGAAAAACTGAAATATTTCTGACGCACAAACTGCATTGTAACGCAGGAGACCAGGGAAGCTACGGTCTATCCTTTTGCCATATCTTTTTAGGAAGACACAATCAAAAAGGGGTAAGTGCTATTCAAGCACATTTTAGCTTTATACGACCAAGTGACAGCACACTGTTCAACAAAATTTCCCAACTAACATTTTCTCTCTCATAACACTCTAAGAGAGTCTTATGAGAGTATTCTCCAAGAGCTTGCCTCTTGGAATTTGTCTCTCATAGAGTACTACGAGAGCGCTTAAGAGAGTCTTACATGAGTTAAATGGCCCCACTTATGGGAGTTATTTGATCTGATAAAAAGTCTTAAACTCTCCTTGCAAGAGTTATTCGGTTTCATAATAAGACAATAAGTTCTTCTTAGGGGATGTGAAGACCTAGTCTTGTTTAACAGAGAGAGAAACATATAACAAGCAATCTTCGTGTCATCTTTATCATGTTGTGTGCCAAAAATTCTTTAATTTTTCATAAGGATATAAAGTAAATAAGAGAACAATATATACTTTTACAAGAAAGTGTTATTTTCAATGCACTGTTTGATGGTACACCATTGTTATCAACATTATTGACTTTAATAATATTTTTTCTGAGGTTATATATGCAAGAACTTTGTGCAACTGAAAATTTATCTGCTAAAGTTAACATTTTACTTCGATAAAAACAAAGCGCCACGAAAACAAACAGTTTAAAAAAAAAAAAACTATAAATGATAGCTCATCGCTCAACATCATTGCCGTGTACACATGAATGAAGGAATATAATATATATAACGTCATTGTTTGACATTGAAAAAGTCAGTCAATCCATGCTGGCTAACCAGACCATGAATATGTTTTCGATGACGATTGGTGCTGCAGAGATACCTACAATTTTTTCTCCATAAGGAATTGCAATAATTAAAAAACTACTGTCACCGCAAGCACACTACGTACTGGCAAAATTACTTTTGACGGATGGTGGAACGCCATTAGTTTGAATTGACATGAATAGATATTTTTATCAGCCATCCGGTGTCAAAACAAGAGTGTTAGGCTGAAAAGAGTATTTTTATGAGTACTTCGATACTTTGACTCTCATAAGGATGCTCCTTATAACACTTTTACTCTTTGAGAGTAAGTCGGGAGTTGAACTCACATAACAAGAACCAAATATGCTCTCATAATGGAAGTTTACGTCTTTTTTACTCTGGTAGCTTTTTACCCTTCTAATGAGAGTACTATGAGAGTGAAATTCAATTTAATCAAAAAAAAAGTATGTTCTGAGAGTACTCAAGAGTTTTACGAGAGCCTTATAAGAGGTTTTTATAGATTTGTAGAGCACATCTCTCGAGAGTATGTTTGTTGGGTTATCAGTACGTGGAAGATAGGATGTTTTCCTCTCACTCTGGCCTTAACGCCATACATAAGCTTATGACTCATGTAATGTCTCATAGGATCTATTGTATTTTTAGTTATAAGGATACTGATTTCGAGCGCAAAAAAAAACTTTATCATTCGCCTTCGGCACTAACCCCGCGCGTGGCACTTGCATTTGTCAGATTAATGCCTTGTCGATTTCGATATTGGAAAAGGGACTGGAAAACATCTAGTGGCCATACAATCTTATGTCGTTTTTAGGTAAACGTTAAATCGTGGAAATCGGTAAGTCATATAACCTGTAGAGACGTGGCCTAAAGGAAAGTTTTGGGCCGAAATTTCTCTTACGGACTTACCACATTTCATGAGGCAATTTTTGTAGTTTTCGATTATATCTCTACCCTGATAGAGACTCCACTGTAAAAATAAAAACCTCTTCCAGCAAGCGCTTCACTGATAAATTTTGCTGAATTGGGTAGGTATAATTCGGTTAAAACAACGTGACCTCGAATCCCTGCAACTGAATCGTGGCAATATAGGCCCATGTAGGCATTATAAGTGAGCACGTTAGTATCCCTAGTAATTCGGAATTAGACCCTCCCATATACTCGCACTTAAAAAACAAAGTTAAGACCTTAACTCGAATTAGAAACGCCTGGGAGTTGGGTGAGGTCTTAAGCGAATCTGCAATAGAAATTTACACAGACGGCTAATAATTCGGACACAGACAGATTAGGGACGGGGAAAGGAGTCTTTTCTAAAGAACTCTTGATTTGTGCTTTTGCACCTCCAGAATCGCCAACGATACGATCCAAGTTCGTAAATCATTGCCGCGAATCTCTGAACAGAATTCATGTCAGATACGACATGTCCTATGTGCTGGGTTCTAAGCTAACGATCTAGCTAGATTCGACTTAAAGAAGATGATGCGATTTTATCTCCGCGTCAAATTAGTCAAATGCTTGGCGAACCATACAACATAGTCGGCATGGCTTTTCCCAATATTCGGTCACCCTCGCTCCCCTTATTTCACGGATTCAATTGTGGGTCACACCTGCTCCATCGTGTTCACCCCATCCCCATGGTTTTCCTCAACTGAACTGGTTTGGTATAAGCTCACGCCGAATCTGCCTTCACCTCTTCCTCCTACACAGGAAGTACAAGACCTATTTCAAGGTGTACTCTAATGAAGGGTACCTGGAGTTTTTTGATTCCGGTTCCGAGCGGTGAGCTGAAAGGTCTTTCATGAAAAATGAAAGTCTCGAGGGTTTTACGTTTTTGTTGGAGGTTGCTACTATCCGATGGAGCACTCAGACACAACTACTGGTCCATTGTACTACCATGCAGACACCTTACATTAATGTATTTAGTTTACCCGTCTTTCGAAGAAAGATGAGAAGGAGCTTCAGTGATGAAGAGCTTAGGTATTCGGCACTCACCACGTCAGCCCCAAAGATCCGCCACCTGATGCGAGCAAAGGCAGGACAACTACAGAGAAAGTGTTCCGCTGTATCTTCGTCCTCTCCACAGGCAAGACAGGTGGTGGCTTCGCTTAAGCCTAACACATTCAAGTGTCTAGCAAAAGCTTGGTGGCCGGTAAGGACGCCTACAAGAAGTCTGCCATCGATTCTCCTAAGAGATAGAAGAAAAGACGCTGACCCCTCGCAGATGTCCGGGCGTAGTCGTTTAGTCTGTCTGCACCCATCGCAGTCACGCCAACGAGCCCTGTGCTCACGAGAAACCCAAGTATCAATGGCAGACGTGACAACAGATACAGGCAGGCCTAAAGCAGGTTCGGGTCCTGAGAAAACCTCTTCTGAGCCAAGTCTGGCAAGCTCATCAGAGATCTCATTTCCCTGGATACTAGTGTGACCTGGAACCCAAACAAGATTCACTGCATTTAGCCTTCCGACTAAGTTCAACGAATTCTTGCGTTCGAGCACTATCTTGGACGAGGTAAGAGGGTTGAGCAACGCATTTAGAGCGGCTTGGCTGTCACTGCAAACGCATATGCTTCTTGCCCTCCACCTGTTAGTCACAATATAGCGCATAGCCATTAGGACAGCGAAAATTTCCGCTTGGAAGACAGACGCATATTTACCTAAGGGGTAGTGGAGTCTAATGTTCTCGCTTTCCACAAAGACTCCAGCACCAGACCCCTGTCCGGTTTTGGAGCCATCCGTGAAAATACGATGGCATTCTTTCCCTGGCTCAGAGTCTGGCCGAAGCCATTCCATTCCCTTAGGAAAGTTGACTTGGTAATTTTGTCGCAAAAGGATTTCTGGGGTCATTGCGTCAGAGGGCATGTCCATAAGACAGGGGTCAAAGGACAATTCTCGAACAAGTTCTTCAAAATTCCAATGCGTGTGGTACCAAAAACCACCTCTCCTTAAGCGAAAGATGGTTTTCAGCGTACACCCCATGATAAATATATCAAGGGGGGGGGGAGGTTCATCAAAGCATCTAGAGCAGAGCCCGGCGTGCTAGGGAAGGCCCCTGTGCAGCCAAGACAAGCCGTTCTTTGGAGTTTGGCAAAAGAGGCAGTAACACGTTTCCGCGAAAGCCTGTTTTACCAAACAACCGATGCGTATGAGAGGAGTGGTCTAACCATGGCAGTATAGATCCAGAGGACCCTTTTCGGAGATAAGCCCCATGTCTTGCCAAAAGCGCCTCTGCACTGCCAGAAGGTGGACAATGCTTTTTCGGTTTTGGATTCAACATGCTTAGACCATAGAAGTTTTCTATCAAGGATTACTCCCAGATATTTGACTTCATCGGATATCGGGATAGTGACACCTTTAAGTACTAGTTGAGTCAGACCAGTGACCTTCCTCCTTCTCGTGAAGAGAACAACCGTAGTTTTAAGAGGATTCACTGAAAGCCCATTCCTAGTGCACCAATCATCGATCAAGTCCAGGGATCTCTGCGCCTGAGAGCACACAGTCCCTAGGTTTGAGCCGACAGAAAGAACGGCGACATCATCCGCGTAGGCTTGTGTGTAGGTTCCAGGAAGGTTGAGAGCCGATAGTAGAGAGTCTACAACCATGCACCATAAAAGGGGAGACAGAACACCACCTTACGCAGCCCTTGTTTACCCCAGTTATGACGCACTTGCCACAATCTGCTTCGGCTATCAGCGTCCTGTTCATTAGCATTGCCCTAATCCATTGAACTAATGTTTCATCTACGCCATGTTGTCTGGCTGAGTTGCACATGCTATCAAACGTCGCGTTATCAAAAGCACCCTCAATATCGACGAAAACGCCCAGCCCGTACTTCTTCTGGTCAAGAGCACATTCAATCCTACCAACAAGGTTTTGAAGCGCAGTTTCGCAGGATTTTCCGCGCTGATAAGCGTGTTGCATCTCAGAAAGAGGGTGCAAACGAAGAGCAACTTTGAGAACGCGCAGCTCAACCAGTCTCTCTAAGCTTTTCAGCAGGAAGGAAGACAGACTTATGGGTCTGAAGCTTTTGGCTAGGCTATAGTCTGACTTACCAGGTTTTGGTATGAAAACGACTTTAACCATACGCCAAAGGGTGGGTATGTAAGCCAAGGCAAGGCTCGCAGTGAAAATTCTTTTCAACGTGGGTAACAGCTGATCTAAACCTTGCTTCAGCATAACCGGGTAGATTCCATCTGGACCAGGTGACTTAAAGCTCTCAAAAGATGCAATAGCATATTTGATAGCGTCATCAGTCACCACTCTAGATGCAATGTACCAGTTAAGCCGCGTTGTGTTCGCTGGTTCTGCAGTGGCCACCGTTGCCGGAACCACTGAAGAGCACGTGGTGACCTGATTTCCCGGGAAGTGAGTCTCAAGGAGAAGACTGTAGGTCTCCGCCTTGGTCTCAGTGTAGGTGCCATCAGGTTTGAGTATTGAAGCTAGTCTGCTTGGCCTGTTCCTCTGAAGAACTTTCACAAGCCTACTAGTTTCACTTAGAGATTCGATCTCGTCACAAAATTTTTTATAAGAGTCATTTTTCGACTTGCGAATAAGTCTCTTAAAATCCTTTTGCCTTGATCGATATAGATTCCAGTCTTCTACTAAATTGGTTTTTAGGGACCGATTCAGGAGCTTCCTGGTCTCTTTGCGAATACGCTGCAGTTCGGCATTCCACCAAGGTACCGATTTTCTACGGAGGTTTTTCGTAACTGGGCACGCGAGTTCAAAACAACGGGTAAGGATGCTGTTCAGATTTTGAGCAGACATCTCTACCCCTTGTCGTGAACTCAGTTTGAGTGGAACTTGAACAGAGTGGCCAAGCTCCTCTCTAAACTGTGACCAATTCGTTAAAGGTAGAACTTCGCAATTGATTTGAAATTCGATGTATCTGTGATCTGACAGGGTGCTATCTGGCGATACCCTCCATTTTGCGATAGTCCTTGAAAACTTGTTGGACAGGGTAAGGTCAATTACCTGCTGTCTCCTGGCGGTAACAAAAGTGGGTCTGTGACCCAAATTATTGATGGTAATGTCAGACGATAAAATGAATTCCAAAAGACGATCTCCTCTTGCGTTACATTTGCTGCTGCCCCAGACAGTATTCTGAGCATTAGCATCGCAGCACAAGACGAGATCCAATCTTTTGGATTCACAATAATCTACAAGCTCAACAACTGCCTTTGGTGGAGGAGGAGCAAAGAGTCATAGGGGAAGTAGGCCGAGGCAACGACAAAGGTTTCCCATTTGCTCGGTAGAGGCGATCGTGACGGCCTCTAAGGATTTGGATGCGATAAGACAAGTCCTAGGTCTTTTGGACTTCTTATCGTAAAGAATATCGTGTGAAGCACTCAACCCACCAAGACCACAGATGTTACCTTTCCACACCCATGGTTCCTAGATGGATGTTATGCATGTCTCGAGGGTTTGTTAGAACCTCGGAATCGTGAAAAAAGACCTTTTCTTACCTTCGTAAGGACTCGAACCCGGGACCTCATGAATAAATTTCCGACACACTAACCTCTAGAACCACGGCGTCCACGGGAATGACGCCGTGTATGAATACCATCTGGTAAGGCTTAGTATCGCAACTGGATAACCTGCCTTATCATCCCCGGAGTTTTTTCTTACTGAATTCATTTTGGCACGGACTTCTAGCGTAACCGGTAGCCATATGGCGTCTCATTCAAGAATCTTCATTACTTTTTTGGCATGAGTTTTTACCGAAAACGTGGTTTCACCCGCTCTTAATTTATTTCCCCTGGTACTGATTTATACCGCGCCTGCACCTTCCTCTTTCATTATCAAGTTAATTTTTTAATCTGGGCTGGTCGTTAGTCACAGGCTGACACTGATAAGGGTTGCCCTTTTTGGGCTTCTATTTGAAAAAAGGTCGTCTCTGCCAACATTATCCTGCTAGCAGTAGTTCACACCGAAGTGGTTACACGTTTTTTTTTGTTACATATCTCGGGCAAGTCTCTATCAAGTCTCCCTTAGAATAGACCTGTTTAACATCGACCTTTTTGTCTAAATTGTATAGTCGTCATATAGGTCCCGGATGCTGGTTTTGCGAAAAAGTGGTATCATAATGGATCTCTTATATGAGCTGCAGACTGCAATATAACCTAACGTAAACTCGGCTTAAAACTTAGATCCTTGTCAGAAGTTTTGCAAGGCAATCAGCAACGTAGTCTAGTTATAGCTTCCTGCCTTTACATATCGGCAGGCCCGGATGGAATCATCCCACGGTCATGCCGAAGGCATGCCTACTCGGTTTTTTTTTCTTAAAAGAAAAACTATTAAGATCAAATCTTACTCCTAATTTTTTTGTCCTTTTAAAAAAAAAATTAGGGAGCAGTAAAGGCGCACGTACACTTGAGAGTAAATCTACTGCGAGCAGCTTTCAGCCCTATCTCGAGAGACCTGAGAGTACTCGCTCGCATAGAGTTGTTTTTTTAATCTCAACTTCCCGACTCCTCGTATGTTTATCTCTGCGAGCTAATCGTGACTGTCGAAAGTGGCTTGAGCAGTAGTTCTCTCAACGCCTTAGTGGACGCGCGCCCTAAGTGCAGAGTCCCGAAAATGAAAGTCTCGAGCAAAGCAGGGAGTTTTTGGGAGTCTTAAAAAATAAAATAAAGTGCATATTGCCAACATCGCTCCTGCCATGGGTTCAGCAATGAGCTTTTCAACGAACATTTTCAACGAGACGATGAAGAAAATTTATATAAAGAGGAGTTTATTTTTGGAATTTTTTGTACTGGGTATTTAGGAGTATTCGTTTTATACTCCTAATTTTTAGGAGTATTATATATTTCATGTTTCATTTTTGGGATCTGGGGGTTTTAGCTTTCAGTTAGGTCTTTTTATTGAAAGTGTGGAAAGCCACTGTATTCGCACAAATTCGAAGGAGCCTATTTATTTGCATTATAAAATGACATTGGTACATAAGCGATAGTAGATGTCTACATGTATGACACTGAAACTGTGCACGTATCTGTCAGATCCGTCACAAATACGTTTTCTATTGCGATTTTTACAACGAAACTGTTTTTTCGCTACTGAAAAATGTCATCGTTACTCTCTTTTGAGAGCCTAGGTGAATGGCAACCAAAGTTTTCTCGTGTTAAATTATTCTTATTTTTGTCCGGTGGAGACACTTCGGGATTGATCTTTAATCATCTCCCGCTAACCGCAGTTTTGGGGCCGGTGGGAACGCAGAGGCATAAGAATGCACTCGAGATCGCATCATATTAAAAGGAATGATATATTTCCTGTTGGCATCATTGAAAACTCACTACTCGAAACAGCACTAACTTACCTAATATAAACCAGTTTCTTACTTCATAAGCCTGAGGTCATTAAAAAGGTTCTCAAAAAATGTAGGCTCTAAGAAATACGTTAACTCGTTGGATCTACCAATTTGTATGCAAGACTTAAAGATTGCAGTTTATTGTGGCTTTTTCGAGAGGGATCTTGTTTCCCAATCGATGTGGCAGGGACTTGGTCCAACTTGAGCACTGTTTATGCACATCTCATACGTTAAAATTTTAAAATTGACGTCATCATTCAATAAGAAAATCAAAATTATTTTTTAGCGAAGGACAAAACATTTTGCCTTTTTATCAGCAGGTACACAAATTTCGGACAAGAAAAACTGTGGATAACTGTGAAAAACTGGAATGGAGCAATTCCAGGCACGGAATTCACTACTCCCTTTAAATTTAAGCAATGCCAGCCTCCTGCCCCTAATTCCTTGCAAACAACGAGAGGCCTAGCTTCCACTTGTTGTGCTGCTGCTGTAGCCACAATCCGATTTAAATCTCCTCAGATATTTTCAGGTGCTTTTAACATACGTCTGTGGCCTACACTGCGGGCCTTTTGGTTTTCTTCTTTTTTCGCATTTCAGTATGAGTTGGTTTTTTTTTCGTACGTAGACAAACATCCTTGTACTGAGCCACTAAAGTGAATGGACGCGCACAAGATGAATGTCCGAAGCTGAAAGTTAAACCGCACGGCCTACCAATGTTGAGTTTTCACGTGATCTTTGAAGGATTTATGCTGCAGCATTGAGATTAATGTTGGCCGGGCTAAGTGGTCACTCCAAACTCGCCACAGATTTGGTTGTTTCTTTTTTGTAGGTTTTCCAGATCACGCTCTCACACAAAATATTCACAACAAGCAACGAAGGTGAGAACTGAAGCCGATGTCTTGCACGAAGAGGTGATGATGGTATGAAGCAACTACATCGCAGAACAGGCAACAGCAGCAGCAAAGATGTTTCAACAAAGCATCACTTTGAATACCATGTGTGCCGTTTGCAGATTAATTTCAGATATTTTTTGTTGCTGTTGTTGTTTTTGTTTTGATTACGGAGTAATGAGGATTGTAATGGGAATAAGATGAAAGCAGGCGATAGTGTGAGGTTTTTGTTAAAATCAACACGGCTTAAGAGGAGCAGGAGTATTGCCGACTTACAGGTTATTGAAAGGACGGATCCGAACGACACACTTTATTCGAATACAGATTTACGATATTTTTTTATATTTATATTTTGAGCGGTTTCGTACATAACACCTTAATTACTGTTTAAGCTTTGATGCGTAAAAAGTGAGTCTAGGAAATAAAGCCTCGGAAAATAGAAACGAAACTCTAAATGAAATAACGTTCAAAATATTGCTTTACTTCATAATGAAATACAAACACCACCCCTAAATATAAAGGAAACAAGACATTAATTTTGTGAAATTGATGAAGGTATAAAAAAACCAGGGAGGTCGCAGATATACCATAACTATTTCAATTTTGCATACCTACCCAACCTCACATCAAAAATCAATCGTTGACCCTATGCAAAAGTCGTAATAATAATTTTTTTATATTTTAGGCAAACATACATATCTACAACTCATACATAAGATTTATTTTGATACCAATAAAAGCCAAAATTGTTAGCCCATTCGTCTAAAACAGAGATTGTACCTTGGCATTAGCATTGACTTTTCATTGGCATTGATTAAAACAATGCTATAATCAAAACAAAATTTCATAGCATTAAAAATTTTAATGCTAATGAAAAAATTTTCAGCTGGCAGTGATTTTTAATGCCAATGAAATTCAAGTTGTACTGAAGAAAATTTTTGTATACATTGAATAAAATAAGTCAGTTTCAGAAAGGTTTTTTGAAATATTATTTATTTGATAGAAGTAATAAAATACAATTGCCTTAAAAGGACAAAAATTGGACTGCCCACACTACTGATGTTAAATCTTTAAAAACCTGATTTCTCGGACATTCATTCTAAATCGAAAAAAATTATATGACAAATATTAAAGATATTGCCATTTCCTAGGTTTGATAGATGCAAAGCATTGAACTCCGCCAACTTTTAGGGGCGTTTTTTGGAGAAAACTGTTTTTAAAATTAGAGTTATGTTTCCTTTTATTTTTCAGCTTCCGCCCATTTTTGGGGGCGTAACAAATAATAACATAAGGTGCATGAATTCGAGCCAAAAAGCCTTTAAATTAGGTGTTACTGGTAAAGAGGGTGGGGTATTCAGAAGTTCCCTACAGACGAACTCTGGCACTTACTTACTTGTTTGTCGCTAAATTGCAAGTGCTGAGGTTAAAAATTTCTTCCTGGGGTATTGATGATCCTGCCTACTTTCTCCAGAATTCCTTAGGCTCATTGAAGTTTCTCGCCTGTAAGTACCGAAAAATTACATGCTTCACCTTTATAAAGTATTCCTGCAACTCCTGCTCACTTAATCGAGAATTCCTTAGTGCTCATTGGAGTTCCTTATACTGGATTCCTCCAGCTCCTGCTAAATTCCTCCATAATTTCTTGGGTTCATTGGACTCATGTTAGTACCTACTGAAAAATTATATTCTTCACTGTTATAAAAGATCAAAGCATTGAAACCAGGAATTCAGGATGAACTGAGCTGGAGGAATCCTTTATAAGAGTAAAAATTGTCATTTTTCGGTACTAACCAGGCCAATGGACCCAATCCTGCGTTAAATGCAAAACACCACTCTCTCATTAAAAATTGCGTAACAAAATCAATTTTTTCTAAATTGGTCAATTTTTAGATCTTGCTTGAAAACCTAAAAAAAAGCATTTAAAACATGTTTCTTTTGCTTAATATTCTTGGTATATTATAGGCAATGACGATTCTATTTAAATTTGGTTTAAGACTTGTGTGAGTGGCATCAAAAACGGGAAGTTAAGCGTGCTTTAGTATTCCAGTAATTAAACATATTTTTTACCGTAATTCACTAAGTGAAAAGCCTATTGTAAAAGGTAAGAGAACAGTCTTAGTAACCATAGGTCTACAAAATTCGTATTATATTTTGCATAAATCTTTAATCGAGCATATTTGATAGTAAGAATCAGGCCCAAATAACATGCTCTTGAGAGTTGCAGTATAAAAACGTCGAATTAGCTCTTATAAGACTCTTATAATTCTCTTGATACTCTTCGAGCAAAACATATTGTTAAAAGATCCAAAAATGTTCTTGCAGCACTCTTCTTAAAGGAGTACCACTCTTGAAGCGCTCTACTCTTATAACAAGAGTCCATTTAGCTCTTATTAGACTCTTGTTATAAGACTTCAAGTTTTGTAAAATTTAAGTTTTGTAGTAAGAGTCTTCTAAGAGCTTAAATCTTGTTATAAGAGTGCAACTCTTGAAACGAGAGATTTACTTTGATAACAAAATCTTTAGTCTTATAAGACAACTTCATTTCTTCGGCCATTGCCTGAAAAAAAAACCCAATTTTTTCTTTCTTAAAGGGTTACGAAATTACTTTTCACATCAAAACAGACTACATAGAAGTATGACAATAATTGCCAATTGACAGATACTTATTTTTCCAGAGGCAAATTGCTTACATTAATTGATTTATTTTTAACCACACCAAGTTTTAGTGCACCATTATGTTAGAAAAATGCTTTTGAAAAGCTAGTAGTATAGTTATGCCATAATAAGATATAAAACGCCATCGTCCAAATGGATTTTCATGTTTTTGAAGTATTTTTGTCACTTTTCATCTTTATGTTGTTATGAAAATATACAAAAATTTGCTATGGCATATCTTTCTCTCTACTTGGCATCGAGAATACAGCTCTTACAACAGGAATAACTAAATTACAAGAATAATAGTTTCCTTATCAGAGTTTAATAACTCTTATAAGTAGGTCATTTAACGCTTGTAAGGCTCTTATAGAACTCCTATAACACTCTACAGGAGTAAAATTCGTCTTGTAGGGCTCTTGTTGAGTCTTATAAGAGCTAAAATGTAAGTTGGGAGGTATTCGTCGGTCACAACTCTGGAGCAACCATCAGTGACGTAAGTAGACCATTGGCTCGACAGCAAGGGCCAACGCACCTTGTATTTGTCGGTCGCAACAACCGCTTCTCGTCGGGAGTGACAATTGAGGATAAAAGTGAATGCGAGACTCAACAGTAAGGGCCTACGGAAGTTGTTTTCGCTGGTCACAACATCCGCTTTTTGGGAGCGACTATCGATGATAAAGTGGATGCTTTAGGCTCGATAGCAAGGGTCATAGTGAACTCATCGCATCGGTTGCAACAGTCGTACTTCTCGGGAGTGATCATCGACGATAAAAGAGAATTCTTATCTGACGGCATAGGCCAACATTGTGACGTTTTTGTGGGTCGCAACTTACTTACTCAAAACGGCGCTAAAAGTTTACTATCCTGGCGAGCTTGTCATTGGAGTTATAATGTGCAGTTTTAACGTTTTGTAAAGTTAGGATTTTTCTATACCTGCTTCGAATGAAGGTTTTGAGCCTCGTTTGAAGCAAGTTGATTCTGACCTAACCAAGAAAGGGTGTGACAGCTGAAGTTCGGTCACTGCAAACCAGGTTCAGCAAAGTTTGAAAATATTTATTTGGATTGGAAGAAAAATGCTCATATGACTTTGACCCCGGATAACTAAGATCAACGGTAAATAATTGGCTCTACAACAAAGCTTTTTTTTATATAATTGGTTGTAATAATTTTTTTTTATTCATCAGTTTCCTAGACTAAAATTTCTAGAATCTGTCACATCAACGTCAATCAATTCTTCTGCCATACGCCATTCGGACATCAAGTGAAAATAACTTGACTCGATTTACGCCTGCGAAACTGTCATCCGTGGACACAAATTGTCATTATTTGGTCAATCAAATGCTGCCGCCATCCTCTTCCACAATTCAAAGACGTCCAAATGTCAAAAGCTTTTAAAGACACCCAGCTCAGCAGATAACGTCCACCAATCTACCGTTCCACTCGGCAATTAAAGCAAGTACCTAAGCTGCTACTACCGTGGGTTACATGAGCTGTAATTAAGGCGGTGGCAGTTACACACATCAGGCTAAACGCTCCTTCGTGTAATGCGAATTGTATGCGGCTCATTAATCATTTTCCACTCGGTAAATCTGCCGGCAGAAGGGGTTTTAATATGTCCCCTTTGCAGGAGTTTTTTTTTTCTCCCCCTTCTGTAGGTACTTTTTGTTTTGTGGTCTCCGCAATTCTATTCGCTCTTATGATTGTTGTGTGGAGGCTTAAAAGGTTTTTCCTGTTCTGACATTTTTGCACAATGCAGCCGGTCGCTGCTGCTGGTCACTGTCGTGCGTCGCGTCGTTATTGTCGTCGTCCAATTGCGCTCCACAGTAGTCCTTTGCGACGACGACTACTGGTTTTTACTGCATCGCACTCAAATTTGCTGATGCGTCCTTCTCCTGCTGTTTGATTCCGTATTTGCGGCAGTAACTACGATAGTGGACACGAAATTATTTAACGATGCCCCATGAGCACAGGTGGATTTCTTAGCATTTTTTTTGTCGCGTGGGTCTGCGTTTCGCCATCGGGACCTTTCTTTGTCCGGAGAGTGCAAACCAAGACTGCAATGGTCATAATATTTTGTTCTGTCAGTTCTGTCCACTTTGTCCGCTCTGGTGGACGTTTTGTTGTGACAGAAATGTGAAATGTGTACCCATACATAATATATGTATGTATGTAGCCATAGGGAAGTTTTTCTTTTTTCTTAATTATTTCTATGCAATTTTAATGGTCCGCCTGCACTCATCGGCCCAACTTGCAGTTCGTGAAGAACACATTACCTACGGGAAGCTTGTCGCCAGTTATGCTGGCTGAGGTGATGTCAGCATCATCACGCCCATGTACTTAGTGTGCAGCGCTCGGGAATTGTCTAATTAAGCGAGAGATTCGTGTGATCATCCAACACACATCGTGAAGTTCCGTCGAGGGGCACGATGTAATTTTCGGTCTCTAGCAGACAATTGTTGCATCCAGGAGCCATAGACATGCAGCACTTACTTTTTTTTTGTTCCCAAAGCACATGTGGCGCAGCGGAAGCGTCTTGTGTGGCACAACAAAATTACAGCAATCTGGTTTGAAGTTAACATCATTTCATTAGAGTTGTGTTAAAATTAAACTATTAATTTAATTACGTGCTTTGGAGCTGTTATAGCTAAGGCCAATAGAAATCACTTAGCCCTCAATTAAGGCGTCCATTCGTGGCATCCGCACACAAAGATTTTGATAGAAATTGGGTCTTCTACTTGTTTTGTAATAGATTTTCATACGTCAAAATGAAATTTTTATCAATTTGACATAGGCACAAAGTGAAGTTCATTTCAACAGCTTAAATTTAACCATTCAAGATCAAGGGCCTTAGTGGACGCCTAAATTACAAAGTACATTAAAGTTTAGGTGGAGTGACAGAAAACCGGGTTGGCGCCATAGACCGTTGAATGGTTTGACAACTGTAGCTGTCATTTACCGAGGGATGCCAAACAAATCTGTAAATCGTATGAAAAAAGCGCAGTTAATATATTAAACTTGTTATAATTCCTAAACCAGTCAACGGATTTTTGCAAATCAACGGAGAAGTTTTAGATTTGTTTCATATCTTAAAAAGTGCGTAAGTTTTTTTTGTAGATTTTCCGCCGGAAAGTGTCGAAATATCAAAGTTTTTGGCCAAGGTGTTTCCTCAAATTGTTTTTCTATGGAAAAAAATATCTGTCAAACTCACCGCGTGACTAATTATTGATTTTTTTGAGTTTTTAATTAATAAATATTGCAGTTAACCAGAGTTCGCGTAGTGCAGAAACTTCTTACAGAATTTCATGTTTTTGCTTTTGGCACAAACTTTTTTTTAGAATCCAACCAAAACAACACAATACAGCAATAAGCCATCACTTCACTGCATTTTCGGGTATTTCCTGCCCAAAAAGTTAATTTCTTTTTGATCCAGGATACGGAGAATAAATTGTTCTACAATTTATCCGTTGGTTGTTTACATATTCTTGCCTGGTCTAATTATTATTTTTATTTCAAAATATTTTTAGCTTTTTTTTCATACGAAAAGGTGTTTTGCTTGGCATCCCGCGATTGTAAGCATACGTAAGACGTCAGATTTTGACAGCCGTGGTAAAAGGTCTATAGAGTTTGTCTTTTTAAATTCTGTCCCTGCGTCCTTGCCTTGACGTGGCGGTGGAAACATCGGTCTTGTGTTGGTTCCTTCCATAATCTGTGAATTGCAAATGTTTTTTCGAAAATACACTTGGGTAGGATGATGGACTATGTCATATTCACATCCCAACAAGGAAGCAGTCTGATAGATGTGGGTCAGATTTAGAAGAAATTTAGACTTTAATAATATTTATTTATTTATTTATTATAATATCAATATACAATTACAAATAGTAATATAAGTTACTATATTAAAAAAAAGAGCAACTAGCAGCAAAGGGCTTTCGGCTCTAAAAAATAATAATTAATAGTTAATAGTGTTATGTGGCGACAAGAAATAAAACAACACGCAGGAGTCCCTGAATGCACCCATCGATTCACTCTACAAACGCACCCGCTCGATTCACTAAACGAACATACCCAACTGTCATTCCAGTCATCTGACAGCAGCTGTCATATTCGAAGTTCAAATTTCGATTTCCCCTCCTTGGAATTCAGCGGAGGAGTACCAATGGAAAATTACTAAAGGGGGTATGGAACGTACTAGAAGGTGCTTAATTTTGTATAAATACACGGGTCACAGGCTCGTACGGGTCAGTTATATTTTAAACGTGGACTTGTGAAAATCGGTAATAAAGTAAAAAGTGATTGAGTTGAAATAAAGTGTTGAATTCTAAATAGTAAAGTTGAATAACAGTGTGAACTGAGTTTAAATAAGTTTGTTTGATAAATAAAGTGTTTCATTGTGTGATTATAAAAGTGAAATTGAGTTTTATTCGACGAACCCCAGGCCGAAAACATTACAATAGTATAATTGATTAGATATTGATCTTAAGAACATTAATGACTTTTAATATAATAAAAATATTTAACTACTTCGGAAAAGCTAAAATTATTAAACCATACCAACGTTTTTTTTATGAATTGTATGTATTTTTTAGATTTAAATTCCATAAAACTTTAAATTACCCTGCAAGGTTGGGTTTAAGAATAGCTCTGAGGTAAGGTATGCCTGTCGTAAAAGCCGACTTAAATCCACTGGAGGAAGTAATTTTTAGGCATAAGTGAGTCCAGGAGTATAAACTCCTTGTGGGGCCACCCTCGGCAGTAAAATTATAACTGAAAAAGATGAACCCGAAGGTTTAAATACAATCCAGCAGCGTCTGTTACATTTTGTGCGGCTCGTTGGTCAGCGTCTCATCCCAGAGGGACGACTGAACTTCAAAGAACAGAAATCCAGGAGTGTCTGTTTCGGGACGAGCGGCTTCCTGGTCGGCGTCTGTTGTCCGGGTTAAGATTCGCCGAATTTAAACCTGGCCACTAGGTATAAAATGCACCCCCCTCCTTCAACCATGAAAAGAAAACGAAAACAGCTTTGGATATTTGCTGATCCTGGTACCCAGGGCACCCTTTGGAGCTAGGCCTGAGGGGTGTCAGCATGCGAGCGCTTGGTGGTCGGAAGGTCCCGCTCGGCATCCGACCGGGTATAACCCGAAGAAGTAACGAGCAGCCCGTCAATGGCGCCGCTATCCATTACGGGAGGCGGAGGGGGACAGCGCCGAGTCAAAATGAGGGCTTAGGTGGAAACTCTACAAATCGACAACGGCATCAACTCAAAATTGGCAAATGGAATGTCTCGTTGCTAACGAGGAAGGAACCTGAACTGGTTGAGGAGACCAAAAAGTATCAGCTGGATGCAACTGGCATCTCCTCAAATAAGTGGAAGGGTTCTGGAACCAAAGACTTCGATGATGGGTGAAAGCTCTTCTGGTATAGCGCCCCGAATCACATGACTGCACAGACGGGTGTGGGGATACTCACAAGCCCCCGGTTGTCAAAAAATGTATTCGATGTCATTCCGTTAGGGGGAAGGATTCTGATCTTAAAGCTTAAGCTTGAACGATCGACTCTGGCTCTGGTTCAGGTTTATGCACCAAATCCGGAGTCAGAGTATGAGTCTTTTTTGAACGAAGTTGATGCTGCCCTGGGCAGAGTGGCAGAAATTGACTTCTTTCTCCTGATGGGTGACTTCAATGCACATGTGGGTACGGACGACAGTACTTGGAGGAGTGTGATCGGAAGTTGTTGGACTTTTGCTGTGCATATGGCTTGTCCATCACGAACACCTTTTTCCCACACAAAGACATTCACAAATACACGTGGTAAAAGCACAGTTTAGATCAAAAGTCACTGATTGATTTCTTTGTTGTACCATCGTGTGTTCAAAGAATGATTTGTGATGTTCGAGTTTTCAGAGGAGCTGAGTTGTCAACTGATTACCACTTAGTGCTTTGTAAATTGTTCTTCAGTGACAGTACTCCTTTGCCACCCAGGCGAAAACCAAGACTGGTGACCCGCATACGGAGGGAAAGGTTGCAGAATGATTACTCTGATTTCAGAGAGCGCTTTGCACAGCTTGTTTCGGAGAAGTTTAAACAAATTCCAACTGACCTTTTGAATGTAGAGGAGGAATGGCAGCTGTTTTTATCGGCAGTCATTGCTTCTGCAGGAAATGTTTGTGGAGTGAAGCGGCTTGGGGTAGCGGCTGGTGGTGAGAAAAGAACTGCTTTGTTTAAAGAAGAAGAAAAGAGCCTACATTGCGTGGATCCAATGTAGAAACTCGACTTCTCGAGCCCGGTACAATGAGGCGCGAAGGACTTCCAATCTGGCAGTCAGAACAGCCAAGGAACAGTCGTGGAAAAAGTTCGGCGAGAAGTTGGAGCACGATTACAGATCTGCAAACAAGATATTTTGGCAGACCATTCGTCGGCTATCGAAGGAAGTTGAATATCATTCAAGGGGTTAAATCCAAGGACGGTGCACTTCTTTCAAATGAGAGCGATGTCTTGCGCAGATGGAGAGAGCACTTCTCGGAGTTGCTCTACCCCCAACAGCGCACTGAAGATGGCATTCCCACTGCTTACGAGATACAGGCGGAGAATAGTCCCACAGTAGACGAAGTCACTAAAGCGATTAAATCGCTAAAAGTTGGCAAGTCTGCTGGAGTTGATGAGATCCGGCCAGAAATGCTCAAGGCAATGGGTAAAGAGGGTGTTAAGTGGCTAACACGTGTCATTAAGGTGGCCTGGGATAGCGGGAAGGCACCTAGCGATTGGCAAACGGGAGTTATAGTGCCCATTTTCAAAAAAGGGAACAGGAGAGATTGCGCCAACTAAAGGGGCATATCTCTCTTGAGTCTTCCGGAAAAAGTATTCGCGAAGGTGTTGGAAACGCGTACCAGAGCTGTAATCGAGCCTTTGCTACGGGAAGAACAGGCCGAAAGCCTGGCAGAGGCACAACCGACCAGCTTTTTACTTTGAAGGTTATTCTTGAGAAGGCCTAGGAATATGCCAAACCAGTCTATGCGTGTTTTGTAGATCTGGAAAAAGCGTATGACCGAGTGCCTCGGGATACACTGTAGAGAGTTTTGAAGTACTATGCGCTGAGTGGGCCTCTTCTGAGAGCCATCCAGTCTTTGTATGGAAACTGCAGAAGCTGTGTGCGGATATATGGCGTCAAATCCCGTCCTTTTGATGTGCGTGTTGGACTTCGCCAGGGCTGTGTTCTGCCGCCGCTCCTTTTTATAGCATATATGGACTGGATGGTGAAGCGCAGTCTTGGCGAGCAATGTTTCGAATTGGCTGGCATCAGGATGAGCCATCTGCTTTTCGCAGATGATTTGGCCATCCTTGCATCATCCAAAGAGGAACTTCAACGAGCACTGGATAGATTTGCAGCCATCTGAGGTGATGCTGGGATGAAAGTAAACGTGAACAAATCGGAAGTGATGGTTGTTTCCCGAACTCATGTGCAGTGTACCCTGCACATAAATGGAGTTCCATTAAAACAGGTGGAGAAGTTTAAGTGTCTCGGGGTCTTTTTCACGAAAGATGGGAGAAGTAATACTGAGTTGTCCTGTAGAATTGGCCAAGCTGGAGCAATAGAAAAAGAACTGCGCCGGCCGGTCATCAGGAAAGCTGAGCTTGGAGTGAAAGCAAAGATCTCAGTTTTTAATTCAGTGCTCGTTCCGACCCTCATCTATGGTCATGAAATTTGGGTTATCAACCGAAAGAATTAGATCGCGGGTACAAGCTGCCGAAATAAGATTCCTGGGGTGCGTTGCTGGTGTTACTCTAAGGGATAGAGTGATAAACGTCAGTATTCGTGGGAATCTTAATGTTGAGCTGCTACTTCTCCGATTGGAGCGATCGATTCTTCGATGGTTTGGACACGTTGTTCGCATGCCCCCTGACGGACTTCCTAGACAGGTCATGCTAGTCGAGATGCGAGCGCGTCGCCCTCCTGGCAGGCCAAGAAACAGGTGGTGGGATCAGGTGAAGAACCTCTCTGAGTCCTGCCTGGCGAATGCGCCGGAGTCTCTTAAGTTGGTGGCGGAGGATCGAGAACGATGGAAAGACCATTTAGCCACCCTCGCTCCGCGACTCCTTTAAAGGATAAGCGGCTTTCGAAAATGATGATGATGATGATAATTGGTATATTCAGTATCACATCACAAAATTTAGAATAGTAGAATTATAAAAAATAAGTTTGCACCGAGCCACTTTATTGAATGTGGTTTTTTATTCTTCAAAAACTATATAACAATGGGTTGGGGAGTCCTATGATCATTTCAAACGCTGCCCAGGCGTAGAATTGCCAATTTTATTAAATTAAATTTAATTTATAATCACTTATGGCTTTGCCATAGGGGCCTTTGTTTCAACATCAAATCGAAATTTTAGCGCAAAATCAATCGATCGGTACGTTTAATAAATTCTTCCTAAATTGTCTTAATGGTTCTCATCATAATGTACTACCCCCGTTTGGTTTGTTCAAATATTTACAAACTCATCTCTGTCCCGGTGGCACTTTATTTATGTTGCAACATGTATCCACTATAAACAAAACCAAAACAACCAAACATAACTTCTTTTTTATGCACCAACACCTCAAAATAGAATTGACTTTGTTGTGTTTTCTTTTGTGTAAACACAAAAAAGTGCATCCCAATCCCGTCGATCCTCTGCGCCCGCAGTCAAACTTGCTACCTCAATTCCGGTAGATGTGTTTACTCGTAAACCTTTCCCTCACGATCAAACATCATCATTCATTCGAAAGATCATTGCATCATCTACCGAAATCTTGTATGTCCAAAGATAAAACGAAGAACGAATGAGTTATTTTATCTCTTCGCCATATCGGAAGCATTCTTTGTGCGTTATCCGCTAGCCTCCAATGCAACCGACCAAACCTGTCTTCTTCCTCGAGGTGGAACACCTCTATCTAAGAGAGAAAACAAGCCCAAAACAAAAACTACACCTGCAGCATTAACATTCGCTGAACAGCTCAAGAGCAACAAGTTGAGTGGAAACCACCACTCAAACGGTTGAGTTTTCACTCGACAACTTGGCGATCGTTTCCAGTTCAACTCAAAGTGATCTTTCAGTTCTTATTTGACTTCATGTTGGATAGTTTGTGGCGTATATCGCGGATCGTGCTAAGGTTTTCGGTGAATTCGGATCACTAGATCAGTGCATAATACCGGTCGGTCAATTCGTGTCCCGCTTTTCCTAGTGCGCTACTGGGAAAGCACACTAGGAGTTCGGTATTATACTCCTCTCCACCTTCGCCGCCGCCGGCCGTGGATTCATGCGGTCATCATCGATGTCCCGAAGGCGCTGCACAATTTTGCATTTCTAAATTATTGCCACTCATTATCTGCGGCGAACAATCGCGTTCAAAACTTCGGTTTCGCGTCGTGTCGTCGTCGGCCGTCGTGCATTTCCTCGTTCAATAAATTCCTCGAGGAATCGGTCGTCCGGCAAAGAAGACCGTTGCATGTCTCTGGATACTTAGGCGGTGCCCCCGCACACGCGGATCCTCTTGACATGTCGACAAGAACGTTCCATAGCTGCAACAGCCCTCAAGATCTCGCGCCGTAAAGTTGGAGTTTTCGGCAGGCAAGAAATTAATTTAAATAAATTATATCGAGTGCTTAACGAATGCGAATGTGTTGTTCGGGTAACGTTTATTAATTAAAGTGCATTACGGGATACAAAATCGTGGGCAGGGCAGATACTGTGCCCTTTTTGGTTGTGCGAGTATCTGTAAAATTTCAGATAAGCAAATATCTATACAAAATAGTGAATAGTGTTTGTTTTGCAAATGTTTTAATAGTAACGATTACCTTTGGATTACTCTGGGATTACCGACTCTCCAGCGGCTTGTATTGTGGATTATAAAACACCGATCAGCGACTGGAATTAATCATCATCATATCGCCGTCATGGAGCAGGAACTAAACAGGTATGTGACTTTGGTATATTCTCTGCTATAATCACGCGAACAATATGCGAAATAAGAGCGCGAGGACGACGAGGAGATGAGGTGCCAGAGGTACACGACACGCTCCACACACAGCGCGATGTGAAGGAACTCATCATCAGACCCAGAACAGCACACAGGCAGGCCAGCAAGTGCATATCAAGAGTTTGAGGTGGTTTAATCCAAAACGCGATATGCATACAGCCATGCAGTCAAGCAGCCAACTCTGTTGAGTGAGGTTTATGAAATTTATTGCCATCCTTGGGCGGGGAACAGGCGACACAGGGGGTTTTGTAATCTGGTAACGAACATGTAGCTCACGGCCAAAGCCACCAGCCACCTATTGCCTGCCTCATGGTAGGGCTGTTTGCTTTGAGGATGAGGTTAAGTTATAACGAAAAATAATCATAACGATAGTAACAATCATAATCATAACATTGTGAATACACGAGTTGGAAAAAAAGAACCGAGACATTCACTTTTGTTCGTTATGCTTAGAGGACGAGAGATAGATTGTTTCTTTATGGGACATGGTGTCCTCAAGCTGCTTCTCCTCCGGGAAGTCTGAGTCTCTCGTGGAAGGTGGCGTCAGGCGCTCACTGAATAGGTATTGCCCAGAGGTTGGGTTGGGTTGGGTACGTGGGTTGGCATTTGAGAGATGCCTTCATGAACATTGATTTTACACTGCAGGAAAACCATTATTTGCTTGAGTAATGTCTTCCATCTGTTTGTTTGGTTTTGGATTATATATGACTTTGGAAGTTCCTTTTTTTTTCTACCGTAATTACACAGCAAACAGGAGCCCTTCTAAACAATTCGATAATCTCGGTATTGTCTGTTCCATCATCAACTGTATTCTTCATATTGTCTTCAGAATTAACAATAGAATTATTCATGAGCTCGTATACACCTATTGATTTTATGTGTTGTCCCATCGCATATGCATTGTTAAAACACTATAGGGAGCTGATATAGAAACGATATGTAAATTAATTAATTAGATGACCGTTCCAGATAGATATGGGCTTTCTCGTCTATACAAGAAACGAGGTTCCAAACAGAAAAATGCCATCAAAATACTATAAAGCCTTAAGTACATAATACAATAATGTATTCCTATAAAAAAATCAGTTTTTCTTTTATACTTTAAAACAAACAACTTGAATGCCGTGTTAACGTTTTGAATTTTATGTATCTCCCGCCAACATAACACACTAGAGACGCCGCCCGGTTTATGCTTGTGTTTATCTGTTCTGGCATAATTGTGAGCACTTCGTTTGGAAATACTTTGAACTTTTGCTCCTCTGGGTATTTAATTTTATGACCGTTGGATGTATGAAGTAACTTTATGAAGCTTAGGTAGTCGACTTTTGGTTTTGTTATGAATGTGTTCCTCACCTATACCAGTATAGGTATGTACCTACAATGTTGTCTTACAAGTTTTAGGTACTTTCTTTTTTTGACAAAATAGAATACAAATAAGAAGCCTGCCACGCTGCATAAGAAAAGTTTTAAAAAAAAGGAGCTTCTATAAGTAGCTTCATCTTATTTCAATATGGTCGAAAGGTCACTTTCGGCTTCATAAGTCGGCTGCAGTCCATGTTGCGCTGCTCTTCCAGAATTTTTTCCATCGTAATAGGATCAAACAATCGAAGACTATCGTAGAATTTTTTGCGTCCATATAGATTCATTGGGCTTCAAGGAATTAGGATTTTAGGCATCAAATGAGTCGTTCTTTTATCTGGTTAAGGATCTTAGACTAGGACCTAGACTAAAAAACAATGAATTAGTTTGTTTTTTAAGGTGTTTTCGTCCTGCGTAGGTTTGTCTACTTAAGGCTTCGAATGGCATGCATAGAAAGTTCCATACTACAATAGGGCATCAGTGAAGACTCTGTGATAGCGGCCCTAGCCCTATTTTAAGGTGTGGGCTTGACAGGCAAACAAAGCAGGACCCGCTAAGCTCGTCACCATCATTGAAATCGACACGAATTGTACTTTTTGAGCGGCCCGTCCAAAAACAGAAAAAGGACCTCTTAAGGTATCACTCTGTTGTCCGTCCGTCCATCCGTCTGGCGGCACCTGTAATTTTTGAACGGTAAGTCGTAGAAAGATGAAATTTGGTACTTATAAATTTTGTCAACTTAGTTAAGTTGACAAAAAGTGTTTTGGCCTTATCTTCAAAAGTTGTACAGCCAGAAAGAAGAAAATGGAAGCATGCACTAAAAAAATATTAGATTTTCATAATTAAATCAAACCTTTGAAAAAAGTTTGAAAAGTTTTGAGAAATAAGTAATTGAAAATAGATACCCATTTTCAACAGACTGTATAACGGCGAAGACGAACCAAATGCCGCTGTCAGGCAGAACGAACCATTCAACCCGGGCGAAGACCTTACCGACAAAGCATACGAACGACACCGCGCACCCGACCTGGAGCAAGTGAAAGTAGCTGTGTCTAAGCTCAAGGGCAACAAAGCAGCCGGAGCAGACGGCCTAGCTGTCGAGCTTTTTAAATCCGCTGGCGATGAGCTGGTTATGGGAGCATGCACCAGCACATCTGCAAAATATGATCCTAAAAAAGCATGCCCGACGAATGGAACCTCAGCATTGTTAGTCCGAATCTAACACTCTGAATTGCGTTAAGTCTTCTTAACATCGCATACAAGATCTTTCCTGCTGTAGTGTGTGAACGCCTGGAGCCGTTTGTCAATAATCTGATAGGCACATATCGCAGTGTGGCTTTACGCCAGGAAAGTCTGCCATCGTTCAAATATTCACACTGCGGCAGATCGATGGAGAAAACCCATGAATTCCAAATCGATACACACCAGCTTTTCATGGATTTCAAGGCCGCATATGACAGCATCTATAGGTAGAGACGAGCTGTATAGCGCAAAGTCAACTTTTGGCATCCCTGCCAAACTCGTCAGTCTGTGCAGGAGAACGATGGAAAACTCACGCTGTTCCGTCAAGGTCGGCAAAGACCTCACCGACCCCTTTGATGTCAAAAAAGGATTTAGACAAGGTGACGCGCTGTCATGTGACTTCTTTAACATCATACTTGAGAGAATTGTTTAGAACTCACGCGCCAACACTGGAGGCACAATCTTTCAAAAGTCCGTTCAACAAAGCGTGATGTAAGTGAAACCTTCGTAAGTATTGGGACGGAAGTGACGAATATGGGTTAAACAGCCAACGAGGGCAAAACCAAGCCCTCGTATATGCTGTCATCAAGAAAAGACACCCAACACCGGCGTCTTGGACAAAACATCACCATCAACAGCTGTAACTTTGAGGTAGTTAGGGACTTTGTCTACCTGTCATCATCCCAGTCCTGCTTTACGGTGCAGAAGCATGGACCCTGTCAAAGGCGGATGAAAACACTTTAGGGTGCTTCGAGAGGAAAATTCTTTGGCCGATTTACGGTCCCATCTCGTCTGCATAGACGGAGAGTGGAGGAGGAGATATAACATCGATGTGTACGGGCTGTACAGCGACACCGACCTAGCCAGAAAAGTCAAAACACAACGTCTACGATGGCTGGGTCATCTAGAGCGGATGGAAACCAACGCCCCGGCCTGGAAAGTCTTCGAATCCGCCACCAGAGAAGGCGCAGTAGAGCAGCACCGAGACTCAGATGGCGCACACAAGTGGAAAGGAACCTCAGCCAACTTCGCGTGTGAAACTGGAGAGCCGTCTCCGTTAGAGACAGAGCTGGCTGGGGAAGCTTTGTTGGCTGAGGCGCAGTTCCGACCCGGACTGTAGTACGCCACTTTGTGTAAAGAAGTACCCATTTTCAACGTGTTTAAGGTCATATCTTTTTCATCACTTTATTTAAAAAAACCTTAAATTAAGGTTAAATTTTGTAATCTGCTTCGTGTGACCTAGTGTCAGCTTTGGATACGTAAAGCTATAGTTGTGAAAACCTTTTTAAACATTTGATAAAATTTTAGCTTAGAATTTGAAGACATTTTTTTAACTGCGCAGTGTGAAAATTGATTGCCTTAGATTGATGTGGATAGAACTGAAAGAGGCACCAGCAATTTTTGGCGCCAATGTAAAGTCGTTTGATCCTGAAAACTTAAAAACACCTTTTGGGCAACAGCATAGCTTAGACCGAGACGCAGTTCGAGCACTTAGACAAAATTTTTGGAGAAAATTTGAATGTTTAATAAATGCATTGAAGCTTCTACCGTGGAAGACAAATGTCAAGCACAGTGTTTTAAGATCACCATAACAGCTTAAGCAGATTTTTCTAAAGATCTTTTTGCCAGCAAACATCGACGAAAACTTTTGGCAACCTTACCAGCATCGACTTGTACACCAGAAAAAAACATTTTCGTCGATGAAGCGCTTAGAAAAATTTTAAGAGACTTCCTACCGGCGAAGAACTACACCCAAGGGAAATTAGACACAAACAAGTGAGTAAGTGCAACAGTTCGTCTGAGACAAACTTCTATATACCCGAAATTATATACCGTCTAACACAAATTCTAAAATTTTTTGTCCCGAATTCATATATTACTTGTGTAGGCCACGCCCCCAAAAGAGGGTCTGGGCTAAAAATTAAAATCAATTTATTGCAATTTCGTTAGAATCATGACAAAATTTGTTAAAATGGAAAATTATTTCGAAAAAAAACTGTTTTTTCCTTAAAACGCCCCCCAAAAGTGGGCGGAACTCAAAATTTTGTATGGACTAAACTATCTTTAATATTTGTCATATATTTTTTTTTCGATTTGGAGTGAACAGTAGCTCTGGAAAATTTTTTAAAAAAATATTATATAACTTTTTTTTTGTGAGAGTAACCGTTTCGTAGATAATATTTATCCGTAAAATTATTGGGTGCTTGTTTTCTTATGTTCTCTACTCTGGATACATTTTTTCTAAAGTACAGTTTGTATCGCCGCCACAGCACAGACCCTCAATATAATTATGTGATACGATCAATACTGACAATGAGCTCTGTCGAATGAGCTCTGTCTGTCCCTCGGTCGGTGTACAAAACGCGTGTATAAAAGTTTTCGTCCTTAGTGTTCAGTAGTATAAATCAAAATACAGTATGAACCTTTATGAAAGTCTCGCAAACCTGCTTTTTTGAATAAAACTCGATATTGTCGTACTCAATAAACTGTCCAAATTCCCAATCGGTCCGAGTGCCGCTAAAAAAATGTATCGGGGATGAAAGATGGATGGTTAGTACAGGAGTTTCGTGGTGAGTCTTGCATGTCTTCTTTATGAAGACAACTTTAAATCGCCTCCAAGATTTAGGAATGTGTCCTTTCCGTTAAACATCGGCTAAATCAGACAATGACCTACTTGGTCAAGACCTTGTCGTGGATAACTCCACTGGTAAGATAAGATCGAGACCAGTAAATTTGTATAAATGCAGTTATTTCCTGTGGACTGTGCTGTACGTCATGGATCCTGTGGATTTCGATATTCTGTCTACTTATCGATTAATGCAAAGCTTTTACAAGCGGGGTTTTTGTTCTCAGTTCAATGCAATTAAGACTACCGCCTTCGGCCTCGAGTTATCATAAATATTAACAGTCGCCATAAGTACACTATCTCGATGACATTTAAGTGCCTTTACGTATAATAGGCATATCTTACGACTCCCACAATTATGATTTTCGTCATGACTCATTGTCTATGACTGTGCGCGCCATTCTTTTGTGGTGCCTGCCAAAATTTATGCGCAGATTAAAACTTTGGATAAGACTATGCTATGAGTTCCACTAACTCGCTTGCAATCAAAAAGTTATTGTTTTTATTTTCAATGGACTCGACGTTATTACATTATCTCGCCGGATCTCCAATGGGATCGCCTTGTTTAAGCTCCATCAGCATCACCAGGTATATCGGCGTTGTTTTTTTTTTCCTGCTCTCTTTCAATTGACCAATCCCAACTACAATTCCAGTTTCAAATAGTGAATAATAGATATTGAAAGTCAGTTAGACTTTATAGACACCAGCCGGTACAAGAATCTAATTTTGATTTCGATTCGGCGAATAAAAAGATACGGCACCAAAAAAATAAAAAACCTTGCCCGCAAAGTGCCCATTCAAACGAGATCACTTAAAGGTTTCATTTGTTTATCTGTGGGTATAAAGTTTTTTGTGCCTTGTATACAATTCCTTGTAAACTGTTGACGGCCGAGGCAACGCCGGCCGCGCCGCGGTGGGGTTTCAAATAAGGCGCAAACGTGTTCTTTGTGTAGATACTCACACGAAATTTTACGTTGGTTGGTAAGGTTTTTGTTCCACTGATTTCAGGCAATGGTCTTTACTTCATCAGATAATTGTTGGTCCATAGCTGTATAAAAAGGTCTTCAAACGTTACTATTAAGTCAACGGAAGCGTTTATTAAGACACTTTTATTTTACGTTCATTGAAGGTGTTTTTTCTTTTTAATTTGATTGTCTTCCTACGTAAAAGTACCTACCTACATTTTTTTATATGAGCTCTAACATTCCATTAGTATGATTACACAATGAACATCACTTGAAAATGTCGAAACATTTACGTGTGTTTCATAGATAAGTTGTCTTTACATTAAGATAAAACAGATAGTTTGGCTCTTTTTATAAATTTAACGACGCACGCCACGGCAATTTTTTTAGTGGAAGTTCAGCTTCAATGGGGAATTCTACAGTCGAATCGAAGACACCTCAAGGGTTGAGTTCGTTAGGTACCTATAAAAATGAACCAATTTACGAGAACTTCCTTTCAGACCATATTGTTTAAAAAACAATCAGAGCTTTAATAACTGAGGCCAAGGCTTACAGTCCAATTGAAATCCCATTTGATATCAGATTAGACGCATTTCAAACAACCCAAATCCAAAAAACGAGGTTTTTCGAAAATATTATGTTTAACATAAAATTGATATTCAAATAAGAAGTTTTCCGTCTTTGTTCTGACTCGAAATTCAATGGATTACAGAAAGCATTAGTTGGTCTAATACTACGTCGTAACTTCTTTCAACTGATTGAATTTATTTGTATTTCTCTTATTTATGATCCCATTAACCAAATGACCGTTTCACCGATATGTGGGATTAAAATGTATATAAACCATTTTCACTTACATATATCGGTTTCCTTAAACTTCTACCTGTAACATATGCTCTGAAAAAAAAATTTCAAATGCACGAAAAAATTTTATGACGAAGAATCCGCTTTGTATAATTTTTAATCTAACAAAAAAATGTATTGTTAATCTATTCTTTTTGAGAACTCTAATAAAAAGAACGACTTATTATACTTTTACGAATATTAAAAGCTAATTTGTATTGAATAATTTTATTGCGTGAAAATCTGCGCTTTTACATGTGGCCGGCCGAATAGTTTATCACCCTAACAGTAAATAGGGTGATAAATATAATTTTAAAGCATTCAAAAGTAGAACCGCCTAAAGGCTTCGATGCTAAATGGATTTTTTATATATTGGTTTTAGTTATACCTTTGAAAATTGATTAAAAAAAATAACTAATGAAATTAGCCAAAATAGTCTTACATTTTAAACGAATACCCTATTCGGCGATAGGATACCCTAACAGAGTTTACCTATATAAACTGAGTGTTTCGGTACCTGAACTCAAAAAATCTGCGAAAAAACGTTCATTTCCCATATATCTTACCCGCTTTGGTTTTTGCAGTTTTTTTTTTTTTTTTCAAACTTTCACTGATCTATTACGGCACTTTGAAACGTAAATAGGGGTTTAAGTATGACATGAACTTGTAAAAAACAAAACCAGTAAGTTAACCAGTAAGCAACCCAACGAACCTTTTGCATCCGTCACTTTGATTTACACTTCTAAGTTAAAAGTTAAATACACAAGTTCTTATGTGATACAGCCGATAGAAGAAGTGCGTGACGTGCGCCGCTTCCTATAAGAACGTTTGTATTTCACTGAGTTGTCAGTTGTTTACTTCGACGTGACGGAAACAACGGATTCATTGGGCTGAAGGCATTATCCCCATCCAACTGTCCGTCCAATCGCATTGTAACTTCTGAACGGTAAGTGGAAGAAGAAAAATCGGGTGTGTTTTTCAACTGTGGAAATAGTCATATGTCAGAGAATCCATAACAGTTTAGTTACCATTTTAAATTTAATGGGAAAATGTGTCAAACGTTTTTCAGTACCTAAAAAACTAGAAAAATTAAACTTATGTATAGTTCTAGTGAATACTGTCCTTTCATAAAAAAAATTAGCTTTTTGAAAATATTGAAATTTTTTTGAGAAATGAAGAGTTTAAAATGGATGACGTTTTTAAAAGTTTGCGGCCATAACTTTTGAATCACTAAGTTCACAAAGCTGATAGTAAACAGACTTATAAAGGAACTTAAACAGAACGAAATGCCTGAGTCATATTTTTCTGAAACAGTTTAAATGCTCCGTTTTGACGCAACAAAAAAAAAAAACAAGTGGACGGGTTACAATCCGTTTGGGAGAATCGTTGGATACCCCATCCTAATTGACCCCTGTCAAGCTCCGAATCGCATTTATAAGCTGAAAATCCCTCTTTGTAAAAGGGCGCGTGGCATTGACCCAACATGCCTTTGTTCAAATACATTATCCAAAACTGTGGTTTGCATGTTTTAAGTGCATTTTTATGTCAGAAATTAGGTTTTAATTCAACCACGCCCTCAAAGGTGGGCGTGGTGAAAATTTTTCCAATAAGTTGATAGTATACAGAAATGTGTTAACATACAATGCAAGGCTTTTTCGATTGCAAGCAAACGCATGGCATACAAATTACGCTTGTTAAACTGAACATGAAATCCGACCACGCCTACATATGGGCATTCTTCGATGTTTTTCAATTTCAATCTCAATATACTTAAGCAAGAATACTACATACCTAATATCAACGATCTACGACAATTTTGATTTTTCATTCTAATTAGTAAAGTGGGTGTGTCATAGGGCGGATTTTGAAAATTTTTACACTTGAACTGCTGCGGGCCTAGAAAGCCCAGATAGGAAGTTTCAAGATCCTAGCTTAAATTTAAGGCCTAAAAACTACCGACAGACGGACGGACATGTCTTATTCGACTTACAATTCGGTCTCGATCATATGCCCTTATGGTCTTGGGGGTCTACGCTGATTACTTCTCTATGTTACAAACTATGAAACAAACTTAATACCTCATCCTATGGGATGGGGTATAAAAACAGTAGATAGAAGAGCAGAAGTTACAGTCCGTTAATCGGACCGTTGAATACCCCATTCTTACCCACCCACATTGTAAGCTACTATTATTGTTTTTTTTTTGACAATTTGTGTTTACTGTAAACTTAGAAAAGGTGCAACCACCCTTATTACAAACTGTCAACATTAGTATATATGTGTGTAAATCCAAGTTTCACTTAAATGTAAGCAAAAATGTAATTTTTTGTTTCAAATTCAATATTTTTATGAATTCTACTCGTTAAAAGGAGGCGTGGCTAAAAATTTTCTAAGAGCGAATGAAGTATCGTTTCCTAAAATGTTTATTTTGATTTCTTATTCTTTGATATAAAGGGTTCGCCAAATAACTTTTTTTTGAAAAAGCTATAAAAAAAAATCACTGAATATTTTCTGAAATTTATTTTTATATTCGAAAGTACAATCCTTCCCGTTAATAATGAAAAATAATCTAATTTAAATGGCTACCTCGGCTGGCCATGCGGTAGCCCACACGATCGGTCCAATTTTTAAGCACATTATCGATTGTGTGCAGCTGTATTTCACCAATGGCTTCACGAATATTGTCCCTTAAAGCGTCAACTGTCTCTGGCTTGTCGGCGTAACACTAATCTTTCACGGCACCCCACAAATAATAGTCCAACGGTGTCAAATCGCAGCTCCGAGGTGGCCAAACGACATCTGCTCTGCGGCAGAAAATGCGATCTTCAAAAACAGGGCGCAAAACATCGAGGGTAGCTTCGGCTGTGTGGCACGTAGCGCCGTCTTGTTAAAACCAAATGTTGCCAATATCTTCAATTTTTGTGAACAAAAGTTCGTTCAAAATGGCCCGATAACGATCGCCATTGACTGTAACGGCCCGTCCCTGCTCATTTTCGAAAAAAAATGGCCCAATTATGCCTCTGGACCAAAATCCGCACCAAACATATCGGCTTTTCAATAAATGCGTGCGGGCTTTTCTGTGCCCCAAATGAGACAATTTTGCTTGTTTACAAGATAACGAACATACGGAGCTGACGGTGTTTCTTTTCTTCCAAAATCCGTAAGCAATTTTCGCAAACATTCTGCAACATTACAATGATTTTCAAAGTAATGCCGCAGTATTTCCCAGCGTTGTTCAAGCGTAAACACAACCATATTCGTTGAGCGGAAGGATAAAGCTAATTATCTGTCAAAACAGACATGAGCTAAGTGTTACCATTCACAAATTAAACACTAGTTGAAAAAAAACGTTAGATGGCGGACCCTTTATTTAAGGGATTCTAAATTTGGACCTCAAGAGGCATTTAAATTATTATGAAGTGACAATAAGCCGTGTTTCAAACAAAATCGCGTTTTTATGGAAAAATCAAGGTTTTTCATCAATTCTGCCTCCAAATGTAGGCTTGGCCCAAAATCTTTTAAAAACTAAATGTTGAACTTAGTGTTTTCTACATAATATATTTTGTAGCAATTTCTCAATTTTAAGCAAAAATATTGAAAAAACGTTTTTCAAAATTTTCTCCTCAAATCGAGACTTCTTGAATGGAGCCTCATTTACCTAAAAACTTATTTTTATTTCTTATTCTTTCAGAAATTATGCTTAAGGCCTGTCAAAGTTGCGTTTTTATGGAAAATTCAAGGTTTTTCTTCAATTCTGCCTCCAAATGTGGACGCGGCCCAAAATTTTCTATGAACAAGAGAAAATTATAATTTTTCCTACATAATACAAAAGTATTTTTTTTTCTTAATTTGGGGCAATAACATTGAATAAAATGTATTTGAAAATGTACTTATAAATCGTTGCCACGCCCACTCGAAGAGGTATAGCGATTTTGTCTTTATTTCGTATACCCTAAAATCACCAGCCACGACCAATAGATAGCAAATACCGAATTTCAGCCTTTTTAAACGCCTTACAATTTTGCAAACTTTGGGCGTGCTTGAAAAATTTTAACACTTGATTTGCTTCAGATAACAAAGAGCCTATGCACCGAATTTCAACTTCGTTGCTTTAAATTTAAGGCCAAAAAGCATGTGACATACAGACAGATGAACGTATGGACGGATATGGCTTACTCAATTTTGGTCAAAATTCGATCTCGATCATATGCCCTTAAGGTCTTGGGGAATCTACCAAGACTACCTTAACTTAATATACCTCCTATCCTATGGGATGGGGTAGGTTAGGTTAGGTAAAACAGGGGTGTGGTAAAAAGGACCATACATAAACTAGGCACCAAAACGGGCCCATCGCGATCCCTTGGGAATCAGTTGAACATAACGTTCAAACGGCAAAATCAACTTAAACATTCACCGTGAAACAGCCGATTTCCCTGTAAAAGCCAAGAAAGCCTTTGAAGTTTGTGTCTTGCACCTCTTGCAAACTTCCAAAGAAATATTCCTCTAAAATTGTCCCTGCTCAGTTTTAATAGCGACTTCGTTCCTTTTCCGTCTAGTGGGCCAGAGAGCCCTAGATACCCTATGTCCAGACAGACGAGACCACCTTCGGTTGGTCGTCATTATAATTTTCTCCTCAATAGTTCCTCTAACTACGCGGAGGGGTGGCTTGATGTTGAAACCACACCGTTTCCAAGGAGCCCTCCTCTTCTAGCAAGCTCATCAGCTTGTTCGTTTCCCTCTATACCGCTGTGTCCTGGCACCCAGCACAGTCTCACCCGGCTCAGACTGAACAATGCCTTAAACATTGTGCAACAGCCCCTGACTATATCAGATTTGATGTTGATCTATTTCATTGCCTTGAGCGTAGCCTGGCTATCGATGTAAATGGTGATATCTCTGGCGCATATCGATCTCATCTGCAAAAGCTCGGCCGCCCTAAGTACAGCCAGAACCTTTGATTGGAAGGCACTACATGTATCCGGTAGTTTTAAGGATACTTTTAGTTCCGGGTCTTTTGTGAAGATACCAGAACCTGTTCCTGGTATAAAGACCAACATGGGATCGCATATAAAGATTAACAAAAAATCAAAACTTATACTTTGCCTTGACAAACAATTCTCCTGAGGAAGTCAACTAGTAATCGACGAAACGTCTGGGGCAGGTTAATTGGTCCCCAGATTGATTTGGAAAACATACTCAATAAATTAAATCCAATTCTATTGGTTGGATAAGATAGTCAACAATGTGTCCGCTTTCAGCTATCAAATTAAGAAGTTCCTATTGAAACACCCTTGATACGCAGACATTTTATTTTTCCGGTGCACCTTTCTTCACTGCTCTTTTTGACACAGCCAAGGTTTTCCATGAGTAGATTTTCTATTTTCGCTACCAAAAAGGGCGATGACTAACTGGACTGAGGCATAGAAATTTTAAGCGACTTAGTTTCATCCAGCCGACTTCCTGCATTGCAAACACAATTTTTTACTAGAAACAGGTGGCGGGATCAGATGAAGAACTTCGTAGAGGTAGGAATCGCGTCTGAGGTTCTAGATTTGGTGGCGGAAGAAGGGGTTGAAGAACCAGAAAAAGATGAGGATGATAATCATGATGAGTATAGCTATATAAACCTTTTAGTTCGTTAGTCTTGGGATTAAATTGGATAATTTTTAATATCATTTGTATTAGTAGAGTTGTTTAAACCACACATTTTACTTTTCATGTAAGTCCTTGTAAGTCCTAAGAATCGGAAAGATACTTGTTAGCACATCTGATCCTTTCCCATGGAGTCCCTGTCTGGATGGATAGCTACAAAAATAAACAAAATTGTGGTTCCTGAACATTAGAAAACCAAAAAAGGTTTTTTTAAATCTGAAAATCAAAATGAATTCATGCTCAAAGACCATTTGTAGATTTCACCACAGAGAAGGCCAAACAGGCCTCTTTTTAAGTGACTCCAGTTCCAGAGCCCCAGGAATGACCTCCCATTTAATTTTGCAATTTATATATACTCCACTCCAATAAAATTGCAGTAGACTTTTGTGCTCCAAGACAAAGTGTTCCATAAGAGTCCTCCAAGGTGTCCCATGAATTGTCCTCCTGTTAGCATAAAATTTTGCACTAAAGCCTTGGGAGCGCGGGTGAAATACATCATAAAAGCACATCACTGCGTTGCTGTGGGGTACCGTGGCTTACTACGCCGGAGGTCTGGGTTCGAATCCTGCCACCGCCACCTGAAATGAGGTGGCCACCCTTTTTGACGGTCCGCACATTCGCGAGGGTTTGACAAGCCCTCCGAGAGTATTAATTGTCTTGAAAAACTTCTCAAAGTGCCGTTCGAATTTGGCAAAAAATTGTAGGTCCCCTTGTATGTAAAGAAATTAACACACCAGCATACATTGTTGAGAAGTTGGCCCTGGTTCAGCTCAAGCTATTGCGCCACTCCATTTATTTTTTTTATATCACTGCGTTACGTGAATAATGGTCTTCCTCAGGGGTGCGTTTTATCACCTGTATTTTGTGTAATGCAGCTTGGAATGACTTAGTGTTGAATTACCCTCAGGTATGGGTAAAGTTTTCTGATATAACGTATACCTACATCAAAAGTGAATGTGAGGATTCCGATTGTAGTGGAAAAAGAAATTTAAGTGAAGGAATGGCTGTTGAATGTCTTCTTGTGAACTACATAGGTAATCGATTGTTACATTATTATTAGCCATTGTGATTAATTACGTTATGAAGCTCGATTATAGATCGACCAAGTAGATTTCTGTGCTTAATAAAAACAAAGTAAGATACTGATAACAAGTCACTTTGTTATTAACTCTGCACCAAAACTGACATACCCTACAGGGGCAGAGTATAACATCAGAAAGGTTGCCTTTGCTAAAATTAGAATGCCAACGGATTATAAAGATAAATCTTTGTCTTAAATGTAAAACGTTTTATTGTCAAAACATTAGATAATAAAAAAAACTACCTCCCAGTCGCCAGACCCCAGGCTTAATTTGCATAATATGAGTAATTTAGGCAAACGACTATAAGTCTGCCCATTAGTAAGCATAAACTTAATGTGGACATGGCTTACAAATTTAAATTCCACAACAGAAAGATCCCAAGCTTGAGACAGAGGTTTTGTTTCTCATCTAGAAAAAAAAGAAGAAAAATAACCTCTTCCTTCCAAATCGAATGTCAACATCATTGATATCAATTTTAATTAAAGGCTTGCATCGATCTCTTTAGATACAATCTCGTCTGGCCACGTATGCGAACGAAGTGGTCAATTTCACTCGAAGTGTTTATTCTAACCCCGGTACGTGGCTTCGGCTGAAAATATTATTAAAAGCAAACAGTCCGCGAAAGACGGACAGGCAATCGATTGACAGTAGAGATAAATTTGATAGCAAGTTGCCCGTTTGAAGAATGTGTCTTGTACTGCACGTACTACATTGGCCTCCAAGCAGGTATATATTCCGACGGGAAAAAACGTCCCCAGTTCACTGACCAATTTCATCCAATAACTGTTGAGCAAATAATGCAATCGAAAAAAAGATACACACGAAAATAAAATGAGGATTAAAGCGATATGGATGGATTGGGACAAGAATCTTTCATCTCTCAACATGGTTCGTGTGGAGCTGGAGGATTTGCAGCGAAACAAAACTAAAAAAAAGTACCGAGTGTCACAACTTCCAGTTGCTCGTTCGTGCATGAGATCAGCACGTTCCATACAGGGCAGAAATAAAGACGACAAGTAGCACTTTCTGGGAGTAGCTGGTGCCTAACCTATCGGCGAAGTGAACAATCAATGATTATGATTTCTTTTTTGCTGCTCCTGGGTATGTTTCAGGATGTAGCATCAGGAACTTGGTTTCACCGTATACAAGAGTTATGGTTCGAATGGTTTAGTGCTGCTGGAACTGTGCAGTTGCACGAAATCTTTAGTCTCTAAATGACAGCCTCAGGAAGTTTTTTTTTTCAATAGAGATTATAAGATTGGACGATACATGAGTGGCTACTTCATTGGGTCCATGGAATAGTTTATACGAGAGGAGGGTATAAAACATAAAAGTAAAATCTGGAGCCACGACGACGACGTCCACGTCCCACACGGTAGTTGCGCACAGAACACAAAACAGTGGGACTTTGGATGTTTCCTGATTCTCTTTAGAGTTTTCTATATTTGCTTAAGCTTTGAAATCGCAGACTTGGGGAAAATGGGTGTGTGGGCTGTTGGGAAATGGCTGTATGCACGAATGTGACAGGAAACTGGCAACTAACAAATTTTTTAATTAATATGAATTATTATAAATTGATTTAAAATTTATGTGAACATAAAACTTCTTTTAACGGTGAATTGGTGCTTCAGGTTTCTGGGTTTAACGTCATGTTAGCGATCATAACGGATAGTGATTACATACTATATTGCTTTGTATGTGACTTGTAAAAAGGCAAAGAGTAGGTAGCTTGCACTTATACCCTCGAGAGGATTTTTAATGCGCTTTAAAAATCAGGCTAAAATTGACCAATGGAATTGATTGGTTTTCGGAGCAGGTGTGGTTGATGGCGCAAGCAATGAAGCAGGAAGAGCCTTCTTGACAATGTGGTCATGTCAATCGTTGTCCACATAATCCAAGACAATCAAAATCAAATGGGTTTTCATCGAACCACGGCGCGCTCATTTTTGGTGACGGCCTGGCCCTGTAGGTGTTTTTGCGGGTTTTAGCGGGGAGGGGGTTGAAGAGTTGGCTATATCTTTATAGTCTGATCAGTGCCCTCTCAGAGCTGAGACATGAAAAAATGGTTATTTCCGGTTTCCATTCCCGGTCGGGAATCGAGCCCGAAACCTCGCGCACAGTGGTCATACACACTAGCTATTGCACCACGGCGCCCCACCGTTATCACTGAAGCTCTAAGCAAATAAAAGTAAGGTGTCTGCATGGCAGTACAATGGACCAGAAAGTTGTTTCAGAGTCGGATAGTAGGCAGCATCGGTCTGGCAGTACCGGACCAGACCGATACTATGATTGGGGTTCCCTTCTCGGGTTTCTGGTCTTCGATTGGGTGTCTCCGTCCCCAGGTGGCGGATATAAGAATGCTCACCAAATATGGGCTGCCGGTATGGAAAACATCACCAAAACCAGGAGAGTCTGTCTCAAAATGAGCGGCTTCCTGCTTGGCGTTTACTATCCAGGTTAGTGCCGGCTTAAAATTAAACACCTTTTTCTCTTTCAACATACTAAGGTGATACTATGAACACCAATTAGACGTAAGTATGGTGCCAGGTGCTTTTATTGAAAAATTTGCTAGTTTTATCATAGCTTTTCTACGGAAAGGTGTAACACTTGCGGGGGCTACCTTTGATGTTTCTGTGTGCAGGGTTTTCATGTCCATTTCTACTGCACTGGCTCATCATCAGCGTAAGTGTTGGAACTTCTTTTCGCTTCTTTATTTTCTATCCTAATTTTTTTAACACCGCCTTTCTATTTAAACTTTTTTTTTTCGATGTGCTACGCATTTTAAGGATAGTCATAAGTCACAAAACCCTTTGATCGTAAGCTAATTGTAAAAAAAAACGTAGTATGTCTCCACCCAACATAAAACTGCGGTAAGCGGAAAACGATTAAAAACAAATACCTAAGTGGCTCCACCGGACAAATGTAGGATTAATTTGACAGGGTACTCTTCTATGTGCATCTCTCATGTCATTTTGGCTCTCAAAAGCGACTGACGATGACATTTCCCAAGAGTGAAAAAAGATTTTCGTTGTAAAAAACTGTCATGGATGAATACTTTCAGTTTCCTTTTTCTCAAACTATTAAAAAGGTGTTCGATGTGGGTTGAATGTGACATAAAATTAATTTTTAATCGCTTGCCGAGAGGAATTTAAATTTGTTCGGTAAATTTCGAGTTTTCAGGGAGATTAGTAGAGGACACATATTAATCGCGGATTAGTGCCCCGTAGAGACATAGTATAACATTTGTCAAAGATTTAAAATTTCTCAAAACAGGGAAAAGCTTCAACGAACAACACTTACTCTTGGCAATTTTTTATTTACCGGTATAATCTTTATTTTATTGGGACAATCAGGGGTTAAACTAAAACCTAACCCAAAATACGACAAGTACTTAGCTTAAGCGTTGCGTCTAACCTATATTGGTAAGCGGCCCGCTACGCTGCAAGTTTCAGCTGCAGCCACAGCTTCAGCTACGCAATCTGGGCACACCTTAATCTTTGCTTTTGGATTACAATCTAAGGAACAAATTTTCCCTTATCAAAAAGTAGGATTTTGTTGCCAGTTCAGGTGAAAATCAGTTCAAGAACTGAAGAAAAGGGAAAAGGAGAATTTTTACTCTGTTGTGGGGATAAGCTCCTAATAAGCTAAAAAAATAACGATTGTTTAAGAAAGATGTTGGTTCCGAATTACCTCCGCCTCCGAATTAGGGTGTTGGTCTTAAGTTATAATAATTAAAATTTGACTAGCATGTTTTCGTTCCGATTCATTTTAATCATTTGAAATAAGGCGTGATTAAAATTATGTTCATGCGTTAAAGCACAAATTCGATTTTTACTTTTTTTCGTTTTTTTACTTTGCAAAATCACCGCGGGGAATATGGTGAGAAAATGGGGAAATGAAGGACAGTAATGGAGAAGTTTAATCAAAGTAGCTGGCAACACTGAGTCAACGTCACTCTCACTCGCCCTGACACTCTCACAGTTTGTTTCGAAGTGTATACCTACACTACACAGTGACAGTTGTTGAAGTTCTTTTGTCACCTCACTCAGCCCGCGAAGGCAATCAAATTCGGTCAAATTAATTCGTCTCTCAGTGCTCTGCTTATCTCTCGAATTGTTTTGTTTTGTTAACTTCATTCATCATAAAGTTGCATACGGTAAAGATAAAACAATAGTGTGTCATCAATTCAATAAAAAAAATGTTTCAAACAATAAAACAACAAACAAGTGAGAATTGCAAAAAATAAAAAAAAGCGACCAGCAGTGTTTATTTTGTGTGTCCTTACGGTACCTTTTGCGTGATCTTTCGTGTTTTGTTTATCTGATGCACTTGTTGGTGTATTCTTTATCTCTAGTTTTTTGCCCAGATATGATGAGAGAGAGGTTTTAAATTATGTTGTGCAAGGTGAGTGAAATTCCTTATTATCGAATAAGTTAATTTTTCTTATATCCTGGCCTTACTCACAAAATTAAAATTGTTATAACGTAGATGCAATCGCTTATGTTTATTGTTCTCTATTGTGTTTGTTGAGCATTTGCTACTGAGCAGGTATGTACCTATTTCTAGGTGTCGAAATTTTGTTTTCAACGGACTTAAAAACGGGAAATAAAAACCTCTCTGACGGCAAATTATAAGCCATGTTTGAGGTCTTTACGAGCGTTGGTTCACGAGACATGACTAATGGGATCAAATAAAGTTAGTAGGTATCAAGCTAATTAACTAAAAAAAAGTCGCGACAAATTTCTTGATTTCATGGATAATTTACGGCAAATTTTATAGGTACCCACCTACTTGTGAAATCAACGAGGCGAAAAAATACTCATTCTTATTTCGAGTTAAATATAGTACTAAGTCTCCACCGGCACTTAGCCGCGACTAATATTAATTCTCAATAGTTCTTAACCTAAAACTTGAGATTAACGACAAATTTAAATGTTTTCGACAAACGATCAAAAATAAATCGCATTCACCCTGTCAACAAACATTTTTGATGCCAGAGTCAACCGTTTTCACACACCTAATAAGAAATAAAATAAAAGGAAAACGATGTGGAAGGAAACGAAATGTTATTAAAGCGTGATTTGCGTATGGCAGATCCGTGATCGGTCGTACGTAAATACGTTTTTTGTTTGGATATTCACAACGGAAATCTTTTTTCGCCCATGGGAAATGTCATTTTATCCCCTCTAAGCAAACTCCGGACTCCATTTTTCTGTAACCGATTTGATTAGTTTCTAATTCGAATAACTTCAGACACGAGTTTTTTTTTGTCATGTTTCAAACATGCTCACACAAATACGCAAACACGAATACTCGTATCGTGCATCTACACACATCTCTTAGTAAAGCTCCGAGTCCATTTATTTGAAACCGATTTGATTGGTTTCTAACTCTAGTCTCTCAAAAAAACTAACACCAAAGACCGATGTCAAAATTAAGTTGACTTAAAGTGGTGTCAAAATGGAGTCTCGAGTTTTGAAACCAAATGGACACCAAAAAACGGTGCTAAAAATTTTTTAATCTAGGAATAGCACTTAACTCAAAATTGACTTCAAATTGACACTAAAATTTGACACCGAAATGACTTCATGTATGGAGTGGAGACTTCATTTTTGAGTTAGGTAATTTTAACATCACGTGCTTAGAGGGTCGTTATTCAAGCCAAAATGACAGAAAAAGAGTGATCGTGTCAAATAAATCTTATGTTTGTTCGGTGAAGCCTTTTCGGGAATATTTTTAATCGTTTCCAGCGAATCGCAGTTTTATGGCCGGTGAAGACATGGTATAAAACACTATGCTTCATACAATTAAGTTCTAAAACATTTGAACTCATTTATCAAATTCTTATAAAATTCAAATGACAGTTGGTGTCAAAATCTGGAAACGTAAATGGTGGTACCGAGCCGAAATCGGTGATGTACATTTGACTTATTTTTGTTACAGTACATAATCCCTCGATAATGTAAATTCCTGATAATGCGAACTTTCTAAAATGCGAATCAGCAAAACCTTACATTGGCATCTCTATAATATGAACTTCGGCAATTTTCGGACTTTAAAAAGTGAATATTTTACCTAAAGTGTTTTTTTTTTTCTTTGTATTTTTGCATGCGAGGTTCAATATTAGGTAATTTAACTGTTTTTTATCTAGACATTATTTATATATATATATAATTAATAAAATATATTTATATATTTAATATTTATAATATTTAATATTTAATATTTATAATATATATATTTATATATATTTGAATGCAGCTGCGTGAAAAAGGTTACCAGCTGGCGGTTACATTATCCCTTCGTAATTTTTTATGCCCGACCGAGGCGTTTTTAGGAAAAAAAAATATTTTTTTTCTGAAATAATTTTCGCTTTTACCGTATTTTCTCATTTTTCTAACGAAATTACATTTATTCATTTTAATGCTAGGCCCATGACCATGCTTGGCGGCGTGGCCTATACAAATAATACATACATGAATTCGGGCCAAGAAACTTTAAGATTTGGTGTTACATGGTATATAGGGTCGGGTATATAGAAGTTTGTCACAGACAAACTCTTGCACTTACTCACTTGTTTGTGTAGACATTTTTTTTTAGTAATTTGAATGCAGCTGCATGAAAAATGTTACCAGCTGGCGCTTGCATGATCCCTTAGTAATTTTTATACCCAGGGTATATTAAGTTTGATGTATAGCTTGTAGCGCAGTGAAATAATCACCGTAGACCCCAAAGACCTTTTAGAGATATAAATGGGACTGGCAGGAGAATCGATTAAGCTATGTCCGTCCGTCCGTCCCTTCGTATGTAAAAAACTCTTAGGCCTTAAATTTTAAGGAAGAGAGCTGAAATTTGGTGGGTTGGCTGGAAGTCCACCAAATTTCAAACACGCCCACTACAGGCCTGTATGTGCGACCATCTCTAATTTAAAAAAAATATTTTTACAAATTTTTGCTATGTTACAATAGCGCTAGCGCATTCATTTTTGGTATGTTACTTCCTTGTAATTGTCTTTGAAGTAGCCAAAAAAGTTTGGCCTTTTTATTGACCACCCCCACTTTTTTAATGCATTTTAGCTTAAAATGACTGTTTTTCAATAAGCATATATAAAATTTGACTAAAAATTGTTTGACAAATGTTGTAGATATTATCATTGTCAAACTTCTATGTATATGTTGCATGTGGCTCAGCATACTTTTGTGGGCGGTGCGTTAAAAAAAGTAATTTTTTTAGTTAAAAAGGCGGAGTTTTAGGCCGAAATGTATGCAACCACCTAGTATAAAGCATTCAACAGTTATATATTTATATCCCGCCCACTTTTTGGAGGCGTGGCAGTTTTCTTTTTGGTATGGTCGTTTTGGTATGGTATTTTGCAATCCGTCGTAGATAGACTGAAGCTTTTGCATACGCACTGTTGAACTTTTTGCATACTTTTTGTTGCAAGATATTTCTCAGACTAAATTTAACGTTTCGAACACATTTGAGTTTGACCTCAGCGCGCTGTTTTGAATCCTGTTTAGGCCCGATGCACACTTGCGTTTTTTTGGTAGGTACGGCAACAGCTCAATGAACACTTATGGCATTTGATGCTTGATATAATATGCTACGCATGGTAACGTGGCGCGGCGGTCTCGTGGGGATTGGCGAGATTATTTAACCGCAAGAAAGACGTGCGGTGCCGCAGCATTACCGCACGTATGTGTACACCACCATATTTAGCTGCAAGTAAGTACTGTATAAAGCAAAAATGGTGACGCTACAACACCACCAAAGCCATCAGAACGTGTGGAAAACTTTTGCCAGTACCTAAGAAAACAACCGCTAAGGAGATCAAAGATTTTCGACCAATATCATTACTTTCGAATGTTGGGAAGTTGTTTGAAATAATACCTTTTCACTGATCACATTAACGTTTTTGTGAAGATGCAAATGTGGTTCCAAAAACCCAATTTGGTTTTCGAAAAGAACACTCGACGGAACGCGCTATTTTCCTTTTGTGTGACAAAATTATTAGAAATTTGTGGGGAAAAAAGTGTTCCCGTTGGCCTTGATATCGTAACTGAGAAAGCCTTCGACTTTCTTTGGCACAAGGGTGTGATTTACAAATTGAACTTTTCTGATTGCCTCACAAGATTGTTTTTTAACTACCTAGAAAGTCGTTCCTCAACGGTAGTTGGACAAAGCGAAACTTCTGAACCATTCCCAGTATTGTCGGGCATACCGCAGGGTTCCATTTTAGGACCAATATTTCTTCATGATCTACCAAACACAAAGGTATTTATCTACAAAATTCTCCCAAGACCTATTTTGGCATACGGGTTCTCTGCTTGGCTTACTATATCTCCTACAACAGCAAATGAATTAGAAAAATTTGAGCGACAAATTTTTAGATTCTGTTGTGGCAAGTATAGAAGACGAGACAAGAAATGGTTTCCAAATAAATTGCTTTACGAAAGTTACAAGGTAACACCTCTCATGTCACATCTAATAAATCTTTCCTTAAAAAAACTTACTCGCATAAAACCTCATCCAAATATATTTATAAATGCTGGAATCAAACAAACGCGAGAGCTTAGGCGACAACTACTACCTTTCTCCATTTAATCTCCTTAATGAAAGATCCCTTTCACACATCGAGCAAGATATTGGAAGAGGTCTTTTGCCGCCGTGCTATGAAAAAGCGTCGAGGTTGAATTTGATGCAGCTTTATACAAAAAAAGGTTCCTAAATCCCGCGTTTTCATGATCCTGCTCGCATTATATTTATTCATTGTTTTCTTATTTTAATTAAATCTAATTATTTAATGGTCGGTTCTGTTCTATAACTATATCCGACTATATAAAAGTCTATTAAGAAAATTGACCCTGAATTTAGATATTATTTAGAAACTTATTCTTTTCTCATGTTGTTACCAGTATTAATTGCAGAGCTCAATTTTTTGTTTGTATAATGTTTAATTTTGTCTAGTCATTAGTTTAAGTCCTTGGTATTGATCAAAGTATGTCGGGAGCAAGCAGACTATGCGCTACGTAGGTAATTACTAAAAATATTTTGTATAATGATTGGTAGGCTTACGAAGCTATATTCCCTTAATATTTAAGCCAGGCATACTCCTTATAAGTCGGCTTCAGTATATCTTAAGTACAGAAAATTATGTTTTGAATTTCTTTTTAAATCTCAATAAAGAACTGTTACTGTAGCGTGTGGAATAAATTGTCGTCCGACTTGAAGGTCAAGCGTGTGCATTTCAGAAATTAAACGATTGCGTCTACGCTAATTTGACGCACGATTTCATTTGCGACAAATTTTTCAAGAACTTTCAATGAGCCCGATTTTTTGATATTTATTAAATTCTATCCCGATTTTTAAAAAAAATTTCAACCCGAATACTCTCTAAGAATGGACCTGAAGTCTTATGCATTCGAAAACCTTCGTTTTTTCCTTAGTCATAAAATTTTCCTTATAACATATAAATATATTTTTTTTTACTTACAAATAAGACACTCATATTAGAAGCTGAAACTGGAATTCTAACCTTCGTCAGCAGTAATTCATTTTCTATTTTTATCTAGTTCTTTAGCAAACCAGAAACCTGACTTGCTACTGTTCATCCTTTAGCACCTGCTCGGTTAAACTGTCTTATTTCTAATAGCTTCTTACAAGTTATAACAAACAGGCTTTCCATTGGACAAAATTGTTTAGCTTTGGGCACAGGTAGGAATATTGAGTGCTAAGAGTGTTGACGCGGAGACAAATGTTGCGTTTATGTAGGTAAGGCTTATTTCGTAGAAGGAGGTCCTTAAAAATCTAGATGTAGATTTAAGGTTGGTCGTTCGTCTTAGTGTAGAAACTCTTTGAAATGCCCTAATGAATCTTTTGGTGGTCTCTTAAAGTTGAAACGACAAATTGAAACGCTCAGCCACTAAGCTCCTCACCTGCTGTGAGTGTTGACGAATATTTGCAATCATAAAAGCTGGCTTTTCACACCACCCGTGTTACCCACGCGTCTTTTTATCTCGAATGCAAAATCTGTCTTGATTTGAAAATAAACATGACCTCATTTCACGCATGTTCACCTGCGATTAGCTCAGAATTTATATTTTAATTGATGTTGTCACCCCAGCGCTGGCAATAAATCATTTCCAAAGCAGTGTTTACCACAAATGTCGATCAATTAATTAAATACCTGTCGGGGGCTATGCATAATTGTGGCTGGCAGTCTGATTGGCATTCATAGGCAGACGCGAATGGAGCCAAGGAGTCGTCTGGTGTCGCAATCCCCAATGACATAGTCGCGTCTGTCTGTGTGCACTTTAACTGTCTTTTAGTTGAGTGCTAATGCTCAATCGAATGAAGAGATAATCATAATCTTAACTGCAATCTGGTAGTTAGATTGTCAATGGCATCTCGGCGAACTCCTGGAGTTCGACACTGGTTTGTCCTATGCCAAACGGATTGCCTCAAGAGTCTCAGGATGGGTTATTTATTGTTGGAGGCATGACATGCTAAAAATAGCGTCCCAACAGCGCGCCAAAGTCGACGCATCTATCATCGTTTTATAGTCGCAGCAAGTAATGCCAGTCAGGATTCATGCTAGGAACACTATAACGGCGTATTAGAGGGCATAAATCAAATGTAATTGCACTTAAAATTCATGCACGCTCTGAGGTATCAAGCAACCCGCTGCACTTCCTCGTGGCGTTAGCTAAGAGTTGCACGCCGCTGTCGTGCCCGGTGAGTAACGTCTGCCTTGAATCCAGGCTTATAGCTGGTACAAGTACTCGTTTATGAGTTGCAAAAAGTGAAAGAAATCGCGATGCATCCCCATGTATCTACACAATTAAGAGTTACAATGGTAATCGACTTAATGGTAATCTGTGCATGGCGGTAATTTTGATCTTTGAAATGATTTATGCGTGTATTCAGATTAGCGGCTTCTTTATAAGGTATAATTAGGGTAATCTGACAGGTAGTTGATGTAACACAAGAACTTTGGGCGTAAGCACTGCGACGTGGGTTGAGCCGACATCTGTGTCAAGAGTGAAAAATCCTATAAGTGGCACCTAACAACATTTCCCTTAAGTTTGAGTCTTTCATGGGTTTAACATGGAAAAAGTAAGTTTTCATCCATTTCACAAAATAAAGCCAGAGGAATTCTTCTCACTCAGATATGACTGCGGCACTGCCTATCCTTCTTACTTCCACTTAAAATATATTTAAGTTAAGGTACATCTTATTAAATTAAACAAGTGTTTTACCATAGTCGCTGCACATTTTTCATAATGTTATCTTTAAAATATGCAGACAGGCTGTCGATGCATTCCTTATACTGCTATCGTCTTGCTGAGTTTCTTGTCTGCACGAAACGATCTTTGCTATAAGCTTGCCAGGTACCCTGCGCCACCGAGAAGGCGCAGTACAGCAACAGCATTGTTTGGTGCAAATTTGTTAACAGAATTCCTTGGGGGCCAGTTGGAGCAACTTGGTGACTAATTTTCAAGATACCCATAAGGTTTGTGGCTGCGCCAGTGAACATAGTTGCCGATCGTGTTGTTTTGAGATGAGATAGAGTCAAAAAAAGTTATTTACTTACTTTACCATAGGGAGGTGTGACAAAATGACCAGCAGCGGCTGTGGAATATCCAACTAAACCAGTGGCACTGGATATGCCTACCAAACGTTGTCTCTTATGCTAACCATGCAAGTGGATAGTGTTATCTCTGGTTTAAATCCGCTCAAAGTTCGTTGGAGAATATATTCTTTCAAAGCCGGTTTTCGGACTTTGTAGGACAACAAGTTCAAGTATTACATTGGAAGCCGGCGAAATGAATTATCGTAGGTTTCTGAACTTAGCTGACTAAATTCACTGAAGTACATAATTTATTGACAAGAAAAGGTACATAGTCCTGTTAAGGACTACTTCATCTTCATGTGAGATCATTGGGTTTGGTATGCAGCTTCTTTGAGCAGTTCTTAAGCCGCATGGTCAACTTTAGCCGGCTTGTTTGTCAGTCAGAGTTAAACCCGGATTCAAGCTTAATTTAATATTCAATTTCGGGTTGACCCGGGAAAAGGTTTTTTAATGCATGGGTTGACTCCGCCAAAGGAGATAACAAGACCTACTATACTTTCAACCTCATTGACTCTAAACTGTCATTTCTTAAAGAAAGAGAGGCAAAGAAGTTCGAGTTGTTATCCAGAGTTTGTTCCCCTGTTTAAGTGAGTTCAACCGAGATTAACCTGTATCAAGAAGCTCATTTTTAGAGTAAGCCTCGGTTTAAATACGAAACTCGGATGACCTCGCATTGGGTGAGGATGCTCAAGTTGTCCGTGCATTTTTCCCGATCTTCTTCAACTAACTCGATCTTCCCGGCGTGATCCTATAGCAGGTTGGTTGTGGTAGTTGATTCTTGGTTTAACTATACTTCAGGGAAAGAGGGATTGGCTTGTGTCTCATGTTCTGCCCTGAAAGTGTGGCGAGCAACGTGTATAAACCATCGAACTATCGATCTTTCCACTTACGCACTCGAAAAGTTATACTCAGCGTTGACATTCTCATACGAACACTAGGGAGCACCTCTAGTAAAGTTAACACCTTGTAAGTCCCTCTTTCCCGCCCGAGCAATGTACCTAAGGAATATCATTTCAGCAATTTTTACCCACAATCTAATTCTCTCATTCATTTGGTCATCCTGGTTTAGGGTCTTGGATTCGAAAATCCTCTTGGCTTGAGCTTTGTTGTCCATCTGCTCAGTGTGGCCGAGTCATGTAGTCGTTGTGTTTTTGGATTTTTTAACCAGACCCACACCGAGTGGTGGTTGTAACGGGTGATTTTTTAGCTGGTTTGGTTTTGGCAACACTGGTTTTGACAGCTGACGTGTGTTTAGTACCTGACTGTCAAACAGCTTCAGTTTGGTTTGCAATTTAACCATGGATCGTCTTACAAATGAACAACGCTTGCAAATTATTGAATTTTACTATCAAAATTCGTGCTCGGTTCGAAATGTTCATCGCGCGCTGCTTCCATTTTATGGTCGGCGAGTTTGGTGAACAGTTAATTTCACGTTTCGGGCCGGTCAATTGGCCGCCTAGATCGTGCGATTTGACACCATTAGATTATTTTTTGTGGGGGTATGTCAAGGCTAATGTCTATAGGGACAAGCCCGCTTCGATTGACGCACTGGAAGCCAACATCCATGCATTCATTCGTGAGATACCGTTCGATATGTGTGAAAGAGTATGCCAAAATTGGACTCGGCGGATGGGCTACCTGAGACGCAGCCGCGGTCAACATTTGCATGAAATTATCTTCAAACATTAAATTGCAAGGTTCAAACTATCGATTCAAATAAATATTTCATTAATTTTTTCGAATTTTTGTGTTTTTTTTTTTTAAAAAGTTCTCAACCTCTTAAAAAGTCACCCGTTAGTAGTTCACCAATCAGTTTTTACTATTGTAACTTATCCTCCAATTACGCATCTCAAACACAGTTCCATAAATTGACCTTAGCAATCTTTTCTGAAATGAGCCCCTTATTTCTCTGTTTCTACTTATTTTTCTTTACTCGACGCCATAGCGCAGAATTAATATATTCGGGCAGCCCTAGCTTGGATAACAGGCGCTCATCAGGAATCCGATAATGTTTGCTCTAACCCTCTTAGGTTTTCTGCTGTTGCTGGATTTGCTTCTCCCAGATGTTTTCCATGTCGATATCGATGCCCTAATGGGGAACGTAATATCTGAATCTCCTATCCTTCATCTAGGTATTTATATATCATATGTTCTTAGACGTGTTGTCGTTTTCTTTAAGACCAGCTTAATAAGTTGCACAATCTTCTATAATAGCCCAGGTATTTTGTGTAGAAGTTATCTGGTTTCTTCACCTGGTGCAGCCAGCTGTACGCTTTCAATTCAGATGATACCTAAACGTTGCTCTTGTCAATCGCAAAAAAACCGTGTGTTGCGTTATGTACTTATTCCAAATTGACTTTATAAAAGAGTGTTTCCACCGCATACTAATCCGCAACCCCAAAACAGGTTTCAATATCATGTTCTTGATGTGTTCTCGTTTTTCTTAAGACCAGGCAAATTTTTTACAAACGCATCATGGTATCATCTCAGTATTTACAAGGATCTGTTGAAGTTATTTGGTTTCTTTGCCCTGTGCAGCCGACCACGATTTCTAATCACTCCGCTTCATTAATATTCATTCATCATTCCATTCATTAATAATTTAAATAAGCTTTAAATAAGCTAATACGTTTCATTTATACTTTTGGCAATCGCAAAGCAAAACCGTCATGTCACGCTATGTACCTGGGAAATTTTTTAAATTATGCAATAACGTTGTTTTTATTTTTTTTAAAAAAGTTTCAATATTTCAATAAAAATTGTTTCTTTTCAATTTAAAAAAAAAAGAAATGGACAAGCAAGATTTCTTATAGCATTCTCCTAATATTTTGTGTGAAAGAACCTAAAATGTCGCCCAAACTCTAAAAACGTGTTATGACTCATGCCTGCTTCATGGCCGTTTCACATTCAGCGTGGGAGCGTCAAACCAGAGCGGCAGCGACAACACGAGACCAGAGAAATCGTTTGTTAATACACAATGAGAGCGAGAAACCGCGACGACAGTAGGTATGTACTGCACAGTGACAAAATATAACATATTTCTAAAATTTGTCGACTTTATTGCACATAAATACTTTACAGTGGGGTGCCGTGGCGTAGTGGTTAGTGTGTGTGCTTACTACGCCGGAGGTCTGGGTTTGAATCCTGCCATCGTCACCTGAAAAAAAGACTTGTTCTTTTTCACGGTCCCCACCTCCGCGAGGGTTTGACAAGCCCTGCGAGAGTATCAATTGCCTTAAAAAACTTCTCAAAGTGCCGTTCGGATTCGGCAAAAAATTGTAGGTCCCCTTGTATGTGAAGAAATCAACACACACAGCATAAATTGTTGAGAAGTTGGCCCTGGTTCATCTCGAGCTGTTGCGCCACTCTATTTATTTATTTATTTAAATACTTTACCTTTCACAACAAGTATTAGCATCGAGAAAAAAATCACTCTTCAACAGCATGTCACAACTCACAACATGGAGATTTTTTCAATTTTTCGATAATCCCGGCGAGCGAGACAGCGATCACGCCGATATTGTGAACCACCCCATACATTGCCATTGATTGAAATTCATTTGACAGCTCGCCTGAGAATCTCGCTCGCTCTCTCGCTCTATATATGAAAAACCCATCACATCAGAGCGGGAGAGCGAGCGAGTGTCTAGAACGATTTGTCAAATGAATTTACATCAATGACAATGTACGGAGTGGGTGACAATACCGGACCGGCATTATCACTGTGTCGCACTCCGACCTATTCGAAAAATTGAAAAAGCCTCGCCGAGGTTGACGATTATTCTGTCAATCGCTGTTGTGAGTTATGACAAGCTTTTGAATAGACGTTTTTTCTCAAATCTAGTACTTGTTGTGAAATATAAACCATTCATGTAGAACACAGTCGACAAATTTTAGAAATACTTATATTATGTTTTGTCACTGTGCAGTCAAAACAGTCGTTGCGGTTTCTCGCTTTCAATGTGTAGTAACAAACGATTTCTTTGGTCTCGCTTTGTCGCTGTGAAGAAAGTGACAAAAAAACAAACAGTACACAATATTTGGTTGTGATCTTTTACTTTGTTTTCTATAATTTTAGCTTTGCTTCTGTTTAGTTTGCGCAACAATTAAGTGTTTTGTTTTGTGTCTTGCGTCACTTGCGTCACAAAAATATAATTCGCGTTACTCTAGAAAATAAGCCTACAAAGTGACGCTAGTCACTATTAAAATTTATTACAATGGCCTACAAAATGAGGGCGGGGTGAAAATGATAACTTTTGCTTGCTTTTGCAAGGTTGTTACGAGCTTTTTGACTTTCAAAGCCTGCTTTTTAACCCAAAAGAACGCTTTTCCTAAAACCACGCCTACTTGAATGAGCGGAGACATATAGTACCTCAAGACAATAATACCCAAAACATTAGTAACGTACAATTTTTCAAGTTTCATACACATTTTTTTCTACGGTTTTTAGCGGTCCACCCAGAAATAATAAAAGGACCTCATATGGTATCACTACTCTGTCCGTCCGTCCGTCTAATCGCGTTATAACTTCTGAACGGTAAGTCGTAGAAAGACAAAATTTTGCATGATTTTTAACTTCGGAAATAGTCAGAACCCAACAAAAGCAAATTTTTTGAAGCACAAATAACGGTTTAATTATAAAGTTTAAAATTTTATGGGAAAATGGATCAAATATTTTTCAATACTTTTTTAAGAAGATAAACAGCCAAGAACTAGAAAATAATAAAATAATACTGCACCTTAACGAAAAAATTCGATTTTTTTAAAATATTGAAAGACTGAGAAATAAGGAGTTGAAAATGGATGACGTTTTTTTTTAGTGTTTAAGGCTTTAACTTTTGAACCGCTTATTGCAAAAAGCCAATATTGAACACAGGTATCAAGCAACTCAGTAAACAAAGTGCTAAAGTGACGCATTTTCGGAAAAAAATCTCAAAAATGCATGAAAAAACGTGTATGTCTGTCTTTTATCTCCGTTGTTATAAGGAAAAAGCTGATAAATAAAAACACACGTATCAGAAATTTTCCAAAATTTTAAGAAAAATAATAGCAAATTTATTTAAAGTTGCAAAAGCTTCTGAAATTTTACTCAAAAACATTTAAGCATTTTCAAAAACAATTTTTTTAAATATTCTGGTATCTTAAAGGTAAAAGTAATCTTATTCCGATTTAGTTAAAAACTAGTGGGAGTATTACAATCCGCTTAGGCGAATCGTTGGATACCCCATCACAATTGACCACTTTCAAGCTCCGAATGGTGTCATAAATCTTGGTTGTTAAATTCAGTTTCTATTAACTTCAGCTGTATTAAGAATTTCTCTGTTAAAGAATCTTCTCCCTCAAAAATAGGCGGGGCATCCACCCCTTTTCAATAACATCGTTTTTTTGTTTATATTTTTTTTTATCAGAAGTGGTATACACGTGTTGATTGCATATTCACATTAAAAATTTGGTTCATACTTAAAAACGCCCCAAAAGTGGGTGTGGCAAAAATTTATACATTTCAGTTGATAGCTTTCACACATATCTGAACATTTTATAGCGCAAGCTTTTTGGATTCAAAGAAAATTATATCGAATAAAAACCGTTTATAAAAATGCTAATTAAATATGACCACGCCCGAAAGGGGCGGGTTTTGCCTTTTTTTTAAATGTCAATCGCAATACACTTAAGCGAGGATAACGCGTACCAAATTTCAGCTTCCTACGACAACTTTAAATTTTCATGCTAAGAAGTAAGGTGGGCGTGTCAGTGGGCGGATTTTAAAAAAATTTACACTGTACTTGTACTGCTTCGCTGTAATTTTGTACTGCTTCGGGACCTAGAAAGAACAGATATTAAGTTTCAAGCTCCTAGCTCAAAATTTAAGGCCTTAAATCTACCGACACACGGACGGACGGACGGACATGGCTCATTCGACTAACAATTCGGTTTCGATCATATGCCCTTAAGGTCTTGGGGGTCTACGGTGATTATTTCTCTATGTTACAAACTATGAATCAAACTTAATATACCTCCTATCCTATGGGATGGGGTATAAAAAGCAAGCTGCGTGAAAATATTTTTAGATAGCCGTTTTTAACCTAAGTTTTTCGAAGCCTATTTAGCTTATTTTTTCGTTACCTAGAAACCGGTGGCCATAGAATTAAAAAAAGAAACATTCAATGCTAGCGCATATGGTTGTGCTATTGGAAAAAAGTCTAACGGAAACTGGAAAAAATTAATATAGTCGTTTAAAAGATTAGAAATTTAAAAAAATATAATAAAGGTCAAGAGAACGAATATCTCCCCTCTCTGTCCCAAACGATATAAAATATAATTTTGAAATAAATAAAGGGAAACAATTCTGAAACTTTATGCAAAGCTATAGTAAACTGCGGATATTCAAAAACTTTGAAGATATAACTCAAAAACGTAAAAACATTTTCGAAAACGATTGTTGGTTGCTGGTCACCAGCCCATCATAACACGTACCGCTTTCTTCTATATACCATATGCTCAAAATTCCGCATTACATCTGTGTCGTGTGCACAACTCTGAAATCCAAAAATGTGTGGTGTTGCCGTTGTGCTTCTTAAAAATTAAATCGATGCAGTTCTTTCTCGGTTCCTGATGTCGGTTAATTGACAGGAGTCAATCGGGATAAGGTATCTATACATACTCGCCTAAGGTGACCACGCTCAATGAAACTTGAGCGAAACGTTTGGGGTGAGTACGTAAGAGCTCGTTTTAATTAACACGCGTAGTAATATCCGGAAAACACTTAAAATGTCTATTAGCCACCGCGAAAACCTTAAAAGTTATATTTTATCTAAGAATTGTTAGTTTTGTGAAGTATATCTGAAATATTCCAAGATGTCATCCAAGAGGTTCTTCATTTCCTCCTCAAAAAAAGGTCTCAGCGCTATCTCAAACCTAATTGCAGTTTTATTCAGGAGAACATACTAGAGTCAGCTAGACTTCGTATCTAGAGTGTTTTACGTTCCCGAGTATTCTCTCAGATCGTGATCCGTTTGAGAATCATTTTGAGTATTATATATGAGGCTTCTTGTGCCTGTCTCAAAACTTGTCTCGTTTACGTAGCGTAAGGTTAGCCCAGCGATACAACCCTCGAGCTTGCACCACGTTTGCACCATGTAAGCGTACCTCATGTAAGATCATTTCGCTTATTACTGTTGGTAATAAATATATTCCTGCTTTGAGAGTTCATCCGCTTCAGGAGGAAACTTTTGTAGGTTTCAGAATGAGTGCTAATACTCGATCATTCAGTAATTTCAAACAGGTGTCACAGTACAATAGTTCTGCAAACCATGACCAGACGGTGTTTCTGCGGGGTAGCATAAAAACTTGAGGCAACATAAGCTGTTTTGTTTGTGAATGAAAACTTTAGACGACAAAAAGGACATAGCGATTAGGAACTTTCAGATAGGACGACAAAATTAAATAAACAAAAATGCCTCCAACAAGTGGGCAAGTGCAAGAGGTCGTCTGTAACGAACTTCTAAATACCCGAACCTATTTACCATGTAACACGCAATGAATGACTAGCTCAGTAGCACAACTCTTAGAAGGTACTTAAGGCTTCAGTCTAATGAATCCATTGCACCCTCACATAGAAGTAGGTACACATCTGACAACTCAGTTTAATACACACGTTGTTATGGAAAGCGGCTCATAGAAAAAGTGTGTGATGTACGTCTCGTCCCGTAAGAACATGTGTATCACTACTGAGCCGTCAGTTATGAGTTATGTACTTCGACGTGACAGACGCAATGAATTCATTATGCTAGAGGCTTAAAGCGGTGATAAAGACACTTCAAACATTGAGTCACGTTGAGCCAGTTAAATGGCTCAACAAAGCCAAGTTAATTTCCTGGTCTTACTTACCTTAGGTGGCGCTATATATAATCCGGGATGGACCTGCCCCTCAACCATTATACTTTGCTTGCCAGTTTTTTTTCCATCAAGCCGTCGTTTACATTCGCCTTTGACAGGGACAGCGATGGATTTCTGTGCTGGTGTCATTGTCTGAATTTAAAGTGGATCTCACTTTTTGGTCACATGACAGAACCTCCGAAACCGAAAGTCGATCCTGATATCCCGTCTTTAGGCTACAACATCAAATCTTTTTCCAAATCGAAAAACTCCCGTAAAACAGGATAGATCTAGCTGAGCACATTTTAGGTACTCACAGTTCAGTTGAGAGAGCGGTGGCAATTTATTTTTTTGAGTAAAGCCACAAATCAAAAATATTTATTTGCTTATCAGAGCTACGAGTGTCTTAAATTCTACAGGTAGCTCACGCATAGTTTTAATTTGAAATTTAAATTTAAGTAAACCCATAAACAATCGCCAAGTGCCAACAATAAACATTCTGTATTAAAATTTATTTTTTTATCTTGTTGTTTTTTACGTTTTGACAAATTACCCAGTGTTGGTTAAGCCTCAAAAAAGGCCCATGAATTCGAATTTAAATTGCAAAAACCATCGTTTATCACTGGTGTGTGTGACCCTTTGATTTATTGTTCAAACACAGGCAATGATCATAAAAATTTATTTAATTTTTTTTTTTTTTTTTGCAATTTAAACGAATTCCCTCTGTGGACTATAGACTCAACTTAAATCACCTTGTCACGGTCGTAGCAGGTGGGCGACAGATTTTTCGTTACAATTCCACAAAGTGATTAACGACGCGTTGCAATTTAAAACATTAGTTTGCAACGTCAGGAGTTGCGGTCGGTCGGGGCGGCGTGCGGCAGCTTGGTCGTCATGAAAGATCACTTGCAGGATGGTTAACTTTACAGAAGTGGTTAAGAATTGCTTCCACATGTCAGACTCGTAATCGTTTTCCCAGTATACCGAACAGAACAGTTAGGAAACTCATTAACTTTAGCATAATGTTTGTGCTACAACATTTGACCCATTTTTCTGCCATAGCCTTTTCCACACATGATGAGCCACCCTAAGTCCGCGTGAAGATCGGCATCGGCATCTATTCCGGCATGGCTATTATTTATGCCTTTGTGCAACTGGTCGCTGTAGACGACGGCGACGCTTCTGGAGCCCTAAGATCAAAGCCAGTTCGTGTTGAGTATGCGCGTGCACATCCGCGCAGCCTATAAACGTAACGAAGCGTGATTAATTGTGGTATTCAGGGGTTCTAGTGCGATCAAGGCGCTTGGCTATACACACTTTTTTTTACTTTCTGGGAGACTAATGAGGTGCACTTTGATAAATTCTCTCAAATCACATGTTTCCTTGCATAAATTAGAACATTTAGATACGCGTCGATCTGAGATTGCTATGGAGAGATACTTCTGTGGTGCGAGGAGATGGATTGTAGATCTGCATACGGAATCACCTTTTACCAATGTTTTAACAATTAATTGCTGGGAAATGGACCGATAATTCTACGACTTGAAATTACCGCTCACAAAACACTTGAATCATCCCACTTTACTCAATCAGTGTGGACGCTTGGTGTGGCGCCAGGGCAACTGCAGGTGGCAGCTAATTGAAAATCAAGAATTTATAGAGGAAAGGATTCCCATCTTTTACAAATGAAGGGTCACCGACCCCAAGGTGCATTTCAAGATCGAATTCGAAAAAACTGTTTTGATGTTTTAAGAGTCCGCGATTACGAAAACTGGTTATCCACTTTTGCTCAAGAGGAAAATTCGGATTAATCCTCTTTGTCGGCAAGGCAATCCCAAATGTCAAAGCTCAATACATTTAATCTGCGGTGCCTAGGAAAAGACAACGATCCAAGCCATCGTAGCTACTCGACTTTGGTCTGGTTAAGTGGTGCGCCCAACCCAAGTGCGGCTACCCATGCTACAAATGCGCACATTGACATTTGGGAAAACTATTTTTACCCGACTCTGTTGTGTAAAATAGTCTTTGAATGGCCCAAGGTGCTGTGCTGGGGTCTTTGGTGCACAGGCACCACACAACCTCCACCACCCAATGTGACGGCGAAGCCTTCTCATAAGTGCACCTAATGAACCATGACGAATATTAACCAACAATTCAACTCTGCGCCAACATCGCATCCAGATTAGCTGCACATGAACAGCACATGCTGTGCCGCAGTTGAGCACCCTATTGTGGCATGGTCTTTGGGCACACACACTGCTCTTTGTACCCGTTATTGCACTAAGCCAGATCTGGCAAACTATATCCGACCGGGCGGCGCATAACCACCGGTTTTTCGCATCCGACTCTGGACAATCCAGTTTGTGGTGGTAACAATGACTTAAGAGAGACGTACCCTCTCGACCCCATTTGAGTGTTGAGGATTTTAAGCGAAGTGCAAAAGATATACGAAGGCATCACTGGAATGGGCTTGGCAGGCACGGTGCAATGAGCCTTGGATCTACCTTTGTTATAGGGTGGTGGGGGGAGGGTGAGATATTTCGCGTGTGCAACCGGAAGATTTTGTATTGGCTTGCGGGCATATACAGCATGCAACATGACAATTGCTTTCCGCTCGATTGTGTAACAGTGAAAGAATACAAACTGTGGATGGGTCCAACCGCTGTAAGATTAAGTGTTCATTCGGTGGCTTGGAAAACCCGTCGCCGGTTAGCCTTAAACTACTAACTGTAATTTGATTCCATGCGCGAGAGAACGTTATAGCAGGGAGCCAAATTCAAAGTTAATTTGCAACTGGGTTGTGATTCCTCTTCTTTGTTTTGAAAAGTTAAACAGGAAATAATTTATGCCTAATGTGCTGCTCCAATATCGATGGGAGCTTATATTTATTGGAATATTCTAAATCAATTTCTGAGGATGTTGGCAGGTGAACACGAAAGACCCGATAATATAGTTTTTCTACCCAGGGTAAAACGGGAGTGCCATGCGTTAGCTTTCAGTTTAAGATTTTAACAAAGAGTCAGAGTTTTAACTGGTGAAAGCAACTGGGAATAGTAATGAATAGGCTGCAGCTCTTTTACACACCAACGCATTATTAAGACGCGCGCAGAGATTTTAGCGCTGTTAGTTTTTTTAATTTTTATTAAAAGTTAAGTTAAATTATTTTGCCACTTAACTGCTATTATAGATACTTTTTTCTTTTTCTACAGAAAGAGTGTGTCGAATATCCATTTTTTTTCAGATATTTTCTGAGTGTTCGTCAATAACCAAATTAAGCAGGTTGGCTAAAAAAATATACATTTTTAACAAAAATACCTACACAGTGTTTAAATGGTCTTTCCAGTCGTTGCTTTTTTAAATTCGAAAAAAATAAAGAACTTTCATTCCATCTTTTTTTTCCGACGTTTCGCCGATTATTTGTCGACTTCCCCAGGGGAATTGTTTATTAATTCAACTTAAATGACAGTTTTGAGTTTTTTCAAATATTTTGACAAGTTTTTCCACTTACATTTTAATTTTTTTTTTTCAAAAATACCGTCAAGTGTGTCATACATGGAGCGTACCGTCGGCTGTTTTGTGTACAATCGTTGCTTAATTTGTATAGGTATAATTATGTTGTTCATTATATTTTTGTTTTTCGAATTTTTGTTTTTCTTTTCATATTTTTAAACGCATCTCGATAGCTCAATTCTTTCGTTTACCTGTATAATATTTCGAGTGCAATTTTAAGAAGATAATAGGCATAAGATCTGTGAATACGAGTTTTGAAATGCTGCCATTGCAGTGCAGTAAATAAAGATGGGAATTTTTGACTATTTATCCGATTTCCGGATTTAAAATTATTAAAACAATTCTTTCATTAAATTTAAGGTACGACTACGTTTTGTTATAATTTTTTTCAAGTCTTTTATTATTATTAAAGGCGAATTTTAAATTAAGCTTTCGCAAGTTTATATCGAAACGCAAGGGAACAAATAAATTCATTTTGTTTATTGTTTAACAAAAACTTAAAAAAAACTTAAACTTAAAAACAAACGGGTTTTTTGTTTTCAAACTTCTATGACATTTTGGGTTGCTTCTCAAGAGGTTTATGCTTGCGTAAAAATAGTTGATAAGATAGAAATAGATCAGAAGCAATTTTGTAGACAACCTCTTCAGAAAAAAAAGAACTTGATTTTAAGCTTATCTCTAAAGCCGTACATTGGAAAATTGTCTATGACTGAGACTTTTTTTGAAATGGTATATATAACCATTATACCGATAAAGTGTGGAGGGGGATACCTGTTTGTTTTTTAGCGGTCCGTCAAAAATGAAAAAAGGACCTCTTATGGTATCGCTACGTTGTCCGTCCGTCCGTCCAATCGTGATATAACTTCTGAACTGTAAGTCCTAGAAAGACAAAATTCTGCTTTTACACTCCAGAAAGTCAGAGAATCCAACGAGTCCAATTTTTTCAAATTTTCTTCTGCTAACGGTTTAATTCCAGTTTGAAATTTCATGGGAAAATGGATTAATATTCTTGAGTTCCTTTTTTAAGAAATTGAGTAGACAAGAACAAGAAAATTGAAATTTAAGTTAAGTAAATACTGAACTTGTGGGGTGCCGTGGCGTAGTGGTTAGTGTGTGTGCTTACTACGCCGTAGGTCTGGGTGCGAATCCTGCCATCGTCACCTGAAAAAAAGACTTGTTCTTTTTCACGGTCCCCACCTCCGCGAGGGTCTGACAAGCCTTTCGAGAGTATCCATTTGTCTTGAAAAACTTCTGAAAAAGCCGTTCGGTACGGCAAAAAATTGTAGGTCCCCTTGTATGTGAAGAAATCAACACACACAGCATAGATTGTTGAGAAGTTGGCCCTAGTTCACCTCGAGCTGTTGCGCCACTCTATTTATAATACTGAAATTAATTGAAAAAACTCAATTTTTTAAAAATATTGAAAAAAAATTTAGAAATGAAGAGTTGAAAATGGGTGACGCTTTACAAAGTGTTTGAGGCCATAACTTTTGAACCGCTTAGCGCACAAAGCCAATATTGAACACACGTATAAAGCAGCACAAAGTAAGCCAAGTGGTTAAGTCATATTTTTCAGGAAAAGTTCAAATACTGCCGTTTTAACGCATTTTCAAAAAAAAAAAACAATATCGCGAAAATGCTTGAAAAAATGTCCCCCTCTTCGCCTTGTTACCGGCGTTGTTTTGACAAATCATATGAAAAAATCACACGACTCAGAAATATTCCAAAACTTTAAGGAAAATTAAAGCGAATTTCAAAATTTCAAAATAAATTACGAAATTCAATAACTTAATATTGTTTACCTAAATAACAGAGCATTTTCAAAAAACCATTTTAGAAAATTTTCTAGTAGGTATCGTAACGGTAAATGCGATCTTGTTCAAATTTAATTAAAGTAATAGCGTACAAAAAGAAACAAGCTGCTTTAAAAAATTTTAAATTTCCGTTTCTAACCTAAGTTTTTCAAAGCCTGTTTAAAAAAAGCGATATAAAAAAGGAGCTTGTTTTACCGCTTACGCAAAAGTCGTTGGCCACTGAATTTAAGAAAACCACCCAATGCTAGCGCAAGTAACTGCACTATTGGAAAAAAGTCTAACGGGGACTGAAAAAAGTTTTAAAACAGTTGTTTTATGGATTTGATATTTCAAAAATTATAAAAAACTGTCAAAAAAAAGAATGTCGTAGGAATCTGTTATAAAGTCTAACTTTTAAAGAAATAACAAGCATAGTCCATCTTCTGACATTTTAATCAAAGCTAAATCAAACTTCGAATATTCAAAAACTTCGAAGAATTGACTCAAAAACGTAAAAAAAAATTCAAAAACTATTTTTTGTCAGTTGCTAGTCTATCTCTGCTGAAGTATGAGGCGTTTACAACGCAAGTTTACGTTAATTGCATTTACAAAGTTTCAAAATTGCCGCTTTCAACCTCAAGTTTTTAAACATACTTAAACAAATTTTTAAAGGTTTTCTCAGAAATCTATATCCGCAGAATTTGAGGAAAATGGGCAATGGTACGCAGCCAGCTGAAAAATTTAAAAAAGCCTAACGGCAATTAAAAAAAAACCAAATTGCTGTTTTATGGATCTAAATTTTAAAAATGGCAAAAAAGGCCAAGAAAATATCTGCACCTTATTTATGCCGCCTCTTTTTTCGAACGGTAAGAGGTAAAATTTTGAAACAAATAACGAACGTAGTCCATCTTTTCAAATAAAAAATAAACTGAAGCAGTTTTGAAATAGTAAATGGTTTCTTAGATGTGGTTGAAAACACTTTAGTTGACTGACTAAAATGATGCTACTAGCGAATATATCGCAACTTTTGGGCCACTTATTTTACATCAACCAATCTGACGCGCGCACTACGACATGAACGGTTAATATTGATGTGGTTGTGCGCGCTTCCCAGGAGCATTGAAAAAAAAAAACGATAAGCTTATAAGAGTTCATTTTTAAGAAAAAAACTAAAAAAATAAGAGGAAAAGTTTTGTTTCACACTTTTTTAAGGTGACAAAACTAAACAATCACCCAATATAAAAACAGTATGTAGACTCAACTGCGAAAAAGTATAAAACAGAGTGTAAACTATACCCAGTAATACATAATAATAAACAAATATAATTTTACTCAAACTACGCAAGAAAGGTCAGTTTAACCTACAACAAAAGCCGACGGACCGCTCTGCGTGTGTCTTCATACTTGAAGGTCTTTTTCTGTTGGCGATGACTGCCTCCGCTGTCAGACCTGTCAGACTCTTGTTGCAGCGCTTTCGTTGCGAACCTTGGATGATGGTCCTGGGAGCGTTGATTCCAAAAACCGACTTCTACCCCGACAAGTTGGTTCTAAGGCATTTATCTACTGCTGTTGCTCTAAACCTAAAGCGTGACCATCAAGAAGAAGATTGTCCCTGCCAGATGCTTCATCTTTTGCCGTATCTTAGCGCAATCTGCCCAGCTTACTTGTTTGATGCAATGTCGCTGTCGATGCATAATGTTGCAGTCGAGCATCTAATTCTTCCTCGAACTTTTCTTTGTTTTTCGATGTTTTTGATGTCAACGTGTTGACATTAGAAGTTTGCCGTTGCCACTGATGCAAATGACTTCCATGGGAAGCTTGATCTGCTACTTCCATTGTCAGCGCAAATGCTTTAGCTTCAGTGAGCGATTTCGTACCTGCCATTCTTACGGCCATTTGTGTTTTTTCGTCCGCGATGGCATTTGTAAAGGCATCGGTTGTCATCTTGATGGCCTTTATCATGGCGTAATTCGGCAGCTGTTCCCCTTAAAGCAGCAAGTCCTAGATCAATCGACTTAGCTTCGTTGTCCCACACTGAGGAAAATATTAAATTCATTCATTTAATTTTAATTGAAACCTATTAAATCATCGTTGACTTGATTTAAACATGATTCTGTTTAAATTTACTTCATTTTGTGTTTGACTTTAAGGTGTTTGTGTTTGTTTTATTTAAACCTTTTAAATTTTGTTTCAAATAGAATTATGATCATTTTTTTTTCAAATATTTTCGTGTTTAACCCAAAAACGTTTCTGTGCGAAATAAATAAATACATAAATAAAAAGATACATTTCCAACCATTTTTATTTCCTTTTATTTAAAACTCATTCTGAAGTCTGAAATAGTAAAATTTTTTGTTTCAATCCCTTATTACACAACACACAATCACTTTTCCATAACACGATCACTTAAAATTTTTATGAAGGCATTTTTCACAACGGAAGACTTTCTGCTATTGAGGACTTCACGATTGTTTGTAAAAAGCCAGCTGGTTCATCCATAAAACGAAACCATTGAACCAAAACTAGAAATAACACAATAAACATTAGAAATATTGGTCGATTTCTCTATAAATGTAGATGTATATTAGTATAAATACGTACCTTTTATTTCTTCTAAATAAGAGCTTTCGTTGAACACAACAAAACCGCAACAGCTTGACTTAAAAAATCTATTTTCAATAAATTTTAGCAAGCAAACAAGACCTTTCCCCTTAACAGATTTACTTAGAATAACTTTTTCAAAGATGACGCGACAATGACGCCAACACAACGCAAGAAATTTACAGGTACACATTTTTGTACTTAACTTCGTTACAGTTTGATTAAAATCGATTTGAGTTTAAATGTAACTTTTGTGTTTAATTTCATTCTTTTGTAAATACTTTAAATTAGTTCAAATTTAAGACAAACATGTACGTATTTACTTCAATTTTATTTGAATTTGTCCAGTTTTGATCTTATTTCGTTTGTTTTAGTTTCAAATCGATTCGAGTTTAAGCATAATAATTTCTTTTAGGTGCTATTCTTTTAATTAAGCCAAACATGAATGATTTTGATTTCAACACGATTCCATTTAAGTCATAGTTTTTAAGAGTTTAAAAAGATTTCAATTTGTATTGAACCAAGTTCTGTTTGTTCATTTTGAACATGTAGCCAAATATGTTTCTTTTTGAATAACTCATAGTAGAGTTTTCTCAGTGCAGTGGCTTGTCAGCGCGGAGGCTTCGAAATGCCTCTTATAAATCGGATATTATGGTTGACTACCGAGCACAGGCAGCATTTTATTTTGCGTGACCTGTTGATGGAATATTCCTCTTCAGCTTCTCTTCGTTTTCAAGTTCCTTAGACAGGTGATCGATCGTTTTGCTGTTTTACATTTTCAACTTCCTCGCCCAACTTTGTTATTTGTCATGGAAGGGAATAATTTTAGGTAAAGAATAATTTCCGCCATTTTGAAAACTACTCATTAAACTACCCGACATTATTCAACTTTTGTAGGTATGTCTTACAATCAACAGAAGACATTTAATGTCAAATTTCAGCCGCTTACGACGACGCACGTCTTATTGTTTTGAAAGCACTGGAGATAGTTATAAATCAATTCAAATCAACAAATTTCCACCGATTGTGGGCGTGTCTCTGGGCGGATTTAAATATTTCATTTGTGTGGATCTAACGTAACATTTGTGTGCATCTAACGTACTAAATTTCAGCTTTTTTAGCTCAAAATTTAAGGTCTAACAATTGGTGACATACAGACTGACAAGGCTCATTGTTTAGAATTCGGAGAAGCTATCGGAAGCTTTTTAAAACCATTTCGACTGAAATTTTCGGAATTAAATTTCTTATCCAATGAATAAAAGATTAATCGATCCACAGATTAATCGAAAGCATTAATTTTCTCCAAGAGAGTGCAAAAAACTGTCAAATGCCGACGGACTACTAGATGTTTGTTGGTTTTTTCAATCTTCTGTAATTTTGTTCGTGATGCAATTTCAAGGGATCGAGGAAGTGTTTGAAAACCATTTTTATGAAGAAATTTTCAAAAAAATCATGAAGAAAATCATTATTCTTAAAAAAATCTAAGGTTGTCTGGCCCCTTTTTTGACGGTAGATCCAGGGAATTTATTGCTTCTAGCAGTGACAAGCGTAAGGAGATAGATAGAGATATTTGTAGATTTACAAGCTACTAGGGACGTAACATACAAACTAGTTTCCGTATTTCTGCTGGGGTTGTCAATTTCAATGACCAACTTAGGTAATATTGTCTTGAACCGTTTCCTTCTGCAACATAAATATTCCTAAAGATGCTTATACTGCTTAAACTTAAATACTTAAACTGCTGAAAACTGTCATCTTTTTGATTTAAGACTCTGATCATTTAATTTTTTTGAATAGCCCATGCACGATTCTGCACTTTTCTCTGCTATATGCTTCCTTTGATCCTTATGAGATATCTAGAGAGATTCAGTGAACTCAACGGCCACTATCTTGATATGATTGCATTGCTTCATCTCGTGCTCTGATCTATAACAAACCATCATCCGATTGAATGACGCACTGACCGGTCCCGACCCCACGATCCATACCCACCCATTATCCTTGCCTCTGCAACTGCGCAGTGAGGCCATAATTTGCCTCGATGCACCTAATAGAGTAGAAATTATGGCATCACGAAATGAGAATTTATGGCATACCCGCTCCGCGAGTGAAGCTTATGCGCGCGCGCACTTACATCTTACATGTCCAACAATTATTCCACTCCGAACCGACAATTGCGTTCCGGCCCGATTGCGCCATGCCATGATCCCGGCCGAGGATAATATGAATGCCTGCACTCGTAGGTGTGCTCTTAGAAGACAAACAACAGATGCCACATCGTGTGTTCTGAGGCTGTGAAAACCTGAAAATGGTAAAATCGTTTGGCCATTAAGATGAATTTATGGCGTCTGATTGTGCGAACCTTTGGGGGAAGTCCTGTCAGCTTTACTTGATTTTGCGGATTTTTCCACTCGAATTTATGTTTAACGAATTACACGGCTATAAACATCGAAATGCGTTATTAATAATGTTCGTGTTGTAAAGTGGAGTTTGTAGACCTGTACGTAAGGACATGACGAAACTTTAATTACACTTGCGGATCACGATGAGTTGTGAAAATAATCCCAGTCGATCAACGCGTCGGAGAGGAATTAAAATTTTATTGTTGGTCTAGGCTAGTGGGGTTTTTAATTGGTCTGGTAATTTATCTATATCGATGGTGATCCCTGTCATCTGATTACAAGTGTTGAAATTCCGGACTCTGTTTTAAACTTTTTCTAAAAAAAAGCTTTTGAATCAGCCTCGGAACTATAAATAAGTCTAAAAACCAGTGTTTTAGTGCAAGACCATCCGAGTTTCGGAGTTAAACTGAGATTTATACCTCAGAAATGAGTTTTTCAGTGAATTTAGAATCTCGGCTTAAGTCTTCAAACTTGATTTGTTAATCCCGGATCAACTCTGGAGAACAGTATAAACTTTTTTGAGTGTTTTTTCTGTGTGGAATTAAGGTTTTTCTGTGACACCTGAAAACAACTCGAACTTCTTTTCCTGTGTTTATTTTATGTGAAATTAGAGTTGGGCGATTCAATAATTTCGAGAGTCGAAGATTATGACATCTTGCCTGACGGAGTTTACCTGCACTGAAAAACTGTTCGCTGGGTTTACTCCAGAATCGTTCGTTCCGGGATTAACAGATCTTGATTTAAGCAGGGCTTAGCTCAGCACTCAAAAACCGTCCCTAAAAGTGAAAAAGTGACCAGCCTTTGTTAAAATTTTGACACCCAATTTTAATTTAATAATTTTACCCACTTAATAAGAATTTATTTTGCTTTCTTTTTCAGGTATGTACAATGGAACTTAATGCAAGGCTAAAAGCTCGTTTTGTAAGTACCTATGCAGAACACGTTCTTAAGCTTCCCGGAGTTATAACAAAGTCTTTTATCAAATTTCGAATTTTAGTTTAAAGAAGAAGAGTTGTGGTTTTTTTATTTTACAAATTTTATTATAAAATCTAAGTTATTACTTATATTTATTACAAATATTAATTTTATACGATTTTAAATCTTACACAATTCTTTTTCAGACACTTATAGCTAAAATTATTTCTGAATCAAATTCAAAGTTCACAATATTGACGATTTTTTTTTAAAGCTCAAGTCGGTTTTTGAAAATAAAAAAAATTACCGAGCTTGATTCTCATCAGCTGTCGGCATGCCCGTGACAGGAAATCGCAGCATAAACTCAGTAATTGTCTCAGATCGTTTCGCCATTCGTTCCACTCGTTTGGTCTTGGAGTGGACAACATCATCCAGGAAGTGCTTCCACTGAGACGATAGACTTGGTAGCTTAGACATGACCGATGTGATGTCCTCGTATTCACAGAATGTTTCATTTTGATTTTCGTCAATTTTCTCAAAGGACATTCTATTATTATAATTTGATGTTTGCTCGACGCTTGCTTAGTTGAACTGATTTAACTAAGCAACTGAGTCAACTGCTTATATAGCGGCTGCTCGGAGTTACCAAGCCTACCAGGTAGAATTAATCTGAGGCACTCACTTTTATTAGGGGATTAAGGCAATTTAACAATCCTTGCAAATTATTGTGGGCTGGGCTACCTAAGTCTGTGACAATATTTATCATTGCCATCAAATGCAAGCCAGGTGCTTAAAAAAGACAGAGAGAGCAACACATCACCTGGAATACTTGGAAAAATAAGTAGGTACAGGTATTAAATTTTTGCTTAGGTGAGCAATGCAACAGGTAGTGAACAGTGACTTACACATATTTTGACACTTTGTCCCTTAATTGTACGTTTTGGGTTAATATTTCGCTAATTACTTTTACAGCAACATTTTTGACTATATGTTGTGAAAAATTTGATATTGCCCCCTTAGGTGTTTGTTTTTGACAACCTTAAACTGCCTACACCAATGTCAGTTGGATTTTTCATCTTTCCATTATTTCAATATCAGTTGAGGCCCTACAATTTTTTGCCGAAGCCGAACGGCACTTTGGGAAGTTTTTCAAGACAAATATAACTCTCAGAGGGTTTTTTCTCAGACTCGCTTTAACTGGATATAATGAAATACAAGTTTTCAGTTTAAAATCTCAATCTTAGCAGTCAAGACCTGGGCTTTTGGCTCTGGCTCCTTCACATTAATGTACTTTTTTGAAAAAAAGCTTTTAAAAATAGTATTAAAAACTAGAATTTAACTTCAATACGTACAAAAAAAAATATATACAAAACTGAAATTGATGAGCCCTTTATTTAGGAGAGTCAAGGAAAAAATTCTGCTTTACAAAAATTTCTAAATAATAACTCCATTAAAAATTTAAATAAAATACGGTTTTTAACATTTCCCCGACTTATTTTTTATTACTGACTGAATTTTTAAAAACAATCCCTTTTTTAGAAGGAAGAATTATTGATTTAGGTTTTTTTTACTGTTTAGGGCCTCCATTTTAATACAGACAATTTTTCTTGCTTTTCATCTTCGAACGTAGGCTTTCAGAGTTATTAAAATGTTTTTCATACCTTTCTCATATAAATTCGACCAAAGTAAAGTTTAAGTTTTGCGTTGATTAGAATGACATCGTTCTATTGGACCCAGTGATAAAGTTTAATAGTGCGTATTTAAAAGTTTCAACCCTTATGATACGAACCTTTAAAGCATCCTATTCCAAAATCTTAGCCGCAGCACCTATGTTAAAAAAGAGAAAACATGGTAAGGTTATTCGTTAACATAAGCGGTTATTTTAAAGATTCCATTAATTTGGCAAGAAAAACAATACTTAAAATTCTACTACAGAATTTTAGCCTTTAAAATTCGTAACACTTCAACGAAAGACATCGTCCATCCAATGCACAATAGTAATTTTATATTCATGGAATGGAAAAATTTTAAAATACAATTTAGGATATAAATGGACCACATTGTAGAGGCCACTGAAAATCGATCATCATCATCATCATCATCATTTTCGAATGCCGCTTATCCTTTAAAAGGGTCGCGGAGTGAGGGTGGCTAAATGGTCCTTCCATCTTTCTCGATGCTCCGCCACCAACTCAAGAGACTCCGGCGCAATCCCCAGGCGGGACTCAGAGAGGTTCTTTACCTGATCCCACCACCTTTTTTTGTTGGCCTTCCAAGGGGTCGACGCGCTCGCATCTCGGCTAGCATGACCTGTCTAGGAAGTCTGTCAGGGGGCATGCGAACAATGTGTCCAAACCATCGAAGAATCGATCGCTCCACTCGGAGAAGTAGCTGCTCAACATTAAGATTCCTACGAATACTGACGTTTCTCACTCTGTCCCTTAGAGTAACACCAGCAACGCACCTCAGGAATTTCATTTCAGCAGCTTGTATACCCGCGATCTAATTCTTTCGGTCATTACCCAAATTTCATGACCATAGATGAGGGTCGGAACGAACACTGAATTAAAAACTGAGATCTTTGCTTTCACTCCAAGCTCAGCTTTCCTGATGACCGGCCGGCGCAGTTCCTTTACTATTGCTCCAGCTTGGCCAATTCTACAGGACAACTCAGTATCACTCCTCCCATCTTTCGTGAAAAAGACCCCGAGATACTTAAACTTTTCCACCTGTTTTAATGGAACTCCATTTGCAGGGTACACTGCACAGGAGAATTGGGGCTTCACCCTTTAATCACCCATATATATCCCTAATAGGGGTGTTTTTGCCATATTTTTATAGCAAGAGGTTTATTTTACATTAACACTTTTTGACTTAAATTATGCGTCAAAACTGGTTTTCTTAATTTCATTTGAAACTTTTAATAATAATTGATAAAAAATTTGGCACTTCGGTTTATAAGAGGTGGTTGAAACTACCCTTAAAAATGAGTTTGGCCATTTTAAGAGCTAACGAGATGACCTAACTCTATTATAGTTTTTTGTGCTTCTGATCACGAATTTCACGTGTTTTTTTTCGTAGTAAATAAAGGTTTCACCCTTAAATTAGCAAAAACTACCCATTATAAAGGAGAATTTTGCTATGTTCACGCTTTGAACCATAATTGATACGAAAAAAATGTTTTTACTTTTAAATTGAAAATTAAGTAGCATGATCAGGAACCCCAAAACCTATGATGGAGAAAATCCCACCCCGTTGGCTCTAAAAATGGCCAAACTCATATTTAGGGTAGTACCCATCAACCCCCTTTTACTAACCGTAGGGTTGAGTTTGTTTTAATTATTATTGAATGTTCACCTAAGAGTGAGAAAAACAAATTTTTTGAATGGTTTAAGTCAAAAAGTGTAAATATAGAAAGAAAAAAACACTTTTAGGGTTGATTAATTTAACTCGACTGCTAAAATTTATGTTAAACATTACTTATTATTCAAATTAAGGTAAAGCAATATTGTTTTTACATCAATTAGCACTCAAAGCGAGAATATAGCCAAAACACCCCTATTTAGGGATATATTTGTGCGATTTTTCTACTATAGTGCAAAAAACCTATAGTAGAGCAAATTTGGTGGTGGCCAGAGGGTATACAACCAAAGTCGCAAATTAACTGGAGTAAAAGCATTTTTTGAAAAATCAAAATACTGCGGCAGTTTTTCGGTCTTCGATCCATTTGTTCTCTCTCTTCGAGAATATACTTGAATATAGCTTTTCATGTTGTCTATTCTCATATAAATATAAAGAATAAGCAGCACGAAAAAGTAACAAAACTAGTGGGAGGGTTAAAATCCGCTAAGGTGAATCGTTGAATACCCTATCCCAATTGACCACTGCGTTAAGCTCCGAATGGCGTCATGAATTGTGGTTGTTAAATTTCAGTTTCTGTTAATAATTAGTTGTATTTGAAACATGTCAGTTACTTCTAAAACTTCCCTTTACAATAAAATATTTTTTTTGTTCATATTTTTTATCAGAAGTGGTATAGGTGCATGTGTTGATTGCAATTTCAATAAAGAGATTGGTTTATACTTAGAAACGCCCCCAAAAGTTTTTTTTTTTTTATCCGTGGGTAGGAAAAATCTTCATAGGCACTACTACGTGCTCATAGTAGTCTGAGATTCTTACTCACTAAAAAACCTCCCATTTTCGGTCAGACTACGACTAAGTTTCCTTAACAAGTAGTTCAAGCTTCTGTAGTAATCGCGTGTGGCAGGCTGCCTTCCAACGAACGCATCTACAATACCGTCAATTTATGCGATTTCATCTTATGCTGCTAGATCTAACGGTCTCATTCGTTGTAGTCGGCGCGTAAGATTTGTCTGATCAAAATTTCGGATAATTTCATTGTTGCAATGTCCGCGAAGACGAGTACTAAGTTTGCGAGCAAAGTTTGTTACCTCGTCAGTCACGGCTGCGATTCCTAGACCTCGGTGTAGATCGCTATTTCTTATGTACCATGGAGCATTAACGATTGCTCTGAGTGTCTTATTTTGAAAAGTTTCTAAAATAGATACATTGCTCGTTTAGTACAACCCCAGAGTTGTATACCGTACCTCCAAGATGGGCTTAGCACTTGCTTATACAAAAGCAGTTTGTTTTATATGCTTAGTTTCGAAAATCTTCCGATAAGCCAATTCATTTCTCTTAACCTGATTTCGAGCTTGTCGCGTTTCTTTTTAACGTGCGGCTTTCATTTAAGTTTTGCGTCTAGAGTCATTCCTAGATATTTCGCTTCATTTGAGTACGGGATTTGTACGGAGTTAATGAATAAAGGTTTGTTGTTTATCTTTTTATAAGTAAAGTTAACATGCGTTGACTTAGTTAAGGACGACTCGCAATCTCTTCGTCCAGTCGCATATTTTGTCTAAAGCGAGCTGGAGTTTCCCTGTTTATAATTCAACTGTCGTATCAATAGCGAGAATAGCAGTGTCGTCAGCGAACGTAGCTAAAATTGTTCCCTCATCGTGGGGAATGTCTCTTGTATAAAGCAAAAATAATATTGGACCGAGAACGCTTCCTTCCGGAACCGGCTTTTATTTCTTTGAATTCCGAGTACTTATTTTCGTACCTTACGCTAAAGATTCTGTCTTCAAGGTAAGACTCTAAGATTCTATAGAGCTTTTCTGGTAAGTTTAGCCTTAACTTGTACTTCAGGCCTTCGTGCCACACCTTGTCGAAGGCATGCGATACGTCGAGAAAAGCGCTGGTACATATCTTTTTCGCTTCCAGAGCTTTTTCGATTTCGTTTGTTATTCGATAGACCTGGTCGATTGTTGAATGCTTTTTTCTAAATCCGAATTGGTGATCCGGAATCAATCGTCTTTCTTCGATGATTGGTTGCAACCTTTTCAGCAACTCTTTCTCGAATACCTTAGATATTATCGGCAGTAGCGAAATAGGTATGTATGACTTTTTATCGTTTGGACCTTTTCCTGGTTTCGAAACCATTATGACCTCGGCCACTTTCCTTTGCCTTGGAACGTATAAAACTCTCATGGAAGCGTTAATGATATAGAGTAGCTTGACCAAAGCTTTTTTCGGTAGCACCTTTAGAATGACGCTAGTAATTAAGTCGTAGCCAGGGGCTTTGTTGTTTTTCAGATTATTTATCGTTTGACGAAGTTCAGCCAATGACACGGTTTTTATTCTATAATTATCTTGTACCACATAAGGATTGAGCTCCTCGACCAACGGTTCCCCGTCAAACGGTTTGAATGTTTCTTCTAGGTAATCTGCAAATAAATCCGCTTTTTCTTTGTCTTCTCTTGCCCATTCGCCGTTGCCTTTTCTAAATGGCGCAGAGTGTGCTATAGGCTTCTTAACGGACTTGACTGCTTTCCAAAGAGAGTAGTTCGAACCTTTATCGGCAGTCAAACTTTCGAGGTAAGCAGTAGTCTCGCGACTTTAAAAATCTTGAAGTTCGTGCTTCAGTTTGTTAGAAAGGTGGTTCAAGATGGTCTTATCCTGGGGTGCTCGCGAACGTTGCCATCTCTTGCGCGCTTTCCTCTTTTCGAATATTAGCTCTTCTATTTCTCGCGGATATATTGTTCCGCTGTTCGATAATTTGGACCTCCGAAAAGAAGTGTTATTCCCCGCAGCGCTCTGAATAACTCTCACGAGTTTATCTAATTCGTCTTCTATTTCAAGTGGCGTGTTGAGCGGTACATTTAAAGCTATGTTTTTTGCAGTGTTTTCTAAAGCCGTCCCAGTCGGTGTTGTTGTAAGTTAATCTAGACGCTCTTTTCTTTTTCGCTAGCTTCCACCAATTTTCAAAAGAATTGCCGAGTTATCTGAACAGAGATCAAAGCGTTCTTCTACGTTCGTAAGGTAACGAGGTACCCCCTTGGCGATAAAGAAGTCGCTTCCAAAAGTGGCCGTGGCAAAAATTTTTTCATTTCAGTTGATAGCTTACGCATATTTCTGAACATTTTAAAGTGCATTTTTTTTGGCTATAAGGCAAATACAGTGGACGTCCAGTATAACGAATGCCAATATCACGAACGTCCAGTATAACGAGTCACTATTTGAAATTTGAATGATAAAATATTTTTAATACTCCATATAACGAATTCTCTGTAATTTTAGGGAAAAGAAATAAGACAAAACCTGAGAGTCGCTGTTTTTTTCTAACACGGCTCGATAGTTGTTTTTGCCTTTGCTTCATATGCACATTAAAACGGTACATGCAACAAGCTGAAGTTTTTTTTTCTGACGCCCTTTGATATTTTTTGCAGTTGAAGTTTTGCTTTTTTATCGATGTAGTTCAAATTTGTGTTTGGTAGGATTAGGATCAATAGCGAAGTGCCTACATATTTAATGATCAAAAAGCTGTCGTTTATGCCGTTGTGGTTATTTTAATGTTCTTAGATCGAATTATTAGTTTCGGTACAACGAATCTTTCGATATAGCGTATTGGTTGAACATTATATCTTTCGTCAGACTGGACGTCCACTGTATATCGAATAAAAAAATCGTTTATATGAATGGAAATTAAGTATGACCACGCCCATATGGGGCGGCTTTTGCTTTTTTCGAAATGCCAATCGCTCTTAGGCGAGGATAACGCATATCAAATTTTAGCTTCCTACGACAACTTTGATTTTTCAAGCTAATACATAAAGTGGGCGTGTCAGTAGGCGGATTTCCAAAATTTTTACACTTGTACTGCTTCGGGACCTAGAAAGAACAAATACTAAGTTTCAAGTTCCTAACTCAAAATTTAAGGCCTAACAACTACCGACAGACGGCCGGATGGACATGGCTCATTCGATTTACAATTCGGTCTTGATCATATGCCCTTTAGGTCTTGGGGTCTCCGGTGACTATTTCTCTATGTTACAAACTATGAATCAAACTTGCAACAATTTTAAATGAATTCTTTTTTAAAACTGGTTCAGAAGTGGGCGTGGTCAATGCTGGGAGCAGTACCTCATGCAAAAAATGTATGTTCTGACTCAAAAGCAATATAGCGAAAACTTGATTTCAGTGTTTCTTTTTTTTAAATGGTGGTGGTTACACATACAGGTCTGAAGTGAGGGGTGTCTGTAGACGGATTGGTTTTTTTAAACTTGATCTGGCCCAAAGGAAAATTTAAGCCCAAACATTTTTTACATGCGGACGGACATGGCCTTATCAACTCTCGATTATGTCTCTAATAGGTCTTAGGGGCCTACGGTGATTACTTCTCTGCGTAACAAACTATGTATTCAACCTAATGTACTCTGGTTGGGCTATAAAAGTCCACGACAAAAGAGATCCGGTAAAGAATTGACGTCTTTAAGATTAACATATAAAACTAAGTCTGAATTGAAGCTATATTTTTGTCAATAAATGTTGGTTTTTGACTCTTTCAACTTAAATCTCAACTTTCAACAGATTTTCGCGACGTTTCGTCAATTATTTGTCGACTTCCTCTGGAAAATTGGAGGTTATTAATATATCTAAAAATGACAATTCTTAGTATTTTTTTTAAATATTTGCACCAGTTTTTCGACCGTTTAAGTTTTATGTATCCCCGACGAAGTCGACAAATAGTCGAATAGATTATTGTCTTTTTTTGCGTTTGAAAAAAAAAAAAAACGAAAGGAAAACCAAATAAAATTACTTTAAAGTTTGAATACTGGTACAAGCAAACAGTCGTACTATGAAAATATGTCCCTCAAAGGAACAGTTCGGTAGAGTGGGTGCTAAAAAAGATTCGAGGAATCCTACAGGAGTTATATTATTATTATTATAAATTCTTTATTTCGTTTTAGAGTTTACAGAGCAATTTACAAGAATAATAGCATGGCAAAAACCTGTCGTCTGCCTGAAGAGACATTCAGGCAGACGACAGGTTTTTACCATGCTATTTTCATAATAGAAACAATATAAACGCAAATGTATTTTTTCTTATTTAATAATATAATACATTATATACAATTTAAATAAAATTATTAGCTTGGACGCAAATGGAGAACTAACCTAAAAAGTGGCATAGTGTGGCAATTTTAATGATTTGAAACATAAAATTAAATAAGTTATACTACTGAGTGAACAACTGATGTTATGACATAAAGCTATTACGGTAGGTAAGAGCTTTCTTGCAATTTTTATACAGGCTTAGCCATCCCTCGGTTCCATTCATAATATCGTAAAAGCGTGGCAAAGAAATCTGACTTTGTTGGAAATATAACCTTCGAATTTCTGTAAAATAGGACAGATAGCAATGAAGTGGTAGACATCTTCGTTTTCCCTTCCATTGCATAAACTACACAATTTTGGCAAATCGTTTCGATGAGGTGTAAAGTTCAGGTTCAGAATTTCGACTCTGGTTTTAAAGACAGTACTAATTACTTGGGATGAAAATTCTCTGCGAAAATAGTTAGCAACAGAAAGCTGGTGGTTTAAGTTTTTGTAGACATTCCGAGATGTGGAAGAAGTTGCTTTGGAGAGGTTTTGAATATATAGCTTTTCGTCTACCATTGAAATCAGATCAGAAAACTTGTCCTGCCATTGATCAACATTAGACTCTAACAAAGAAAGCACTGTGTCGTGGGATGCTGCAATCTGGTTCCATTCTTTAAAAGGCGAGGCATTAGTACGGAGAAGTTGTAGCATGATTGATCTATGTAGGCAACTGTTATTCCTTTTCATTACACTTGTTATATAGTTCGCGTTTGCTTTCAGACTTTGTATATAAATGGGCGTAATACCTGACTCAACGTAAATAGCGTAATTCGGTGTTGAGTTAGGGAGCTTGAACAGGCGCTTGAAAAAGCGCCTGTGGACTACTTCAAAGGCTTCAAAGGCTGTAAATCCGAAAACTTGGACTCCATAACACATGCAGGCATTAACAGTCGCACTGAAGACTCGATATTTTGAGGCCAGATCAATATTTTGATTTGCGAAAAACTTAGGAAACATCATGTTCAGAGCAAGTTTGGCCTCATTACTTTTGTTAATAGAGTGTTTAACAAAGTTATGGTTGTGCGTTAGTAAGACGCCCAGATACTTAAACTCATGAGCAACCTCTATGCGAGCGTTAATAAGAGACCAATTTTCTCCTGGTAGTCTACTTTTTTTCCGGGCCTCAAAGATAAGAATTTTCGTCTTTTGCGCATTAATCTGAAGTCCCCAAGTATCGCAGAACGAGACGAGTCTGTTAATTTGCAGTTGGAGCGTAGATGGATCAGCGAGCAAAACCAAATCGTCAGCATAGAGCAATGCTTTCACCAATATGCTAGCAAAAGGAACGCCGCCAGGAATTAGTTGACTGATTTCATCAATGAACAGGGCAAAGATAAGAGGACTTAGGATACACCCTTGAGGAACACCTGCTGTTGTTTCAAACCAGTCAGAGAACTCGGAACCATCCCAAACAGTTGCATTCGATAACGCCAGGAAATTGGAATACATCATCAGAAACTTACGAGACACCCCTAAGCAAGACAGTTTGTACATCAAAGCCTGCCTATTCACTTTGTCAAAAGCAGCATTGAAATCTACGAAACAAGTATACAACTTGCCTTTCTTCTCTATATATTTTTTTTTAAACCTACAGGAGTTTTGGATTGGCTGTATTATGCCAACCAAACTCAATCCTAGATCAAATCTTATTCAAATGGAGCTGCCCTAGACGCTGGACCCACACAAAAGAAGATTTACCTCTTGCAACGCAAGAGGTGCAAGTTATTTGGCGTAATTAGTTTGTGTAATTTGTGCATGATAATTAAAAATTTCTTGTGTGAAATTGAATTTTTATTCTTTCCCTGCTTAGTGGTAAGCGGTTTTTTTTTTTTATTATATTTACTCCTCTCCCTAAAGCTTTTCAAAACTGCACTCACCTAAGTTCTTTCTAACACATGCATACGTATTATTTTCTCAACTCTTATACGTTTTACCACACGCTGTTTTACACTAATTTCCAGTAAATCACTATCTCTGTCTAAAGCTTTCACTGTACCATTAAATTAAATATAGCTTATAATATACTTTCATGTCCTTGTTTTTGGCAGTGAACTTTAAGCGACTTAGTGGCGCAAAGGTAGGGTGTTAGGTTGACGAAGTTGTTATTCTCCGAAAGTCTAGGTTCGAATCCCCGCGGTTGTTTCGAAGATTTTTTTTTTTTGTTTTGTTTTTTTATTTCTTTGCGTAGTGGTTTGTTTCAAAATATTTTAACTTTCGAATTATTCGTTAATAGGTCCTTTTAATACCAACATTTTTTTTTTTCTCTCGAAATGGCCTGTTCAGCCGGAAAATGTTGCGATAGCAAAATCAATGCCCCTCTATATACTTGCCATGGTCCTTGTGGTAACCACTTTCATGCTAAATGCGTTGGCTCAACTGCCGCGTTTCTTGAAAAAGTCAACTCATCTCAGCTAGCTTTCTGGTATTGTCAGCCTTGTCGTAAGATTTCCCTGTCCCAACTGTCTTTTAAATTGTCATCCTTTAAGCATGACATCAAAAAACTGTCGAAGAATTTCAATGACTTGCTTGATAGTTTTAATTCAGCTGTGACTAACGTCTCATCGTTTTCCAGTGTCAGTTATTCTACTGATGCAGCCACTGAAACAGATCCTGACCCCCTATCTTCATCTTTTAACACTCAGAAAATTGACGTCTCTACCTCGACAGAAGTTCTTCCTCTTTCTCCTTGCCTTTCTCTGTCATTACCTAATGACGATATCGCTTCCACATCGTCGGCAGCCCCTTTGACTGTGCTAAGTCCCCTTTCGGAAAACGCGAATCGCCAGACTAAAACTATATCTAACATTGAGCCTAAACGTCCTAACTTGAGGACCCGTAATAAGAAATCAATCATTGAGGTCTCTTCAAACTCATCGCCTCCGTTAATTAGTATTGCTTCTCAAGATATTACAGCCTCTGTTTCCAACTTACCCTCCAATTCTTTACAATCTGTGCCTAAGCCAAAAATAATTTTTGTTTCTAGGCTTAAACCGGAAACTACTGCTGATGAAGTTGTTCATCATCTGATTTCACAAAAAATCATCTCTACTGGTTCTATTGTAAAATGCACGAAACTCAGTAAGCAAAACAGCTTTGTGTCGTCGTTTAAATTAGTATCCCCACCCGCTCTTTTCGACTCTATTTGTAACAGCACAATCTGGCCAACTAACACTCTGGTCAAGGAATTTACATATCGATCCACAAAGGCTAAGCCACAAAGTAAACAAAACATCTTTTCAAAAAACTAAGCAGCAGGCTAAGCTGCTTCTATCAGAATGTTCGATCGATCCGCAGCAAACACAAATCGGAAGATGTATTTAAAAATTCAATGGTTTTTCCTCATGACGTCATTGTTTTGACTGAAACTTGGCTCAATGCTAGTATTACTGACGCGGAGCTCTTTAATAATGAGTTTCTAGTGCATAGAAAAGATCGTCATAAGGACGATTTGAAAGCATTGGGTGGAGGAGTTCTCACCGCTGTTCGGAAACACATTAATTCGTCGAAAGTTCCCTTCCCCTTTTCTGTCAATATGGAAATTGTATGTGTAAAACTTGATTTCAAGCCTTATTTTGTATATGTTGTAAACACATATATCCCTCCCGATAGCTCTGCTGAAATATACTCGGAGCTAGCAAAAGCCCTTGATTATATTTTCAGCCTTTCATGTTGCAATAGTACTGTTCTCCTAATTGGTGACTTTAACCTTAGTCCTCTAAAATGGGTACCTTCAGACGATAGTACGTATTTTATTCCATGTGTTTCCTCTGCTCAAACGGCACTTAATAAACTAGACAATATTCTTTCCTCTGACTTACAGCAAATAAGCTGTATCAAAAATATTAATAATCGAATTTCTCGATTTAATCTTTTCATCAGACGCTGTTAGTACTGTTGCCTGTAAGTCCACATGCAACATTACTAAAATAGATACTCACCATCCACCACTGGATGTATTTCTTGACTTGAACGGTCTCATTCATGAGAATAATAATTCATATGATCGTTCATACATTTTTGATTTCAAAAAGGCTAACTTTCACGCTCTCTCAGAAGAGTTAACCAGGTTAGGTATTTCTAACGTTGCGAACTCTTCTGATGTAGACTACTGCGTGGATAATTTTTATTCTATTTTGAATACCTCCATAGGTAATATTATTCCTAGAAAATTAAAAAAAAACGAAATTTGTGACCGTCCCTGGTATACTAGTGAACTTAGATCCTTGCGTAACAAACGAAACAAGGCTTGGAAATTATATATAAAAAGTTTAAATCATACAGACCTCGAAAGATTTATAGTAATTTTTGAGGAATTCAAAGCTCTTTCGGACTATCTATATAACAATTATATCTCTCAAATGGGAGCATCATTTAAATCTAATCCATATAAATTTTGGAAATTCGTCAATTCGAAGAGAAAGACGGATGGATATCCAGCGAATTTAACGTATAACAGTAACTCATCTAATGACCCTGCCGTGATTTGTAATTTCTTCGCTCACAACTTTTCTAAATCGTTCAGAGATGGTCCGTTTCCTGTCGACACGGAATACTTTGAATATCTTAAGCATTCAGCACAAGTCAGCTTTAATGGAATACCAGTTGCTTTTGAGTCTATTAAAGAGTTTATGTCTAATCTTAAAGAGGATTGTTCTGCAGGACCAGACGGGATTCCACCTATTTTGTTAAAAGAATGTAAGGATATACTTGCCTTTCCCCTCCAACATCTATTTAAGCTGTCGCTTTCTTCTGGAATTTTTCCAAACGCTTGGAAGCTATCGTATATAACCCCTGTTTTAAAAAAGGGAGATAAGTGTGATGTGTCAAATTACAGACCAATTGCAAAGCTATCATCCATACCTAAACTTTTCGAGCAAGTTGTTTGTGATAGTCTTGTATTTTTCTGTCGCAATATCATTTGTAGAGAACAACATGGCTTTGTGAGAAACAGATCCACTGTCACTAACCTCGTGTCCTTTCACAGCAAGTGTACCAACGCTCTGGAGAGTCAATTTGAAGTTGACTGTATTTACACAGACTTTTCAAAAGCTTTTGATCTAATTTCACATGAAATTATTGTTTTTAAACTTACATCGCTAGGTTTCCCACCTAATTTCATATCTTGGATTATATCTTATCTTCACTTGAGAACTTATCAAGTAAATTTCAGAGGGACTAAATCAAATATCTTTTCCGCGGTATCAGGTGTTCCCCAAGGGAGCCATCTTGGTCCTCTTCTCTTTATACTCTCAATTAATGATTTCCCGTCAAGTGTGAAACATAGTGATATTCTTGCATATGCCGATGATATGAAAATATCAAAAACAATAAAGTCAGTGTCGGACCATAGTTTTTTGCAGTCAGACATCGACAGTTTCACCATCTGGTGTGATAAAAATGGACTCACACTTAACCCAAATAAGTGTCAGGTTATGACGTTCTCAAAAAAACGTACGCCGACGGAGTTCTCATATACAATAAACAACCACATCCTTGGTCGTGTCTTTCGATTTAGTGATCTTGGTGTTTTCTTTAGCTCCGATCTTACTTTTTCCGAACACATTAATCATGTCGTTAATAAGTCTAACTGTATGCTGGGGTTTATTAAAAGATGGGCTAAGGAATTTAATAATCCTTATGCAACTCTTTCGCTGTACAATAGTTTCGTTAGGCCACGCCTCGAATATGCTTCACAGGTTTGGACACCATCCCAAATTTGTTATGCTGACAGGATTGAGGCTATTCAGAGGAGATTTATCCGCTTTGCTCTAAGAGGCCTTCCTTGGGAAGATCCATTTCACCTTCCACCTTATTCCCAGAGGCTAAAATTACTTAATCTGCAGAGCCTGTCTCAAAGACGTATTAACACCGATCTCGTTTTTATTCAGCAAATATTGTTAGGTCACATTGACGCACCTGACCTCTTGTCCTCTTTCAAATTTAAATTTCGTGGTGGCTCTTATAACCTACGTAATATCAATCTGTTAAGCGTTCCGAATCATAGATCGAATTACGGCATGCATGAGCCTATTACACGCATGAGTACCCTGTACAATTTATATAGTAGTGTTCTAGATTTTAATATAGACAAAGCGACACTGAAAAAGCTGCTTAAGCAATTGTAATTTTCTTTCTTTACGTGTATCTATTTTATTACTTTTTTCCTATTTTCTTAATTTTTGTGTATTTGTGTATGTGTTAAGTGATCGTTACATTAACCACTAACACCTGCACTAGTTGATGAGCCTGTGTAAGCAATATTTTGCTTGGCAATTTTCTGTTTGTAGTTGCTGCTTGCTTTAAGCACCCTACATCACAGATCTGATAGTGCAGTAATTGAATGTCTTAATTGCCAAATTTACGCTATCCTGCCCTCGCAACGACTCTGTTTCTTTCTGTTTCTTCAAATGGATTGGTGCATAAAACTCTTGTTTTCGGTTTAACAATTCTAATTCACTTTAATGACTCGACTTGATTGGGATAGAATGTCTGCTGTTACCTTTCTATTTCTGGCTCACAAAAGAGGTCAGCACGTAACGATGTAATTTTCCGAAACAATCAATTTACCTATCAATCTTCGTCCACTTAATTTGATAGAGTTCTCCTTTGCAGTTGTGCGCCAGCCCTGCCTCTTTATTCCCTTTCAAGTTCCTGCAAGGCAAAGGCAATTGCTCATTTTGAGTAAATCACATCCATCACGCAATCACGATCTCGTCGGCAATCGGTGCAGATCTGGGGATCTCCTCAAGATGCAGACCCTATAGCTCTTCATTTACAGGCATGTAGATACACGAGAAAAGGTGGTTTCAACCGATCCCTCATCCTGCAATAAACTCTGGTGTTTAACCAAGAAAGCCGGTAATTTACTTGTAAGGAGAATAAACTAAAAAAAAAAAAAACGAAAACAAGGCCGCAATGCTATTCTGGTTCTGGCAAAAATAAGTTTTAAGAGGAATTTTCGAGCCCAAACCACCAATTACCAGCATTGATGCGGGGTAAAGTATCTGCCACCTAAATTATCCGCGTATATGAAAAAAACTTCAGTGAAAAGCCTCTAAAGAACTCGGATTTATAGCAGAGTCTTGTTTTCGGTTTTGTTTATCTTCGCTGATCAAAGCCTGCCTGCTTGCTAACAATTATATACACAGTTACAGCCTGCACTAAGATGCTCAAGCTCTCTTGAACTGGATTTTTGCAGGCCCCACCCAAACCTTTAGGATCACTGTCGGGCAAAATAGAAAGTCCAATCGATTTCAATTGCACAGCACACAAATCGAAAGGCAATGAGCCACTAAGCCGCTTACCATGCCTTAGTTTATGGACTTGATTTAGTGTTAGATCACTTCGATGTGCGCCTTAATGTGGCCATATTGGTCGTCGCGTCATCGCAACTGATCGTATAAAGACGGACAACAAATTGCATTGCCCCACGGCTAATGGGATCGAAGCGACCTCTATGGCAAGATAATTAGTCACGCGTCAGACGGACGGAGTGCATTTGGCCGACAGTTCTCCGAAAAGTCGTTGGCTTTTCAAACAGCATTATGCGGCCAAGTAGGTACCTATTGCTGTCCTCCACTGGAACAGGTTTCAAAAACAAGGTGTCACTGCATGCGGCGCAAATTCGCTGGATAAAATCACTCCGTGCAGACGGACGGACGCATGCAGATGGGTGATGTCGTTGGCGAGATTTTGCATACACTCCTCGTACGCAAAGGATCATGTTTGTTTCGGTGGTCACCGTTGTTGGGACAATTTAATTAACGTAGTTCTCACGTAATTAAAATGTCATTTTTATCTTTATCTGATGTGTTGTATGTGTGCACTTCGTGTTGTGATTGCATTAAGCGTTTCAGATTAAACACACTTCAGTCAGTGTGTTTAATCTGAAACGCTCAGCTTTAGCTATAAGCCGCTGGCTGATGGAATGTGGCAACTATGTTAGCTAGGACTTTTTGATTTTCTACTCGTAGGATCTCTGAATCTTCTGGAGAGGATTGAAATCGTTATATTGGTTTTAATTCTAGTCTTTTTAGATCTTTTATCATTGCACCTGCCTTAGAAAGCTTTCTAGGATATTAATGGCTTATTTTTACATTTGAACGGTTTTTTTTTCTCTCTGCTGGACTTTTTTTTTAACCAATCTGGTTCCTGGAAGACTCGCAAAAAGTTTTTTCTGCCAAGTGACAACAAGAAATTCCGAGACAGAACCACTTCTCTACAATTTGAGGTTTACCCAAAACTGTGGCCAAGACACCGGATTAAGTTTTCCTTCTTTTTTTAAAATCTTCCAAGTCGCTTTATCCAATTAAGCCACATTCGTCACTTTAATCGCTGAGACCAGTTCTAATATTTTAAAAAATATAGTCCTTCGAACCGGATCTAAGCCAATAACGGAAGTCTGCGATCTAGATACCTTTGTGGCCAAGACACCGGATTAAGTTTTCCTTCTTTTTTTAAAATCTTCCAAGTCGCTTTATCCAATTAAGCCACATTTGTCACTTTAATCGCTGAGACCAGTTCTAATACCTTAAAAAATATAGTGCTTCGAGCCGGATTTAAGCCAATAACGGAAGTCTGCCAGCTTCGTTGATCTGATTTCCCTTAAAGCTACCTTAAGTTTTCTTTCTTAAGAAACCACTTCTTTGTCCTAGGCGAATCGAAGGTAAGGGTAGTTTCTCTTCCCCAAAAATATGTGACAAACGACGCGCCTTTTAATTAACCCATCATTTACTCTTTGGGGTTTCTGTGTCTTAGCTTGGCTCTATGCAATCTTTGTTAGTTTCATATTTTTATGAGCCTTACTTATGAGCCTGGACTGAATATCTTACAGTCACTGTTCCTTTTAGGACTTACGCTCGAATTTATTGTTCCTATTTTTCGCCTATTGTTCGTCCTTGTGGCACTTGCCATTGAGGGTACATTGCACTTAGTATCAGGGTTTCTTTTTCTCATCTATTCAGTGCTTATAATTGGACTTAAAACCCCATCATTAACAATACAACACCACAATACCAATTTTGCCAGGCTTAGCAGTGATCAAACGTCGCTTCACGTCCACTTCTCCGATACCAGAATAGGAAGCACTTTGCTCACGGAAGCCACCGACTCTAAATTCACACTCTGTGCAGTAAAACCCTCCGATGTTACTGCGATATGCTCGATTTAACCATGTCGAGTGCCGCCTCTCTATCTCGTCGGTCAAAAAAGTAGTAGCTAGTGGCGTGGCGCTTGGCCTATTGAATTTGCGAAGATTCGAGACCGACTCTTGTGCTGCCCTCGTTGGATTACATGTTCAGAGGCTGATGCATTAGAATCGAATCGATATCAGCAAGCTACGGAAACTTGGATAGTTTTATGAAACCTCACAAACTAATCTCTTAACCGCGATATTGCAGTCAACTTCAGTTTGACATGGCCGATTCTCAATGTTGTCTGACACTAAGCGAGCTGGCGATTATAGAATTTTGCTGTGCATATTTTTGAAACCGATTAGCGAAGACCCGTTCCCGAAAAATCTTATTTGAAAGCGATATTTAATGCTGGGGCTGAAACCCACTATAGATTTCGACCATCTTAAGAAGGGGGCAGACTGCTTCCGGAAAACGCTCAAAGATTGGTCAATGAAGAAAGACAATGGAAGAACGCTCTTGTCCCGCATTAGCAACGAAGCAGCTAGATGCACGTCTCAATAAAACAAAACTCCTGAGACTTTCCTATGGATAAGCATTGTTGTCAGGCTTAGCAAAAGTGGTTATGAATACACAATCCAAAATAACTCAACTTAATGGTGCACCTTTGGCTAAAGACTTAAAATAAGAAACAAGAAGTAAAAGAAGGAAAGAAACGGAAGCAAAATTACCAACGTTTTTCAGGCCGAGAACGGTGTGGATGATTTTATATTACAGCTCTGGGAGCAGTCAAATAGAATTATGTTCTATATACTTTGGATGGAAGCACCGCATGGGCAGAGCGGGTCAGAAGCTTGATCTTTTCCATCTAGCTTAGGTAGAATTCCGTCTTCCCGCGGAGGTCCGTAATCGGTTCAGGTTCATTCAACACTTTCCTCGCTATGTAGTTAAAAATCTAATTTTCTGCTTTCGTTTTAAAATATATTGCGCCTGCCTGAGTTAGCCCATGAAGGTGACAAGGATTCTTCCTCAGAAACGCCTGTAAGCAGAGGTGCGTACTTGTGTAGGTGATTTTCAGTGGCACCCCGGAAGGTACCAACACTAGTTCTTGAATCACGTTTGTCCTCGTCCTTATTATGTGGGAAGCTTTGGTTAAGTGCTTTATATGTATAAATGTGCGGTATAAGGTGACAAAGTGTTGACTTAAAATATACACCATCAAGAGTTAGGTACTCGCAGTCCTTTTCTGGCTCTTTTTTTATTGAGTTGGGAGCAACAGATGGGTTTGTTTTTGCTGTGCTGTAGACATTATTAGACTTAATTAGAGTCTTTCACCTTCACTCTAGGTCAAGGGCAACACAACAAAGCATGTATTAACCTGAGCCAAATTTGCCTTTGTTGCCTTATTAAGGGGATTTCTTTTGAGGAGCACCTAAGAAAACCGGATATAGGTGAAAAAAAGCCTTTGCAGATTCTGCGCCAAGACCAGTAAAATATGCGATCACCTCCTGGGATCTTGTATAAGCAAAAACGCTCATGTTATTAACACCTGTCCAAAAGCGTCCCGTCCAAGAACCTGTCTAACTCGTCTAGTGAGTAGCAGTTTAGGACTTGAATTTCTAAAATTTAATTTTAATTTTAATTTTAATTTTAACTTTAATTTCTTGTCCTTACCGGCCACCAAGCTTTTGCTAGACACTTGAATGTGTTAGGCTTAAGCGAAACTACCACCTGTCTTGCCTGTGGAGAGGACGACGATACAGCGGAACACTTTCTCTGTAGTTGTCCTGCCTTTGCTCGCATCAGGTGGCGGATCTTTGGGGCTGACGTGGTGAGTGCCGAACACCTAAGCTCTTCATCACTGAAGCTCCTTCTCATCTTTCTTCGAAAGACGGGTAAACTTAATACCTTAATGTAAGGTGTGTGCATGATAGTACAATGGACCAGTAGTTGTGTCTGAGTGCTCCATCGGATAGTAGCAACCTCCAACAAAAGAAAAAAAAAAAAGCAGTTTAGGACTTGAATTTCTTACTGACAGGTATCAAAAGTGTACCCAACCGTCGTTTATAATCACTGACCCTTCAGGGGTTATTACCGCCATAACTGTATATTCCACTTACTTCTGGATGGTCTTCGGATACGTTACGGCCCCCTTTAGCAATATCCATTGGTATAGCTGCTTTAACGCCATTCATTGCTCTACCAGCACTCTCAGACAGAGTCCCAGAATCAGGAGCACCAACAACACTTTTAAAGAATGAAATAGTTGCAGGTGATAACCAGACAAAAATTTCGACATCCTGGCTATCCACCTTTACTCTTACAACATGCAAATAGAATAGACCTATTTTTAAAATGTATGCCAGATGTTTTCATTGAATACTCTGCAAATTACACACTCCTGGCAGTCACAATTTAAACACGTCAAAATAGCTCTTACAAGAGTCTTGTAATGCTCTTAATACTCTTCGAGCATAACTTCTTGTTGAAAGATCCAAAAATGATTTTTTAGCGATCGATATAACGATTCTTCTTAAAGGAGTATCAGTCTTAAAGCGCTTAACTCGAATAACAAGAGTATATTTAGTACAGTTTTGTACAGTTTTAGATTTGTAATTAGAGTCTTATAAGAGCTTAAATCTTGTAATAAGAGTGTAACTCTTTCAAGGAGTGATTTACTCTGATAAAAAAATCATGCTCCCCGACAGACTTCCTAGATAGGTTATGTTAGCAGAGATGCAAGCGCGTCGCCCGCCGAATAGGCCAAGAAACAGGTGTTGAGATCAGGTAAGGAACATCTCCCAGACCCGTCTTGGGATCGCGCCTGTGTCTCTTGACTTGGTGGCGGAAGATCGGGAAAGATTGAGGATCCATTTAGCCACCCTCGCTCCGTGACCCTTCTAAGGATAATATTTTTACCAAAAAGTTACATTATTTATGGTAATTATCAGTCAACTCATTACTAATGTTTAGGGGGTCTTTGAATAATATCAAAAGATAGATAAAAGATTTTAGTAACTTTTATGGATCGCGAAGCTTCATCTATGGGTAATTTGTGTTGAACGTCTTATGAAATAATTCGATTACAAAATGTGATGTGGTAAATCGAACGTTTATTGGTAATCGAACCTTGATTTTTTATTTTAATGTATATTATTAATACGAATGGTACTTTCAATAATATTGCAGAAAAAAATTCGAGCATATAAAGAGAAGTAGGGGAACCCTGCTACGATAAGTGTCCGTTAGAAGCAAAATGCTTACTTTAGATGATACCTATACTTTTAACGCTTGGCAGGCTCTTATAAGAGCTTTATAACACTTTGCAAGAGGGAAATTCTAAGAAATTTACTCTTGGATAGAATTCTTATAAGGCCCTTGTAGGGTCTTACACGAGCTTAAATGTAAGTTGGGTCTGCTGATTATATTATTGCATTTTTCCATAAATACATAACACTTGCGGGTATAATCTTTGGTGCTTCAGTGTAGAGCTTTCATTTTCTGATTTCCAAACTCTAAACTATTTTTTTTTTTCATTTGTCGGAGGTTGCTACTATCCGATGGAGCACTCAGACTACTGGTCCATTGTACTACCACGCGGACACCTTACTTTAATGTATTTAGTTTACCCGTCTTTCGAAGAAAAACGACAAGGAGTTTCAGTGATGAAGAGCTTAAGTGTTCGGCACTCACCACGTCAGCCTCAAAGATCCGCCACCTGATGCGAGCAAAGGCAGGACAACTACATAGGAAATGTTCCGCTGTATCGTCGTCCTCTCCACAGGCAGGACAGGTGGTGGTTTCGCTCAAGCCTAGCACATTCAAGTGGTTGGCGAAAGCTTGGTGGCCCGTAAGTACGCCTACAAGAAGTCTGCAAGCGATTCTCCTTAGAGATAGAAGAAAAGACGCTGACCACTCGCAGATATCCGAGCGTAGTCGTTTAGTCTGTCTGCACCCATCGCAGTCACGCCAACGAGCACTGTGCTCACGAGAAACCCAAGTATCAAGGCCAGACGTGACAACAGATACAGACAGGTCTAAAGCAGGTTTGGGTCCTGGGATAACCTCTTCTGAGTCTAGTACGGCAAGCTCCTCAGAGATCTCATTTCTCTGGATACCAGTGTGACCTGGAACCCAAACAAGATTCACTGCATTAAGCCTTCCGACTAAGTGCAGCGAATACTTGAGTTCGAGCACTATCTTGGACGAGGTAAGAGGGTTAAGCAACGCATTTTGAGCGGCTTGGCTGTTACTGCAAACGCATATGCTTCTCGCCCTCCACCTGTTAGTCACAATATAGCGCATAGCCATTAGGATAGCGAAAATCTCCGCTTGGAAGACAGACGCATATATACCTAAGGGGCAGTGGAATCAAATGTTCTCGCTTTCTACCAAGACTCCAGCACAAGACCCCTGTCCGGTTTCGGAGCCATCCGTGAAAATACGATGACATTCTTTCCCTGGCTCAGAGTCTGGTCGAAGCCATTCCATTACCTGAGGAAAGTCGACTTGGTTGTTTTTTCGTAAAAGGATTTTTGGTGTTATTGCGTCAGAGGGCATGTCCATAAGACAGGGATCAAAGGACAATTCTCGAACAAGTTCTTAAAAATTCCAATGCGTGTGGTACCAAAAGCCACCTCTCTTTAAGCGAAAGATGGTTTTTAGCGTACACCCGATGATAAATATATCAAGGGGTAGGTTCATCAGAGCATCTAGAGTAGAGCCCGGTGTACTAGGGAAGGCCTTGTGCAGCCAAGACAACCCGTTCTTTGCAGTTTGGCAAAAGAGGCAGTAACACGTTTCCGTGAAAGCCTGTTCCACCAAACAACCGATGCATATGAGAGGAGTGGTCTTATCATGGCCATATAGATCCAGAGGACCCTTTTCGGAGATAGGCCCCCATGTCTTGCCAAAGGCCCGTCTACACTGCCAGAAAGTAGACAGTGCTTGTTCGGTTTTAGATTCAACATGCTTGGACCAAAGAAGTTTTCTATCAACTCTTTGGTCCAAGCAGGTTCCAGGAAGGTTAAGAGCCGATGGGTGAGAGTCTACCACCATGCACCATAAAAGGGGAGACAGAACGCCAGCTTGCGGACAGCCCCTGTTTACGCTAGCTATGACACATTGGCCACAATCTGCCTCGGCTATCAGCGTCCCGTGCATTAGGATTGCCCTAATCCATTACACACCGTCCATCCACACCGTGTTGACTGGCTGAGTTGCACATGCTGTCAAAAGTCGCGTTATCAAAAACACCCTCAATATCGACAAAAACGCCCAGCACGTACTCCTTCTGGTCAAGAGCACATTCAATCCTACCAACAAGGTTTTGAAGCGCTGATAAGAGTGTTGCGTCTCAGAAAGAGGATGTGATCGAAGAGCGACCTTGCGTACGCGCAGCTCAACCAGTCTCTGCAAGCTTTTCAGCAGGAAGGAAGATAGACTTATGGGTCTACAACTTTTGGCTAGGCTATAGTCAGACTTACCAGGTTTTGGTATGAATACGACTTTAAAAGGTGGAAATGTAAGCCAAGACGAGGCTTGCAGTAAAAAGTTTTTTCAGCATAGGCAACAGTTGATTTAGACTTTGTTTCAGCATAACTGGGTAGCTTCCATCTGGACTAGGTGACTTGAAACTATCAAAAGATGCAATCGCATATTTGATAGCGTCATCAGCCACCACTCTGGATGAAATAAACCAGTTTAGCCGCGTTGTGTTCGCTGGTTTTAGTGTCCCTTGGTCTCAGTGTTAGGTACCATTAGGATTGAGAAGTGAAGCAAGTTTGCTTGGTCTATTCCTGTTAAGAACTTTCACAAGCCAACTAGTTTCACTCTAAACCATACTGCCGGTTATTAGTGACAGGCTGAGATAGGCAACTATCTATCTCATAATATTTTCAATACACTGGAGGCCAAACACTAAAGCAATAAAATTCTGCTTTTTAAGCAATTTTTCACTTTTTTAAGTATAGTTAATTTTAAGTAAGGTTAAATTACCCCGGAACGCCAACATACATTCTTTATTGATATTTTCGATATTTCCGTAATTTAAAAAAAAAAAGAATTTTGATCCTTAAGCTAATCGCACACATGACACTTTTAGTCACCCAACACGGTTTTATTGACTTTTCTAAGTCCCATGGGTTTGTACGGGAAAGCGCGTAAACGAGCAACCGACTTGAAACCAATTTTGGGCAACTTTTAAATTTGTGTTTTGTCACAGATTTTTTTAGTTGCTCGTTGTCAGAAATGACTTCTTAGTGCAGGCTGCCCTTTATTCGAGCGTGGATGTGGAACCGTTTAAAATTTCATCTGCTTCATGTATATTTGTGTGTTCAACAAGAAAAGTTGCCCCTGTTAGCGCTGCTTTCGTGGATCGTGAGTCAACTATTGATGCTTCATAAAATTGCAAGAGCGAGATTAGGTTTATGGAATTACTTAACACAAAAATCTAGATAAAAATTTCCAATGGTTGCTTTTACTGATTTTTTTTTCAATACTTTCATATACCTATTCCTATAACAAAAATAAAATGGTTTACAAAAACCTTGATTTGTGTATTGAATTACCGTTTCTGTTTATTCTTCCTCATCTTCAGCAATAAATTTGAAATTCTCAAGAAATAAATACCTTAACCCAATAGATAAAGTTCCTTCCCCATTAGTTCTGGGAATGCAGTATATACGGTCGATATCCGCCGGTGACTCCGACAAATATTTCGCTGCAGAAACAAACACCATCGATCTGCACTGCCAGATAGATTTTCCAAGATACCAATTCAAAAGAATCGAACTATTCTTCCGTTCGATGCCTTGAAGATCTGTTGCCATAAAAACTTCCGACTAAAAATAACTCGTATGTGTGCGCTTGAAAAACGATAATAATTTACAAGGAACCAAACCAACAAGCACCAGATGCAGAGCACAATCTGCAAAACTAACTCTCTCTCTCCTTGAAGCCATTTTGCCACCGCGTACAGCTACTCCGGATATTAATAATATGATTATTACCAAGAAGAATATTCCTCTGGTGAACGTGCCTGGCCAGAAATAAAACATCTGCTGTTGCACCATTTACACCGTCTTGGCAACTTGTAAGGGATGTGCCAAATGCTGCAATTGTAGCAAAACCACAACTATAAGCTAACAGCCAGAAACATGGTATTTTCATGCACTAGCATTGGCAGGCAATAGATTTGAGATAATGCCAGAAGTCTGAACTCGAACCTGAACAAGAAACTGTATAGTTTTATACTTAATTAAGCGGCTCATTAGATATGGTTGTTAAGGAAAGGAGTCATCGAAACGGCAAAAGGTTAAAATTTATTCAGGTTTGTAAAAAGAAAAGCTGAATCTTCCAGGCCGAAAGTCAATTACATATAACTGTAGGTGAGTGATAGCGATAGGCTATACTTTCACAAAATTATAATGCTTATAGGTAGGTACTTGGTTTCTACTTTTATGACTTACATTTTGGGCTATGACAATTCCTACATTCAAAATTAAAGCCAAGTATTTTTTGTCGCAAATCCTAGTTCCGATTATTTGCGTTTGTGCGTTCTGGTGGGGTTGGATTCGCTATTTTAAGTAAAAATCGCACCCTGAGCGTTGAATCCAAACTTCTATCGCTATATTGCACGAAGAATGAAAAACAGGAACCTCTAATAGTTATTATAATATTTCCAAATTTTAGCTATATTTTATTTATTTTCTGATTATGTTATTATAATTATAATTATGAGTATTATAGTCGGTGTCGACTTTTTTTTATTTTTATTAAAATACATTTCCTAGTTTAAAAACATTTGGAACATATTTCGAACTGTATCAAAAAACCCTCAAAAGTAAATAAAGTATAATTGATAACGAAATGAGTCAGTGATCTCTGAAAAATGTGTACAAAGGTCCAAAAATTTGCCAGCATGCCTGTTTTCACCAGTGCCATTTGCCTCCATATCACACTCCTCAAAGTATACTGTTGTCCGTACTCATATGAGCATTGAAATCGCCCATTAGGAGGAAGAAGTCCATCTCTGCCACATCTATTCAGGCCATCATCAACTTCGTTCAAGAACCCCGCGCGCATACTCTGACTCTCTGAGTCGATCATTCAACCTCAAGTTTTAAGATCACAACCCTCTCCCAATGCAATAGACTCCAAAACGTGGTCCGACAACCAGGATCTTGAGAATACTTATGCCGCCTGTATAGGCATGTTGTGTGGGATGCCAGACTATTAGAGTCCCAACGCATAAGCAAAGTCTCTGTGTCCAGAATCATTCCACTTAGTTTGGAAGGAGCCGGTTGCTTCGAGCTGATACTGGCAGGCTTACCTGCTCAAGTTCCGGTGTTAGCAATGAGACATAACATCTGCTATTTTGAGTTCAAGCTGCTTTCAGGCTACTCGTAACTTCTTTGGGTTAAACCCGGTAGGTTGACGAGCTGGACATTCCGAGCACCAAGAACCCACATGCTGACTACTCTCAGACCTAGCTAAAAAGAGTACCCTTATGCATTACCATCAGGATCAGCATTTATTCGAGGCTTATTTTTCTATGGAGCCGATTATCTTAAAGCAAAGTGAGCCGCACAATATCTAGCAAACGCTGTTGTGGACGCCTGTATAATTTTGAGGTTCTTCATTCAGTTATAACCTTGCTGTCAAGGTTGGCCCAACAAACAGTGTATACTGCTGAAAGCATCACTTAAAACATGCTACTACGCTACTTCTTCCATAGTGGATTCTAGAACTTCTAGGAGCTCTAGAACTATGATTGTGGGCTCCACTAGAATTCCTGTCAGTTTCTAAAAATTTTCGTCAAAGTCCCACAATGTAAACATAATTACCTAATTAGGTGGCACAATCAGACCCTTGTTCACTCTAAGCTCCGCTTGTAAAAGGAAAATTTACTCTGGGTTAAAGTTAGGATAACTTCGTCCTGGATTATCCAGTGCGTCGTTAGCTCTGTCGGGAATGTTATCGAGTTTATTGACCATAAAATAATTTCTACATAGACATACCGCGGGAAAAGTAGCCGGGTTAAGCTACCGACTTAATCAGCTCGTCAGTTTTTAGGTGCAATTTTTTTTAGAAGACCGAGAAAGTTATCGACCGAGTTAACCCCGGTTGAGCCCACCTAATTTGGCAAATGAAACTGATAAACTGATAAATGAAACCGCCTTAGCAGGCGGCTTTAAGGGTTAATGAAAACTTATTTCGGAATTTAAACTAAGTTAAACTAAGGTTACCAAACTAGGGTACCAATTTTGATCTTTTTTGATTTAATATCAATAAACCCTATTAACCACCCATGCGCATTAACTAGAAACAGTTAATGCAAATGGTTAATTTTTTGGAAATTAAACTACGTTTATTGCACTGAATTTATGACTCTTGGCCTGTTTTTTGTGCGAGATCATCCGAGCTTCCGAGGTCAACTGAGATTGACCCCAGAAATGAGTTTTTCAGTGTACGAAGATCCAAATTTGGTGAGTTAATCGCGGATCAACTCTGGAGAGGGTATAAACGTCTTTGAATCTTTTTTTCTGTGTGGAATGGCAGATGCTTTGCATGTTTCTGTGAAAAATGACATCCGAACAGCTCGACCTTCTTTTGCCGTTTTTATACCTGACCCAGGGTATATTAAGTTTGATGTACAGTTTGTAACGCGGTGAAATAATCACCGTAGACCCCTGAGACCTTTTAGAGATATGAATGGGAGCGACAGGAGAATCGATTAAGCCATGTCCGTCCGTCCGTATGTAAACAACTTTTAGGCCTTAAATTTTAAGGTAGAGAGCTGAAATGGTGGGTTGGCTGGAAGTCCAGTCCTTCAGATCGAGTTTGAAAATTAGTTGAATCCGCCCACAGACACGCCCACTTCAGGCCTGTATGTGCGACTATCTCTAATTTTAAAAATTTTTTTCCCAAATTTAAGGTATTTAACATTGTCTTGTGATTGTTTTTGAAGTAGCCAAAACAGTTTGGACTTTACATTGAAACGCCCCCTTTTTTAGGGGGTTTTAGCTTAAAATGACTGGTTCTCAATAAATATATATGAAATTTGACTAAAAAGTACATGACAAAAGTTGATTAGCATTTTCTAACATGTACATATAGTATGTGCCTCCGCCCACTTTTGTGGGCGTGGCGTTAAAAAAAGTGAATTTTTAGTTAAATAGGCGGAGTTTTATGCCGAAAAGTATGTGACCACCTAGTATAAAGCATTCAACAGTTATATTTTTATATCCCACCCACTTTTCGGAGGTGTGGCAGTTTTTTTTTTTTTGGTACGGCCGGGTATTTTGCAATCTCTCGTGGATGGACTGAAGCTTTTGCATACGCACTGTTTCACTTTTCCACTGGTTTTCTATGTAAAGTGAAAGTTGGAAGAATCAATATTTTCGAGAGTCAATGATTTTGACAACCTTACTGACGTATTTGACTCTACACTGAAAACCCACTCGCTGGACTGACTTCATATTCGTTTTGTTTCGGGACTAACAGATCTTGGCTTAAGCTGGGCTTAACTCACTTAACGTCCACTTTTTCGCCCATTTTTAGTCCCGGATCTATTTCGGCACGATATGAATGGTGGATATGATTTAGTTTCGGATTTTCGCTGAAGAAGTTTTCTCCCATTGTCTGTAAGCAATAAGAAGATTGTCGCATTATCCTTTTTCAAAATTGCCCCGATATAAAAAATATATGTTTGCTTTTTGCTGACAGCAAAACCTCGTTACATGCCTCGTCTACTTGCAATTGATTAATTTTCTAAGCCTGCTTCATTTTCCAAGTGTCTTCTTATGGGAGCACCGTGTAGAGTCTTGTAAATGTTTACTCAACAAAAGCCTCCTGTAATTGAAAATACTTTGGCCACAGTATCTTGTACAACCTGGAGCAGGTCCTTTCTTCAAAGCAGATAGAGTACAATACTGATGGGGATTCCTTCCAGTTAAAACACAAAAGACAAGCTCAAATAAATGAATCTTCATCTCGTGGCCCGGGCCTCTGGTTAACAAGTATCCAAGTAACTATGACTGCTTTCAGTCAGTCCCCTTTATCGAACCGGCCAACATAATTGTGTCAACAATTCCTTACACCGAACACAGATTACCTTTGGCAAACAGCTTAATCTCTATAACTCAATATTCAAACAGGATGGCGTGTTGTGACCAACGTTAAGGGTTCGATTAAAATGGGGTTACTGCCAGAGCCTGGTGTAAGCGAAAGGAATTCCCTTACACCAACTGGCGCCGTTGCCAGTGATGCACTACAAATTGAATTAAATCAAATCAAGCATTGGCAAAATTTAATAACTCTTCTCCCATTGTTATCGGCCAAAGGAATCAGTCAGATGGGTTAGGCATTCGCATCCTCTAATCCACCCTCGTTTGCTTGGATGATTTTGGGAAAAGTTGTCAGAGGTAATGAAATTTCCCTTTTGAATAAAATCAGGAAATTCGCAAAACATTGCACAATAGACGGAAACCTCTTCTGCCAAGAAACGAAGATCCAGGGTTGAAGGACAGTTGAGATATTGTATCCAAAAAGGGGGTGGATTTTTTTTTTAACTTCAATATTTTGTGCGTTAATCCGAGTTGGTCCCGGGGGTCGTATTAAGGGACTCTGTATAAAGTGCTCAGCATTTGAATAAAGGTATGCATGAGTTGTTTAGCCCGGTGGTGGTTATCATCCTTCAAAAATTGCGAATTGAAAATTCCAGTCTTCTTGTCCTCGAATAGGCACAACACTGGGTCTTTTAATTACATCTCAAACTCCAGTGCACTTAAATGTCCTACGTAATTAGAAAACGATACCTTTCTCTTTGTGCGACTCATCTTTGCATGGCCAACCCCAACCTACCCTAAGCCGTTGTCGTATTTGTTCGCTGAACATGGCCGCAAGCTAAAGAACATAGGTACATAAAGTCTCTTAAGATTTTCGGCGCTATTACGCTTACGCCTCTCCCAGGATGTCCTGTGTTTATAAATGGTTTTGTTTATAAATTTTAAACGGCGAAAAAACACCCCCAAGCACATGCGTTTCCGTGGAGTAAATCTACACCACGCAGCTAAAAAAGGGGTTGGCAGCATACTGGAACAAATTATTTTTTGCCCACGGCTTAGGGCAAAGCCACCCTTTGTCCGCAGAGAGTGTGTGTTTCGTTTGTTAGGTAGCGGTTTCACAAGCATCCTGTCGCCAAGAGACCGTGTTTGCGGATGGTTTTCCAGGCTTTCTAATTTCACTTTGGCGAAGGCATATTTTGGACGTAACCGAGAGCAGCACCCTCTTTATTAATGTTGAACATGTGCGTTATTTATTGGTTACACATACAAGACCGTACCTACACTATAATAGGTAAATGGGGTACAATGTTCGGATAACCTGTGTGCGTAGGTATAAGTTTTTTAACAAATCGGTTTAGGGTGGATTCTAATAAAGTTAGTGTGATTTTTCTACCAAGCGCAGCAGCGGAGTCATATTGAGTTTGTAAGGGGGTAAGAAGTGAACCATGGTATTTGTACTTTTATGAATTTACGTAGATAAAGTGTCCTGTAGCTTGTATCAGGGTTAAGAACATTGACGATAGAACCCACAAAACTTGAGGAGCATTTTAAAAGTCCTGAACAAGTTGGTGCCTGCTATACTTTGAGTACTTTGATGAAAGTTGATAATCTCAAAAGCTGCCTCTATAGGAGAAAAGCGATGGGTATACAACAATAAGAGATGTTCATAAAATGAGACTCATAAGACTAGTCATCGGAGCTTTAAACGAAGTGACTTGGGATCAACGAGCTGTTGCAGAGCTCCCTATTGTGGTTCAAACGTTTGGAGACAACCTGAACTACCTGAATGCATCTGAAACTTATTTGCTCATACTAAGCCTGATAGGAACTAGCATCACCTCGGTTTACATAACTTTTCTTGACTTCGAGACGCCTTTTAAAAGTATGTTTCCTGACAATGATGAGTTGGATTCCGACGAGCCACGAAGAAGTTCAGTCAAAAAACTATATGCACAGGTTAAGACCCACATATAAGAAAACCAATTAGATTGCCCTACTTTTTCAGTGTCTACTAAGCGGCGTCCTTCCCAGCAGCTGGTATTGAGAACAACTCCGTCGTCGATATCATCCGAAGCTGTCGCCAAGAATTCTCATCAAAATAATGGACCCTGCTGGGTTTTTGACTGTAGAAAAATTCGAGGCAATGACATAGTTAACGAGTTTACAGGTCAAGGGCGAGTATTTAGACGTGCGAAAAACCATTCAATTCGGATCAATCCCTCAATCCCTGAGCTAAAAAAGCGCTCTTGAAATAAAAGATCCGGATGAAGGCAAGTACAAAGTGGACCTATTTGTTCCGGACTAATATTATACTCGTTATGGGTGGCAGAAAGTTTGTGTCGTTATATGGAAGGTCTGGGGTCACATGGTCTAAGCCATCACGATAATCTCGAAAATTATGAAATCTGTCCAGGCGTGTGGTGTGGTGACGCATGCAACCCGAGGACACACCTCATAAATTCTGTGCTACTCTCTAAGTCAGTTGTGAAAAAGAACTTCGGGAAGTAAACTTCACGAAGATTACAGAACTTTAAAAAAAACCACTTGGGTACCTGGCTTTCTGGCTTAAACAGGCATAGATGTGGGAGAAAGTGGATTATTACGTCCTTATTGATTTACCAACCTAATCAAACGTAGATCAAGGTTCAATATCGCTGAAGCATTGTAAATAAATCCGAGGTTCATCTCCACAAGAATACTGGAAAAAAAGTCAAAATAACCTTGTAGGTCTTTGCCGTTAAACCCACCTTGGTGTTCTCTTGGATCTATTGACTCCTGAAGTAGGCCAATACTTTCTACCTTCTTATACCTGCGTCTTTTGGGTAAATGAAACCCCCCTTTTGGGTACCTGGCCAAGTTGGAATAGAGGGCGCCAAACCCTTAATAGGAGCTGAAAATTTTGGTTGAACAGAGCACACCCTCATGAAAAAAATCATGGAAAAGGTAAACCATGCTAAGTTTGTGTGATTTAAAACCTGGGAAAGCTTTGTGTCTGCGTCTGTTGGGTACATAAAGCCCCCCTATTGAGTACCTGGGCAAGTTGGGATAGAGGGTTACGAAGCTGCGACCTCCTTAGATAAACAAGCAGCAACCAAACGACGATGAGGTTAGTGGAACTTTGGCACACATTCCGCAATCCTGTGGGTCTTTTATCCACAAAAGGATAAAATATAAAAATTTATCTGCGTAGATCGCAGATACCAGGCAGAATTCCGCATGCCTCTTCGGTAAGGCTAATATATTCGGTATAGGCCGCTAGTTTTTCTATTAGGGCAACAATAAATTTAAGACATAACTTGTATAAGACCTTAAGAAGGTACAATGAGATCTAAGTGGTTTACAATAAGTGTTAAGTTTCTGTTAATCTCCTTTGATACTTTGCAGGAAGTCTGCAAGTTTCTAAAGGCCCCATTGAATGAGAAATAATGCTTAAAAGCCGTATAGGTTAGGCTTCAATGTAGAAATAACCTCTATAGAACTTTAACGAAACTAAATTGCTACTTGGGACGTACCTTCTTCCCATTCTCTATTTCCTACTTGAAACAGACAAAATTGAGTTCTTTCGAGCGATGTTTATCAGCCGAGGCCACACATGCCCCAATTTGTTAAGCGATGAACTAAAGTGCCAGAGCATAACTCTTATCAGGGAGCAAGCCTCTCCAAGGCTTAGTTGGGCGCAATAGACCACCAAATCTCATAACAATACCCAACTTAAATAATTGTACAGCCGCCTGATTTTCAATGTGGGCACCGTGGTGCAGTGGCTAGTGTGTCGGATTCTTGTGCTCGATGTCCCAGGTTCGAATCTCGGCCAAGGCAATAAAGGATCTGATGGTCCCGCGACTGTCAGACCTCCGCGAGGGTCTGACTAACTCTCCGATATTTGTTATAAGAGACTCTCTCAATTCGCTGTTTGGAATCAACAATAAATATTATAGGTCCCCTCAATGTGTGTAAGGAAAAAAAGCTTGTAACGCACACATTATGCATGCGGCTGCGTGAGGTCAGGTGATGGCTGTTCTGAGCTGTTAGTAGCAGTTAGTGAGTTTGGTTGTTTACAACAAAAGGCACAGTATCGGTTTCTTGGGGCACTCCTTATGCCACGAGGTGTTTTTCCGTGCAATCATCTCTGATGTGAACTTCCCTCCTGTAATGGTGATGGTGCATCAAGGTTTTCTTGGCTACAATAAGTTGCTGCAAGCTCGCGATGTTAAATATCCGTTTTCGACGTCTAGCGAAATTAACAGTAACAGTTTTGCTTAACAGTAACAGCATCTTCCTTCTTTTGCCATGACGACCAAACACAGTCTAAAAGGCAACAAAAGTCGAACGTGGTTTTGGAGTTCTCTTCTATATGACCCGACTGCTATATTTAGAGTATAGAGACTTTTTTGTTCCCGAACCTGTTGCATGCTTCGAGAATCGCTTTTAAAATTATCATATGGGTACGTGCTGAGATTCTGTAAAGGGTTCGTCTTTCTTATTTTTTTCAATCTTAGTAATTTGATTGTCTGGAAAAGGAGCTTTAATCTAATTGCTGCGATACGTCTGGGTTTGTAGGAGATGATGCTCATATATTTACCTAGCCCGCTAATAGCCTGATTCTTGAGAAGCTAAGAGCTAACTTAAACTATCTCGATTTCTCTACTCTTGTTTGTAGGACTTTTTTTTAAGCATCCTCTAGCTAGAAGGCTTGTGTGGAATCAGCCCGCCGAACTCTTATAAAACTCCGCAGATTTTTTATAATTATATCCTTGTCTGTTGGGTAGGTGTCAGCGTAAGTTACCTTCCTAAAAAGCTAGCCTTCGCTAGTGAATACCTGCATTGCGAAACATGAGCATGCCGCAATCTCCCCCTGGTAAAATTTCCCGCACGCCGCTGTCTCGTTATCTTCACTTTTCACACTGCTCGTTAAATTGCGCCAAAAGACCATTTGTCTTCTCAACCTTGCACATTCTGCACTCTACCTATCATCCGAGCGATACACTCCAGGATATATAAAAAAAAAACTCATCCACCAAAACAAAATCGCATGTTCCACATTTTATGTCCCTTTTGGCGTAGTTATCCTGCTGAAGTGAAGAACGAGCTCGCGCATACACTTGCACAATTTCACATCTTCATGGGGTGAAAATTTGTGCTGGAAAATCCTCCGAGTCTAGCCCAAATCGATACAACAACAAAGCGGTGAAAGGCAGGACGCACGTGGTCCAACAGGATACATTTTATTCAACTGGCAACGGTAAAAAGCACCAAAAACATTAAATGAAAATAATAAAACTCAGTCCCAGGAGTTGGCTGTGTACAGGATCGCACCGCGAAGGACAAACAACAAAGACCGACAAAAGCGAAGGAAGCCCGCCACGAGCCGGCCCAACTCATCCCAATCGGAGACCACCACCGCCGTGCCGACACCAGAGGGTTGATGTCGTGTTGTTGGTTTTATTGCGTCGTTTGAAGGTTACCAGCCGGTAGTCGAACCCAGAGAAATGTCCTTAAATGATCCCAAAACAAAGTCGAACAGCAAGCAACCCCTGATGGCTTTGGAACATAAACCCAAACACACACACACACACACACTGTCAAAACGAAAAGAAACAACCCTTCGGTTTTGGATGGATATGGCTGCAACAAAGCCCAAATATGCCCGCTACAAAGCGGTGCTGCAATCGGCTTTTGGTACGGCTATCGCGCTTGGATAAATTACGGTGTGCACGTGAACGTGAGGGTGAATCGAGAACAATTCGTTAAGGGCTCGCCGCGCTCTTTGTACATAAATGAGTGTGTGTGTGTCCATGTGGTACTTAAGTCCTTTTTTATGACCGTCATACTCCCTGGACGGAAACATAGATATAATAATGGCGGCTGCCGAATCCACGTGCATTATGTCTTTCACCGAACCGAATATGCGAATACTTCACGCTATGGTAGTGTCAATCCTCACAAACACAAGCAGCACCAACACTAGTGCGAAACAAACGAAAAGGGATTCAAATCTGAACTGCGGTAGAAGTAATTTCTGATTAGATTCTGTTTGGCTCCTTGAACGGTGAGGAAGTCCTTCGCGAATCTGCTGCGTAATTATTTGTTCTGTAAGTGTGTTTTCTTCGTTAGCATCTCGGGTCCCACGTGGGAATGTCCTTGCGCATGACGTGTTGAGGCTTTTGCGTGCGGTTTTCGCGTTTAACGCTTAGAGCTGTCCGGTAGTGGATCAAAGTGATTGTTTGCAAATTACCCATTCGTGCATCTCAATTTAGCGTGTCTGCTTTTGTGAGAGTGTGTTATAAAGTGATTTCCTATCTTCCCACATGCAATGCCATCGAAATGAATGAAGAATCCGATGAAGAAATCATCGAGGAAATGGAATTGCTCGAGGGCAATTACCAGGTCTTCAAGCAATGGATACCACCGGCGCCAAATTACTGGGATGCACCACCCAAAGCTGTGATCAAGTCGGCAGAAGTCAGGTAAAGGTTTCGAAGAGGGCGCGCAACACTAATGAATTTCTTATTGTTGTTGGGCTGAGTGTGTTTGTAATTCTTAGGCGCATGCTCATTGCTAGCAAAAACTTTAAAAACAAACAAAAATCTGAAGCTGTAGCGAGAGGCACTGACGTAGACGTTGCGTCAAAAAAGCGGAACAGTTTATGAATTTACTCAAAGGCTTTCAATTAGTTTTCTATTATGCTGAACTATTTTTTAAACTGAACATCAAAAGTGGTGTCATTGTGTAAACAAATAATAATTCAAAGCCCCTTCGCCCATGGAATAAGCTCTTAAACTGAAAATTTCGTTCAAACTTTATTTAAAAGCTCGGTGTGCGGTGTTGAAAAAAATTGAATGTGTCTTTACTCTGTCCAACATAAATTGGTAGTACAGGAGGAGCCTTTTAAAATCAGTAGCGTGCCTTAAAAGACTATGAGAAGATTGGAACATTAAAGTAAAGTGTACAATACAGAAGACAACTTAGCCACCATTGTACAAGTGTAAAGTACAAGTTTCCGTCGAAAAAAGACTCTCCAGGACCGAAAAAACTATCTGGCGAACCACCTGACATTTAGCTAGGGGCTCTGGTAGCTAAGGTTAGGTTAGGTGGCTTTCCCCGCTAGGCATCAGAGACACACTTAGACTAAGGGAGGTAAAAACTCCGGTTCCAAATGGATGCAACTTGTAGGACCGGTGTTACCAGTCGGAGGACCTAATTGATAACTGCCCTACCAGTAAAGGTGTAAGCTTTTTTAATATCAGCAATCAATTCTGGTTCGGTTATGGCCTTTCCCCAAAAAAGGGGAAAGGAGGCTGACAGGACTGAACCACAGTCAGTAGAATTGAGGGTTCCAGTGACAGATTTTTCTAAAAAAAAAGGGTCTCGCGACTATTGTACTCCAGAAAGGAATTTGCCTTGGTGATGGGAGGGGAGGGGTTGTATGAATTGGAAGAAATAGCTTGATGTCGAGGGTACCCGTTTTCGGAGCTTACCCGTTCCGAGTCCGTGCACCCTACCTATTGCTTACCAAGTAAAAATTAGCCTCAAGGATGGGAGAGTGCAGGGGTAGCCGAGTTCGGTATGAATCCTTGCCGCACGGAGAATTCGTGGGCAAGACGCTGATTTAGTTTAAAAGTCTTCGTTGTAAGCCCATACTTCGGACGACTCAAGCCAGAATTAACCCTCGGGGGAATGGGAAAGTTATTGGTAACAAAAGCGGTATGAACCTGACCAGGTTGAATTATACTGGTACTAAACATAAATAAATAGAGTGGCGCAACAGCTCGAGGTGAACCAGGGCCAACTTCTTCAACAATGTATGCTGGTGTGTTAATTTCTTCACATACAAGGGGACCTACAATTTTTTGCCGAATCCGAACGGCACTTTGAGAAGTTTTTGAAGACAAATGATACTCTCGGAGAGCTTGTCAAACCCTCGCGGAGGTGGGGACCGTGAAAAAGAACAAGTCTTTTTTTTCAGGTGAAGATGGCAGGATTCGAACCCAGACCTCCGGCGTAGGAAGCACACACACTAACCACTACGCCACGGCATCCCATACTACTGGTACTGGTGTTCCCGTAATGTGGGTATCCGAAGCGGTACAAGCCCGTGCCAGTAGGGAAAGTGGCTGTGGTGGTGGGGGAGGGAGGAGTGATGGGAGGATTTGGCGTTTACTGTACGATTTCTACGTTTGAGTTTCCAGATGGTGGAGGGATGGATGGATGGGCTGTGGGGCTTACAGCGTTTAGGGTTTAGCCTATTTGACCCGGCGATAAAGTATTCACCTAAAGATTTTCTTCTTAAGATAAATGGGGCGAGGCAGTAACACAGAAGGTGAACCACAGGCTCTTCCTCATTTTCGTCTCTGCAACATCTTTGGAGCAACTTGGAGCACCAAGTCTTCCCCCATGTCGCCCTACCAGACAGTTGGCCTTTGAGGGTCCCAGTTATCTTTCTAAAATTCAGTCTATTAAAGGAGATGAGCCTCATTGTTTTCCCACGATAGAGCAGTTGGCTGATTTTTTTGGAAGAGAGAAATGTGCTGATGTTATTCCACCTGTTTACAGGTGAAACTTAACAGAATTTATGTGTGCTGCCGGTTCCGTTACTTAATTCGGATTAGCATAAGCACCATTTCTAGCTAGTTCGCCAGCTCTGCAGTTGCCTGGAATATACCTGTGGCCTGGCACCCAGCCTAGGGATACATCGCACAACAGGGTCGTTGAGAGAATCGCGGGATTGCTTTACCAACTTGGATGATATCGTTGGCGATTCCAAGGCTTTTATTGAAGCTAGAAAACAAAAGCGATTTTGACTAAATTGAAAACCATGCCGCGACTTCTCAAACAGCTGTGATTTCTGCTTGAAATACACTACACTGATACGGCAGGCGTTTGGAGTTTCGTAAGTCTCCAAGACTCAAGAGTACATACTGGAAAAGACTCTTGCTCCTGCTCCAAGTGCGATTTTTTATATATCTGCTTTGTCTTGAATTTGATATTAAAGTCAAGGTTTGGGGCAAGTTAGTCCGAATTACCAGGGATGGTAACTTGGCCATTTAGGATGCTTGTTTGACGCACGTTATCACGAACCAGTTAAGATGCACGGATTCTCTAAGCCTAAGTTCTGAGAGAAATCTGTCGTCAGCTTTCCAAAAATGTCAACGGGAAGAAGGTAGAGCATTGTATAAAGCGCAGCTGAAGGAGTTGTTCTAAGGTACCTGTGATGTAAATACAAAATAGTCCTTGAACTTTCTCTAATACTCCCTAATGCTCAAATACTTTCACTAGACTAGTACTCCGTACATAAGTACGAGCCTTAGGACTGCCATGTATCCAGTGCACAATCCGGGGTTGGAGTTCCCAGTCCAGCCCTAGGGCCTTCCCGCAGGAGTACAGGGCAATCAGTTTCAAACTGGGTTACTTATTTTAAATAACCCCCAGATATCTGGCTCGATCTGCAAGTGTGAGTTTAATACCTGTCAATGTTGGTGGAGTTATGGGTGGTATTTTGTGCCCTCTTCTGAGAAAAACCAATTCTGTCTTTGCTGGATTTACTCCGAGATTGAAACTTTAAGGGCCAATTGTATCAAATCCCTAAAATAAGCGATACCTTTTCAAAATATTTCTCAATGATACTAACGAAGGAGTTTACGGGCCATCTCTACCGATTTACCCTTACGGTATGCATGTTGGGAACCTGAGAGAAGGCTGTTCTCAATGTTAGTTCTGAATTGTGAAGTGAGCATCGATCAGTCTCTCTTGGGTGTTTAGCAAGAAGTAAGATATGCCAGGCGACTATAGAAGTAATCGGGTGAAAGTCCTTAGAAGTTGCGAGGGATCTTACCAGCTTTTTGTATGAAGACTACCTTGGCTTTCATCTAGGATTTAAGAAAAGGTTTAGCCGAAAACAAGCAACTCCTTAAAATAATGTGGAGCATAGGACTCGGAATTCCACGAACTTTCTGTAGTTTCACCAGTGAAATGCCATCCAATCCAGGTGATTTGTATACGGAACGAAACTGTGCACTGTCCAGCCCACTGTATCTTTTTGGGAGCGACAACATCCTCGGGTACCGTGAATTGAATGTCTCTGGTTTGCTGCCAGAAAAGTGGGTGTCTACAAGAAGGTCCAAAGTCTCCTTACTGGACGTTGTCCAGTTTCCATTTGGCTTTTTGATGTAGCTTGGAGTGACTGGATCGCCGCCTGATCGGGGACGAATCACTTGTCTTTTCTTTATGTTTCTGCAGAAGAGGTTCCATGAGTCACTTTGTGATTTCCTTATCTCTGTCTTAAATTTCCTGGTAATGCTTTTATTAAGGTCGCAATCGACTGGGTCCCTAGAACTTTTTGCTTGACTAAAGAGACTCTGGCTCTCTACGATGGTGGAATGCTTGCTGATTTCAGTGCTTCACCATGGGAGCTACCTCCACTTTTGTGTCTGCTGATTTGGCAGGCTTTGCATTGAGCCTGCCCACCATCCAGTCTAACTTCGGCGGTGGTTGTATCTAAGTGGGAGGGAGAGGATTTCTATCCTTCTTGGCTCGGCTGATGGCGTTGAGGATAATCTCCACTGGTCTTAGTCCTGTTGCAACCATGTACGCTGAGGCGATTCAAATAAGCTTTGCTAGTCTAAGCCCTGTTGCATCGTAGGGCATGTACCCTGAGGCGATCCAAATAGGCTGGTTGGCCAAAAGTGCGATCCAAAATTATTGTTACGAATAGGTGAAAAATTATTAAAGCTTGGTAGTTTTCAGAGGTTAGTGTGTGTGCTTACTACGCCGAAGGTCTGGGTTCGAATCCTGCCATCGTCACCTAAAAAAAAAAAAGAGACTTGTTCTTTTCCACGGTCCCCACCTCCGCGAGGGTTTGACAAGCCCTCCGAGAGTATTAATTGTCCTGAAAAACTTCTCAAAAGTGCCGTTCGGATTCGGCAAAAAATTGTAGGTCCCCTTGTATGTAAAGAAATTAACACACCAGCATACATTGTTGAGAAGTTGGCCCTGGTTCACCTCGAGCTGTTGCGCCACTCTATTTATTTATTTTATTTTTAGTTTTCAGAGGGCTTAATCGAAGCTTGAAGGTGATTTGCAAAAGCTTTTGCCGACTGTTCTGCAATCATTTTTATGAATTTTAAAGCGCGCGCATCTATTATTCAGTTTAGCATTGATTGAATGTAAGCTTGAAAGGTAGGTATAAAATATGCCTACCCTCCCTAATACGACATGAAAGAAGCGAAAAAGTGCGAGATAATCAGAGTTTCGACTTAAACTGAAGCTTTAATCAGAAATAAGGTTTCCAGTAAATTTTGATGCCAGCTAAATCTTCGTACCTCTCCTCTTTCTTGTCTGATCCCTTTCACTCACGTTATGTAAACACATTATAAGGTTAGGTTAGGTTAGGTGGCTGTCCCCGCTAGGCAGTGAGGGACACACTTAGACCAAAGGTGGTCCATCAAGATACCACTTTGTAGGACCGAAGTAACCAGCCCGAGGACCTAAATGATAACTACCCATTTGAGTGAGAGGTGACTAGGCAACCAGTAACGGTGTAACCCTGAGCCAAAAGTCAACAATCAATGGTTGACTGGTTGAGGACTTATCCGAAGACGGTAGTGAAAGCTGGAGGTTACCATTTCGATGTGAACCTCTGCCAGCAAGATTGAGAGGACCAGTGAGATATTTTTCCTGGAGAAAGGGTGGTCTCGTGATTTTTGGACTCCAGATGGGAATGTGCCTTTATGATAGGAGGGGCGGGGGATTGATATGAATTAGGAGAAGTAACTTGAGGTCGAGAGATAACCGAGTTCGGTGTAAGCCCTCGTCAACAAGCAGGTGGGAGGTCAATGAGGAGTGGTTCCTTTATGAGAAAAAACACGACAGGGGCAACCGATTTCGGTATAAGTCGGTGCCTATTGCTTCTCCATACAGAATCATCCTCGATGATGGGAAGGCGCAGGGGTAACCGATTCGGTGTGAACCCTTGCCGGTGGGGGAGTTCTTTGCCAAGAACCTGATGGACAACCGTCTTCGGTGTAAACCTGTACTGCAGGCGACTCACGTTAGAATGGGAGGGGGGATGGGAAGGTAGGGGTAAACGAAACGGCACGAACCCGTACCAGTGGGATTATGTATGGGTGATCTCGTAGGGGTGGAGAGGCGAGGGCAACCGAAGCGGTGTAAGCCTACACCGGTCCAGTCCTGTCAAAGAAGACCCTCGGGTATAGTGATGCGCGTGTGGGAGGGGGGGAGGGGTGAATTGCAATTACTGTAGGAATACTAATATATCGTTACCAGGTGGTATGAGGGGCAGGTTGAGTAGTGTTCACCCACTAGGTGTGTAACCTAGTTAACTTGGGATAAGGTACCTTGGGGATAAGGTACTAAGGGATTCTTCTTTACGTCACGCTGAGTCTGACTTCGTCCTATACCTTTAGATCTTCTATCCATCTATTATTGGGGTGCCCGCCGTGGCGTAGTGGTTATTATTTTTGCTTACTACGACGTAGGTCTGGGTTCGAATCCGACCGCATCTTCACCTGAAAAAAAGACTCGTTCTTTTTCACGGTCCCTGAAAAAAGTAGACTCGTTCTTTTTCACGGTCCCCACCTCCGCGAGGGTCTGACAAGTCCTCCGAGAGTATCATTTGTCTTCTGGGCTTGAAAAACTTCTCAAAGTGCTGTTTGGATTTGGCGACCCCCAGCCCCAATGGGAGACCAGCAACTCCAGAAGTTTCGAAAAGTTTTTAGTCCTGAACGCGGGTTTCTTAACTTTCATTGTAAGTGAGACTACTAAAGTTTCAGCTTCGAGATTCCAACTTCTTTGAACTTTTTCAAAGTTTTTTCATATTACTCTTAACATTTTTCAAGTTGTTCTCTCACGTACCTAGAGGAAGTTTGATGTTCTCCTGGCAAGACCTGGGAAGCTACACAATTAGTCCTTTATTGCATCTGTAAATAATTACCATGACATTTGACACTTGCTTAAATCTGTTCTGATCAAATTTTATATCATAGATATTAAGAAGAAGATTTCGCTTGAACTTAGCATATAAATATTCAATGGACTGTCAATCCATTGCGAAATTTCACCAATTCGTAGTCGTCTACAGCTCTACAAAGTACGTTTTATATCATGTCCCTTGCGGATTCTTTTTCTAATACTTTCAACATATATCAAGTATCGAAAATTTCCAATAAAGAAAAATGAATATACTGAACTCCAAGCACAGGCAGTGAAAATGCAAATAAATAACTTTCTTACCAATATTATGCGTCTGGCCTACTACCACTATTAGAGCACTTTCTACACCCACCCACTTTTCCGAAGCCCATAACTCACTGACTCTCCCTTTCGCGATTTATCAATATTTTCCAAAGTTCACCCAAGTGCTATTATTCATTAATCACCAGAACGCCACCCCTATCTGACCCGAGCCTAGCATTTAACGAGTCCATGGATACACCGAAACCCCCCAACCACCTCTCTTGCCATTGCCGCAGCCAGTAAACCATCCATCAACAAAACAAAGCAACAGCCCGGCCAAGGAAAATAAATAAAATTGTTTGCAACAGTCCCACCTCCAGCCACAGAAAACAGGATGACTGTTGTTGTTCAACACTTGCAATTTTCCTCGTAATTAATATTCACTCGTCCTTTTGTTGGTCGTGGTGGCTGGCATTGGCAGCACGGCATCATGGCAGCCAACATCATTTCGCACGACGACGTCCATCAAAATCTCTGTAGGTGCCGACATTTGCTGTTTGCTCTACTTCGCGCGCCTGTGTTGACGGGATGCCCATTATCGTGGACGCGCAACCGAACCGATTCACGGACTTGAACTTGCAACTGTTTATGGCCATCATCAAAAACCAACAAAATAGCAATCTTCAGTGGCCAGGAACAGGCTCTTGTTTGGTGATATCTCTGCAGAAGGCCAGACCACAGGCAGTTGCAGTCTTCGGTCGGTCGCGATGATGGTGCTCTCTGATGATGGTGGTGACTCGGCAAGCATTGATGTATGTCGGAGAGTTCAAGAATTGCACTGTTGTTGTCCGTCAGCAAGCGTTGACGTTGAAAGGATATACGGGCATACCTTGTGCCTACATATGTATGAGGTACACATTTGTGGAGACGCTTACTGGATTTTTCGTTTTTATTCTCGCTCCTCTTCTGCAGACTCCGGATGGATAGCAGGGAGATGTCATAATAAATCACCGTCTGACGAAAAACAGGCCCATGAATGGGCTATGGAAGGTGTACCTCGTTAGCTTATACGATGCAAGGTTGAACTTTGCGCATTAAGTCAGTGTCAGGCAGGACCAGGAACACCTGTGCTGGCAAAGAAGAGTGAAAGTAAACAATAGCAGTTGGCTCTAGAGGTATGATAAAAGACATGTGTGAGATTACCATTTTTGGTAGGAACTTATACCTAGTCTAACACTTCTCTTGTCTTTAATTCAATTCTACCTTAAGCAATTGGTGTTTTCTCTGCATTTTCTTCACATTTGTCAAGATAAGAACAGGACAAAGAGTTATAGCTTGAACTGTTGCAGACTAAAAAGAAAACTTGAGAAAATTTTAGCATTTGAGTAAATCTGACAAAGCGATATTTCATTGATCTTTTACTGATGTCTATAAATACTAGGCTAAAGTCGGATAATATGGCGCAATTGGGAAAAAGGCATATTCAAATTTCTTTTCACAATATGTACATAGGTAAATGCCTACAGCAATATTTTCTTCGGTCCTTACATGCGATTCAAAGGGTCATCACCGCGTAGCTCATTCTAAATAAAATGTAGTTTGTGTAGCAGAAAAATTAAAAAACTTTTGTGTTTGTATCGATATTTGTACTGTGGGGTGCCTCGGCGTAGTGGTTAGTGCGTGTGCTTACTACACCGGAGGTCTTGGTTCGAATCCTGCCATTGTCACCTAAAAAAAAAAAACTTGTTATTTTTCACGGTCCCCACCTTCGCGAGGGTCTGACAAGCCCTCCGAGAGTATCATTTGTCTTAAAAAACTTCTCAAAAAGTGGCGTTCGGATTCGGCAAAAATTGTAGGTCCCCTTGTATGTGAAGAAATGATCACATACAGCAAACCATGTTAAGAAGTTGGCCCTGGTTCACCTCGAGTTGTTGCGCCACTCTATTTATTTTTATTTTAAGTTTGTATCGAGTTTTAAATGTCGAGTCTGTGCTTTTTTTTTAGTTAGCTAGATTGGATGTGAAACTTGCCTAAAAATGTTACTGTAGAAAACATTTGTTAGGACCTGCATGTGTAAATTCAAAGTACACGTTGGGTTGCATATAATCGGAATCATTCGGGTACCACTAAAAAGGGGAAACAACGCAATTTTTGAGGGTTACCCTCTACCATGCTTTTTATGTATTTTACGTTTGGTTACTTATAAGTTCTTACATCCACTTAATGTGGGCATATGATGCAACACAGTTAAGCCTCTAAGCTTGATTTAAAAGGGGGCTTTGTACCTTCGATTTCTTGTTTATGTCGGAAATGGAAAATTGACATATTTCCAAAACATACGCTGGCGTCTGATGCTTCGTTTTAGATCTTCCTGAACAAGCGCATCTTATATATTTGGTTGGTCAGCGTGACACTCCTCTGTAAGTTAAAAATAGATATCCTCTTGCCGTACAAGAATTTGCACATACGCTGAAATTTGACCCATTAAAGTCCTTAAAGCCCCTAAACTTTGGCAACATTTTTTTTTGTGAGAAAAAATCATTGGAAAATTCTTTCCGTTCGTTCCTGCTGAAATATAGTTGTTTCATCTACGTTTAATTCGGTGTCAGATCAGAGGTAAACTCTAGAACAGCTTCAGATTAAAAGTTTGAGCCGCCAAGGGCGAGTTTTTCAGTGCGACATCTTACTACAGGCATTAACCACCGGAATGAGTTTTTCAGTGATCTTAGATCCGTAGTTAGTCTCGGCTCAGCTCGCCAACTTGGGTGAGTTAATCCCAGATTAACTCTGGAGAACAGTACGAACTTCTTTAAATGTTTTTTTTTTGTAGAATGGCGGTTGCTTTGCGTTTTTCTGTAAAAAATGGCATCTGAGAACAACTTGAACTTCTTTACCTGTGTTGTTCTATGCGAAGTGAGAGTTGAGAGAGTTAATAATTTTGACAGTGTTTTTTTTTAATAACATTGCGGACGGAATTAATTCTGCACTAAAAAGTGTTCGCTAAATTTATCCAGATTCGTTCCGGGATTAATAGATCTTGGTTTAAGCTTAAACTGAAAAACCGGTCCTAGATTATTTACCTATTTATATTGAGTTCGCAACCCATGGAAAGACTTTACCTGGTTCACAATAATCTTCCATCCTCTGCTATTCTGAGTATTCTGCTTTCAAGGGAGTGGGTCATACTCCTGCTTTCAAAATTCTGCTTCCGAAAATTCCAAAATAAGAAACACGCCATACATATTTCACTGTATCGCTTTGTAAATGTGGCTTTTTTTGAGTTTTGTAAAAAGAATTTTTAACCAAGCAGAATTTTGATTCGATGATGCCAATATTCAAACTGCGCACTGGCATCCGCTATGGCTTGACCTTTAGAACAGAGGTTCGATCTTCCTGGTTGTTTCAAGCGTGGGGACTTGGATTCGAAGACCCTCTTGGCTATAGAATTGATTTTCATACGCTTGATGGGACCGAACCGAGTAAGGGTAAAAGTTCTGCTGGGGTCTCAATTCTTTTAACAAAATTGTGCTTTCAAAATTGTCTCTTTTTTTACTGTTTCTTTTTTTTTCCTTGCTTTACTTTAGAAAAGTGGAAAGTTTGATTAAAAAAGCATAAAAAGTTCAATATAATTCGTGAAGTCAGAATTTTGAAAACGCAGAATTATGACCCGCTCCCGACCAAGCCAATGTAGTCTTTTGTTTTGGGCTTTTGAACTTCTTCCACGTCTTGGAACAGTACATAGAGTTCGTGGTTGTATCGTCTCATCCATTCGACCACCTCGCACACAGGACCATTAATGCGTCCTAAAATTTTTTCTCTCAAAAGAGCCAATCATAATATCTCCTTCCGTACTGATTAGCTCCTGCTCCTGCTATCGGGGCCCTTAAACAGAACTGACAGGGGTTTTGTAAAGCTTAAACTTTGTCTTTCGTGATAGTAGGAGTTTAGAAAACATTGGTTTTGCCAAACCGAAATAAGAGTTATTCCTTCACGAATCTCCACTCCAGTAAAGTATCGTTTGTGGAATTTAGGCTAGCTTCAAGGTATTTGCTGAAGTTGCTGCTTCAAACAGTGCGGGTTTGTCCTAAACAGCGCACAAATATTTGTTTCTTTGTTGATAGCATGTTCTAAGGATTCTCACCAACCAAATTTGCCTATTTTGCAATAGCACTAAAAGCCTTTATCACTGCACGGTTGAAGCGGTCGATGATGTCAATATCCTCGTCACTATCATTCCCAGAACTAAAATGAAGAATGCAGCAGATGACAATGCGTCTCCTTGCCGAAATCCAGTGCATATTTGAAACAGTACCAAGGAGCTTTATGCTTTCTGTCAGCCAAACTTTGCATGCATTACACCAAAATATCATTAAAGGGTCGGGATTCCGATCAGCCGCAGTGTGAGTATTTGATCGATGTTGGACTTTCCTGGCTTAAAGCCACACTGATGTGTACCCATCAGATTGCTGACAAACGGCTTTAGGCGTTCACACAGTACAGCAGGAAATATCTTGTGTGCGATGTTAAGAAGATTTATGCCTCTTTAATGGCACAATTCAGAGGGTCTCCTTTCTCAGAGGATTTAGCAAACAATGCTAGGGTAAGTCCAATCTTTCCTCCCACCATATCCATCTGCAAGTTAGGGTACATGCTCCTTACAAAGCGCCTTAGCATTCCTAGTGGATCCTAGGATTTAAAAAGTTCGGCAGCTAGACCGTCAGCCCCGGGTGCTTTGTTGCACAAATCTGAGACCTTGCTGCTTTGACTTCATCCGGGTCGGATGGGCGATATCGTACGTGTTCTACGTCGGCAACTCTTCATCCGGGTTGAATGGTTCAATGGTTCATTCTGTCTGACACCGGATTTCGGTTCGTCTTCGCTGTTACATCAGTCTGCAGAAATCGTTTTTCCCAATCCTCAGCCCCGCCTGCCATGTTCCCTTGATGGTCCTTACCGGCTACAAACCTTATTCCCTTGGCGGGACCTTTTGATCCTTAAGTAGAACTTTCGAACCTCTTTCCTGTTGAAGTATCTCTCTATACGTCTTCAACAGCGCTCTCCTCGTGCTCTCTCTTTTTCTTTCGAAGAAACTGGTGTGCCGCTCTTCTCCTTTGCTCGTAGAGCTCGCGAGCAGCTCATAAGACCTTCTGTGTAGAGCAGCTTTGTATGCTTCTTCTTGAGCTGCATGTGTCTTGCCGGCATACCAGGGGTTTCGTTGTGCTGGCCGTGTAAAAACCAGCACTTTAGAGCTGACATCTCTGATGGCATTTGGCAATGTTGCCGCTGGGTATCAGACTACTAATCAGTATTTTCATGCCCATGAAAATAATGGAAGTCAGCGCAATCGGTCGGTAGTCGCCCTTTCTTCAAGACGTGCTGCACAGACGCTGTTGTCCAGCTTCTTGGAAGAATACTGGGAAAGTAGGCTAAATGATACGAGGCTTACTGTCACGGGCCTTGCCATAGTAAAGCCGAACAACTCTTCAGGACTAAGACTGCTTTGGCATCACGATCACTACCAGAGGATTTGCGTTCGTTTTCTCACGATTTTGCACGTTGCGTCTTTATTAAGATTAATGCTTTGCCAATTTCGACGATAAGGAAGTGACTGGAAAACATCTAGTGAAGACACCAATATTGTTAAGACTATTCTCAGTCATTTTCCAGTATAATCTTCAAATCGGCGAGGCATTAATGATGGAGACGCCAAGGAACCTTTCCACTGAAATTTCTTCCAGGGATTGTTCAATGCTTTACAGTACAGCTGGAACTGGAAGCTAAGCTCGGATATGCTGAGTGGCTATTGTGTCGGACTACTGTGCACGTGGTCTCGGACTCTTCGAGTCCCGATATAAGCAATAAAAATTTTATTTCACGAATCCTTCTCCGTGAGCTTCTGACAATCCTTTGAGAGTGCTATTTGCCATGAGAGACTTCCATGCGTACAAGAACACAGTATTATGCATGATTGTAAAATGTCAGACTAATGTCAGCTTGTTTAGAGCTTTAAGTCCAAGATAGTTTGAGCTTTCTTTTCGTAGTTTCTCCACCAACATCCTGGTTCACTTTACCAACTTCACAAGCTTTCACTTAATTTTCTTTCTTCTCGAATCAACATTTCTACCTAACAACTTTACTAGTTATTTGTCATGAGCATATTAAGTTCATGTGAAACCATCAAGTGCAACTATACAGAAAATCTCTTGTCCCATAAAGTCCGATCGTTGACAGAAAGATGAGCCTTTCCGGATGCACTCGTCGTTTTTTTTTTCATCTTTTGCCTGACTTTGTTCTCCAGCCTTCAGTGCTATTATCTCTCCCTTCTGATTGTTTTCCTCATAACAATTATTGTCCATGTGATCACAATGGTTTCCCCAAGCAGCCGATGGGAATTACACTGCACTGATTACGAACAATAAATATGCTGCTTCCCTAGATGGTATCTTTGGAAAACTATCTCTTACAATGCTTGGAACTTTTTATGCTGCCAGTTTGTCAGTATAACGAATCGAGGTGCGGTGTCACTGGGGTGCTACGTCAAAGCGACAAGTTGCTCCAAGATGCAGCGAAATATCGTTTTATTCCTCTGGACAGTTTAAGATCCAGTTCGACTGGCTTGCATCGACAACGACGCACGGCGGCGGCGACAGTGCGGCGGCCCTGCTACTTCTTGCGGAACAATTGCGGTTTGATCCTATTTGCGGATGCAACCGTGCGTGTGGTGTGCTTTTAAGTGGTAAAAAAGGTTTGTAAACCATCAGGTGAATGCAACGAGTTGGAAAAGTGTGAAAAGTGGTCCTGAAATGATAGGGTAATGGGAATTGATCAAGATTTAGATGCCTTGCATGGAAGTGGTAGTTAGTGCTAATTTTGTGTATTATAGACATTTTTGTATGTAGATCAAAATGTTTGTGCAGAAGGCCTAAATTATCTAGCATATCCCTGCTTACTCCACAAACGCAGTGTTTACCCAATTGTTGCTTAAAAGTGTTCCACTGACTTGAGAATAAAACATACTCTGAAATTGCACAATCTCGAATTCTATGTTGCTTTGGTTCCTGTTTACCACCACCTTAAAAGACAAAACCCGTTCATTTACCAGGAAATTAAATTCGACTCCAATCAGCTTTAAAACTTAAATGTATTCATAAAAACTTGTAAAATTGTATCACTGGTAAAATGTTTGAATTTTAATAATGATGCATGAGACACAATGTTATATGCGGGGTTCGCATATTAAAGAAAAGCGAAATTAATGAGCTTTTCAACTCATCTAAACCTTTTAACGAATGGTGTGTCGGTCAATAAAATTTTAATTTTTTTTTCTAAGATTGTCAGACCAGTTTGGTAAGATGCCGAAACAATACAAATTATGATTTCATGGTGATGCTGTGGAATAATAAATTACTATCGTAAATGATTTACAAGATCGGGACCACCGTGAATGATGTTATGCCTATCTCTTTCGCATCTGTTCGCGTATTTGAATTAGTAAAGACATTAAAAATTACATAACGGCATTAGGTGAAATTCGAAATGGCTTTCATAACTCAAAGTCCAACAGCTAATTATATCGTGTACGTAATTTTGAATAGACTTTTTAAGCTCTACAAATTTTTGTGCTTTTTGTTTCTTCTATGATCATCGGTTCATACACAAAATTAAGAAATACTCAACCTTATCCTTAGGCTTTACTCGGTAATAATGTTTTCACTCTAGGAGTAACTCATTTTGCAATTGAATTCTTTCATTAAGTGTTTTCGTGGCAAAAGAAGCGAATTTTTCCTATTTGGAAGTATTTTTGAAAAAAAAATTACAAGAATGCAGAAAAATCGTATCGCTCTGTTTTATCCGATATTATTAAAGCAAATGCTTTCGAGAAGATCGTATCACCGCACCCGTATCAGACATAATCCAAAAATTTGACGTTAAGTAGAGCGAAGCTTAACAGTTTCTGGGATTTGGCCAGTACGATATCGAAAATTTCTAAAAAAATAATTTTTGAAAGTTTTTAACATCTTAACATTCACGGCAGTGACGAACCTGTTCAAACTCGGCTTATTTAATTTAAATAAAAAAAGGTTTTTACGTTTTTCTCAAAATTTTGTGCGCGAAATATTTTGAAAAAATTGTCATTGGTAGCACAGAAAACTGATAAGTCAAAAAAATATAACAGTAGGGTAAACCAGGGTACCTTTGACTTTGGGGCACATTTGACTTTGAAAATTTTTCTGTGAAAACGACTTAAGAGACTAAAAGTTTGTCTCCCAAAAGACGCCTCTTTTGATTTGAATAAACTTTGAAAAAACTTTTGACAGTTCTTCTACCACTCTTGCCAGCGCAAAACTAGTTTTTGTAATTTTATAATTGTATGTAATTTTGGTTCATCAGTAGATAAGTAAGCAATTTTTAAATTTTATTGCAGTCGATTCTTTATTGTTTAACTATAACTATATCATTTCAATGATAATACAAAAACTCAATTCAGTGAAAAAGTATCATTTCAAATTAATAAAAAATAAATTATTTATAAAAAATTTATGGGGCACATTTGACATGTTTGGGGATAATTTTTACGATTCTTAAATGATGGACTCAATGTCAAGTTGGGCTTCTTCACACCAGTAGTAGAAGATATTACTGTAAATATGCGAAGTGAGATTGAATTTAAGCTGCCGATACCAGAAAATACCAGCTTAAACGTCCCACTGTTGAACGACATTTACGTTTGTCGTAATTTTCTTAAGTCTCTATTAAAAAAGCTCGTTTGAACCTTTTTATATCTAATGTTTCTTTTTTATTAAAATTTAAAAATTTTATAGACTTGTTCGCCGGCAAGCACATGCAGCTAAACAGGAAGCATACAAAGCGGCGCTGCACAGAAGGACTAGAGCTGCTCGCGAGCTCTACGAGCAGAGGAGGAGAGAGGAGCACCGGCTTCTCCGAAGGAAAAAGAGAGAGCACGAGAAGCGCGCGGTTGAAGATATAGAGAGATGTTTCAACAGGAATGAGGTTAGAAAGTTTTACCAAAGGATCAAAAGGTCCTGCCAAGGGTATAAACTTCGAACTGAAGCCTGTAAGGACCATCAAGGGAACATCGTTGTAGAATCGCAGTCGGTGCTGAGGATTTGGAAAGACCACTTCTGCAGACTGTATAACGGCGAGGACGAACCAAATACCGCTGTCAGGCAGAATGAACCATTCAACCCGGGCGAAGACGTTACCGACGAAGCATACGAACGATACCGCCCACCCGACCTGGAGGAGGTGAAAGTAGCTGTGTCTAAGCTCAAGTGCAACAAAGCAGCCGGAGCAGACGGCCTAGCTGCCGAACTTTTTAAATCCGCTGGCGATGAGCTGGTTAGGAGCATGCACCAGCTCATCTGCAAGATATGGTCGGAAGAAAGCATGCCCGACGAATGGAACCTCAGCATTGTTTGCCCGATCCTGAAGAAAGGAGACCCTCTGAGTTGTGCCAACTACAGAGGCATAAGTCTTCTTAACATCGCATACAAGATCTTTTCTGCTGTACTGTGTGAACGCCTGAAGCCGTTTGTCAACAATCTGATAGGCACATATCAGTGTGGCTTTAGGCCAGGAAAGTCCACCATCGATCAAATATTCACACTGCGGCAGATCTTGGAGAAAACCCAGGAATTCCAAATCGATACACACCACCTCTTCATCGATTTCAAGGCCGCGTATGACAGCATCTATAGAGACGAGCTATATAGCGCAATGTCTAGTTTTGGCATCCCTGCCAAACTCGTCAGTCTGTGCAGGATGACGATGGAAAACTCACGCTGTTCCGTCAAGGTCGGCAAAGACCTCACCGACCCCTTTGATGTCAAAAAAGGATTTAGACAAGGCGACGCGCTGTCATGCGACTTCTTTAACATCATACTTGAGAGAATTGTGCAGAACTCTCGCGCCAACACCAGAGGTACAATCTTTCAAAAGTCCGTTCAACTACTTGCATACGCAGACGACATTGACATAATCGGTAGAACAAAGCGTGATGTCAGTGAAGCCTTCGTGAGTATTGGGACGGAAGCGGCGAATATGGGTTTAGCAGTCAATGAGGGCAAAACCAAGTATATGCTGTCATCAAGAAAAGACACCCAACACCGACGTCTTGGACAAAACATCACCATCGACAGCTATAACTTTGAACCTGGGTTCCGCTATCAATTCAGACAATGACACCAGCGCTGAAATCAAACGAAGGATAACTCTTGCCAATCGCTGTTTCTTTGGGCTAAGAAGGCAATTGAGTAGCAAAGCCCTCTCTCGAGCAACTAAAGTGTCCATGTATAAGACCCTCATCATCCCAGTCCTGCTTTACGGTGCAGAAGCATGGACCCTGTCAAAGGCGGATGAAAACACTTTAGGCTGCTTCGAGAGGAAAATTCCCGTCTGCATAGACGGAGAGTGGAGGAGGAGATATAACATCGAACTGTACGGGCTGTACAGCGATACCGACCTAGCCAAAAGAGTCAAAACACAACGTCTACGATGGCTGGGTCATCTAGAGCGGATGGACACCAACGCCCCGGCCCGGAAAATCTTCGAATCCACACCGCAGGGACGACGCGGTAGAGGAGCACCGAGACTCAGGTGGCGCACGCAAGTGGAAGGGGACCTCAGCCAACTTCGCGTGCGAAACTGGAGACGGCTAGCTAGAGACAGAGCTGGCTGGCGAAGCTTGTTGGCTGAGGCCCAGGTCCACCCCGGACTGTAGCGCCACCTTAAGTAAGTAAGTAAGTAGACTTGTTCGACTCAGGCTAGGAACACACGGCGACAGAAAAACGCACAACCAATTGCGGTCCGTCTAGAAGCACAAGAGCTTAAATACTGGACAACACACGATTGCGGCTGCGACTCGTCGCGAGACTCGATTTGCGACAAATATCCGAATTGCGACTCTTTAAAGCCGCACGACAAAAAGTGTATAATTTTGTTTTATTTAACGATAAAAAAAAGACTTTTTACCACAATTCACCGGAATCGCCCCGAAAATGAGTGTTTGTGAACTGAGTTCACTACAAAAAGCTTGCAAACTTCTTTTTTAACGATGAAGCTTAAATTTTTCATCAAAACTGACAGGAACCCCACGGAAAATTATCATTTGTGTGTTGAGTATGCCTGCTGCAGAAAATCGCGCTGGTTTTTGCCGCGCGTTTTTCTGTCGCCGTGTGTCCCAAGCCTTAATGTTATTTCTTAAAATTCAAAATGAATTTATTTACTAATTTTTTCTTATTCATTGTTAAATGAATCATTCTGAAGTAAATGTGGTTAATTTCTTAATTTAAACCAGTGGGTAAGTGCTACAGTGTGTACGCAGAAGTTACAGTCCGTAAAACGGACAGTTGAATACCCCATCCTATCCCACATTGTAAAATGCTGATGGCATAGTTATTTTTTGACATTTTATATGTAATGCAAACTTCGAAAAGGGGCGTGGTCCAACCGCCCCTAATTACAAAGCACAGATATTTCCAAGTTACACTTAAATGTACGTAAAAATGCAATTTTTTGGTTGAAATTCAATATTTTTGAAAAATCGACCCCTAAAAGGGGGCGTGGCTGAAAACTTTATATAAATGAAATCTAGACTGAAGTCTCATTTACCTAATCTGCTACTTTTTCTGTTTCATACTTTCCTAAATTAGGCTCAAGTCCAGTCGAAATTAAGTTTTTTTTTTGGAAAATTTTAGGTTTTTCTTCAATTCTGCCTCCAAATGTGGGCGTGGCCCAAAGTTTTGTATAAGTAAAATGTGGAACTAAGCGTTTTCTACATAAAATGTTATGCAATTTTTTTTTAATTTTGACCAAAAGTATTGAGTAAACTGCATTTGAAAATTTACCCTTTAAATAGATGCCACGCAAAACGCAAAAAGAGGAGGTTTACCAATTAAATTTATCTTTTTTGTGTCTTACATTTATTAGGAGAAGCTAAATGTCAAATTTCAGCTTTTAAGAACGTCTTACAGTTTTGAAAACTGTGGAGGTAGTTGCACATTTAGACTGATTGTGGGCGTGTCTTTTGGCGGATCTCAACAGTTTCTACACTTGTACTGCTTCGCATGACGTGGACCTTACGTACGAAACTTCAGCACCCTAGCTCAAATTTAAGGCCTAAAAACATGTGACATACAGACGGACGGACGGACGGACGGACATGGCTCATTCGATTCAGAATTCGGTCTCGATCATACGCCCTTAAGGTCTTAGGGGTCTACCATTATTATTTCACCGTGTTACAAACTATGTGACAAACTTAATATACCTCCTTTCCTATGGGATGGGGTATAAAAAGATCACATGATTGTGGGTTTGAAACTACAGCTGTCAAATATTCCCCTTGTAAAGTCGAAGGTGCCCCATGCGCGTGGTACTTTTGACAAAGTGACATTTTTAAAAATTCAATTCAATTATTTTTCACGTTTTAATTTTTCAATTACTTTATTTTCACGTCAATTATTTAGCATTAAATAAAAAAAATAATGATGACAATTTTACGGCGGGCTTGATCGTAGTTTGTTTTCAAAGCAAATAATGATAAAAAACACTATTTTACTCTTGCCCCTACGTTTCGTTGGAGCTTCCCAACTTCCCCAAGGGGAAATTTATTGAATAAATGTTTTTGTTTGGTTACATTGGTGAATTTGATGGATTTTTTTCCCTTCTCTGTTTTTGTTTTACTCAAAATTGAAAATACACACACAGTTAAATAAATAAGTAAACAAACGAAAAAATTATACGAAAAAACAGAATTGACTTTAACATGTATATCACAGATGTTTCTCTTAACTCTTAACTCAAAAAAAAAATAATGATTTAAATCCATTCATAAATTTTGGGAAATATAGAGGCTTTAACAAAAGTGTCAAGGTATCCCAGTTTCCCCTAATTAAAACAAAATTTCTTATAATCGTTTTATGCGATTGAAAACCAAAAAATCGTAAAAGGTCACAAAAATACGTGTATGGCTCCCTTTATTTCCGAAATGGTAATTCGTATAATTTCGCTAAAAAACCCCGGACATAGTACATCTTTTGAAATTTTTAGAAAAATTATAGCGACTTCGACATGAGAAATTCTTTTCGAGATACGCTTGAAAACACTTAACTTGACTGGCTGAAATTACGAAATGACGTTTTTTTTTTGCAAAATTTTAGGTTTTCCTTTAATTCTGCGTCCAAATGGTAGCATGTGGCCCAAAGGTTTGTATGAGCAAAATGTTAAAATAAGTGTTTTTTACATAATATATTAAGTAAAATTTTTTCGATTTAGAACAAAAATATTTAATTAAATGCAATTGAAAAATTACCATTTAAATCGATGCCACGCCTCCTAGAGGAGGTAAAGCGATTTAATTTTTACTTTGTGAATCTTACAAAAATCAGGAGATAATAAATTCCAAATTTTAGGCTTTTAGGAAGTCTTACGCAGCATTGAAAGATTAGAAGGTGCACAATTGCACCGTTTGTTGGCGTGTCTGTGGGCGGATTTTTAAATCTTTTGTACTACTTCGGATAACAATGAACTTATGTATACCAAGTTTCAGCTTAAAATTTAAGGCCTAGAGCTTGTGACATACAGACAGACGGACGGATGGAAATGGCTTATTCGATTCAGACTTCGGTCTCGATCATATGCCCCTAAGGTCTTGGGGAACTACCATTATTATTACCGTGTTACAAACTATGCGACAAACTTAATATACCTCCTATCCTATGGGATAGGGTATAAAAACTGAATACATGGCGCTTCTGAAAACATGACAGTTCTTTTCTGTCCTAAAAACATTAAGGTGAATCGTTTCCCTTTTTAGCGGTCCGTCCTAAAATGGAAAAAGGACCTCTTATGGTATCGCTACGTTGTCCGTCTGTCCGTCCGTCCAATCGCTTTATAACTTCTGAACGGTAAGTCGTAGAAAGACAAAATTTAGTGTGCGTATAAACTGAAAACTATAGCAGACTTCGAATGTTCAAAAACTTCGAAGATTTAACTGAAAAACGTGAAAACATTTTCGAAAACTTTGTTTTAAAGATTTCTAGTTCCTTAAAAATTATGACCACCTTGTTTAAATTTGGTAATGTTTAAAAGGCAAGCGAACTGCATCAAAAACGTTTCAAAATTGCCGTTTTCGACCCTAAGTTTGTAAGCCCATTCAAACTTAGCTTAAAAAGCCCATTCATGGTTGTAAAATTGATCAAAAAGTCTAACGGTACTTAAAAATAATCGAAATTGCTGTTTTATGGGTTTAAAAAGGGTCAATCTCCCAATCTACCCGGTGCAAGTACCTATTTATACTGAATCCGCGCATTAATTTCGTGTTCGTGTGCAATGAGCTTAATAAAAAAAATAAGAAAAGTCCTCACTGCCTTCTTTCCATTATCAATTACTTTTGAGTGCATGGGTACAAGTCTATAAATATTTATATGCAAATCATCACCGTTCTCCTCACTGTCTGTCATTTTCGAATTGAAACGATTTTTGTGCAACTACTCTCGCAGCCATGTCAATCAAATTTGAAAGTATGAAATTGAACTCAATAAAAAAAAAATAGACACATTCGTTCCCCCCCCCCCCCCCCAAAAAAAACACTACCTAAACGAGAAACAATAAAAAAATCCACAAAAGAACCCTAACCAACCCCATCCCATGTCTTCTTCCATTTGCGAATGCAATCAGCTCTAAAATTTATGTAACTTTCCGCGCGCACTGATTTCGTTTTAAATTTATAATCCGCTATTTGCATATTTCGTCCTGGAAGCGTCAATTGAAACTTCCTGGAATCCAATTTAACACCCCAAGTAACGTTACTTCCCTGCGTCCATCAGTGAGTTCTCTGGAGGTGGTTCGGGTGCCTTGCGTCTTCCCCATAGAAGTCTATTGAAGTCTTCAACCGTATTCATGGAGCACCAAAGTATATTGTTTCCAAACAAATCTATTTTTGTGATGCAGCTGCATCTCATTTCTGAATCATATTTCCAAAGCCAAATGATTGTGTCGTGGCAAAGTGTAGTTTCTTTGCGATACGAGGCAGTGTTATGGGCTATAGAGCGGCCCCCTTCTCTGGCCCACCCACTTTGAAAATATAGAAACGAAACGGGAGTGAGGAAAATGAAAACATTTTTCAGATTGTTTGTTTTGCAGACGTCGTCGTTGTCGTCGGGTTTCTTTGCATGCTACCGTGGCATACAGGAGCAACAACCGACAAACAATTTGAAAATTTATTCAGGATCAGGTGTAAAATGATTTTATTTCAAATTGGATTGTTTCCACTTGGGCGAGCCAAAGTGTCGTACTCTGCATATGTTGATGACTCTTTTTATATCGCCGACGATAATATCGGTTTTTATTTGTTATTTTGATGCCTTGAGGCACTGCTACTTTAAATGAAATAGTTAAGTTTTAACGATCACCTGAAACTACTCGCTAAATTTTCGAAATAGGTTTAGCTAGAAAGAAGTTCACAGGCAATTCCCAGTGATGAGGAACCCTGTGAATGGAACCTTGATTGCCTCATACTTACAAAAAAAAAATCTTAGAATGTGGAAACGTTCGAAAAAAAAACCGAAGACTTTTTTGCTTCGCTAATTTTGTTAAAGATCTAGAGGAATTGGGATTTTGTCCATGAAAAATATTTTATATTAGATTCTAAAAGCGAGATCTTGAAAAAGGTTAGAAAAATAGTCCTTCTCTCCCATTAAATTCTTAAACTCTTGCCCCAGTGGTAGAAGATTTGATATCGTTATCGACCTCTATACCTTAATTTGATATGATAGATCAGTTAAGAAAATACTGATCTACCACAATTATACTGACTCCTTTAAGCATTTAAGTTTTAGTTCTAATTTAACTTTAAGTTTTTTACACCTTAACACGAAATATATGTAGTTGATTATTAACAATTCTTTACTTTTTTACTTACAGGTACGTAAGGTCAGATGCATTAACAATTGTATGAAAACAGGCTAAAACGTCCAGGACGTAAGTACGCATTGTGTGCAAAACTATATAAACACTTTTTGTTACAAAAGCATACAAGAACTTTTTAAGCTTGTATCGGGAAAAATTGTTTTGTTGTTTAAGTTTTATTTGTCTAATTTATCTTAAAACTTTTTAAACCAAACAAATATCCTGCGCACTCTAGGCTGAAATGATTATATGGCAGGATCATTGTTAGCTTTATATTTTTATTAAGACTATTCTATAACCACCCTGCAACTTAAGCCGAAGATCCAACCGTTCAGTCTCCTTTGAGTTAGAAACACTTTGATTCTTATTAGAGATTCCTAGGAGCCTACTTCTCTTGTTTCGCAAAAAACGTATTTTTTGATTGATATTTTTTAGTTAAAAAAAAAAGTTGTTTTTTAAATTGCTTGAGTGTCAAATGTTACTAAAGGAATTTGAAATAAAAACTTCCAAAATGCATATAACTATGAATTTTTTAATACTTTTATTCTCTAATAAAAAAAATTTAACAATTCACATAACTTTTAAAACATTTAAGAACTTCTTTACTATTCTCTTTGTTAATACTTAAAACTAGTTAAAATCGCATAAGATATAAATTTTATCGAAAAAAAGTAATCAAACTTCGTTGTTATCGTTTGGCAAATTTGATAAAGGAAATCGCAACAGGAACTCAGCGATCGTTTCAGACTTTTTCGCTGTCCTTTCCATACGTTTTATCTTAGAGTGGGCAAGATCGTCCAAGAAAAGTTTCCATTGTGATGATAAACAAGGCAGCTTCGACATGGCCGATATGATATCCTCGTGCTCGTATTCACAGAGGATTTCGTTTTGATTTTCATCAATTTTTCCGAAAGACATGGTGTAGAATTGTGATGTTCACTCGACGCTTGCTTAATTTAACTGATTTGAAGGATGACCTCTTGCGTCAGTATTTATATTTATAGTGGCTGATCAGGACTAGATAACAGCCCTACAGGTATAATAATAGACGTACATACTTAAATAAAGAGATTAGGTACACTTCACCTATATTATTTAATACACTGCAGCCGCAGGTAAAATTTAAATCCTTTGACATTAAGGGGTTAAGGTCGATCACACCCTCATGGGCAGGTATAATTAGGAAGCAAACAGGGTACTTAAAGGAGGGCTTATGTTTTATGATACCGGGTTTTCTTAAATGACCCCTATTAGATTAATATTTTCCTGTGATTGTGCAATATTCAAAGAGATTTGGAAATTTGTGTACGCCCTGCGAACTGAAGATGCGAAATATTTTAACTACTTTATTAAACTTCTGTATAATTCAGGTTGTCGAGAATTTAGACTACAGAGAGTTTTCAAAGTGTAAAATGAATAATCCCAGTAGTTAATTGCGACCTAATTCAAGGCAGTCTTATTGTTTCAAAGAACGCTAACAATATTATTTTGTCCCTTAAAGGTTACCTTATAAAACGTACCCCTCCCATGTACATATGTTTATAAAAGACGGACATTTTATTTTACCTTGAGCTTGCCTGTGTCTTGCACAGGAACAAATAGTGAGATGGCTTACAACTGACAGTTATAACTTTGCTATTTGCACTTGAAGGATTTTTTTCACAACCATTATTTTTGTTTGTCGAAATTATTAGGTATTACGTTTCAGACATTTATGGGCATTCAAAATTTCTAACCAAAAAAACTGAGTCAAATTTTTATTGAAATTCTTGTGAAACATAAATTTGTTTGGTTCCAAAAAATTAAAAATTTTATTAGTCAACTAGCAAGATGCTAGTTTAAGACATATAAAATGCTTTTGGGGCCTTTTGAAAATATTCAAAGAAATTATGAAGGTAGTCTCCACCCCATTTGGTGTTGCACAATAGGCGTGACAGTTAGATCGTCAGTTGGGCGCCTATCACGCCCATCCCAAAACACCAACATCAAAGGATTTCAGACTCGACTTAAAGGAAAGTCCACGAAAGCCATATGTGAAGTGTATATTTCAAAAGTTGCCACCATTCATGCATCATTTTAAACAGGAAAAAATTTATTCCTTATAAGGTTTTGTTGAATTTATTTTTTAAAAGGGGCGTGGCATGTCCAACTCCTTTGACAAAAATCATTATTAGCATAGAAATATCCAAGTTTGCGGCTAAAATGTACACAAAAAGTAATTTTTTGGTTCAAATTCAATAATTTTGTGAACTTGACCTCTAAAGATGGGCGTAGCCTAAAACCTTGTACGAACGAAATCTGGAATGAAGTCTCGTGTACCTTACCTGCTAATTTTTATTTTTTAGTCTTTCCTACATAAGGCTTAGGGCCAGTCAAAATTACGTTTTTCTGTAAAATTGGAAGTTTTCTTCAATTCTGCCTCTAAATGTGGGCGTGGCCCAGATCTAAACCAAATGAAGAGCCAAGTATTTTCTACAAAATATATAAAGAAAAAGTATTCCTATGTGGAACAAAAATATTGAATAAATTGCATTTGAAGGTCTACTCTTTTAAGCGATGCCACGCCTACTAGGGGCGGTCTGCCGATTTCGTTTTTACTTTTTATGTCTTATAATCATTAGGAAATGCTTAGTGTCAAATTTCAGTTTTCACGACGTCTTAAGCTATGTCTACACGATTGCCTTATTCGACAATATTTTTAGATCTGTCATGTTATGACAATGAGCTTCGAATTATAGATAACAATGAAAAACTTCCTTACAACGCTGAATTGCAAGTTCACACGGTTGCCAGATTCTGTCCCAAAGACTGACAATTTCATTGTTATACGAGTGGGCTGACAATACATATTCTAACAACGTTGTCAGGCTGAAAATTGCCCGTTTACAAGGTTGGCACATTTTTGACACAAACAACTTAAAAGCATTTGACAACTGAATTAATTTAATTCAGGAAATTTTGTCATATTTGTAAAGTATTGTGGAGTGGAATGAAAATAAATAAAATGAATAATAATAATGCACTTGCAGTTATTTTGGCTGCGTACGTTTTCGAGAGTTAGGATGAGGAATGGCAAAGATTTGGTTAACGCGTCGTCAGAAGGAGGGGCTTTACGCCAAATTGCTGGTGGAATTGCGTGTTGAGGAGCCAGAGTTGTATCGAAATTTCTTGCGCATGAATGTGAAACAATTCGATGAGTTTCTTGCTTTGGTGGCTTCACACATAACAAAGCAAGATGCTACTATGCGCGCGAGCGTTTCGGGCGCTGAGCGACTCGTTATAACCTTAAGGTATCTAGCTACCGCTGAGAATTTCCGGTCGATGCAGTACCATTTCCGTATTCCAGTTTCGACGATTTCGTCAATAATTCTAGATGTTCTGGACGCCCTCTATACAGTTCTTGTAGAGAAATATCTGAATTAAGTTCAACATAAGAATTCAAATTTACCCACAATAAACGTGATGCCATTTACACGCCGAGAACACCAAAGGCCATGTGAAGCTCAAAATCACAGCAGATCCGTTTGAAAACATTACATTATTTTTTCCAGGACTACAGGAAACAACATTATTTTTGCCCGACTCAAAGCCAAAAAAATTTATAACAATGAAGAAATTGTCAGCCTCAAAATCATAGTACATCTGGCAATTGAAAAGGAGTCCGCAAATGTCCTAATGTCTGACAATAGACTGGCAATGCCACATTTTATGTGTTCAGACGTTTGCCAGAGATCTGACAATTTCATTGTTCGATTGATGTCTGACAATGATCTGACAATTAGTTTTCTACAAATATTGTCAGACTGAATTTTGTGTCCACTCGATTGCAAGACATTTGGCACAAATTTTTACTGAAAGTTCCGACAATATTGTCAGATCTGGCAATCGTGTAAACATAGCTTTACAGTTTTGAAAGCACTGGAGGTAGTTGCACATTTAGATCGATAGTGGGCATGTCTGCGGGCGAATGTCAAAAGTTTTAACACTTGTATTGCTTCGGATGACGGAGAGCTTACGATTACAAAATTTCAGCTTTCTGATTCAAAATGTAAGGCCTAAAAATTGGTGACATACGGACGGACGGTCGGACATGTCTCATTCAACTCATAATTCGGTCTCGATCATATGCCCTTGAGGTCTTGGGAGTCTATCGTTATTATTTCTCTATTGTACATTTTCACCTGTCTCAAACTTAATATACTCCATTCCTGTGGAATAAGGTATAAAAGCAGGCAAAGAATGAACTTCGAAACTCCCGGACAAATTTTTCACTATTTTTAAGAGTATGTATGTACCTTCCCACCAAAAATCATTAAAAAGTTCTAGGTTGAACTTGGAATCCAAACCGGGACCTTCCAATTGTCGGTCATAGGTGCTACTATCTGCCCCACAGCCCAGTTCCATCTCGGGTGTGCAAATAAGTAATGTACATAACCAAACAATATGTAATTTCATTAAAAAGTTCGCCTGAAATGTTGTCCTTATATTTCTACCTAAATATATAGAACAATTGGGTACTCTTTAGCTCGTTCAAAAAATCCTGTTCAAACAGCGGCGCAAGCGAAAACAAATGCCCTCGAATCTTAGAGTTTATTGAGGGCTTAATATTTAAATGAAATCTTCCAAAAACGCTTCAGAACTCTGACCGTCAGAAGTCCTGAACTATCATTTCCTTTGCTTTCCTTAAAGCGACAGGGACGTATAATACTCGAACAATATTGATTTCAAAAGGGGTAAGGATTATCATTTCATGCGGTTTAGAGCGTTTATCAGTCTTGCTTGAGGCTCCCAGTGCTTGAAGAGGCGTCCGGGTGATCTCCAAAGCAGGAAAGGCTAGCCACACCCCAGCAAAGGGCTATTATAGACCTTTAAGCCTGTCCTCGTTTATGCTCAAGACATAGAGTTTTATTTTAGCGTTTTAGACATAGAGGAAATGTTCCCGTGAATGCGAGCTTGTCCTTACAAAAAAAGACCTTTAAGTATAAAGTCACACGCGGTGCGGTCCGTCGGATTTTTTTTGAAGGCTTAGCGTGTAATTACAATTATTGCATAGTTTTTCAAATACTGTTATTTTTTTTCGATTTTCAAGTACTTTGCGCATGGCAATGGCAATTTTTCCGAAAACTCTGGGCACAAAATTTTCTAATTAGCGGTAATAAATGCGTGTTTTTTAATTTTATTTTTAAACCCTCTCAGAAAATTTTGAGTTAATACCGACATTTTTGAAAAAATTTTAGAATTATCTTTACACGTTTTATATACAAACCCAATTCCTTTACCAGAATATTTTGAAAAATATTTTTCAAAAGTTTTTGAAGTTTTCCAGCTAAATATCGGAATTTGCTAAATATTAAAAAATGTCTATAGTTTTTGCAGATAATCGTAGGTATGTGTATTTTTTTTTTCAATGCATTTAGCATCGGAGATAGCGGTGGAGACAACACTTTTTTTACAATTTTTTTGCGATTTTTTTTTTCGAAAATAAATCAAAGCAGGAGTTTTAAGCAGAATAAGAGGTCATTTTACCATTTTTGGACATCCCGCTGGTTTTCTTGTCTTGTTTTAAAAAATCACACTCCAAGGCAATAAAAAGTTTGCAGAATTCAGAAGATGTAGGTTCAAATTTCTTCATATTTATTGGAAAAAAAACTCGTCCCTTTTTAGTTGGCCTGGATGGTGTACCTTAACGTAAATGAATTCAATTTTGTAGACACTTTTAAGAAGAATTAGTTCTTAAATTATGAAAATAACTTTATTCAGAAGCACAGCATTTCCTGCCCGAAAAAATATATTTCATTTAAATTCCTCCCATTTCACTCCCTAAAAGGTTGCTCTCTTTCGTTAGAAGAAAGTCATAATCGTTTTTCCTTCTCAATGTCATTTACAGAAAGAAAAACTGTGTCCCTACCTGTCGGAAATGTCCTGTGGTGAACTTGTATTATCACATTTTTTCCCTCTATGCAAACATAGAAAAAAGGGACGCAATTTCCCATTTCTATGCAAATACAAAGAACACAAATCGCGTAGACAAACAAAAAAATTATAACAAAAAAAAAGTTTCGCATTTCATCACAACATTTGCAAGGCGGCCGCCCTTAGAGTCCCTCTCGCAATACTCGGATGTCTGCGAAATTATTTACGTTGGGAAAACATGAAAGCTGCATAAAAATTGGGCTAATTGTCACCACACAGGTACCTCTATACCAACAACGGCCCTGAGTCTTTCAACTGGGCCCGTCATATATTTCCTTCCAAAAAAAGGAAGCATTTTCCTCGTCGGCATATAAATATGCGGATACACACAATGCGCAAAGTGGCATTAAGGGTGAAATGTGGAAAGTGTCCTTTTGGGAGCACAGTCGACTGAAGTTCTTTTGTTCGGAATTTCGAAATTATGATGGCTTGTCACACACATCGCTGCTCGTGATGATGATGATTGCCATCAGCAACGCTCGAATTGTGTGGTTCAACGCAGAAACCATCACCATCGAAGGGAATACGAGTTCGTTGTAATGATTGTGAGTTATAATGCCTGCCACAGAGGCTCCACTGTCTCTTAATTGATTTAAGTGATCTAGTCAAGCCTCAAGTGACTGAATGACATCGCTCATGCCATAGATATGCAAATGCGAGGAGCAAGGCAAGCCAAGAATGGATTTATAGCAATCAGGAAGTATCAAAACCTCATCGATTGACTCACTTTTGTGCTACAATTCAATGCCCCTAAGGTCAACGGCCAGGCCGCAAGAAGCGTTACCAATGCGTCAAAAGAATTCAATCACGCCCACTGGCCGCAAGCACTCAACCACTGCGCCGACCGTAATATACAAAATCGCAAGTAATTCACGGCGAAACATGACTTTGTCCGGTTTAATTGAACTGTGCAACGGCAAACGTCAGTTCGATCTTGTCAGAGTGGAAAATTTAATCCGACAAAACGCAAAAAAGTCCACGGAAAACTTCCAAATGAATTGTTCGCCTCCAAGCTTGCCATAGCGGTGGCGGCAGTCCGACCAATCATCCTTTGCACGGTATGGTGGTCCCGTCAAATGGTTTTAATCTGCCTTGGCTTTGAAATGTGAGTTTGTCTACTGTCCGTACCTCCTACGCTGGCCGGTCGAACTTCATCATGCCGGTCACTGCGTCAGCTCTTGCGGGTGGCTGCTCGAAGTGTCCTTCTTACGTATATAGGGACCATATAGAGCCCGATGGAAAGAATCTCAGGGGCTGATTGAGTGTAAAATGTGAAATGGTGACATTCCGATGACGTACTCACTCCATTGCGTCGTCCATGGGATGGTCTGCATCAATTGTATCTGACAGAATGGTAGTCCAGTTTTATTTTCTTTGTTCGGGAAACGTGATGGTCATCAACAGCGAAATCTCGACGCGAATTAATATAAAGTGGAGTTCATTTGGGCAAGCACAAGAGGAGTATCTATACATGCCTGCGCCCAGGCTTTTCGCTTAATTGGAGTCAATTGCAAACATTCTTGGGATGGAATTTAGCACGCACTGTCGGCCGAGTAAATCTAAGCACGCCATGCCGGAGTCTGTTCATTGACTGTGATTAAGATCGAGAATTCACTAATTAGCTGCACTGCGAACAGCCTTTCAACGAATCTCACATCTAGCCATGATGCATGTTCAGTTGGGCATACAAATGGGCGAACGTTGAACCTCGAATTCAGGTCATGTAACGAAGGTATACAAAGCTGCGCGAGATAGTGTCTGCACGTAAGACCTGTCGTAATAATAGGGTAAGACATTAAGAGATACGTGTAGATAGCGGATGCACTTGGGAAGTGTGAAAATGGGCTTTCACAAGGCCTTAAATCAAGCAAAGGCCTACCTAATTAAAAGTTGTCAGGGTAGAGGGAGCATGTCAACAGAAAATGGGAGGAACGAAGGAGCATACATATCATACTTATTTTTTTTTTAAGAATAGTTTTGAGTAAAAAGGGGTGATGAGGTTAACCGATAAGGCAAAACTTATGACAGACCATAAAGCAGAATATTAATAATTTGGGGAGGCTTAGCATTTTGTTTATACTTTAGGGTTAAGTTGTGAAGGTAAGAAGCACGTTTAAAGTGGTTAAGATGGTGGTTTAATTTTTTTAGATTTAATTTGTTTTAGAAGAAGACGATTAACATCCTGAAACTTGAAGTTAAAGCATAGATTTTGGCCCTAGTGCAGGTACATGTACCGAATCTGAACTCGAAGTATGCAATGCATCCTTCCTAGGCAATTGTTTTCCTTTCGTTAATTTAAAAACAAGTTTATCTGGGGAAGCTGGAAATCGAGAGAAATTAGTTACACTCTTTTTTCTGCATGTGACTTGTCTTTTATTAAAGTCTTATTTCCAAACAAAAAGATTAACAGATTTGATGTGTTGCTGTCAGCACAGCGGAGTTTAAGTCGTATCATTGAACGACTAGGGGTTTAGTGGCGATACGTCAACTTCAAAGACTAACAGAGGACGCTTCGGAAACTGTTTTACGAAATGTAAAGGAAAAAGGGTGCTTTTTTTGCAGCAGCCATTCCCTTGATGGGTGCATGGCGTTTGTGTAGTGAAGCGACTTGGTGCAGTAGTTTGGGGAGAACCAAACTAGAAGAACTTCCCTATATTCCGCCACACCAACTCAAGAACTTCAGGCGTGATCCCCACGCGAGTCCTGGAGATGTCCTTGTCCTGAGCAAATCACTTCTTCTATTAGAGGGGCGGTGGAATTTTATCTATATCTCGGCTTGTATGACCTGCCTAGAAAGTCTGTCGGCAGGCATGCGAACAACCATCGATGTATTGATCCTTCCACTTGGAGCAGTAGCTGCGTGAGAACGTAGCTTTACAGATACTGCGATGAACTACGATGAACATCAGGCAGTTTTCAAAATGATCATCATGATTCCAGCCATTATTATAATTGCAGTAGAAGAAGAGTTGCTATAAGTTTTTATTTTTCATAATGTTTACTAGAATTTCGAAAAATCTTCCCTTTACCTCGCTTGCCTAAGCCGCATTTACTAAAAAAAGCTCTCATTCCGCCTTTGCTCTACGTTTCGTCGATATTTTGTGACTTCTTAAGGGGGTCATCTATTGGTACTTCTTTTATTTTATTTTAATTTAAGCGAATTTGTCACACTAGTAAAGCAAACTTATCTTTTATAGCTGTGACCTTGTCTCTCTCTGTTCTCTTCCAACAGTCCTGCGTCACCGTATTGCATTTCCCACGGAAGTCTGGGAAATAATGGGAATAAGTCAAACTTTTTTTTCTGTGTTTTTCTATGTGAAGTGGGAGAGGCAAATATTTCGAGAGTCGAAGATTTTGACAACTCTGCTTACGGAGTTAAATCTGCACTGAAAAACTGCTCGCTGAGTTAACTCCAGAATCATTTTGTTACAGAATTAACAGATCTTAGTTTAAGCTGGGCTTAGCTCGGCACTGAAAAACCGGCCCTTCGAATTCAAGACTTTATTTCAATTCATTCACTTTTTATTTTACTCTTGATTTTCACAATGTGACGTATCGAATATACATAACTGTCTGGTACGAGCCTGTCATCCGTGTATTTGTACAAATTAAGCACCTTCTAGCACTTTCTGTGTTTTCCCTTTGGTAATTTTCCAATGGTAGGCACTTTTCTTTTGGCGGGGAATTCGATATCGAAATTCGAACTTCCAGCGGCAGTTTGCTGTCAGCTGACTGGAATGACAGTTGAGTGTGCTCGTTTAGTGAGTTGAGCGTGTGTGTTCGTAAAGTAAATCGATCGTTGCATTCAGCGACTTCTGCGTGTCATTTAACTTCTTGTCGCCACATCACATTCCCCCTCTTAGTTTTGTTCGCCTCGAACAAGTACGTCATCATTGCTTCAGTTGTAACGATGTAGGCGATGCACATGGCACGGAAAACTTTAATTTTTGCTCTTGGTCCTCGTTGGATGCGGAAGACACCATCATTCGTGTAGCGACTTGGTAGGGGGAGGCCTAGTTCTGCTGCAGCTAGATTGGGCGATTTTCCGTTTCTACGCTGTGGGTTGTAAAAACAAAGCAAATCTCCCTTGTTCTAATCCAGTGATGTTGCTCGCGCATTGCATCGTAGCTCAACTTTTATATTGCTTCTGGTCCTCTGGTGTATGCCATTAATCCCTTCTCCAATGGCGTATTCTTTTCAACACCGAATCGAGAAACTGGTGTGGAATACAGAAATAATTGTTCTTTTCTCGTACACCTGAACGGAATCGTGCTCAAGTAAATGTTCTTTTGAACTCCGAATTAGTTCGGTGTCGACACCGTCGTATTTTACAGTAGAGGCTGGGTATAACTTTGATTGATCAATTTTCATTCGCGATTATTAACAACACGACTGAAATTGTATGAAATCGTTAAAAACTCAAATTTAGAGCTTTTAACTTAACGTGATGCTTGCACCGGTGCATTATTTGTCGTTCTGTACACAATGAAACCGAGTGTACACCACGCTGGAATTGTCGCGAATACCGAGTATTATTTGACAGCTCGGTGTGGGAGTTCGGTGTTCAAAAGAATACGCCATAAGATCAACCACGTAGTCCTCCTCACATTTTAGATCTTCAATGGGGTATTCAAATTTTGTCTTACTGGGTAGCCTGGCAGCTTGCCCAAAGAGAACTTCATAATCTTGCGTATTTTTTCAGAAAACCCTTTTTCACAAAAAATTCTCAAAATGCCCGAAAAAACTTATAACCAGTGAAGGAAAATGAAAGGAAGGACAAATGATTTGCAAAAAATCAGATGTAGCTGAATTTATAAAAAAAAAATCACGAAATTGAGAAATTTTCAAAAATGCAATTTACAAAGGTTTGTTTTTTCATCTTTTTCAAGTCAAGCTCAAAATGATTAGAAAATTAGAAAAATAATAAAAAATACTCGACAACATTTGGAAAAAGCTTAAAACAGCTATTTAAAGATTTGAAACCTTAAAAAATTTCAAAAAAGTCGAAAAAAGGAGTATCATTTCTAAAACAGCTATAGGTACAAAATCGTTATACCTACCGGGAAATGTTAAAAATACTAGTTAAAAATTAGGCGTCATATTATTTAATTTATGTTCCAAATTATATTATATTCACAATTAGTTAGAAAGCTAACCGAACGCATCGTTGCTTATATTGGGGAACGGCCCCTATTCTACAAACATTACAATAATGGCTGGCTCTATATATCCACAATTATTAACACACATTAATTTATTTTTCAAAAATTGAATTCAAATAAAAAATATTAAAAAGTTTCTTAAAAATATGTAAAAGTTTTCTTTTGTTTAACAAACACATTTTTAAACTTGTTTACCGCCTTAGGGTCTCTGTTTTCCTTGTGATTTCTATTGCTTACTCACGCGTTACCCTCACAATAAGGATAAAATCTTTTAAATGAAGGCGCTACCAACTACTGGTACTTTTTCACATCCTCTTGAAAACAGAAAAGAAGAACGAAAGTCCCCCCATCATTACACATGTGTGTTGTAGTGAATAGCGGCGCCGCTTCCTCTTGAACACTCTTGCATTACGCATTTTAAGCGAGTGGTGTGTGGCGGTTGTTGAATTTTTAATTAAATACGACGACAAAAACAAAAGGGGATGATATTATGGTGTTTTGTACAATGCGTATTTATAAAACGCAAAAACTGTAATACTCACTGTTGAATGTGTTATTTCTCGATGACAATGAGGTTTTGGGGTTGAGTGTGGCCCAAGTGTGTTCTGAAGGGGATGGTTGCTGCATCTGACATGTGTTGTGCAAATGGAATTATGAAAATATGTGAGCGGTTATGTTTAATGATGATTTTTTGAGTTCAAAACTGCGGAAACGCCAATGTGCTAATGACTCTCTCAATTGCAATGCAACCTGTCGGCGAATTTGTTTACTTGCAGTCGGTCGTAGTCATTGGTACGAATAACTTAAATGGAAATGTCAATGCGAAGTGATAAATTGCAAAAAAAAAATGGTCTCAAATTGATACGCACACAGGGTAGATTTTTGCCAATTTCGAAAAAAATTAGGCATTTTTGATGCAAATTAAAGGCGTATTGAAATGGGAATTTCACTGCTCTAGGTAGTACCTACAGCTTTAACTGAAAAATAAGTTTTTTCAAGTTTCAAAAAAACTTAATTTTAAAAAAAGTATAGGCAGGTAAGGATTTCTGATTTTTTTACCACATGAAGTAGAAATCATAAATTTTCCATAATTTTTCATAAAATCATAATTTTTACAAAGAACAACATTTGAAATGCACTATTTAAATGTTCCAGACCAGTTATGCCACTTATTACGTTAGACTTGGCATTTTTCTTTAACAAATATACATAAGGCGACAAGTGCAACGCTAATGCCTCCAGGCTAAGTTTTTGCATACAAAGTCAAGTCTCTATAATTTCAGCTTCTAATGCTGTCAGAATTTTAAATCTATGTTGTCATGTTCCTTATTTGCAATCATTTATAAAAGGCAAAAGAAAAAACAGATACTTTAAAAAATGCGTGGGTACCGATTGCATTTGTCAGAGTCATGTATTGTAATAAAACTAGTTATTTATTGATTGAAATAAAAGTAATAAATAGCTTACCACTACGAGGCAGCTTAAGTCATGTCGACTCGGTGGCGGTAGTCAAGACACTTAACAAGGCTTTATTACCTAAACAGTTGTTTCAAAGAACTTTTTCACTTATATTGCGCTTAGCAGAAGAAACAAACATCGCAACTATCATCTCAAATAAACATACAGCTCCTAACCTTTCGACAGTGTTATGTTTAAGTTTCAACAAGTAAGCCGCAAAAATCAGATGGCTTACACTCATGGGGATGAGACAAACACATTTCTCAACTTGAAACCCTGCCAGGTAAATGAATTAGTATGGAACTCTGAGACACTGGTCCTTAACCAAATCTACAAACAAACTGGTAAGTTTGACATATTCTTAGGACTTTTAAAAATAAAAAATAGGATTGGGTATTAAAAAATAAATAAATAAAATGGCGCAACAGCTCGAGGTAAACCAGGGCCAACTTCTCAACAATGTATGCTGGTGTGTTAATTTCTTTACATACAAGGGGACCTACAATTTGTTGCCGAATCCGAACGGCACTTTGAGAAGTTTTTTCAAGACAAATGATACTCTCGGACGGCTTGTCAGACCCTCGCGGAGGTGGGGACCGTGAAAAAGAACAAGTCTTTTTTTTCAGGTGACGACGGCAGGATTCGAACCCAGAGCTCTGGCGTAGAAAGCACACACACTCACCACTACGCCACGGCACCCCACGGATTGGGTATTACACTATCATATTAAAATTCTACTACTCAAACTTTCCTAACTGGCCTTTTTAGGAAAGTTTGAGTAGTAAGAAACTCCTAAGGTATATAATCAATCTTGTAAGCTTGTGTTTTTTTTCAAGAAGTTTAGTAGACAAGAACTAGAAAAACGAAACTTAGGTTTAAGAAGTACTAAGCTTTAATTAAAAAATAAAACTTTTCGCAAATATCAAAACGTTTTCGAGAAATGAAGAGTCGAAAATGCATGACGTTTTTCAAAGTGTATAATAATACACTTCATAACTTTTGAACGGCTTATCGCTCAAAATTAACATTGAACACACTTATAAAGCAACTAAAAGTAAACCAAGTGCTCAGGTCATATTTTTCAAAAACAGTTTGAATACTGCAGTTCTGACGCATTTTCGAAAAAATTCGCAAAAATGCATCAAAAAACCTGTGTCTCCCCCTCTATCTCCCAAACGGTATGAAGTATAATTTTTAAATTAACACCGGGCATAGTCCATCTTCTTAAATTTTATACAAAACTATAGTCTGCTGCGAATATTCAAAAACTTCGAGCATTTAACTGAAAAACGTGAAAACATTTTCGAAAACTATTTTTTAAGGATTTCTAGTTCCTTAACGGTTATGACCACCTTGCTTAAATTTGGCTGAAGTATGTAATGTTTAAAAGGCAGCGAACTGCATCAAAAACGTTTCAAAATTGCCATTTTCGACCCTAAGTTTTTAAGCCCATTCAAACAAGCGAAATAAAAAACAGCATATTTTTACCGTTTTCTCTGAAATCCATGCTCGCAGAATTTGACCACAGGTGGTTGTAAAATTGATCAAAAAGTCTAACGGTAATTAAAAGTAATCGAAATATCTGTTTTAGGGTTTTAAATTATAAAAATCCTAAAAGAGGGCAAGAAAGAGTATGTCCTTCCCTCTATTTTCGAAACGATAAAGCTTTTTGGGTTTCGTTACTCTGAAAATAGGATGACATATTTTAAGAGTAACGAAAACCCGATATAAAATCACCCAATATAATGTATAGATTATTATGTTGGGTGATGATTATATAAAATCACCCAATATAAGAATAGTAGACAGCACTTCGAAAAAAGTATATTACAGACTGTAAAATATATCCAGAAATAAGTTTAATAAATAAATAGATTGTTACACAAACTGCGCAATATAGATGACTATAACCTTCAACAAAAGCTGACGGACCGCTCCGCGTATGTCTTCATACCTGACGGCCTTTTTTTATAGGTCACGCTCCCAAAACTGGGCATGTGCAAAAAATTAAAATCAATTATTGTCATTTCGTTAGAATCATGAGAAAATACGGTAAAAGCGAAAATTATTTCAGAAATTTATTGTTTTTTTTCCTAAAAACGCCCCTTAAAAGTGAGCGAAGCTTTAAACCTTGTGTGTAGCAAACTTAGCGAATAGTTATATCTTTGATATATGACACATGATTTTTTTTCAATTTGGAGTAAACTTTCCGAGAAATTGGTTTTTAAAAATCTAACAGGTTAAAAGGTTTTTGAAGATCAAACATTGCGAGCGGTCCAATTTTTGCCTTGTTAAAAGTCTCAGTCCGATTTTGTTCAGTACCAAAATTTGAGCTTCTATGCCTTGTCTACTTTGACCAAAAGGCATTTTAAAGGAAATGCGAAATAGAGGTTGTCTCATATTGACAATGCCTATGGCCGTTGACGGATTGAGCCAATTTTCACACTTTGTGCAGCAGAAGAACCAAGCCGTGTACCAAGTTTCAGCTCTCTAGTTTGATTTTGAAGACCTAAAACCTTCACACATACAGAAGGACGGACGGACGGACATGCCTTGCCTAAATCGATTCACCTGTCGGTCTCGATCATATCTCTAAAAAGTCTAAGGGGCCTACGATTATTATTTTACTGTGTTACAACTATGCCTTAAAATTATTATACCCTTGCCCGGGTATAAAAATTGAGTCAAAACGTCACTTCCCATAAAGAGTCAAAGCTACACCCAACCCTGCCTCCACCGTCAAATAGGTTGATGGCAAAATTTGGAGTTCGGTGTTGACATCGAACGAATTTGGAGTTCAAAAGAACTTTTACATGTACGAGAAAACAACCATATTTTTCTGTATTCCACACCAGTTTCACGATTCAGTGTTCAAAAGAATACGCCATAACTCAAACTTGGCGTAAAGAAATTTCCACCAAGTACAGCTGATTCCATGTGGGTGTATTAGAAAAGAATGGTGCAAGTATGAGGGAAGCGAAGGAATCTTCTTTGGACTATCTCTATTCTCTCAATGTTCTCTCAATGTTGGTAGAGACACCAAAATTTGTAGGCATTTTCAAGGAGTGGTCTAACGTAATGTCAAGGGTCTTAGTAACGCAAAAGTCTGAAAATTCTTTTGACCATTGCTTCACAAATCCAAGAGCAGAGTTGGCGCATCTTATAATATTGTCAGTATGGATTAGGAAGGTAAGCTCGATCAATTGTTGGCGGCATCCTTTTATGATCGATGAAGTAAGTTCTTGTAGTTTCAGCAGAACGTTTGCGACAGTAAGTTATTGCCTTATATTTTGTGACATTCAGATGAAAATAAAATTTCTTGCACCAAATTGAAAATCAGTATACACAGTGGATAACCATCCAACGGCGAAAAGTAGCCTTAGAAGATCTCATGTCGTCTTGAGATTGGATCCATTTGAGAAAAAAAGGTTAGAAGCCAAGTGTCTAAAGATGAAATATGATAACTTGGTGGGAGCAATCCATCGACTTCCTTTGACAATTTATTGAGGTAAGGCTGTATGCTAGTGGATCTTCCTTTAAAGAATGTATGTTGAATTACTTACTTACTTACTTAAGGTGGCGCTACAGTCCGGGGTGGACCTGGGCCTCAGCCAACAAGCTTCGCCAGCCAGCTCTGTCTCTAGCTAGCCGTCTCCAGTTTCGCACGCGAAGTTGGCTGAGGTCCCCTTCCACTTGCGTGCGCCACCTGAGTCTCGGTGCTCCTCTACCGCGTCGTCCCTGCGGTGTGGATTCGAAGATTTTCCGGGCCGGGGCGTTGGTGTCCATCCGCTCTAGATGACCCAGCCATCGTAGACGTTGTGTTTTGACTCTTTTGGCTAGGTCGGTATCGCTGTACAGCCCGTACAGTTCGATGTTATATCTCCTCTCCCACTCTCCGTCTATGCAGACGGGACCGTTAATCGTCCGAAGAATTTTCCTCTCGAAGCAGCCTAAAGTGTTTTCATCCGCCTTTGACAGGGTCCATGCTTCTGCGCCGTAAAGCAGGACTGGGATGATGAGGGTCTTATACATGGACACTTTAGTTGCTCGAGAGAGGGCTTTGCTACTCAATTGCCTTCTTAGCCCAAAGAAACAGCGATTGGCAAGAGTTATCCTTCGTTTGATTTCAGCGCTGGTGTCATTGTCTGAATTGATAGCGGAACCCAGGTAGACAAAGTCCCTAACTACCTCAAAGTTATAGCTGTCGATGGTGATGTTTTGTCCCCCATTTTGTGTTGGGTGTCTTTTCTTGATGACAGCATATACTTGGTTTTGCCCTCAAATTGGGCTAATATAGACCTTAAATTTGAATTAACAAAAAATAAGGCCACATTGGGCATGGGCACTATTGTAGTAATACAGCAAACATCTTTTAACTCTATATCAAAATACTTTGTCAAAAAAATTTAACTATTGTTTTATAATAGCTAAACTAACCAAAATATAAGGTTAGTTAAATTTCATAAGCTTAATTTTGAACGAGCTCGGAATGAATTGGTTTTTTTTATTGAGGAAATATGAGGGTGGGCTATATTACCCACCTGAGCCATATTTGCTGTACTTACTCTATATGAAATTGCCAGCCTTATTCTTATGTAATGAGGGTACCCTTTAAATGTGCAGAGAAAACGTAAGAGTCCTTCTATACAAATGGGAAGATTCCGCTTGTGTATGGGCAAACCGAACAAGGCAGTAAGTAAAGGTGCCAAATTATTGAAACATGCATTTGTGAAGTAAGTCGTTTTTCCAAGTGACTTGGTTAGTTCTGGTAATTTTCCATTCAGTCCTAAAAATTCGGTATTTTTTTCGATTTCAATTTTGCAGCTACCTTTAATTACGGCAAAACTCTTTTCCACCCGCTGCTGTATGGATTGTGGGACTATAGTATAATTCAATGGTAGAGCCTTGTTCGGGATCGGTTAAATCTGGAAATTTCAAGCCCTCTTAGGGTTCCCTCGACTTAATTTGAACAATATTTCACCATTTTGCCCTGACCCCCTGATTTCTATGATCTTCGTCCTTATGAATACTAATGTAATTAGTTGGGCTCCTACGTTCAATTCACAAGATTGAGAAGAACTTATACTTACTCAATTTCAATTTTTAAACCAACTTTTTCAAAAGTATTGGTCACCTGTGCATCGGGAAATATCCGCGTCCAAAGCCTAAGAATCAGGCCGTTTCCACAGGAGGCAATGTCCTGTCAGGATTTTTTTTATAAGTACCAAGGGGTTAGGAATTCCCTTAAGATACGAAGTACATCGCAAGCAGAAAGATTTTGAGGATAGAGTAATTCTCCATCCAACACGCGAATGATGATGGTTCAGTACACAACATGAAAGCTCTGAACAGAAACACCAAAGCTTACCCCGCAAGTTTTATGCCTTTACGGAGAAGAGCAATAATATTCATAAATGCGTCTAATTGTTGTCCATTCTATATTTGCATTTTGGAAGAGAAAGAGGTGTTTAGTATTCGACCGGCCCTAACCTGAATAACAGACGCCAACCAGGGAGCTGCTTCTTTTGAGACAGACGCTCCTGGATTTTTTGTTTATTGCTGGCCCGTCACAGATATTTTCCATACCGGTACCCACCATTTCTGGTGAGCATTCCCCTATCCGCCACCTGGGGAGGCGCCCAATCGGGGTCCAACAACCTCAGAAGGGTTGTCCTGTCAGGATAGGTACCTAGGAATAAGAAATCTCTAAGCTTCTTGCAGTTATTTACTTGTTATTTTTAACTATACCGCAGTGTTCTGGTACCAAGCACAGTCTCAGCCGGTTCATAATGCTTTTAGCATTGTGCGACGCGACAGCCTTTCACTGTTACAGATTTGAAGTTGGTCGATATTTTTTCGCATAGCTTGACTATCGAGGCGATATCTCTCCTGAATATCGATCTCATCTGCATGAACTCGGTCGCTTGGAATACACTGATTATCCGGGGTAGTGTTGTAGGCACTCTGCTTCAGGATTTACTATTGGTTAGAGTCCTATTGGATCGATCGATTTCGAATTTCCGTAAATTTTCAGAGACGTCTACATTCTGCGGTCTGACAAATCCTGTGAGAGTGAACTCTGTTTTAAAAAGTTTCGCCGGAGGTCTCGATTTTTGTAAAGAATAAACAGCATAAAAAGTTGGAGAAGCTAGCTCACAGACCCACCAAAAGCTGTTGATTCGATTCTTTTTTATCTCTTCAACGTTTTATGTTACGTTTGAAATGGGCGGCTTAAAACTAAGATGATTTGATTTTAACTTGAGGAAAGACCGCGTAATTTTTATACCTACCCTAAACACAAACCCAATAGAGGACAAACATGAAGAGTTTGTCTATTGTACTATTTTTATACCAAATATTGTCCTCTTTGCCTTGGCCTGAAATACTTTACTGTGGATTTCCTTAACTTTAATTGCACTAACACAAGACACAAGAGATTCGCGCATTAAAACCGTTGAAATTTGAAATCAAACACTCGTCGCTCGTTACTTTTTTTTATCGAATTACCGCTTCTTGAATTTATCTTTTGCAACGACCACTCTCCACTTTCTCTCCGTAGTAAAGTGAACAACCACTCATCTCTTTTAGTCTTGCTAACATCTAGTACAAATCGCAAACCTCTTATTCAACATGCTGGGTGGTCACTGCGCAAACGCATCAAATCTAAGAGCACACACAAGACACGTAAACAAAAACAAAATTTCCCTTTTACTTTTTGTTTTCAGCTCATTGTAGTTGTTGCTTTTGTCTCCTCAATGGCAAATCCTTTAGCAAGGGACATCTCAGTCGAGTCGCATATCATCCGACATTAAGTTGGCTTTTAAGTCGTTTCTGTGTAAAAATTTCTTTTGTTCGTTGAAATTCGTGTACATTTCGGGTGAAAAATTAATAAAAAAAACTCGCCTAAACTTTATGCAACTACGAATTAACTTAAATCGACACTAATGTTCGTGGACACCGCCGATTTCTTCCCCGCTGCCTAATGGTAGGCTTTTGTATTTGTCATAATGAGAATGGCTTTTGTGCCGCCCGGGAATATGCAATCAGTGCCGGTGAAAAGTTGCGATCTGTTGCTTCCTAATGTTTGTAGTATAGTTTTCGGGATAGTTTAACGGAACTCGAGTTTTGAAATGCAGAAAAGATGTTAAAGAAAAGTGTTGGTTAAATATTTTTGATTTATATTAAATAGTTAATAATTTTCAAAAAGAAACACAGTGAAAGTGGGAGTAAATAGTTTTTGTGAATTTTGGAAATTTTCAAATACTGTTCGTCAAGTCACCTTCATGAGAAGAAATAATTTTTTAATTAATAATTAATTATTAATAATATTAAATTAATTAATAATTTAATAACAATTAGATTTGCTGGGTTGGAATGACGTTCAAGGCAGGTATTCAGTATTTAAACTTTTTTATCTCAAAGAGATGCAAATATTCTTGACTAACTGACTGACTGTTGAGTTGAGGTAGCCTTTTTACGACGCTTATTTACCCTAGGTCATAACTCCCACGTGCATGTACGTAACCTACCGTTTAAAGCCCTTGTACACAAGCTATGCACTGGACGGTGACGCCAAATATAGACGACGTTAGGAACACCTCTAAGCATCCCGAGGTGTACCCAAAACTACTCCATCGACGAGTAGATGATACAATTTTTGAGAAGATGCCCGAACCGATTGAGGCCGGATAATATGTCCGGAATAAACCCCGCCCAGTCGGTCTTAAAAATGTTGTTCCTTCGTCATCAAGTATTTTTTATTTACCAGGCGCATGGTTTTCGACTTCGATGTTTACCAAGGAGCTATAATTTCGCTTGGAGATCGGTCCCTAGGATAAGGGCCAAGTGTCATTTTACGTTTGACAAGGACTTTGCCGGAGCATTCTTTTGTTTTTTTTATCGATATTTCTCGACAATTCCATTATTTGATTAATTATTTTTTACGATCAATTTAATCAGTAGGTACTATTATATTATCAGAGCTAAAAAATGAAAGATTTATGAGTCGAGGAGAATTCGATCTAAGAGTCAGAACTGACGGGAGGATTGCAGTAGTTAAATGGAAAGACAAGAAGACCGTCACAATGGCATCCACAGCTTTTGGAAAGGAACCTATGCAAACCGTGTCTAGGTGGAGCAAAGAGGACCGAACTCGAATAAAAACATACCTTGCCCTTCTGTTATAAAGGAATGCAATGCTCACATGGGTGGCGTAGACGTATGTGATCAGTTAATGGAGTGCTGCAGAGCTTGGATCAAAACCAGGAAGTGGACCCTTAAAGTAGCACGTCATTTTATCGGCTTGGCTGTGGTCAACAGCTGTTTCGAATACAGAAGTTGCCATCTGAACGATATTCCCAAAAATAAAGTGTTATTAATAAGACTTATTACACTTTAAGTTGGACATTGCGGTCGCCCTTCTTTTAAGCTCAAAGCGCAAGAGAGCTGAAACAGAAGACGGTGAAGAACCAGAAGAAATACGGGCAAGCTCTAAAAAAAAACATTTTATCCACTTCCCGCGTCTAGCAAAAGATTAGACGGCTGAACCATTGGCCCGTGGTTGACATTAATTACAAAGTTCGCGAATGTGCCGCTACAAAAAATGCTCAAGTCGAACACGGTCAAGGTGTGAGAAGTACAATGTTTATTTCTGCATCGCTCAGAAAAAAAGCATTTTTAATGTAATATTTTTTTCATTTTCTTTTTCTTTTTTGAATTATTATTTTTATTTTCAAAAATTAAACAGAATTTATTTTAAATTATTTTTTTTTTCTTACTCTTTTTTGCGTAGCAATATATTTACATGAATTTCTAAATCACATTTTGTTTATAAATGCGTCTCTTTCTTCAAGAAAAGCAAAAAATGTTCCTTAAATGTATAACTATGTTTTTTTGTTATAAAAAACAAATGTTTTGTAATAAATAAAAGAGAAAAGAATTATTAAATTTAACCAGTACATAAGTGGATTTTAAATGCATAATGAAACTAATGACTAAGGTCAGCACCAACCCGCACATATGTGTGGCTCCGTTTTTGGGGAAACTGGGTGTCCAATTTGAATTTTTTTATATATTTTGAAATAATATAACATAACGGACTCATGTCCAAAATTTTATCAAAATCGGTTCATTTTTCAAATCACCGGTACTGAAAGGGTTAATTGAGTTATCCGGGAAAAATTCTGCTTTTCAGACCTCTTTCAGGGCTTTTTAAGTCAACTTAATGGAAACTTTTTAACTTTTATAACTTCCAAAATTTTTAAGGGTAGGAAGAATAAAGTTGGAAAGCCCAATTTATTAAAAAGAAAAATTTAACACATCCAGAAAGTTTACCCCGGCCGATAAATCCATGTTAGGCCTGCAACATCCATGAACCTGGAACAAAGATAACTGACTTATTATTATTATAATTAAGTTGGGTTTTGCACTGCGACTTGTTGGTCTATTGTTCCCCAAACTAAGCCTTGGAGAGGTCAATTCCCTCAAAGGAGCTCCCTTCACACTTTAATTCATTACTAAATTATACCGAGGGTATGTGCTCCTGTTTGGCCTTGGCTGAAAGAACTCATCCTTACAGCACATTCTCTAGTCCAGTTTCACGTAGGAATCTGAGAATGAGAAGTGGGTCCAAGGTGGGTATCTCTTTGTCTGGCTTCAGGTATTGGCCCAGACATTTCATTCTCTTGTGGTTCAGAGCCCCACTGGATTGCAAAATGTGTTCCACAGGATTGCAAGAGGGTTCCTCCGTTACACCAATTATCCTGAAGTGTTCCCTGAATTTACAATGCCCCGTTAGGAACCCTGTGAGAATGCGTAGATTATTTTTACTAAGGCCGACGCATGCTTTGAATCTTCTCTAGTTATAGTTCCCTATAAGTTTCTTTGCTTGCTAAGACCTTGAAGGCTTTCCCACATCTTAGCTCGGTTTGCCTTCTCTTTTTTCCTGAATTCTTCCTTGAGGGTGTGTTCCCCTATCCTGCAGAAAGGTTCAGGTCCTATGAAGGGTTCTGCTGCTCCTCGTCTTGCCAAGGAGTCCGCTGCTTCATTCCCTTTTATTCCAACATGGCCAGGTACCCAATACTTTAATGATCTTACCCAGATCATTAAGCTTGTGTAGGCAGTCCCATACAATTTTGGACCTGACTTTCTGGGCCTTTAGCGCCTGAATGGCTGCCTGGCTGTCGGAAATTATTGCTATGTCGCAATTCCTGTAATTTCTGTCAAGACCGAATTGAACACATCTGTCTATAGCGTATATTTCCGCCTGGAAGACGGTGGTCTATTTACCCATGGGTTCAAAGTATTTTGTTCTTGGTCCAAATACTCCTGCACCAGTTCTATCATCACATTTTGACCCATCTGTATACCATTTGATGGTGCTGTTGCTCAGTCTATATGTTGTGGATTCATTGCTCCAGCTCTTTTTGGTGCTGAGCTTCACGATGAAGTACTTTTTGAAGCCAAACTTACTCAAACTGTCATCCTTAGGGATAGCCAGAAGGGGGAGTTTATGGAGATAACTGACTTACTTGCTGAATTATGAGTGCCTACAGCGACTCACAGAAATTTTATCACCAACCTTTTCTTACCACTTCGGCCTCTAACGTGTACCTACTTTTTCCGGTCAGAGAAACCATATTCCCTACTGCCTGTAGTAAGTTTTGCTTCTTAATCGGAGCTTCGGTCTTCCATGGCTTCCCGCATCAGATGCCCACCATTAGAGTCATATTCGTAGAGTTCGTGGTTATCACTTCTCCATTCGCCATAATATTGCGCAAACTATCGGACCAAAATTTTTATATAGGCTCTACTTTATTACTTATTGTCCAGCATTTAGCTCCATTAAGATAATTGTCGAGAAATCGTTCAAATCAATCGGATTATGAAACCTCAAAGCTGGATTTGCCAGGCTGGCAACGCTCGAACCTGCGGACAGGTGTGCTGTATTTAAGCTCAAAAGATTCGCAAAGTAGGTAGGTACGCACGATAGTACTTTTTGCTTTAGGTCAGAAATGCCATTGGACATTCCTTCGTCCGCCCATGTTTGGCATATAATCTGGTTCATGGTCGCCCAGCTTTGATGCCAGCCTTGAAGAGCTAAGATGGAAGACTGTCGATTCTAGAAGTTTTGTTCTTCTTCAGCTATTTCAGGGTCTATTTAAATGAGCGACAAGACAGTCGCCGTCGACATTTGAGGTAAGCCCGAAGATCGTTGGGTCTTAAGGGAGCGAAAGACGACTCCTCGTTACTCGTGGAAGGCCTCCTCTGACTAGACTTAATGAATTCCTTAACTATTTAGTCGCTCGTGGTGTGCGATCTTTTCTAGAAATACGACATCCGAAAGAGATAGAATCTGTGAATACTCACCATATACCTTTGGTGTGGCACAACGAAAGCAAACTGAGCGTTAAATTTGAAAAAAGCTGCAAAGATCGTGCTGGCCCTTTTTTTATAATTAGGGTTTATGACTACCCTAAAGGTGTGTAGCACATCGTGAGCGGATAGAATTTGCGGATAGAAAAGATAGAAGAGAAAAGTAGTTATCGGTCCAACAAGTAAACCCGATGAGCCAGTACGGAACATGAAAACTCTGCACAGAAACACCAAAGCTTAACCCCGCAAGTGTTATGCCTTTGCGGAGAAAAGCAGTATATAATATAACTAGCAGAGTATTTTATAAAAACATCTGGCATGCATCTAATTGTTGTCCATTCTATTTGCATATTGGATGAGGAAAAAAACATATTCGACCGACCCTAACTTGAATAATAGACGCCCACCAGGAAGCCGCTCACTTTGAGACAGACGCTCCCGAATTTTTCGTTTTATGCTAGTTTTGGTCCGCTCCGGATATTTTCAATACCGATACCGGTACCCACCATATCTGGTGAGCATTCCCCTATCCGCCACCTGGGGAGACGCCCAATTGGGGACCAGCAACCCCAGAAGGAAACTTTCCCAAATAATACATGTGTAACTTTCAGGGATAGTTTTTTAGTAGCGGATCAACTGAACTCCGGAATTAAATTGAGAATCACACCAGAAACGAGTTTCAGTCAATTTTGATCCCGGGCCGGGGTTTGTCTCGGCTTACCTAGCATTAATCCCGGATCCACTTGGTGAACTATTCGAATTTCTTTACTTTTTCTTTTCTGTGAAGTGACAGTCGCTTTGTTTGTTTCTGTAAAAATTTGAGCGCACATTTGAAATTTTAGCAGAATCTGCAGAGCAGCTCGATTTTCTTTGCCTGTTTTTTTTTCTCACAAGTGACAGTTGGGTGAGCCAATAACTTCGAGCGTCGAAGATTTCGATACCTTTACAACTCGTGATATGAAGCAAATACCTCCTATAAAACTTTTGGGTTGCTATTGAGGCTGACTGAATTCCCGTGGCCCCAGCAAAGCTTCTGCTACCTGGTACAAGAAATACGTATATTTCAAGGAAACGTTTAAAAAGACTGTAGTCATGTTGGAAGCATTTAATTTAAACTAAAAACTTACTTTAACTGCGCTCGTCTTGTGTTTTTCCATTAACACAAGAACATGTATTTTTAATGATGACATCGTTTGAGATTTCTTAACTCAAATAGGTATGTACTACTGTCTGTACTGTATGTGTACGTGTTCGTGTTTAAAAACACTTCTATCTCCCTTGTTTTTGAAAAACTGATACATTTGACATAATATCCCATCATTCACACCCGACTCAACTCAACTCTGTCATAGGGTTTTTTAATTATACCGCAAAACAAAGATGAAAAGCTGAGCATTTTTTTTTATGCACATTAATGAAACATTAAGATCAAAGGACATTTTTACCCTCACTGTTGGGATGAAGGAAACTGTGGCAGATTTTTTCATCTTTTTATTAAGTCTTTTGCGGTCCTTTGATTATACACAGGGATATGGTGAACGAACCAAAGGGAGACCAGCCAACTTGTTTGCTCTTATTTGAAGGACGAATATAATAAGTTCCAATTTTATCCTCAGACGCCTCTTATGCGTTGAACCCTGTTGAACGAAGCCATTTGCAAATGTGTGTGCGCGTACAATACGCCAACATTGGTTATCGTTAATAGAATTGGGGGCCTTGAAATTAAATTACACTAAATTTCAAGGACTAACGCATCAAGCAGTGAAGTGAGCCTTTTAAAGAATTTTAAAATTGGCCTGTCGGCGACCAGGAATATTTTTAAAACCAAAGGATTGAGATTCTACGTAATAAATGGAGTTAATAAATATAATAATTGAAAACGTTTTACGAGGAGGCTTTGTTAGGTAGGACCTTTAAAAATGAGCTTGTAGCAAATAATTTAGATGCTTAAAACACTTTTAATTGTCCTTCATTAATCCTTTAAATGACTTTGAAATGGAATTGCACTAGTAACTTTAAGCCCGTTTTCTTCTTCAAATGTTCGAACGATGTACAGGTATCTACTGTAAAAAGTCATTCTCAATTTTTTAACAATTTTATAATTCTGTGTCAATATGTGGGAAATGTTTAAAAACACTTTTTTTGCTTAAAGAAGATTTAATAGACATGCAATTGCCCTTTAATCTCATAAAACTTAACTACTCTCTTTGTGTTCTATGGTCCTTGGCATAATATAATCAAATAAAAAGTGCCCTTGAAGGACTTCGCCTCATGCATCCCTTTGAAAATCATTTCAAATCAACAACCAATTAAATTGATATTCAATGACCCACTTCATGCGCCGAATGAGACGAACAATGTATGCCCCCGAGGACATGGTATTCAATTGTTTTCTAATTTAATGGAGAAGTTTCGCATTTGTTGTCTGCACCTGCCACACCAATAAAAGGACCATTACAAATGTCCTATTGTATAGCATAACACAAAGTAGACAAGAAAAAACTCCCTAAAAGAAGCAATAAAATGGCATCAAACTTACACAATGTAGCACAAATGTAATCGACTAAATATATTTCAGAGGATATCATTGAATTTACTTTAATTGTGTTTTCTAAGGACCTTGCAAAAATATTGATGTGTAGATTTTGATACTAATACATTTTTGTTTTCTTTTCAGGTAATTTAATATTGCAACTTTGTATTTACCGTAAGTGAAAATAAATAATTTTATTGAAACATATTTTTATTACATACCTATTTTTTTATTTAATTTATTTTTATTGAAACTTTTCTGTACCTATATAAATTTATGTATTTACGTAATATATGAATTTTAATTTTCATGCAGCGATTGAACAATTTAAAAAAAAATGCTACACAAATGTTCTTAAATAAACTGACCTCATTTGTGCTAACTTTTGAAAAATAAGAAAAAAAAAATAAAATAATAATAAAAATAAGTTCTAAGCTTAATTCGGATTATTTCCAGTCATTAACGGATCAGTAAATTGACATGATGTTTGACATTTTGCAATGTATCCCTTTTGAGCAAGTTAACTAACGCCTAAAATTTCATAAATAAGCATAAACCAAGCAAGCTTCTAAGTGTTCTTGCACACCTCGAGGGGACCTATAATTTTTTGAAGATTCCGAAAAATGCGACGCGCAAATTAAAAGCTCCCAAAGCAGAGAGGCAATTTGTGAGCCTCTCGTAGAAATGGAGCTGTGAAAAAAGTTATTGCCTTCACCGGAACTCGAACCTGGAACCTGTTGCTTATTAGTGTGGCACTCTCACCACTGCACCACAGTTTTTTTCCTGATATTTGTTAAAAATAATGTTAAACTTTTTTAAAATTTATTTCTTATACTTTTTGTATTTTTTTAAATGCTTTCCCAAAGTTTTAGTAGACTCTTTTTTCGAATTTGTTTTCCAATTTGTTTTGCATATCGATTGCCGTTATAATGAAAATTTATTTTTGGGTCGCTTTACCCCCGCATAATTGCTGTTAGAACATGAACATGCTGAAAATTACCAAAATTTACATATCACCACTGTATTTGCGACTGGCTCTTCAGCGGACTATCGCAAATACATGGTCGGATACAAATACCTTATAGTATGAGGCCACAATTTTCGCGATTTCCTGTTGGAAAATCTTTGCTCGAAAACTTTACCCAAAAAACACTTTACCCAAAATTTTTTTTACCTGTGCAAAGATACATATTTTCCCAAAAGAAATCTATAAATTTAAGAGCTTATAAGGAAAATCTATTGAAATTTCATTAAATTATAAAATGATGGTGCCACATGAAGAAGAACTTTAGAAAAAAAGGTACAATTTATACAATGAAGGTTTTCTGGTTCTAAAACATTAGTTTGTTATTTTTTCGTGTATTTTTAATAACGTAATGAAATGGAATCATAATGGTTCCTTTAACAAGTCACAAAAAATCTCGATCCAGGGATCATGGCTAGCTTGTATAAAGGTAGGTATACCTGTCTTTAAATTGCCAACCGCCTTCACAAACATTTCAATCCTAAAAAGTTGTCGATGAAGTTAAAGTTCGAGGAATATGTCGCTGACGTAAAAGAGAGAATTTGCCGTATGGCAACCATGGAGATGAGATGTTGATGCGGGCATTGTTTAGTTGAAAAATTTTAGGCAGAAGACCAAATATATTTTCTCATCCATAATCGTTGCAGCAAACAAAATAAGATGTTTCCGTTCATTGTTGCCGATTATATTATTTGTGTGTTTTCAGCAACAATTTTTTTGCTTTTTCCAAACAAAGTAAATGTTTCCATGAAAAAAGAGAATTTAAATTCCGAAAATAGTTCCCTTAAGCATTTAAATTATTTTCAACAAACACCTTGCCACTCATAAAAACAAACATTTCACCTAAACATAAAATACTACTGGCTACTACAAACGCCGAAATGTTTGTAAGAAATTAATTGCTTCATACAGCAAGAATTTTTTCCTAAAACACTTAAACTTTTTGCTTTGAACGATCTATATGAACAATTCAATATTGGCAAGCGAGTGCTACACTACACTTCAATAGCTAAATTACTTCAGAGCAAAAATAAGGGGTTAAATGGGTGCTCTACAGTATTTTTGAGAAGGAAGATAAATCTCCGCATATCCCGTCTATGTTAATAACAAAACCTGGCACGATTGGCTTTGGGTGTTTAATGGATTTTTAAAGGAAAAAGAAAAATATTTTTCCTACCTTAAGGAAATATGTGAGAGTCTTCTACCTTAAGGAATTATCTGAGCGTTAGCTTCACATATTGTAGCATTTTGCTGCAAGATTGGACTATGAGGCAGGACTGACGGATTCATTGGGTTGCAGGCTTTAGACTTTGTTACTTTTATGACGCTAGATTCTTCGGTTACCTTCTTTAAGACTTTGGTTTTCACTTTTCATTTCAAAAATGCGGCAGGAGTGTATTCTTCTAAGGGTATCTTACCTCTTAAGGCCCAACAACAATAGACTTTTATGAGCTTAAGTCGACTTTCCGAAATGTCCCATTGCACGCGATTCGTATGCCACGACCATAATAGCTTTGTGCTGGGTTTCGTAAGGTTTTCGTTGACTTGTGTTTGCTTAAAATGTTGTTTTTGCTTGTCATTAGTTCACTCATTGTCATATTTAAGCCCATATTTATTTTTAAGCGCGTGCTTTCAAAAATCCGTGAAAAAAGGAAATACACCAAGCATTTCAAGATTTTCAAATCCTCGCTTAAGTCTACTATGGGCAACACAATCTTTTGGCAGAACTTGAGTGGGATTTTCGTTGTATTTCGACATAAGATTAATCCTGCTTAAGTCTATTATGTTTGGGTCTAAAGTCTTAAAGCCTAACTTTAATAGATTTATGTAAGCTTTAGTCGGCATTCATAAATGTCCCATTCATAAATGTCCCACACATTTCATATATGCCACGACCATAAATGAGTTTTGCTCAATTTCGTTAGGGTTTCGTTAACTTTTTTCGAAAATTTGACAGCTGGTGTACAAAAAAATCTTATATGAGTTCCGAATAGTTTACTTAAGTCTATAATGGGCATCGCAGACGTTTGCTAGAACTTGAGTGGTATTTTTAATGTATTTTGACGTTAGGTTAATCCCTCTTGAGTCTATTATGGTTGGACCTTTAGTTCTTTAGGCTTACAGCCCTGTTGAAGTCTTTTGTTAGATAGTGGTTGCATTTGCCTGCGTGGAGCACGTGAAGGCAAGATAGACTTGACTTGAATCAAAATTTGTTTTTTATCCTACTACGAGAAATATGCATCAACCGAGGTACTTGTTTCTGGTTTTTTTTGGTCTTCAGTATTATGAGCAGAATTCTATTAGGTCCAATCGACTTATGAGGCTTAAATGATCCATTCAACTTTTCCTAGCCAAGCAATGTCCTTTATTGTTCTTGTTGCTGCAGCTTGCAGATATTGTTTCGTCTCTCGTCTTGTTATAAACCTTTTGTTGAATCACTTCGGAGCAATGTGTAAAATGCCTTCTCAGTAGAAGCTTTAGTGTTTCCGAGGTAATTCTCTCTTGATTCCGTCCAAGTTCTTAGTAAAACTCGGTCCATTAGGCTTTTCGTACATGATTTTTGTAAGTCTTTCTTCGACTACAGCTCGTTAATTTGATTGGAAAACTGTTGCCTTAAAAATTAGATTATAATCCGAAACCTTACCCTTAAATTCAGCCTTATAAGTGTCACGTGGTGTTTGCTGCTCCCGCCCAAACATGAAAGTTGATAAGAGAAATTATAAGACGCGGTCGACAGCTGGTTGATTGACTTGTCTGAAGGGACAATGTTCAAACTGGCTTTCTGAAAATTTAATCGATGACTTCAGGTCTGTGGTGACCTACCCAGACGTAAGTTTAAAGGAAAAATGTGGGAGGGTCGAGTATAGCTGGTTATTTCACTAAACAACTGCGTTTTTTGACAAATCGGGCGATGCTGAAACAAATTTGCCTTCGACTCCAGTCGATTTAGTGGAATTTGGACTTTGGTGCACCTGCCCACACATGAGAGCTTTGCTTAAAAAATACGTGAAGTTGTTGACTACAGCTACAAATGAGACTTGAGCTTAGACCAAGTCGGTTTGGTACTCTTTGGTGCACCTGACCACACATGAGACTTTTACCCAGAAAGCGCGTTAAGCAGTCTACTGCAGTTGTTAAAGCCCTGCAAGTATGTAGTTTTCAACGACGAAGATTGTTTCAAGAACGTATATAGTAGTCAGCCTTCCCCAATCATTTAAACGATACAATATCCTTGTGCTAAAAAATTCAATACTCGCTGCCTTTATACTATGTTTTCACCGGCAATAATACGAGGTCTAGCGGGAGACGATTAATAATAAACCCCAAACTGGTTACACCAGACAAATATAGGATAAATTTGACATGAGCGCTCTTTTTCTGTCATTTTGGCTCTCGAAAAAAAAGTGGCGATGTCATTTTCCAGAAGCGAAAAAATATTTCCGTTGTAAACATCGCAACAGAAATTCTGACAGATATATCATACGTGGACAGTTTCAGTGTCTTTTTCGATTCTTAAATTGTTACAAATGTGTTCGAAAAAGGTTTAAAGTGGTTCGTGACAAGGGTAAATGAAATTTATGAGGAGATTTATTATTTTTTCCAAGATGATTTAAATTTCTATGGTAAATCGCGTAATTTATAGAGGATTTAATGAAAATTTATATTAGTCGCGGATTAGTGTCAGGAAAACGAGGTATTAATATAAATAAAATAAATAAACAGAGTGGCGCAACAGCTCGAGGTGAACCAGGACCAACATCTCAACAATGTATGCTGTGTGTGTTAATCACTTCACATACAAGGGGACCTACAATTTTTTGCCGAATCCGAACGGCACTTTGAGAAGTTTTCAAGACAAGTGATACTCTCGGAGGGGTTGTCACTTTTGTTTTCGGAGAGACCGTGAAAAAGAACGAGTCTTTTTTTCTTCATGTGACTGTGGTAGAAAACGTGGTATTATAGTTACTTAACTTTTAATTCTGTGCAATGGATGGATTACACAATAAACCCTAAAGTGCTTAACTGTTTAAGATTTTAAACGATTTTGTATAGAATGTCTCTAAGCGGGAACGCACAAGTAAGGAAAGAATTTTAGTACAAACAGAATACTTGATGAGTTTTGTACGATTTAACGTTTAAGATCTTAATTTAGTGCCAGTTTTAACAGATGCAAACTCTTTTTTAAATTAGCTCGGGATTTAGAAGTTTTTTTATGACTATTCTTAAAATGCGAGACCATATTGCAAGTGGTCAGAAACAGGCAAAAGAGGAAAAAACGGGAGAGGGTACCCGATGTAGCACAAACATAAAAACTTGCGTACAAACACCAAAGCTTCTTTTCGCAAGTGTTCAACCTTAACGGGCAAAAGTCGTTCTAAAAAACGACACATGATTTTGTTGAAGCCCGGCTTTTATTATTGGAATGCTTTCTGCGATTGAAGGAAAGTGAGTGAAAAGAGATGCAATTTTTCTCCAGGCTTAAGAATCGGCTGACCCTAACCTGGAGAACAGACGCCGACCAGGAAGCCGCTCATTTTAAAACTGACGCCCAGGATTTTTCGCTTGTTCAGATAAGTCTTAAAATTTAGCTGTCTGCTTCGTTTGCAAGTATTTTCCTAATCATAAAATCCAAAATTTTGCAACTAATATACCTACTTAAAACGGTCTAATATAGGAAAATAAATAATCTTAGGAAGACATTATGAAGAACATAAAAATGACTCATGTTTCTCTACCTGGTAGGTATGCTATGGGGATCCAGATCGCTAAATTGTATATTTAGGGTTGTTTTAGACAGGTACCCTTTTTCGATTTATATAGGCTAGGTGAGGTATGTACATAACTAATTTCCATTCCAGGGTAATAATTTATATTTTTGCACTTATTTAGTCCAGCCTCCAAAAGGGTTGTTGTCTTGCTTTCTGTGGATTACTCAATATCGGGTTAAGTTTAAATCCCTTCCTTCACTATGCGAAATTTATTCTACCTGCAAGGCCAATTAGTCCTGTCGTGAGCAAGCATCCGCTATATAAATCGCTGATACAGGCGTTCGGTTAAATCAGTTCAATTTAGCAATCGCCAAGTAAACATCAAATCGCAAAAATGTCCTTCGAAAAAGTTGATCAAAGTCAAAATGAAACATTCTCTGACTACGAGGACATCACATCGGTCATGTCTAAGCTACCAAGTTTATCGTCTCAATGGAAGCAGTTCTTGGACGATGTTCTTCACTCGAAGACAAAAAGAGTGGAAAGGATCGCGAAAAAATCGGAAACAATAAATGATTTTATGCAGCGGTTTCCTGTCTCGAATATGTCAATAACTGATGACAACCAAGCTCTGTGATTTTTTGCCAATAACCAATTGAGGACGCCAACTCCGTTTAGAAAGGAGTTTTTAAAATATAGTGTTATAGGATTCTAAATCAATTTGTTTATTAATTTTTAAAATAAAATTTTTTATTATATATTTTTATATTTTTTCATTAAAAGTGTTTTGCGTTGTTGAAATTATTTTTTTGTCCGCTTATGTTCCTACCAGTCCTAATACAGCAGCCAGCGTTATCTGTGGTCGTTTCGCACGGACAGACGAGAAAACCTTCTCGATATTGGCCTCAAAATCGAGTAGTTGAGATACTACTTAGGAATAAAGAGATTCCTAACATCAGACAGGATCGCTCAACTTTTTTCAAGTTTTGTTGGACAACTAAGACGGCATCTTGAATGCCTGTTTATCTCACGATCGCATTGAGCCTTCCGAGAGTTATACACTACACTAGTAGGGTTCAATAGGGACACCTGTCTTCGAGCAGTCATACAATGCGTAAATCAGTTAAATAGGAAGTTAGTATCAGACGTGTACTAAGCTAATCCAGTTAAGGTATTATAGTGCTTACCTTGGCATTTTTGCACAACGTTTCTAAAAATTTCGTTTCTTGCTCTCTATCTGTTCATTTTGACGGAACCATTGTGTCAGTCGGGTGCCTAATTCGCAGAGCATGCTGGCAGTTCCGTATAAGCCTCCTAGCCTCAAGCTTTCTCTGTATGTCTAACCGTGATAACCAACTACACGATAGAAGGCCACGCATCAGCTGCACTCTCCTGGGATTTTATGACTTTCCCTTTAATCCGTAGGCTTTCGTTTAGAGTACTTAGAAGCATAACGATTAGAACCACTACGATTTAACGCTAAAGCTGGCAAGGCCGAAACATTAAAATCCGGCTAGGAAACGAATAAAGCATCCACCCGCAAGTGTTATGCCTTTACTCGGTGAAATATGACGCAACCAGGAGAGAACGTATATCAGAACAATCTTACTTACATAAAATTAGTAAAACAGGCTTAGTGTTATGTTTGGTAAAAATAAAAACAATTGAAGGAAGTCGCTATAAGGTATCGAGCCAGGCCGCTCATTTCGTGAAACTCCTGAGTTTCAGTCCATTCTTGATTATTCATATGCCGGCACTCTCCACATCTGGCAAGCGTTCACCTATCATACTTAAACCAAGGACTTATTTTTGTGAAACTCTTGCTGCTTAACCTTTTTATGTGGCTTTTTATTTGCTGGCCCTTTTTTGCAAAAGAATTCGAATCATTGGTCAATCAATTTAGAAAAATGTTTCCTCTTTCCCCATCAGAATCAAATCATATCCTGTGGATAATTTTTCAAAATGTACAAAACCGCCAACGACATGCAAACACCAAAGATACGTCAAAAGATATAGGCGCCTTTAAAACAAAGCTAAAACGTACTCCTTCCACATCACTGCGCTGGCCGCACTCAATCACGTTTACTTTATCTTTCGAGCGACATTCGCAGAATCACAGTACACTACACCACACCGACTAGATGCTCCACTTTTTTCTATACGCATCCCGAGAGCAATTTATCATTCAACCTGCCAGTGACAAAACGCAATAAAAGTGCGAATGATTGATACCCTTGATTGTGAGAGCGATCAAGGCGCGTTATCATCGAAAGTACTCTCGATTTTCCAGCGCAACACGATGACATCAATCATCCTGGGCCCCGCATCGTCTCTGACAATCTTCATCGTTCTCCTTCCATTCCATACGTGGTATACACACGGCTTAATCAGAAACGCCAAACCCAGCATGAGTACAACCTTCGACGCACGGTCGGTCGGGCAGTCCCTCTCATTGCATCTGTGACTCCGCAAGAGGTCCCGTGTCAAGGAAAACTTGTATTTATCCGCCTCATAGTGGGCATAGGTCGATGGCTAATTAAAAGAGCGTGTAAGATCAGCGACCTACAGAGATGAAATAGACCCATAAAAGAGCACTGCAGGGCAGAGGCCGCAGCAATTTGCGGATAGGACATAGCATCGTCATACAATACCCTTTATCACCCTCCTAGACACTAAAAGTTTTTTCCTGTATCGAAGAGCTGTTATGCAGATCACACAGAAGGAGCTTGTATGATGGCATGAATTCTACAGCCAACGAGGCGTTCGGCAAAGACGGTTCTGGCCGCGTCTTCGCCTGCATATTTTCTTGGGCTTTTTATGTCATCAAGTAGCGTATGTGGTTTAATTAATCCGCGACTTTCGAACAAGACTCACCTCAGACATGGAAATTACCTGGAACTAATGTAAAAAAAAAATGTCGGCTATGTTTCTTTGAAAAGCTGGCAATTAAGACGGGCTTACAGGCGCTGCTGGTTGGTGGGAATGTTTATGCGCAACCGATCAGGATGGGACGTTAATACCCATAAATTAGGTTCATCAAAGGTGTACAGTACAGAGTTCCGAATAAAACTTATTTAATAATTAACATTAAACTGCTGTTACCGAATGCGACGGCGAAGGGAAGAAAAATTTAAATTGTAATTTATCCTTTTATGACTCGGAAGAAATTTGCAGAGCCACAATATTGTCGTATGAATTTTCAAGGATTATTTAATTTATGTTCAACGAGAGGCCCTGATCGATTTTAAGCGTTTACACATTGCCGTTCTATTAAAAGCATATAAGTATCGGAATAATCTCGAAAAATGTAAGTTTCACTTTGAAAAGATCGTTTGTTCGAAGAAGAAAAAGCGTAAGAGAAAGAATTGAACCTTGAGGTACACCTGCATTTATTTGTTTATTTATTTATTATCCCTTAAAAAAACTTGTTCCACAAAACCTTTATTTCCATAACAATTTAAAATCCTCAAAATCAGGAAACCACTCATTAGAAGCCAGACTCCCTGGTTCATCACTTTAAAGTTGCATTTCCTTATGCTATTAACAGTTTGGCTCACAGGCCCGTCAGATCCATCAGTCTTGTGACAACATCATGTCAGCCTTAAGTTTGGATATCTTAATATTGGAGCATGTTGATGAAGGTTTTGGCCTTGGCGCCCAGGTCGCAAACAAAAGACGGTCCGAGTCATTGCTGGCTGATCGACACGTGCAGATAACTAAAACACTTCAAACACTGTCCGCTTGCGCTTTCCAGTTCAAAGAGATCAGTTTGGTACATTTTTAATCTCTTTTTTTTTTCTTAATATCGGTAAGTACCAATGTTAAGACCAGATTTTTTCCTAAGCCCAATTGATCACTCACCGTCATTGAGGCCACGATCGCTTTTTCATCTTTAGCGAAACTTTACTTTTTTTCTTGGAACTTACATCAGAGAATTAAAAAGCTGTTCAAATATTCGTTACTTCGATCGCAATATGATCAATTTAGTGGGTTAAATTTTTGTCAGCCAATTTTTGTCAGGCTCGTTTTTTGAAAATCTGTCTGTGGCAACTTTGGGCTGCTGGCCTTAGCACAAAATCTAGAAAAGCCCTTTTTCAGATTAACTATAAACAAGCGCCGCACTTTATCTCGATCACTCTGTTAACTCTGGCAAAATTTGACATTTGTCCTAGAACAAGCATAGATCTAAAATGCTCTATACATGTCACGTCGATCGCTGTATTGATCAGTTTCTGTAAAATCAGATTAGTTTTTGATATTTTCACCTCTTTCCAAATTTAGAGTTCCTGGCTTTAACATAACGCCTTGACAATATCTTTTTATAAGATGAATTGCCTTTCGTCCCGGGACAAGCAGGGAACTTAAATGTTGTGCAAATGCGTCCTGATCAGAGCGTTGAATTAAGTTTTATCTCTATCCGAGTGGCTTTATGGGTTTTGATATGTACATAACTTGTAGCAGCTGGTCTCTGAACAAGCTGCTCTCTTAACGAACTCTTAACAACTTGCCAATTTTTTTTGCTTTATGTTAATTATTGATCCATAGCCTATACATTCTGTCTAAGATCACTAAGTTTTTTCAGAACTTTTAAACTTTAACGTCGATCGCTGTACCCAATGACCAGTTTGGTGGATTAATGTTTGATCTTTTCAACTCTATCCAAATTTGGGGCTGCTGGCTGTAACATGAGGTCTTACCATAATTTTTTCTTGAGATTAGATGATCAATTACCTACATTTTGACCACGATCACTTTGATATCTTAGGCAAAATTTGATTTAACTCCCACAAAATGTGCACGCGTTGCGTCGATCGCAATGCGATCAGTTTGGTGCATAAATTTTTGATCAGGTGATCTTCATCAATTTTTTTTTTGTCGAAATCTTATGTGCTTCCAGCAGCCGTAAAGATCCAAAGCCATTTCCTTCAGATGAATTGATCAAATACCAACACTCTGACCATAGGATCACTTTAAAATTTGGCTTTCAACCTGAAACATGCACAGACCTAAAAGCCTTTACACATTCGTTGCGTCGATGGCTACATGATCACTTACGTGGATTAATTTTTTGTCTAAGAAATTCCGTCCAAGTGGCTTTAATGATGTGCGCAAATTTAGAGCTCCTTGGTGTGACATACCGTCTCTTGACAAGATCTTTTTTTTTTTCAGATGAGTTGACCCTAGATTCTGACCAAGATCACTTCATTATCTCCGGCGAAATTTTACTTTCTCTCTGATACAAGCAGAGAAGTAAAATAAAAATAAAAATAAATAGAGTGGCGCAACAGCCAACTTCTCAACAATGTATGCTGGTGTGCTGATTTCTTTACATACAAGGGGACCTACAATTTTTTGCCGAATCCGAACGGCACTTTGAGAAGTTTTTCAAGACAAATGATACTCTCGGAGGGCTTGTCAGACCCTCGCGGAGGTGGGGACCGTGAAAAAGAACAAGTCTTTTTTTTTCAGGTGACGATGGCAGGATGTAAACAAGCAGAGAAGTAAAATTATATATTTATGCATTACGTCGATCGCAATAAGATCTGTTTGAAGCAGATAAATTTTTGGAGCTTCACTGGAGCAACTTTGGAGCTTCTGGCCGTAATATAACATCACCCAAAACTATTCCTTCAGATAAATTGATCAATTTCCTATATTTTGATCATGTACGATCACTTTGCTTTCTCAGGCGAAATTTGGCTTCACGAATTTCTATTCACGATCACTAAGCCTTGCCTTCGACGAGCAATGAACAGATTTTGAGTACTATCAGAGTGACAGCTGTCTTCGTTGGTCGGTCCACCATAAGACCAATAAGTTTTCCGGCTTATCTCAGCTGTTGAAGGCGCCTGACCTTCCGTTTTCTCAAGCAAAATTTGGTTTAATTCTGGAACAAGCGAATCGATTGGGCGACCTACATCCAGTTGGATCAACGCCGTGACAAGATCTTTTCTTGATGATGAATTTATCAATTATGTATCTGCATTACTGCACCTAGCACGATCATCGGTTTATCACAGGCAAAATATGGCTTCCGTCCCGCACCATGTGTCTGTGCGTTGCGTCGAACGCAATATGATCTGACCTTTTTGGTGCCGATACTGTTTTGATCTGGTGATCTTTATCCAATTTGGAATCGAAATAATGCAACTTTGGAGGTGCTGGCCGGAACATAACATCTTACAAAAGTATTTTCTTCAAATGAATCGATCAGTTATCTACATTCTGACCACGATCACTACGTTATCTCAGGCAAAATTTGAATTTCGTCGTGAAAGGTGCAGAGAACTAAAAATGTTGTTCGCATAGGAACGACGTCGATCACAGTCAGTTTTTAATTTGGCGATCTCCATCCAGCATGTTTGGAAAAACTTTTCTGTATCAACTTTGGAACTGCTGGCTTTTTAATTAGTTTACCGATTTTATGGTTAGAAATCAATTGTTAAATTTCGCCTTGAATACAAGAAAAAGAGCCACGCCTCACTCCTTAAACTATCATCTTCTAACGTCCAAGTTACGTATTAATCAAACTCCTTGTGTTGGCTCCTTTTTTTCACAGTCATTTTCTTGCAAACAAAAACTCATCTATGTTCTGTTTTTTGGTCGTTTCCCCCAGAGGCTTTTTCTAAATTCCCCTTTTATTAATATGCAAATTTAAAGCGAAAAAGGCCCTCTGGCGCCAAACCTTTTTCTTGTTATATTAAATGCCCTCTAAAAGCCAAACAAAACAGTGACTTACAAAACAGTCCAACAAGCCAACCTCGACAAGATCGACAGGTTTCCCCATGATTATGGGGAAAAAATTCACTTTCATTGCCATCAGCCGATCGATAGAGTCGGTTCGAACAGATAACACGAACCAGCAAGCGCGGCTTGAACCCTGCACAAGCCAACCTCGGCTCCAACCTCCACCAGGGTTCTTCGGCCGTTTGATCAAACCCCACGATCAGTTAGTGAGAAAACGCGATCGCGATCGGTTGCACCTGTTCGCCGGACAACAGGTAATCCCACAAGTGGAAAGAAGAATAGTTTTTCTTCCAGTTGGTTGTCCTCTTTGGCCGTGTGTGTATTCGAGTGTTTTGATAGCGCCTGTCGCTTTAAACCCGTCTCTGTGTGTATGACTTGTCGCAAAACCAGGACGACAGGCCACAACAGTGTCGACAACATTTAACATCGCGCGAACTAAAAGTGTTGACAAAGTCTTAATGGAATTCGTGTCGTCACTGCGCGCATGTGTGGATTATATTGTGGTACTTGGGCATAGTACGCCTTTCCTTGGCTCGGAATAGTTCCTTTTTCTTGGGCCCACTTCAAGGGTTGTGCGAAGTTTCATTCACTGAGAAACCTCCTCGGATCGACGAAGTGTGTTACGCGTCCTACGCGCGTCTATCCGGCTAAATCGCACAGTGTCGCTGTTACAAGGATTCGTGGTCGGGCTCCGTTTTGTAAACTGGGCCTGGGCGTCTGGTGTTTGAATAGAGAGAACGAGCCATTTCGTTTCGAAGGGCAATAAATCACAGTGTTGGTTTTTTCTGTTTGTTGTTTGTTAATGTCATCATGAAGTGAGTGTGTGTATACAGAGATGCCCAAACAAAAGTGAATAAGTGCGCCCAAACACATTGCACACCACACGACTGGTTGTCAGTTTACATTATTTCTGGTATCCGGCATCGCAAACGCGGTTCAAGTCTGATTTATCAGATTCGGTTACAAGGCGGTATCGCTAGCCTAATAAATAAGTTACATACTGGAGACACCACAAAAAAAAATATATTAGAAACGTCTTTCGAACACCTGGTTATAGTGCGGGTGTGTATTGGAGTAACCTTCTCGAAGGAGTACGAGAAGCCCGCCGCACCGTCATTGGGCGTCGATTTTCATCTACCCATCTCGGACAACTACTGAATGGATAAATAGTAATAAAATTATACAAAGGTGGGTTTGGCTAAGGCCGGTATTGATATAGCTTACGCCACATGAATATGGGCTTCTCTCTGCAGAAGCTACATATATCCACCCAGGAATGTGTGGCTAGGTTGTGATTTTTTCCGAGTTTAAATGCATGAATCGTCGTCGCACAGGGTTTTACGCTCTTAGAGGAGGAAAGTTTCGTCTTCCAAGGAATTCCCTGTGTTGCTAGGCATGTTCTATCCCGATGCGGACATTAGCCGCGAATCATATTTTGCAGCACGCAGGCACTGAAACTGAGTGCCCTCACATTCATGTTATGTTAATCTTGGTGCAGCTTTGAATTTAACATGAAGTTTTATAGCAAAATTATTACCTTTACAATAAAATGGTACCTTAGCCTTAGGTTTACAAATGGCTGAGTGTTGACACATTATTGCTTGTCGTTGAAGTAGGTACCATCAAAAAACGCCTGAATGAGAGGAACTATATAATTTTATTTTTTTACCTATATAAGACAGAATAAACGAGTATAATAATTTATGGAATAATAAAGCAGTGGCAATAATAAAAACCGCGAATTGAGACACTTACTGTCGGTCTCGGTAATGATCAAAGTATAAAATAGCATCAGTAACTGAAACCAGATAAACGTATCTGACAACATAAGCACAAGTCTGCAACCGCATTGCGTGAAGATATGGTTTCAAAGCCTTGCTTGCACTTATATAGCAATAAATGATTTGACTACCCTGCTAAATATGACTGCCCTGCGATATCGAGAATTTATAACCTAAGATTGTAAAAAATTTCATTAATAGGTATTGGTTGGAAGGATCATGGCTTTTATCATTGGTAAATTAAAGGAAATATTTAATTATTTTCATTGCGTTTTATTCAAGGAAAATACCAGGCCTTGAGGCATGCGGTCCTTTTTTTCTTCAAATTTTTGGCCAGATATTTCTTCACAAGTTATAGATTTTTAAAACTACAACGACAAAGACCTCTTTAAATACCATATTTTTACTTATCTGTAGTTATTGGAGTAAGTTTTTACAATTTATAGATTTTGGATATGTGATTCCCTTAGCCTTCAGGCATTTTTGTAAGCCAACTGAAAACCAGACGCAAGTATGAGGTCTTCTTGGCATAAAATAAGAAATGCAGACACTCGTGCTTAGTTTAGGAAAACTGATACAATTTTAGAGCGTTTCAACATAAAAATAAGAAAGTAGGAGTTCGTGTGTAAGGGCACGTCTCCGCAGGTCCGCTTCATTACTAAGCGATTTCCAGGATTGGAAAATTACTTAAAATAATCTCGCCAATTGGTGTCTGCACAAGATGTTCTCCAGTCACTTTCCAACAGTGAATATCGGCCAAACTATGACTGTAAAAACACACTAGATAACGAACTTCTGAAAAACTCGACCTTAGTAACCCAGAAAAACCAAATCTGGAAGTTTTTTTTTGGCCTGAATTCATTCTTTGGAAGTCAATGTGTATGAGTCCCGCCCTCAAAAAGGAGCAGGAACATCTTTTGAACTCATTTCGTTTAAACCGTGCAGGAATACCGTGAAGGAATACTTGAGCACTGAAAAACAGCTTTATCCTAAAAATGTCGCTTAAAGTGGGTGAAGGCCAAAGCTTAGGTAGGTAGGTATGTAGGTAGGTAAGTGGCTTTTAGGTGCACTGAGGCCAGAGTAGGCCCATAGTACTGCCACGTGGGTATATATTAGCAAGGGAGGGGGTCGACGTGAATTCTATGACAGCCAGCCAGTATTGTCAGTGGATTCTAGTATCATTTTAACCGGTGTCTCACTGAGGTCACTTAGACAGTCTTAGAAGTTGATAAGCCTATTGTGGATTTCCTAGACGATGCGGGTAAATGCCACGCAGCTACAGAAAAGGTGTTGTACAATTTCCTCCTCTTCTTCGCAGCTTCTACAGAAGTTATTCGATAGTAAGCAGTATCCGGTAATAATTCCCACTGCAGTGCTAATTTTCGATCTTTTGAAGGAGATCAAGCTATCTGATCCTGAGATTTGTTTGGAAGGTTTGACATGTACTGCCACCTTCCATCTGGCGTCAGTTTTTTGTTTACTGTGATTGTTGAGCTGTAATTTGAAGGTAACTGAGGGAGTACCTATATTACAGTAGACACTTCATCGTCTGGCAGTATAGCAGCGTTTTAAGCGAGTTCGTCAGCTTCACAGTATCCCATAATATCTCTATGGCCTGGCACCCAACTCAGGATATCTCGTCAGTAGATGTGCTACAGTTGATAATCAATTTAGAGTTTATAGAGGACGATGTCAGAGAACACATTCCACAATATTGCTCTCTTTTTCGTTTATTTAAATGGGTTTAAAAACTTGACGTTGGAACCGGTAATTTTGAAACACTTTTAATGCACTTACCTTTCGTTATAAACGCTACATACTTCAGCCAAATTTAAATGAGATCGTCATAATCGTTAACGGACTAGAAACCTATAAAAAATCGTTTTCACATTTTCAAAAAGGATTTTTTAAAGGTTTAACGTTCTTCCGTCAATTCTTCAATTATTCTTCAATTCAATTCAAAAAATTCAGAAGATGGACTATGCTCGTTATTTTGTTCAAAGTTATGCTTTATATCGTTGAGTCTCTCTATCTTTTTTATAATTTTTTAAATTTTAAATCTATGAAACAGCTATTTTGAATTTTTTGTTCAGTTTCCATTAGAATTTTTTCCAATAGTACAACCAATAGTGCTGGAAAAACCGGTTTTTCGTAAATGGTAAAACAAGCTCCTCTTTTAGTTAGTTTTTTTTTATTTTCGTTTTGTGCCTGCTTGTACAATAGGCTTCGAAAAACTTAGGTTAGAAACGAAAATTAAAAAATTTTTAACGCAGATTGCTTTTATTTGTACGCTTTGTACTTTAGCCAAATCTGAACAAGATTGTTTACAAGATTTAAAAAAAAATGTTTTAGAAAATGCTTTTCTGTTTTTAAGTTAAATATCAACAAGTTTTGAAACTTTAAAATTCGCTATAATTTTTCTTAAAATTTTAAAAAAATTCTTATGTTTTTTTCATATGATTTCTTATAAGAAAACCGGTGATGGACACACGTTTTTTTAAAGCATTTTTCCGAATTTTTTCGAAAATTCGTCAAAACGGCAGTATTAAAACCTCTTCTAAAAAATATGACTTAAGCACTAATACGTGTGTTAAATATTGACCTTGTTCAAAAGTTATGGCCTCAAACACTTTGAAAAACGTCATGAGTATTTTTAACTCTTCATTTCTCAAAAATTGGACTTTTTCGTTAAAGTTCAGTGTACATGGTGTCCCGGAACTGAACGTCAAAAGGATACCGGGTGTTAGGGGAAGTTTTACCCATACTGGGAAAAATAATAAAAGAAATCTTTTAGTTTAGTTTACTTTTTAGTTTACTTTTTTTTTTTAAATATGAAGTGTCTAAGTGGGCGAGGGTATAGATTTTCATTATTATTCTTAATATTTTTATTAAATGATACTAAATCAGCGAGATAGATTTTTGCTATTATTTTCCCCAGCACGGGTAAGACCTCCGCTATATGGGACTCTCCTGTATATAAGCCCAAGTTTCGTTGTTAAAACTTGGAAAAAAAAGTTGAAAGTTCCCACGAAATTTCAAAAAAATTTCCCCTCTTTGGATTCTCTGACAATTTCCGCAGTTTAAAAGCAAATTGTGTCTTTCTACGACTTACCGTTCAGAAGTTATAACACGATTGGACGGACAACGTAGTGATACCTGTCCTTAAGAAGGTCCCTTTAAGTTTTTTAGAAGAAAGGTAAAGTCTGCGGATATGGAGAACCAATTATGTTTTTGAATATTTTCTTTTTTTCAAAACTAAAAACCTCATTTTAATCCAACAAAAGAGAAACCATATTCCATTAACTACTAATACTAATACCAAGTATTTACTAAGGTAAAAAGGATCAAAGTTTTAAATTCAAAGAAAAAATTATTGCCAAGAAACACATACCACCCTATCAGGTAAATTGGAGCATTTTTTTTAATTAAGTTTAAGGCACATGTTTGCAGGCAAAGCAAGTGGGGAGCGGTTCGAAGTTCTGCTTCAAAATTAAGCTCTTTCTGCTTTTTAAGCAAAATTTTCAAAGTAATGAAAAGGTCAAAAATAAACAGGCAGGGGAGCTGAAATACATAATTTCCTGTGATGCTTTGTAAAAGTTGTATTTCCAGAATCTTGTAAAACAGAATTTCTTAAAAAGAAAAATCACCCAAGCTTAATTCGCGCCGCCCCCTGCAACCACCCTACTTGTTACTTTTTTTAACTATGATTTCATTCAAAACAATGGAAAGTCCGCTTAAAAAACACAACGGTCAGTCAAATTTTTGCATAGGAGAATTATGTCCAGCGATCTCAATTAACGATCTTAATTATCAAACCTGGCCATGTTTTTTCGTTAACAAATTTTTTTCCGAACATATTGAAAACGTGGACCAAATACGAGCTGCTTTTTTAAAATGAAATAAAATGAGCAAAGCGAAATTTTTTCCTCTATTAAAGCTTTATCAGTAAGAACAAACATTCCAATTTATGCTGTCTTGGCTGGCTCTTGTTTCCGGCATGGCTTACGGATTGCATGGATAAAATTGGCCTTTAAGTTTGCAATGATATGTTGACACATCAAAACTCCTTTATGGTTCCCCAAAAAAAAAATCCGAAGGAGTCCAATCGCAGCTCTGATCCAGCGCATTGACAAATTCGCCTTGTCAGAAAGCATAATTTTTTGGAAATGGCACACTTTAAATTTCTAACCAAACAAATTGATTGGTTAGAAATTTAAAGTGTCCCATCTCACCCGCTGCGCCATATCACCTGACTTTAGCTACTTCAAAGTTGTTAATACCTGAAATATTATTTTTAATGAATCTTGCTGTGAAATGATTCAATGAAATTAAATGAACTTGGAAAGAATAAACCATAAGACTTTTGCAATGATCTAACAACGACCTTATCCTTTCGAAGTGTTATATTTTTATATTCGGCACTGCTTTAAAAAAGGATAAAGGAGGAATTCAATTTTCAATTTTTCAACGAAAGTTTTATTTAAAGAAATTGCTAAACCATTCTTCTAATTGTGTCCACGATGAATTTTTTATATTCATTGCTCTACTTACGCTACCAGTACCAGCGAATTGACGTGCAAACTTAATATTCTTTTGTATTTCATGATCGTCGTCCCATTTGAAACTTCTTTTCTCTTGACCTGAAGAAGAGCAATCGACGCCAAAGCAGCAATGATGTTAAAAGCTTCTTGGCCTGATTGAAATCAATATTCGGGAATAAATAATGACCTCATTTAAAAATCAAGCAAAACTTCCTTATAGACACATAATTTTTCACGTATACCACTTATATGTCATGAGTAATCTTTCTATATTTTTCATTTTTTGAAGTTCTTCTCTTGTGAATGAACAAATACTTCAAAGCCATTCAAACAAGAACTCGAAACTTGAGAATCAAATATTACAAAAGAAACAAGCTTAAAAAAATAAATACATAAATAAATTTAAGCACACAAATGCCGGACATCATCTGTTTACTTAATGCCAGGCAGTAGGTAGGTACTATCTATTTCATGTCTGGATTGCTGGTTTTAATTCTGAAATTCTACCACAACTGTAAGAATTCTTGTTTCGTCGATATAGGCGTTATTTTAGACTTGAAAATTGACACCGTTTCCATATTTAGATAATGAGAAAATTAAAATAAATATTTAAGCTCAAGTGTCTTTGTTTGTCTTTAATGTTAAATTTTAGAAACTATCTTTTTGTGAAAGTCAGTAGTCTGTTTACATATCTGGGTTGGAAATATCTCTGGATCTGAATGTTGACACCCCCTCCAGGGCGTATATAAGGACTTGTTGATGATTTGTTTTTCTTTTATGTGTACCTAATAATCGAATAGATCTTTCTCCAAATAGCTGGCTAGGTTAAATCTCTAAGCTCAACATTTCCTCTATAACTAAAGACTACTACAGACCTTAGAAAACTCACTCCCTTATCAATACGCCATCTAACAAAAACTTCAGGATACTCTGTAACTTCCTTCTGGTTAAGCAGTCCCAAGCAAAAGATTTCGCATCCAAAACGGTGCACCTGTTTACGATAGGCACTGTGGCTTGATTTTGCCTACACCCCGATAGTCCCACAGAAACTAGTGCAGCGAGTACATCCAAAAGCGAATATAGCTAACTTATGATATTCCTTAGCGCGTTGGAGCCTGTAGTCTTACGCTAAGTTCCTTTCTTCATCCTTTACTCCATCTGTTCCTTCAAAAGCCGTAGCTATAATAAAAACAAACTAATAAGTATGGAAACTAATATTTATAAGGCTTTTAGAAAAGACAAGCTTGAAAGTTTGCTGCTACTTGCAGTCGAAAAGCCTCTTTTCTAGTATTCATCGCGAATTTTGTATATTAGTCTAGTTTCGAAAATTGCTTTCAGATGTTGCCTCTCTTGATCATTTGATAATTTGGTTTCTCAATTTTGCACTACTGAACAATACAAGTATGGCTCGTATTTCTCTTCTCCTACTTTTTATCTACCTTAGCGAAACATCCTTTCTCTCCGAAGTTAGCTAGTAATAATAGCTTGAATCAGAAAGGCTTCTAAATGACCAACAAAATAGCTTTCATATCAAAAGCTCAACAGGCCATCTAATGGCTTATATCAGCGAAAATCGGAACCGATTTTTGTGTAATATTTTAAAAGCATTTAACAGGTTTTGGCATTAGAATCTCTTGTCGAAAATCGATGCATTTTACTTGAATTTGAATTGATGAGCCCTTTACATATTGATTAAATGAAAGACTTACTTTGGAGCCATTGTATGCCACATTTAATCCAATCTATTCTTCCACTGAACACCAGTACAATCCCTTTTCGTAGTTTCTTCCACGAAAACATTGGGTATTTTAAATTAAGTAAATTCTGACATTGTCAGCATAACAACATTCGGCTTTGAAACAAAGTTGACATAAGTTGACGCTCCTCAAAGCCAAATAGTGGTTGCAACGGTTTGTTTGACGTCCTGCTGCGTACAAAGTCTGGGGTTCGAATCTCGATCAAAACAAGCTTTTTTCATGCCTTCATCCCTGTGAGGGTCTGACAAGAGTTGGTGTAAAATTCCTTATGAGCTAAAACTATTTTTACTAAATTCTGCTTTCAAAATTCTCTTTTAAAAATGCTGCTTTTCAAAATCCGGTTTTACCAAAATCTGGAAACGTCGCTTTTTTAAAGCGTCACAATTGACTATGGGGGGTGGGGGGAGTTGCCAGCTCGCAGCAATCCACTTTTCTGTATCCTTTTTACCCTTTTCTTACTTCAAAAAGCGGATAGATAGTTTTAGAAAAGCAGAATGAGTAGTTAGAAGTATCAAGAAGTAGTCTTTAGTAAAAAAAAGTAGTAAAAAAGAATGTGTTTCCTTTTAGGCTTTATGGGTTCATTACCTTGACCCATGGGTTCATTACCTTGAAAGACTTGTTTCATGCGTTTTCTTGGCGTTTAGAGAATGGTTGCTGTCTTCCACAAAGGATCTTTGACAATGGGAAAAGTAAATCGGTCGAATTTGTTAAAACTTATAGATAAGTTCCAGAAATATTGTAAGTCATTCGACTCAACATTGTTACAATGTCGTTGTTCATTGTTAGGTATTTTCAAAAATTTAGTAGACAATCTAATTAAAAAAAAAAACAACCACGATTTTCTCCCCAATCTGCCCTTTTAGACGTGTTGATCAGGAACAACATCCAACGTAAATGTATTTCTCGACCACGCAGTCCTCAACTGTTAAAAACTTAAATTATGCAGCGCTTTAGCCTGGAGCGTTTTTAACATACGAGCAACGCACAATGGTTTTTGAGTACATTTAGTCTTATCAGAGGCCTTTCACGAGCAACAGCTTTCACTCCCATAAGACGCACTGTTTTTTCAGCTGTCGACGACCACTGACGGCACGTTGTCCCAAATTCCATGCGTGAGTTACAAGAACATGATCTGAAGTAAAATGCATCAACCCACATGTGTATGCAACACTCCATGCGACTCTCAGAAATATAGAAAATTTAATGCAACTTTTGGAACACATTTCGATAAAAAAATGACGCCAGAAAAGTATGCAACTTAATCCTCATGAAATAATTTTCACAAGGAACTCACATGTAGGTACATGCAACACTGCATGCGACTCGAACAAAAAAAAACTAAAAAATAAAATGACATTTTAAGACATATTTTGAGGAGAGTTTGATGTAAGTACATGCAACACTACATGCGACTCGCATAAAAAAATATAGCAAATTATATGCAATTTAAGGACATATTTTGACGAGAGATGGGATGAATGAATGAATTTTTGAGAAACGCATGCGACTGATTATCATCATGTAACGATTCTCACCAGGAACTTAGGTGTAGGTTTATGCAACACAACTTGCGACACGCACAAAAAAAAAACTAGAAAATAAAATGCCATTTAAGGACATATTTTGACGAGAGATTGGGTGAATGAATGAATTTTGAGAAAGATATTTCGTCCTGAATGGATTCTCACAAGGAACTTGCATGCACATGCAACACTATGCGACTTGCAGAAAATCAAATGCAATTTTTGGGACATATATTCACGAAGGAATGGCGCCAAAAACATATGCGATTCTCGATGGAAAAATGCAGGAATTTTTTAGTGTCACAAAGATTCTCTCTGTCTCTACTACTAAGTTTGAATGTTTTGTTTGTAAAAAGAGGCCTAAAGAAAATACCTACACATAAAAACTCCACAGAGTAATAAACCAAACGTACTGAAGTGTCTACCCTAAACAAGTTTACCCTGAGCTGCATTCATAAAAGCAACTTTGAAACTATCTTTATAGGGTCTTTAAACAGTCTAACAACACTTAAGTATTGTTCGACGAAGTGAATTATGCTATTCACCGAAATTTCGCTCATTAAAACGGCTCGCTCTCTCGCAAATTATACAATTTCCGTTTGGGCAAAACTGAATGCAAAGGTAAATTAGGCCCCGCACAGCTTCTCTGTTTTTTGTACATTTGTTAAATTTTATTACTCATTAATTACAGAGGAATTTACCAACTCAAAGTGCTCATTCAACAAAATGCTAAAGCAGAACTGCCCAGTGCAACCTTTTGCTTGCCGCTGCCTAATTTCAACGGAAGCTAATAACGATAGTAGCAAGTCATCTAGCATAACGTAACCCCAAACGCCTTAATTATCCCATTATTCAAAACTCTCAACATCTCTTGGAAGTCGCATTTTCCACGCATTTCCCCCAAACAATCCCCAATTAATCACGACAAAAGTGTACCACACTACCGTCCCGGTCGGTCGTTGGAGTAGGCCGCCAGGGCATTAAGCCTGATGCGTACAAAATAACTCTTATACAGAAACAGTTAAATGACAAACTATGCCCGATAAATGGGTCGTCATCAATTACGGCGAAAGGCCGAATCTGTGAAGTCACCTTCTGACTTCAATTCAATTATATCATAAATCAATTTTTGAAATCTTTTTAAAGTAAAGAAACCCTCATAGGCTCAGCACAAAACAAACTGATTTTCAATGGTTCGTCGCTGTATCTCACCACGTTTTCTTCGTATGTCTTCTCATTGAATTTAACCACAAAAAATCTTTTCAAATATATTTCGGAGCTAGGAGTCTTTTCGGTTACTGGACAGTAGAAAAGTATGACTCAATCTCGTTTTGACGTTGACCCATGGGTCTTGGAAGTCGCCTAATTAACATTTCTCACGCAGAGTAGAACCGGGAGGAGGAATTGCGAATAAAGGCTTAATCCCAGAGAGCCTTCTGTCTTCCCAAATTAATATGTTAGCAATAAATTATTACAAGATAACGTTTAGTTTTTTTTTTATAAAAAGTGGCCATAATGTATGCATAGTTCTTTTGATCTTCCAAGGGGCTTCCAACAACAAATTTTCTTTGAAAAAACAAAGAATAACCCCCGTATTAGCATAACCACTTTCCGTGTTTTGTATCTATATAGTGGCTGTTAGTCAATCCTAGAGATGCCGTTTTTAAACGAAGAGATATCTTTATAGATTCTTTTGAAAAAAAAACTGTGTCTTAGTGAATGGGGCAATCATTACGCGGATATTCACCTCGCGGACAGACAGCTTCTCATCACCAATTAACGGCTTAATTGAGTGTCTAACTTGGGTCTTACGTTTGAATTTTCAATTAGCCGTACGGCCATGTTGGCACAAAAGCCATAATAAAAATAAATTTACACACGACAGACAGGGTGTAATTAAAATGTAAATTCCTGAATATCTTTTCTCCATTAACAAGTATCTTGGTTTGTTGTCACCTTCTTTTTTTCGAAAGCTCATTGCGCATCAACTTGCTGTGCGACTTTAAACAAGGCGCACGTACACAATAGCCTACCTTACCTACTGTATCTGCAATGTGCAGCTACAGACAGCAGGTGGCTCACCATACCGATCGAGATAAATTTAATGAATGAAACACTTTGGGCAACAGATTCAGGTTAATTATTGTTTCCATTAGAGGCGGCTATGCCCCTTTTTGGGCAGCAGCGCAACGTTGAGTTGCACTTTCCAGCAATAGCCGGAGGAGGCCTTTCTAGGCGATTTTCTTGAATGGCGTAGAGTAACACTGGTTCACAGAGAAGATAACACCGCCGCCGAAACGTGTCTAACGCTGACTGCTGCAATTGGACCGAATTGATGGACAACACGGCTAATTGGCGATCGTCTTAAAGTCGGAATGTCGCGGTTAGACTTTCTCCCTGGTCAATTGCAACAGACGGGCCATTTGTTACGGTTTGAGGTGGTGATGGCTGTGAGTTGCAGTGAAGAGACTATTAAAACAGGGCTTGTATAAGTTGCTGGTGTGTAAGTTTTCGGAAATTTAACGGATAGTTAAATTGAAATGAAAAGTTTTGAGGCTCTCGGAATTGGATTTTAGATTTGAGTAAAAGGTTTGAAAATGTTTCAATTTTATTTAAGAAACATAACAAACGGGACATACATAACACTGTGCCTGGTAAAAATTCAATACACCAACATCCTATCGAAACGATCGTGACTATCTTTATGTCGAGGTTGTTGAATTCCAGTGAAAGGAATCAGACGTTAAATCAAAAAAAGCTTAAAGATATTATACTGATCATGCTGAGTCAGTTTATAGCTTTTTTGAGAAAAGTATTGATTTTTGTGGGGTGCTGTGGCGTAGTGGTTAGTGTGTGTTCACTACGCAGGAGGCCTGGGTTCGAATCCTGCCATCGTCACCTGAAAAAAAAGACTTAATCTTTTTCACGGTCCCCACCTCCGCGAGGGTCTGACAAGCCCTCCGAGAGTATCATTTGTCTTGAAAAACTTCTAAAAGTGCCGTTCGGATTCGGCAAAAATTTTAGGTCCTTTTGTATGTAAAAGAAATTAACACACCAACATACATTGTTGAGAAGTTGGCCCTGGTTCACCTCGAGCTTTTGCGCTACTCTATTTATTTATTTTTACAGGCGAAAATGTAACATAGAGAAATAATGACGATAGACCCCGAAGACCTTAAGGGCATATGATCAAGACCGAATTCTGAGTCGAATGGACCATGTCCGTCTGTCCGTCCGTATGTCACAAATTTTTGGGCCTTAAATTTTGAGCTAGGAAGCTTTTGTACGTAAGCTCTCTGTCATCCGAAGCAATTTGAGTGTTAAAATTTTTTAAATCCAGCCACAGACACGCCCACAATCAGTCTAAATGTGTAACTACCTCGGGTGCTTACAAGACTGTAAGACGTCGTGAAAAGCTAAAATTTATTATTTAACATCTCCTAATGATTACAAGTCATAGAAAATAAAAATAAAGTGCGCAGATTGCTTCTTGTGGGCGTGGCATAGATAGCAAGTGTAATCTTTCACACGCAATTTATTTAATATATTCGCTCCAAATCGAAAATATTTAACTTAATATATTATGTAGAAAACACTTTTTTTTTAACTTCTTTCACACAAAGTTTTGGGCCACGCCCACATTTGGAGGCAGAATTTAAGAAAAATCTCTAATTTTCCAGAAATTATGGATTTAGAATACTTTTAAGCCTAACTTAAGTAAGGATAAGAAATAAAATTTATCACATTAGCTTCACCGGGTTCTATACTAGAGTTCGTTCCTACAAAGTTTTTTTCCACGCCCATGTTTAGAGGTTGATATTACGAAATTGTTGAATTTTACCCAACAAATTACATTTTTGGCATCAAATTAAAGAGTAATTGTTGAAATGCAATCTATTCAATATTTTTGTTCCAACTCGAAAAATTTTTACTTAATATGTTATGTAGAAAATATTAAGTTATACATTTGGTTCATACAAAGTTTTGGGCCACACCCATATTTAAAGGCATAATTCCATAAAAACCTATAAATTTCCAGAAAAACATGGATTTCGACTGCTTTTTAGCTTTACTAAGTATAGAATAAAAAATAAAATTTGCCACATAAAGAATCCCGGATACTATTTCAGATTTCGGCCACGCCCATCTGTAGAGGTCAATTTCACAAAATAATTGAATTTGAACTAAAATTCAATAAATCTCAAATGAATCAAAAAACATTACATAACAAATTCTATTTCCTTTTACATCACCTATTACTCCTAAAGGGGAATACAACCTTTTACTAGTCACCCTGCACAACTGGCAGCAAAAGTCATAACAGAGCCTATCTCGGAAGCAGTTGTTGCAACAATGTGTTTCCCATTTTTCAGATTTTGCTGGACTTACCTACAACTATGGACAATAGACTGCCTTTATTTTTAGCCATTCTTAAGAAAAGCTTCTAAGGACTGTTTTGTTATTAAAATAAACTTACTAATGGCCCTCTTTTGCATCAGTAGTTCGAGCCTTTCAATGTACATAATTATTAATTACATTTATCCTAAATTAAAGAAGTCTTGGGACCGTAGCTAACTTCTGTCTACAGTGCTGGTGTAGACAGTGCTGGTTCTAGCTTTGCAGTCCTTATGTTCTGCTCCTTATCCGTCAGCTCCGTACGTTTCGTGGCGCGTAAGCTTAGACACAGTTTAAGCTTTTACTTAATCTAGTTCGGGTAAGCCGTATCGGTTATATTCTTCGTCGCTTCTCAGATTGATTGGCTCATTCTGTCTGACAGCGGAATACGATTCGTCTTAACCGATAGGCTCTGCAGAATGCACTTCGATGTTCCCTTGATCGTTCTTACAGACTTTAATTCGAACTTTATACTCTTGGATAAGGGACCTTTCAACCCTTTGGTAAATCTTTTGAGCTTAATTTTTGTGGGATCGCTATACCTCTTTAAACGGGCATTTTTAGTGCTCTCACCTTTTCCTTCGGGGAAGCCTCCTCTCTGCTCGAAGAGCTCGCAAGCAGCACTAGTCCTTCTGTGCTGAGCCGCCTTATAAGCTTCCTGTTTAGCTGCATGTGCTCTACGGCATTCACAGTTAAACCAGGGACTACGTTTTGGTGGCCCAGCACGTCAAGGCCGAATCTCGGGCGGCGTTTAATCAATGTGGGTACTGGCTAGGCTACCAACTCTTGCCGCTAGCTGTAAAAGACTTCGTAGAAGGTTTTGGGAGACTTGACTGGAAAAGGACCCGACGATCTATTTCGATTGCAGCCTTCTGACGTCAAACTCACTCACCGCATTTTCAATTCTATACGATGATCGCGATGTCTGCAGCTAATCTTGGCTACAACGAGGTCGAACGTCCATGACAGTGAATAAGTGTCTTGCCTCAATCGCAATATGGTCATTCTGATTGACCTTTTTGGATTTTCAGATGCGTAAACTGTGTATTAGAAGGATTTGTTGGAAACATGTTTGTTGTTGATCTTTTTGTGCGTTAAATTTAATTGCGTTGACTTACGGCTTGTCGAGGACAACTCGCCAATTCTACTTCCAGTCGCACATTTTGTCTAAAGTCTCAATCTTGCCTCGTTGGAGTTTCACTTTGTTGATTCAACTGTCGTTTCAATAGCAGTAAACATAAGTAAAATTATTTCCTAACCATGAATGATGTTTCTACGACATAGAAAAAATAAGATTGGGCCAAGAACGCTTCCTTGCGTGACGCCACCGCCTGCATATATTTATTGGAATTCTGAGGACTAATTTTTAAATAACTAAACTATTACAAGCACAATGTGTCGCCTCGCAAAAAAGTCGATAAGCCTGATTCCATTTTCGGAGGTCGTGTCGTGCCACGCTGTGCATTGGGCGGTTTGCAATGCGCGCAGATGAGGCTAATCTAGCCTTGATGCGGATTGTCTTTTCGCGTTCGCTCACATACTTGAAACTCAAGACTTTCTGCCAAGTCTGCCTCCAACTCAACAGTTTTCGCAGTTTTCCATCCTCTTTTTTCCAGTGCATCCCACCGCGTTTCGTGGATGGCAGGAGTAACTGCCCTAAGTTAAGTATTCGGTGCTAGTTTCTCGTCTGCTCGTAGTCTGTTTAGGGACCTTGGTAAATTAAAATTGCAGCAAATCATTAATTCTAACAATTTCATATGATTACACCGCAAGCGTTCAATAACCTTTACTAGCTAAAGGACATTCCAGCTTATATCACACAGCCAAGTAAGGAGAATTTCAAAAAAATATTCTTGGACATTCGGACTTTCAAGCAATTAAGTGAACTGTGGATTTATTTTCAGAACAGTGTGTGTCACTTAGAAATTAGAAAAATCCATTAAAAAGAAAGTTATAAACCTCTCAAGCATTGCGCTGCAACCCAAATTAATAAATGCCTTATTTGCATAGGCCCCACGTCTCAGAACCAACTGCACGCCCAATTAGGTACCTATTTCGCTTTGAGTGGAACTTTAACGCCTTTCTAACTCGAATTCAACATCAGTCTTTAGTGTTTTATGAAATTTCAACATTGCAAGCATTACAAAGTCGCTCCGTCGTTGTCGTCGCAGGTACTTATACGTGAGAAAACTTAAAATTCGCCTCAATGACGCAGTCGTGCCTCGAACAAAGAGACATGGGTTTTGTGTATTTGCTTCATAAACACAAAAAACATGCGTCAATCCTTTCAGTTGCATAAATTACCTCTCGAATGCGTTTATTTCTTTTAACTTCTTTTTCACCACGTCTTCCTCGGCGCATAGATTCAAATGTTTATCTAACCTGCACTAATTAAAAAATATCTTTTAAATTAATCCAACAAATCCTTTTCAATTTTGTCACTTGAGTCTTGAGTGTGATAGGAGAACTAGTTTCTGACTATAGGCTAACCGTCATTTAGCGCCTTAGCCTCCACCTATGAGAGTCATTGTCAAGTGCGGTTAAACTTTATCTTTAATTTATTGCTACTAATGCAATGGCCGGCCGGCGCGCGGCGGCGGCTCGTGCATTTGTCCGTTCGTCTTCGGAGCAACTTCCAGGCACAAGTGCAAGTTAGATAAATCCGCGAGTCAAGGCGGCACTCTGCAGCATTTCAACGTGGGCTGTGATTTATCTGACACCGGGCTCAATTTGTTTCATTCTTTATGAGCATTTGAATCAATTTTAATTGCAAATCGATGTTTTTTTTTGTTATCAACTTCAATTCAATATTTTCACGCAAGATGTGATATTTTAATTTGTCCCAATGAATAATGATTTTTTGTTTGGCAACGAAAAAATATAGTAGGAAGTCCCTACACATAATGGCGTATGTTAATATGCGGCTTTATTAAGCTTCTATTCAGACGCTATATAGAGGCATCAGGTGTCTATAGTGGCCCATCCAATCTGACACGGCTGATTAATTGACAGCTCAACCCAGTTGAACTTAACAACTTATTTACATAAAATGTTGATGCCAGAGTTTCATTAGTTTAATTCGATATGGCCGTAAGCTCGTATTGTTGGTATGGAAGTTTCGTATGGTTTATGACAATTTCATGCATGTATGCACAAAATTCAAAAAAAAAAAAAACATTTATTTGGAATTCCAGAGTCCTAAATGGATTTTTTGTTGATCGACATGATAAATATTACTCAAGAGTCTCCCAGTGAATACAGAAGTTTCGGCGTATAATAGTAGCACCTATTATAAGCGGTTGTAAATTGTCATTAAAAAGTTCTTTGGAACACGGTTTAGTGGTTGGTTTGGTTTCGAAAAGGAACAACTTAATTTGAGTTTGAAAGAGAAGATGTTTTTAAATAAATTATAAATTCTTATAGGAATAGAACAACAGTATAATGGCAATAACTGTATATGAATATTTTAAGTGCTGACAGCGGGCGTTATAAAGTTGTCAGCAAAATTATTCGATAACATCTCGAAATGGTTTGGTCAAAGAAGATCTGGCGGCTTTGCTGATTATGTAAGACTTCCTTTCGAACTTATTAGGAATATTGGAATAATTGATTGTTGTTTTTAATTTTATAACATTTTTTGCATTTTGAGAGTCGAAAAATATGAGTTTTTAGCTATTTTGCATTAGCAGTGTGACAAAACGGGTGTTGCCGGTTAGACTCCAGAATATCGCATAAGAACGTTCATTACTAAGACAAATCCAGTGCTGCTTTGGTTCTTCGGAACGTGATCCTTTATTTTATCGTCTCTTATTAAAATCGTTGACCCCCCAGTCATGGAGTTTTTTTTTCAGATATATTTGAAAGATTGAAGTCAACGTCCAAACACACGTTTTTAGCGGTCCGTCCAAAAATTGAAAAAGGACCTAGCCGTGGTCTAAGTGTGTCTCTGTTGAGAGGGAACCACTCACCTAAGCTAGCCTTATATATTGAAGGTAGATTTGCAGCTAGTGCCGTTGAGACAGCTTTGCACGAGATCTTTTTGTACGGCACAGTCGTTCACGGTTACTGCTCTTCTATTCCCGTTTCAGTCTTCGTATATTCCTTTTATATCATGTGTATACCCGATTCATTGCTTAGGTCTAGGGATCGGCTGTTTGCACTTGCTTCGGTTAACCGCTTAGGGCTTTTCAGCTCTCAAAAGCATCCAAATTTCAGTTTTTTACTTCCTTAACCACTCTGGGGCTGGGAGTTCGCTTGAAGTTCGGCTTGAAGTTTAGCTGGAGAGTTCGGGTTGAATGGGTTGCGACTTAGTTGGCAGGACCTTGGGCTGATATTTGAAGGTACTTGTCGGTCAGCCGAGAACGGGCTAGTAGGTATATTAAGTTTTATTCACAGTTTGTAACATAGAGAAATAATCACCGTAGACCCCCAAGGCATTAAGGGCATATGATCGAGACCGAATTGTAAGCGAATTGTAAGTCGAATGAGCCATGTCCGTCCACCCGTCTGTCGGTACTTTTGAGGCCTTAAATTTTGAGGTAGGAATTTGAAACTTGATATCTGTTCTTTCTAGGTCCCACAGCAGTACAAGTGTAAAATATTTTTAAATCCGCCCACTGACACGCCCACTTTACTTAAAAGAATGAGAAATCAGGGTTGTCGTAGGAAGCTGAAATGAGGTATGCGATTTCCTCGCTTACGCGTATTGTGATTGCCATTTAAAAAAAAACGAAAACCGCCCCCTTGTAGGCGTGGTCATATTTAATATGCATTCTAATAAACGGTTTTTATTTGATATATTTGCTTTAAATCCAAAAAACTTGCACTGGAAAATGTTCAGATATGTGCGTAAGCTATCAACTCAAATAAATAAATTTTTGCCACGCCCACTTTTAGGGGCGTTTTTAAGTAAAAAAACCAAATTTTTAATATAGAAACTGCGATCAACACGTATATACCACATCTGATAAAAAATACGATAAAAAATTATGTTATTGAAAAGGGGTTGACTAAAAGATTCTTAACTACTGACAAATTCTTAAAACAATTAAAGTTAATAGAAACTGAAATTTAAAAACCAAGATTTTCGAAGAATTTTGGAGCTTGGTTAATTGGGATGGGGTATCCAACGATTCGCATAGGCGGAGTTTTTTTTTCTCACTAAAATAAGTGAGTAAGTGAAAAGTTCGTCTGCGACAAACTTCTATATACCCGACCTTATGTACGGTGTAACACCAGAACTAAAATTTTTTTGTCCCAAATTGATATATTATTTATATTGGCCACGCCTCAAAAAGTGGGTCTGGGCTAAAAACTAAAATCAATTAATTATAAATCCGTTGAAATCTTAACAAAATGCGTTAAAACCGCAAATTATTTCGGAAAAAAACAGTTTTTTCCTAAAAACGTCCCCTAAAAGTGGGCGGAGCTCAAAACCTTGTATGGAACAAACTTAGCAAATAGTAATATCTTTCGGGTTTTTAAAGATCTAACATGTTAAAAGTGGGCATGATAGATATTCTGGGCGATCCAATTTTTGCCCCTTCTTAGACGTTGTCGTTGTCGAAAAGTCTGTAGCACTTGATTAAAATGTGTCCAGGCTTAGAAAAAAATGGGCATGCAGTGTCGGAGGTGGTGGCAAATGACTTAGAGACTGGTCGATTTCTAGTTTCTTCCTTATTTAAGCCACTTACCTTGGCAGGTGGTACCTGACTTGTCATTCCCTCTAGGATATTTCAGTAATTCCAGTAGACTGGGTATAGTCTGTCCGATGGAGAATCTTCCTGCCACTTATTCGAATCGAGCTTTGAAGTGATTATGTAAACTAGTAAGTCATCCCATTGCAAAAAGACAGAAATATTTTTGGTGGCCAGATTATGGCAATGCAATTCAGTCGTCATGTCTATACTGAACGAAACGGATATGCGCTGCATCGTTGCGCTAGGAACACTTAAAAAATTCAAAAGAGTGCAAAGTGAAGTAAAAAGAAAACACCGTTTTTGGGTGAATCCTTTCTTCACCCAAAGAAAATAGGACTCGAAACGATCTAGAGGAACATTTATTAAAATATATTTTGTGGGACACAAAACTTTTATCCTAAAAACAATTTGCTCGTGGCAATGTAACTTTAAAACTAAAACCTTTTGCATGGACCTTTCATAAAATTACGGTTTTCTCAGGGTCTACTTTTATTGCTTATTTATTGCCCTCTCAGTATATATATTATATACTTCTAACATTTACCTACTTATAAATCCCGAAACACAGTAGCTGGCGAGGTGCTTGTAATTTTTTTCGCGGTAATCCGTTTGCGAACATTTGCATATGGAATGAATATTTGCATAAAATGAATAAACACCGTCATTCTTTGACTGTGAATCCTTTGGCTTGCAAGTAAATTATATCTGTTACGCGCACCTAGCACCTGGCTTTATTGAGAAAACAATGAATTGAAGCAACATTTTTTTTGAAAATTATGTATTGAAAAAAATATTTTAATAATAAAATTGAAATTATGAATTATTTTAGCATGATGCACATTTCCTATTTTGGCATTCCTCAAAAGAACAAAAACGAATATAGGTAAATTCCTTCTTAGCAAAAATCCATCATAACTCTTCCGTACACGTCATCACACAGCGGAGTCAGCAGTCAGCCGATAGACTGTCGCCCGGTCTGGAACCACACACACAATAGATACACAAATTCCAGTTTCTCATCAAGACAGCACTGTTAAGCCGAAAATCAAAACAGAAATGTCTGAGGATAGTCTTGCCGAAAAAAATCCACCAAAAAAACTATTGGTGTCTCCACAGAAATTTTTCTACACATATTCCTCGCCTGGAAATCGGCAAGACAATTCCATGACTAAAGGAGACACTAGTTAAGTGATCTCATATGCACGTTTAATGTGTCCATGAGGTTTCGCAATGACGTAGCAGAATTCCTCGTGACAGCTGGTGCCTCGAAGATTTGACGCAGGTGCTCTTGAGCAATGATCTTTTTGTTTTCATATCGATCGACAAGTGACTTTAATGCCGCTTCGTAGCTCGCATCGGTGATTTCTAGTGAACTGATTGTTGCCGCAGCACTACCGCTTAATGCAGCGCGCAAATGATGAGATTTGCACACGTTACTAATATGAGCCTTGGAATGAACAAGTGACTGAAAGCTGTCATAGAAAGTAAGCCGTTGAGTAATATCACCTGAAAGCACGGGAACCTTAGCTTGAGAAAGTCTTATATTTTTTGAAGCGATCCGCGTTGATGTAGATTGCTGCCTGTTCGCCTTCGTATCTCTGCTTGCCACTGCGATCTGTAACGCGCACCGGTCGCACGGTGAAGTACAACTCCTCGTATGTTGAGCGATCGGGTTTAGTTGATTCCTCTGGGTCAAGATCCTCAATTTTGCCTTGGACAGTCTGAAATGCAGAGAATGCAGCTTCCAGTGCGTCCAACCGCGTGGTTGTTTCCTCTGACGCTGCTGTTTCAGATCGAGATCCCGTAAATTCCTTGACTCTATCCAACTGGCCTTGAACGACACTTCTGCGACCTTTAAGTGGTTCCCAACTTTGTGGCCATTTCTCCTTGATTAAAGCAATTTGAGGGCTTCGTGCGAAAAACAAAACACGAGAAAAGTGATCGTGACAATTAATTGAGAACTATTCGCCGATCACGTCGCCGGAGTCGCCAATTTGTCAAAGGATGCGCGTGATTAATTTCAATAATCGCTTGTGGATCAAAGGCCTTTGCTAAATTTAACTTTATTCACGTTGAATATGTCGAATTGGAAGAAAGGTGCAACTTGCTCGTAAGCCGGATGAGTGTTGAATATATTTTTAGGCATTAATGCGCTTAACAGAGGTTTTGGGCCATTATTGCTCTGTACGAAAATTTGAGTTCCTACGCCTTGTCTAACTTGACCAAAAGACATTTTGAAAGAAAATATTCGATATGGAAGTTGTATTTCATTGAAGCCAGTAGTGGGCGTGGCCGTTGGTGGATTTAACCTATTTTCACACTTTGTCTGTACAAAATAAGAACCAAAATACACTCCACGTTTGAGCGACCTGGCTCAATTTTAAAGTCCTAAAAACTTCACACATACAGACGGACCGACACGGACAGACACAGCTTAATCGATTCGCCTGTCGGTCTCGATCATATCTCTAAAAGGTCTTAAGGGTCTCCGATTATTATTTTACTGTGTTACAAAATATGCATTAAGATTAATATACCCTGGGTCGGGTACAAAAAATTTAACATAAATACCGATCGAAGTCCATCTTTTGAATTTAAAAAAAAAAACGGAAGCATTTTTGCAATAGTTTATGGTTTTCTAGATGTGTTTGAAAATACTTAAGTTGACTGACTTATGTATATGTGACTGGCTTCTTATTGCAGTTTCGGCTAATCTGTAGAAAACCGAAGCCGATTTGTACTATGTGCATTAAAATGTCCAAGAATAATAAACTCAGCTGAAGAATTAATTTAATGTTGGCATTAAAAAAAACTTAGGTTAGGTTAGGTTGATCGATGCCCTTTTGAAAATAGTCACGGCTCACTTAGACCAGCAGTTGGGTCCATTTTATCCATTGGGAACCTTCTTAATACCTGGGACGAAAACAGAAATAAACCGCTGTTAGAAGCTCAGAGTTCCGCCCTCTTGGACCCATCCGGATTTGTATACAAATCTTAGGAGGTCCTTTGGATCCACATTATTTAGATCTTCGAGCTCGTTTAAGAATTAACTGCCGAGGGTACTACGCCTGATGCTGTTTAGGGCTGTGCATTTTCAAAGCAGGTGACAAACTTTATTCAATTTTTTCAACGTCCCTGCAGCTTATGCAGCAATCGTTATGCGGTATGCCTAGCCGCTCAGCGTGTAGACCCACAGTGCAGTGCCCCGTGAGGATTCCCGTGAGTACTCGGATATTCCTGCGGGCTAGTCCGATCAAAAATAGTGATCTCTTTTTGCTTACCGCTGGCCATAGTTCCTTTGTGTGTCTGCACGTATCAAGTTCTGTCCAACGTAGGTTGATTCTCCTCAAGGATTCAGTTTCTGTCCTACGTGCTATCGAACTCAGCGGGATTCTTATAGATTTGAAGGCTAGAGATGCATTCATCCCAGACGTCTGATTTCAATGCTTTAATTGCCGCTTGGCTATCAGATTTTTTGGTGATGGTCTTGTTTACGGGGCTGTGTTTCTTCAGCTCGGAGGCAGCTTGGATTATGGCTGCCAACTCCGCCTGAAAAATGCTGCAATCGTCATTTATCCGAAAAGATTTACTTAGTCCCAGGGCTCCACAGAAGATGCCCGCGCCGCCAGTTCCGACGTCCATTGTAGAACCGTCAGTATATACGACGACCTCGTCAACTCCTGTAATGGTCTTATCGTCCCATTCACCTCTTTCAGGTATTCTGGTAGCGTATCTCCTGTTGAAAGCGAATGTCACAGGGAGGTAATCCGCGACTGGGGTATCTGTGGAGGCAGCCCATTGAGTTTCCACTTAGGCGTGTCCATAAGATCTCGAGGACCACAGTCCGGATTCCCTTAGGCGAACAGCTGTTTAGCTGCCTTGCTGCTGCAGTTTATGGCCAAGGGGGTGAGGTTGAGTAGTACCTTCAGTGTCGCGGAAGGTGTGGTCCTTAGGGAACCTGTTATACCCATGCAGGCTGCCCTTTAAGCTTTAATGAGGTTAGAGAGATGACACTTTCTTTCCGTAGCCTTTCACCATACAACTGCACCGTAAGTTAAGATGGGTCTTACAAACGCTATAAACATCCAGTGTACCATGTTTGGTTGCAGTCCCCATATGCTTCCGATCGGAACATTCTGCGTCAGGCGTATAATTAAAAGGACTTACAAAAAGTAGTTCTTCAGTCCAACTTTGACCCCGAGTGCAACAAAAAATATTTCATTTCTTGCTAAGAGAATGGTTTTCTCAAATGTAAAACCTCGACGCAATCATAATCCTAAATCCGCTCAAAATTTGTAATTGAAACTCATGCACGCGATTGACATTACCTGGAGTGACGCATTGATTTTTTTCTTAAATACGTCGTGAAAACGTGTTGGATAAAGCCTATACATCGGGTGGGCGTTTGCACTAAACGATCGATTTATGACTTTTAATACGCAAATGCTTAGACTTACCCATTGGCATTAAAGCTAAATGCGTATAGCACATGAGTGTTGTTAGACATGACAAATTAATCCGTCCGCTCCATTTCCTGCGACAGCTTATTTGCATAACAACGAACGCATTCGTAACGAACCGATCCATTACGACCGGTTCAACAAATCAATTTCAAACTGTATCTAACACCTCTGCATGAAGTCGCACAATTCGAAATAGGATACCATAAAAGTTCCAGCTATGTCGTGGGTCTGTGTCTTGGATATTTTGACCGCGCGCAAACAAATTCAAGTCTCGCTGGACAACGAACCTCCCGGGGCCTCCTCCGAAAAATTCGCTGATCGTCAAATTTGTTTGTGAGAAATTTATTTTCGCGAAAAAACAAACAACAACAACAAAAATGTTTATGTTGCAGTTTGCCCATTAAAAGTCAAGAGCGCATGCACTTTGAGTGTAATACTTTCTGAGAATTAATTACAAATTGGAGCAGCATTCTCGTGTGGTGTGCATTTATTCATCTTCGATGGGAGGTAGGGTCCCTTGCGGAGCCTTCACTCATAGCTTTGGACATGTAGCTACATACATCGTGGTTCTTTCCGCTGACCGCCCGCCATCGTGTTATGGTGTGCAATGTTCAATCTGTCCGTTTCGACATATCTGTCTTGTTACATTGGCGTTGAGCAGTTCCTACTCGACCTCGGACGGTTGGCGGAGTGCTGGTTGGTGGTGCCCTTGGATTGTATATCCCTCTAGAATAACCAGGGTGCAGATTACGGCTGTAGCATAATAGATTAATGCGTCTTAGATATGGATCACCGATAAATTGGTTTCGATAGTAGAAGATGTTGGCGCAAGATTGTCGGGGGCAGTACTCTTATGCGGGGTACATAAACCAACCAGCACTGTATCATCATCGCAGACGATGTTGCGTGATGTCAGAGGAAAACAACTGGGGAACGTCGTCGTCGGCGTTGATTTTCCACTTGATATGCACCGACATTGAGGAATGATATTTTTAATGGCCAACGATGCAAATTTGATTTGTTCTCTTCGTGTATGCACGAGTTGTGCTGTTCAGGCTTTGGGCCTATAAATATGCGAACAAGCACGAAATTAATTGGTACTGCATAATTAAGGTGTCGAGATTTGCATACGAGTTATTGCCCTAGATGGGTCTAAAAAAAAGCAAGAGACTCAACCGTCTAGGAGAGAGGTGTATGGGATATGTATGGTAAAGAATATGTTTTGTTGTTTAAAAATATTCTCCCTTCCATTGTGAAATCGAACTTTAATGGCGTAGAGGCCTTAAAACAGAAGTTGAAATCGCCATTAAAAGCCGTAACCCTTCATTCTTTTGAAAATGTAAAGGCTGCCATAAAGTTCGCTTATTTCAAGTGGCTTCCCAGCGCTACTAGGCCAGGCTTTATATGCAATTGAAACGAGGGAGCTATTCAACGTATTCCCTATCTAATATTTATGTGGCCAGTTTTCATTCGCTCCAACCGGATTTAACAATTTTTAAGCTATAAAATCGCCGACGCTACCAGAATACTTCACCTTGAAGGACTACTTTTACCATGGTGAGACTTTCGCTTGCAGTGACCTGCTGACGTAAAAATATTCGCTCCACCTTGCGTATCTTGCCTCATTCTTCCCTTGTCTCACATCCCTTAATATGTCTTGTAGTTGGAACTAAACTACAAGACATATTAAGGGATTTAATCACTAGTCTTAAGGGTTAAAGCCTTAGAGAAATTCTTATCTTCATTAAGGTATGATGCAAGGACTGCTTCAATGGGCGTGTACCGAATTCAAGTTGATATTGGGAAAAAATCGGGTTCAAAAATGTCGAACGGAACAAAATCGAAACACGTAAAAATCTCGAAAAACTTAAACTCAATAAAAAAGCTAAAATATATCCAATTATCGTACCGAAGTTAAAAGTCTTTTGACTAAATGTGGTGGCGATGACAACGCTGTTTCGAAAGGGAAAATAACCAACGAACATCCATGATACGTTCAGTGGAGACGCTTACACAAAAATTACGGCTAAGATCTGGAATTAAACAATTTTTTTGAGACTTTGTCTCGGAAATTGTCTTATATACCTACATTTACATACCCTTAAACAAATTCCCCTAGAAACTTTCGAAGCTCTCAACAACGTAGAGGAGATGCCTGCTGCATCAAACTGAAACAACGTAGAGGAGATGCCTGCTGCATCAAACTGATTTGATATAGCAAGCATATTTTTCTTATCTTGGTTAGCCTGTTGGTAGACTCTTTCCGTGTAGATATGACATGGGATTCGGAGTACAAGGTCCCGAGGATCAGAATTTCAACTACCATGTCTCTGTCTCTGTTAAAACCCCTAACGCTTAACTTCGAATAGTGCGCTGGATGAAAAGGTAGCTGCAAATTGCACCCTTCGTCTAGTGAGCTTTTTGCCACTTAAAACACTCCACTAGGGACTTGATAACTCGAAAATAATGCTATTTTAATTAAAACGGTAAACCGAACGTATCGCTGCTTATATCGGGACTATGGCCAAGCCATACAAAACTGCATTTAATATTGAAAACAGAGAAATTACAACAATTCAAAATTCTGGCCCATTTGCCAGCCATTATTATAATGTTACTGTAAGTTGTTGTAGTTTTTCACTATTTTCGCTATTTTGTTTTACACTTTTTGCACCTCTTACTTGAAGATCTCATTAAAATCTTGTCGACTACATAGTCATCGAAATACAGAGCCTAAGACCAAAGATCAAATTTAAGCGCTGTCATTGCATTGACAGCATGGTATCAAAATCACGTCATAGTAGGTATCATACCATTATATAGAGGCATTGTTATTGGACTTAAATAAATAAATAGAGTGGCGCAACAGCTCGAGGTGGACCAGGGCCAACTTCTCAACAATGTATGCTGGTGTGTTAATTTCTTCACATACAAGGGGACCTACAATTTTTTGCCGAATCCGAACGGCACTTTGAGAAGTTTTTCAAGACAAATGATACTCTCGGAGGGCTTGTCAGACCCTCGCGGAGGTGGGGACCGTGAAAAAGAACAAGTCTTTTTTTTTAGGTGACGATGGCAGGATTCGAGCCCAGGCCTCCGGCGTAGTAAGCACTAACCACTACGCCACGGCACCCACTTATATAATAACCACTTCGTTATTGGACTTATATGACAAAAAAACTTTTGTATGGACTAGAACTTTTGTAACTTGAACAAAAAAAAAGTTTTTTCCATGGTTCTGCCCTCGCGAACGGTTTCACAACTTTGGAGATCTTTTCGCGTCATTCAGAACCAGTGACAAATTTTTGTACCCTCAAGCCGCTCTAGCAAAACATTTTTTTTAATAAAAATTTTAATTTATTAAATTTTTATTATTAAATAAAATTTTTATTTATTTATTTATCAGTTGAAAAGCAAACCCACGAAAGCTTAAAGCTTACGATTGCTTCGAACACGAAACTAAAAGAAGTACATAATAGAGTGCAGGAAAGGCATAGGAAAGTTGGGCTAGCGTCGAGTCAAAGCCACCCTGGGTCGAATCCATTGCAAGATTACTAAAAATGATCGCTTAGGTTGGGTTAAATTGGCTCTCGGATATGAGTAAACCGACACACTTAGATCTATAAAGGTCCATTGTGGTACCACGCGGACCAAAAAAGTTGTGCCTACACTCGTTAAAATTTGTTCAGCTTCATTTCGCATCCGCTCGACATCACGCTTCATGGCCGTTTCACATTCAGTGCGAGAGCGTCAAACCAGAGCACACCGACAACGAGAGACCAGAGAAATCGTTTGTTAACACACAATGAAAGCGAGACACCGCGACGACTATTTCGACTACGCAGTGACAAAACTTAACAAATTACTAAAATTTGTCGACTTTATGGCAAATGTAGATATGGTTTATATTTCACAACAAGTACCTATTATCTTCGAAAAAACCTCCATTCAATAGCGTGCTATAACTCAGAATAGTCATTGACAGAATAATCGTCAACCTCGGCGAGGGTTTTTCAATATTTCGAAAAGCCCGGCGAGCGAAATAGCGATCACGCCAGTATTGTGAACCACTGGCGTGTGTATTGAAATTCATTTGATAGCTCGCCCGAGACTCTCGTGCGCTCTCTCGCTCTCAAGACCAGAGCGGCAGCGACAATGCGAGACCAGAGAAATCGTTTGTTACTACACAATGAAAGCGAGAAACCACGACGACTGTTTTGACAGTGACAAACATAACATACTTCTAGAATTTGTCGACTTTATTGCATTAAAAAAACATCTATTCAACAACCAGCGTGTCATAACTCACAACAGCGACTGACAACAATCGTCGACCTCAGCGTAGTTTCTTCAATTTTTCTGAAAGGTCGGCTTGCGACACAGCGGTAACGCGCCGGTATTGTGAACCACTCCAAACATTGCCATTGATTGAAATTCATTTGACAGCTCGCCCGAGACTCTGGCTCGCTCCCTCGCTCTTGCTGTGAAACAGATATGTGAGACGAATTGGGTCGACTGTGTTTAGATTGTGTGAAGTCTCCGCACTAAAAGAGAGCCGGGCTCCTTCTCATCCAAGAAACTACTATGCTCCTGCAAAAGGCTCCTGCCGTATTGCATGCTTGAGTATCAGACAGGTAATGATCCCGATCGATTGTAACACTAATGCGCGATCTACAAAGGGTTCAAATTCCACATTATTGCCACCTAAGGTTTGCACTTCCTATGCCTTCCAGCTTTAGATGAGTTTGCATTCGGAGCTGGCACACCTATAAGAAGATTTTTTCAGGCAGATTGAGAGAGTAGTTCCAAGTAGGGTGCGGTGCGAGTTCCAATATCGCTGTGTCCTGGAATACAGCACAGGCGAATGTTGTACTGCTTTGACACCTCCACAAAAGTAGACCGGCAGTCTAGGGCTTAAAAGCTCCATTATGATCAAGTTTATCTGGTAATTCGTCAGGGCTTAAGGAGTCTAAATACCCAATCGTGCAAAAGTATAAACATCTCCTTAAAAGCTTTGAATATACATATACGAGGGAACGGGGTATGCTAAGGTTCCCTATCCCCCTACTTGCGTGCACTGTTCGATTTGGGATGGGTGCTCGTATGGGTGTATGCAAACTTTGAATTTTTTATGGAGGCACGCTATCTCTGTCTTCTGCAGCTGCTTGGATTCATCTTTGGGTACCTACCTTAGTATTTCGGAATGTTTTCAGTTAAAGATTTGACTGTTTTTTGGAGGATTGGGGCAACATCCCGAAATTCAGAAAAGATGAATTTCTGTAAAAAAAAAATGAAATTAAAATTTTTTAATTTTTGATCTATACATTGAAACGTAGATTTGGGTAAGATGCAAGTTTAGGTGTATCGTGTATGCAACTAGGGGCTACTGGGTCTATTTCATGTTCACTTTGTGTCATTATTTGTTATGATGAGGTTGTACCGTCTTATGAATTAGAGCCCCACTTTTAGCCAATTATTTTCTTGCTAATTTGGGGCTTCATTTCCTAAGAAACTGTTTTCAGAATTGCAACTGAGAATGGGTTGGAATGAGCTGTATATCATTTTTTATCCATCACTTTTTCGAATTGAATCATTGACCTGTAAATATCGGTATTTATGATGATCCAGGTCGTAAAAATTCAGCAACTTTAACCCTTTTGACTGATTCTTGGACAAAAGAGGCGAAACCTTTAAAAATGCTTAATTTTTGCTCTAAAAAGACCACAATAACCTTCCCAGAACGGCTGAAAAACCTTAAATCTATTGAAAATTGGCTTAAAAACGTTTTATTTCTTATTCTTTTGCTGTAAACAACAGACCTTGGTATTCTGTGCGTACCTAAGTCCACTTTATATGCAATCTTACATCTAAGATTCTTTGAAATACGATGACCATAAAATACAAAAGTGAAAAAATAAAAACTTACATAATATCCTCTGTAAACTGCCATATAAAAGAAGACTTATGCAAGAACTGACAGTGACAGCACACATAAAATAACCGTTAAAGCCCGTCAGTCAATTTCGGCTGTGATATATGAGGCACTCTTCGAATGCCTCATTCTGTCATTATGCTAATATCATGATACTTGAACGATAATTAAATGAAAATCATGTGAAAAGCCCCCCATGCAAAGTTGAAAAGTATAAATAAGTTGTCCCACATAAAATTCGTTTGAATCGCTTCCACTTTTTCTTGAAGTTTTTACGATACCATAAACTTTTTTTTTTCTTGAATAAAATTCTTACGTCATACTTAACAGTTTATCTGTCGTATTGTTGTTTAAAATTTTTGTGAATAACAAGAAAAATTTAAAGAACATATTCATAATTTGTTCACTTTCTCAGCTGGGGTCCAGTCCAGGGAACAAAACAAATTCCCTATCAAGAATTTCATAACCAATCAGTATCGAATTTCTAAGCATATGAATCTCCTTGAGAATGCTTGACTTGGAAACTGGTTCATGACGCCGAGAACTAAATTCACGTGACGGGAATACAACATTACACAAGAATTCCTCGCGCAGTATAGATGCAGGAATTCACCTGTTGAATGTAATTAATGCTCCATACCATCCGTGATTGTTGAAGACATCAATTTCCTTATAATTTATGGAAATCGTATTCAGTTACACACAAGCAATCATAATTTTTTCCTCTTGTATCTCAATCGACTGTGCGCTGCTAGAAGTAGGTCTATCTGAGTTATAGATGCAACGTAACGCTTGTTTTGTGACCTAAAATCAACACCACTTTATCACAGAGGTGCATGGCATGGTGCAGTACATGGCAGGTGATGCACAAATTGATGATTTACATGAGCCGGGAAAGTTTCTGGGAAATGCAATCAGATTATGCTTAAGCAGGAAACATAAAGAGTCTCTCTATACCGGGTTCAATATTCTTTGATTCAGTTCAGTTCATTGTTACTATTTACTTCGAGTTCAACCAACACATGGGATTATTGATGGCAAATGAAGTCTTAAATATTCAGCCACGTTAACACAGAACCTACTCATCAACCCAAACAGCATCTTTGGGTCGTAAAGCTCATATAGTAGGCCGTAAAATTTGTAGCCAGTGCCAATTTTTTTCGCATAATAAATCACGTCGCTCGTAGGCTATGTAAATTCAGGCACAAATTCCTATAGTGCGGCACATATGTCCCGAGACTCGTCTGTGTTTAATGCCATAAGCGGATTTCTCATATCCGTTCAGTCATTCACTGGTGTTGATTTTAGAATTTAAGACTTTTATAGATTTGATTTATTAAACCGCAAACTCGACAGAATCCTTATATGCTTGAAAGCAAAGCGGGACCAAGACATTCGCATCGAATCATGAAGGTGTTATAAAAGTATCCATTTCAAATCTAGGCTCATAAAAAATTGTCTAAACATCGCAGACATTTATGCCTTAATGACTCCAACACTGTATGCAAAGCCATGTAAGACTTCTTCAAAAAGTTGCAAATTTTTCCAGCAATGGGCTGTTTTTTAGCTTAATCCTTCTAGAGGGCGATAAAACAGGAGATCTGCCACTTTTCAAGTATCTTGCGTTACTTAATTTTTGACTAAATGGCATTATCAGGCTTCAAGCGATCTTGGCACTCTACTTCCAATCGTCTAGATTCTATAACTAAAGCTCTAGCACCTTCGGTTGATGAGGCTTAAAACGTATTCATTCCCCGTATCCATTCCCTGTTCGCTATTCGTTGTCATCTTGGACTTGGAAGGTGGATTAATCTGGAGTTTGAACTATTGCTTTGTGGTCGAGGGAAGTCGACCGTCGTTTTTCACTTCCTGGCAAGGGGCATTGAGTTTAAGGTTGTATTTTCTACTTCATTTTTCCTAACGAAAAAAAGTTCTTTCTGTCAAAAAACCCAAAAACATCTCTTTTTTTGAAAGATTTTTATTACCTGGAATCCACACTGGTTGTTAGCCGACGACGTGGTACAATGTCCCACCTCAAATGTCCCAAGCCAAGAGAGATATTTTCTTTTATTAACTAAAAAACCTTTTGAATCTATGAAAATGCGTTTAGTTCTAGGTTCTCGATGCCACTAAAAACATATTCATTTTTTTTCGCTTAACTATTAACGAACGTAAAAAAAACTGGGGTGTTCGAGATGAGAAACATATTTTTGTTTCCAGCTAGCACATTTCTGTTTGCTTCTTTATTAATTGTTACAAAATGTGAAGATTGCTACTCCTTCTCCTTGTATGTGAAGAAATCAACACACACACAGCATACATTGTTGAGAAGTTGGCCCTGGTTCACCTCGAGCTGTTGCGCCACTCTATTAATTTTTCAAAAGTTTTTTTTAGGTTAAAATCGCAGGTTTCCTTCGCTATTTCAGGAGCTTGCGTTGAAGTTTTTAAGTAAGCAATCAGTTTCTTAAACTGATTGAAGTTTATAGGAATGTTTACATTTTTGCTCGATCTCTTCAATCGCTTCAAAGCGAATCACATTCAGTACGAACTTTATTTTTGGCATAACTTAAAAAAGCCACTTCTTTCACGAGCTGGAAGGTGTGAGACATACTCTCGCTACAGAGGCACCTAACATTGTGTGGAATTTCTTGGCAATTCGTAGCTTTTCCTCCTTGGATAATCAAGCTCTAAAAAGTAATGCATTCGACCAAGTGTCCTATGTTGCCCCTACTATAAGTCTTAGAAGGATTGTTTCCACGAAAGAGCTGCCCTCGACATATAGTTCCGTACTTAACAACATCCAGCGTGTGTGCCCATATTTGACATCTGCTGAGAGAAATTATTTATATGTACCTCCCAAGTCCAGTTTTACGTTGGAATCTTAGAACAAGAAGCGGGTCTAACGCGTGAATATCTTCTTGTCTGGTACCTGCACTTCCAGGACATTTTATCATATTGCGGCGCAGAGCTCCTTAGGATTGCAGGATGTGCTCCCGAGTCTCATGACCTTCATCGCAAAACCCGCATTAGAGTTACACACCAATTTTTGCTTGAGTGTTCTTTGAGTTCACAATCGCAACTGGAAATATTGTAACGCAGGCTACTTTTTCTGCGGCCGATGCACGCCCTGAATCTCTTTAGGTTGTTGCCTAGAAGCTTCTTACAGGGTGTTTCTATCACACATAAAACAGAGATTATAATGTAGGAAGATTGAAAGCTAATCCCAAAGTGTTTCCACCGAAAAGGGGGAATTGATTTGACGTATGCTTTCATAATTGACATTTCTCAAGGACATTCTGTCGTCAGGTCCTCTGTACATCTGCTTCTAAAGGTGTCTACGTTTTTTTTGGCTCCCCGGCAACTCGAAAAATCTGAACAAGAAATAATTAAAATTATTCTTATTTGCCACCGCGTTTTCGATTCTACGACAAAAAAAAATAAAAAATAGAAAACCAAAACGTGAAATATGTTTGACTGAAGGGCATTCAGTCCACAAAGTCGATATAAGACTAACTTACCATTCCCTCTCTCTGTTGCAGCGTGCTCAATTTGGGCATTTAACTTTTTTTGACAGATCCAAACGCTTCCACATCAGCAGCAACATCAACCGTTCTGCGAATCCCTTTACACAGAACAACTAACACAGCTGAGCTGATGACACCCAGAGTTTGTTTGATTTGTTTCGTCAGAAAACGAACGGAACACGTAGAGTTCTGTACGGTTTGATTTGAGAATTCTTTGTACGTTAAAGTGATTAATTGCACGATTAATTTTTAATCTCTTCGTGAACTGATTCGTATATGGTAAATCTCGTGATTTAGAGGGGATTAAAGGATGATTTGTCTTAATCGCGGATTTGGGTGCGGTGTGAACACCCTTTAAGCTTGCTTTTAAATTTTTGCTTGGTACTAGCTCGGTACTTCTCCGTTTTCCTGCATTCTTCTGCAGGAACCTTGTTGTTACCCTTTTCTGTGAAAAGGTTCAGGTCCTATAAAAATGATGAGTTCTACTACTCTTTGTCTTTCCAAGGGTATATACGCCAGCTTTGTTCCCTCATATTTCAACATAGCCCAATAGAGGATCACTTGATTGACCCTATCCACCTGACTGATTGGGCATTTAGCACCTCTATAGCTGACTGGCTATCTGGCATTATGGTTAAGTCGCAAGTCCTGTAATTTCTGTCAAGTCTTGATACATTTGCAGTCCTATACATATTTATTTGTATGGTCTTAAATATCTTGTTTCCTTATTACATAACCGCAGTCTCATGGTCGTACATTCAAAAAGACCTCCATAAATATGAAAATTATTTCCGGAAAACTAGAGGGGCTTCCAAAAATTTCTTGCATAGCCATCATGCGTGCACTCCTAGCCACCCTTATTTCAGCATAGATAGCTTTCTGCACCTAGCACAAGTTGATTTACAGAACAAGAAGCTTGCTGGCCATCGGCCAATTAAACAGGCTGATCAACCATGCTTTTGAAGTTCCGAAATGGAAATTGGCTAAAGCAAAAAATTAACACAAAAAACTGAAATTTTCTTTGTAAAAAATTGGAAATAGAAATGGATCGAACACAGGGAAAGGGTCTTCGTTGTTTTCTAAGTTTGCAGTCGAAAGCTCTCAGTATTCTCAGCCCATTGTGTGTGCTGTTGATTTGCCCATTATATTATGATAGCATGCTTACTCTATTATGGGAAACCATAGGGAGAGTAAATGTTAACATCAATATAACATAAAGGTTCATGATGAAAATTACAGCTTTCGAAATCATCATATTTCCAACCAGTATTTTATTGTTTGTAGAAATTCAAATGATTGTAAACCCTAATTTTTAATATTTAATACAACTCGAATATTGTGCTCTTCATAATAATCGTAAGAAATTATAGACTCTCAACCAAAGACTCTACGTATTTCTCAATGATTGGGGCGTAAGCTTTGTTCTTATTTTAAAATTCTGGGTCCAAATAAATAAAGTCGATTTCAAGATTTTTCACGCCACCTGCAAGTATTTCTTGTTATTGTAAAAAACAAATCTGTGTAACCTAATATTTGTCCCATGTAGTTTGACAAAAGCTTACAACTTATTTTTCTGTCCTCTAGAGTCTAGATTGCTTCACATTACTGTTTAGCATCTGTTTGATTTGAATAATAAAGAAAAACACCATTCCCGATGGTGTCTAATGTAGATCACTAATTTTGTTTACATCTCAATTGGACAAACCTGTTTTTATATTTTTTACGCACCTTGTTAGTTTGGTTGTGTAATATTCTGTTGCCTCTTTTCTATTTAAATAAGTTAATCAATTTATTTTTATCAAGCCATTTCCTCATGCAGGGTCATTTATGCTATATGAATATGTTAATATTGTTTTTTTTTTTTTTTCATTTTCCAAATTGATTAATTGATTCATCAACATAAATAAAATTTGAGTCAACGTAAGTTGATATAGACATTTTTCAGTCGCAATCAGCTCTACTTATCTCTTGCATATAGAGATCCATTTTTACATTAAGAAGATGTATTTTATGGAAATTCAGTTTTCTTTCCTGTTTCCTGGACTTACATCACCTAGACGCGCATTATTTGATGAATACTTAAAACATTCGAACTCTCAAGCTACCTTCAGACTTTCTTACCCAACCATAAGTGGGTTTTATAAATATTTGTTGGCAAATATTAATTTTGGTTTGCTTCTGAAAGGCCACTTCTTGATGCCCAGATCAATATCGACTTCAGTTTGTTTAACAATATGGCCTACTGATTATGGAAAAAAAATGCAGCAAAATATTTAAATAAGTTAAAGAAAAGCTTATCTTCTTTTCCCTGGTTACCATAGTTCCTACTCCCAGGAATAAATGAATCCATTGCAGTTAAATCTTCTGGTCTTTTCTCTCGTCAAGGTGAATTGCTTTAACAATTCAAGAGCCTTTCATACAAACTTTCCCAAAATCCAGCCTACACTTCACCTTTTTATGAAGTATTTTTTTGCTGTGCAAAAAAACTGTTAAATTCTTTCTACTTTCGAACTATAACATCATCATCGTCCCACAGGTGGCCAGGCCACCTCATGAACATGGCTCATTAAATTGAAGCCAACAAAACCGCAAATAAATAGGTAATAAATTTTCATTAAGCCCCATTTCTTGTGGTGTGACTTAAGATTTAATTTATTGCCAACTATAATTAGATACGATTTGTTATACATCGTCAATGCTTGGCTGAATATTTCTTAATCCGCATCAGTTTATAAGCATTAACACTTTTAAGAGTTATAGCTGGAAGTGAACTTGCTTTTTTTATTACTCTCAAAGTATAATTACTGTTGGCTGTGAAAGACGAGGAGCCTGTACCTCTATAAAAATTAAGATAAAATTCGCTCAATTGAGTAAAGTCAAGTTTTGAATGTGAATTTAAATTTAATCTCTTTTTTCCAAGGCAGCTGAGGACTTTAAAAATAGCTGAATGTATAAATTTTATGTGTTTTTCTATCAACTAGGCTTTCGAAACCTGATATAAAGGTCTAACTCACATAATTTTTTTGAGATCCTAAAGTTAACAAAATTGACGGTAAAATATGTTGAGTTCACTAATATTCGCCTTAAGCCACGCTCACAATTGATTTGAATGTTAAACAACCTCTAATTAAGGCATAAATATTAGTTTCCTTGATCCTTCGCAGAAATGAGGGCCCTTGGAAAACTGCGGGCCCGGGTATCCACCCGTTACCCTCCCCGCGCCCAGTTCTGGTCAGCCCTAAGTGTCGCATGTGTCCCTCTTCCAAACAAACTTGAACCTAACCATGACTGTATTGTAGAAAAACAAGGATACTCATTTCCTATATGCAGATTGGGTCTAACCTCAATCAAGGTCTTGCCCTTGTCATCCAGAAAAGACACCCAACACTGACGCGACGTCTTGGACAAATCATCACCATCGACGGCTATAACTTTAAGGTATTTAGGGACTTTGTCTAATTGAGTTCCGCTATCAATTCAGATAATGACACCAGCGCTGAAATCAAACTGATTCTCCTTGCCACTCGCTGTTTCTTTGAGCTAAAAAGGCGATTGAGTAGCAACTCTCTCCAGCAACTTAAGTGTCTGGAAATGTCATCTGCATAGACAGAGAGTGCAGGAGGAGATATAAGATCGAACTGCACGGGCTGTACAGTGACACCGACTTAGCCAGAAGAGTCAAAATACAACGGCTACGATGGCTGGGTCATCTAGAGCGGATGGAGACCAACCGGCCAGGAAAATCTTCGAATCCATCCCGCAAGGACTGCGCAGTAGAGGAGCACCAAGACTCAGGTGACGCACGTAAGTGGAAGGGGACCTCAGCCAACTACGCGCGCAAAACTGGAGACGGCTAGCTGGAGACAGAGCTGGCTGGCGAAGCCTGTTGGCTAAGGCCCTGGTCCACCGCAGACTGTAGCACCACCTTAAGTAAGTAAGTAAGATTGGGTCTTGCCGCAAAACTTCGTGCTTTCAACGATCTCTGCAGAAGTTGCAGAGGCGAGGACATGCATAAAGCTTGGTACATCATCTGCGTACCTTTCCTGTCGGCATTGGAGAGGAAAACTCTGGGTTCAATGATCTAAACGAACCAACCAGATTCGACCCAACCAGATTCGACCCAAAGAAGATAAAGAGTTTCGTTTTAAGCCTAAAAGGCATCGCCCCCAACTAGCATGGTCTAACATATTCCACTCTATAAATTCCATGAGATCACCTACAATACCGGCCAACTGGTTACCCTTCCCTCGAGTCTCGTTGAGTACGTTTTAGTGACGAAAACGGTGACCCTGTCCTGGCTTCCCATATAAGATCCTATAACTGGTCCAATTGTGCTGCGTGGACAGTTGCTCAACTTCTCCTGATACCTATATTCTCATATTAGCTTTTCGCTCAAGTTGAATAACCTTAAGGAAGACTTAGGTTAGGTTAGGTTAGGTTAGGTTGATAGATGCCCTTTTGACAATAGTCACGGCTTCACTTAGACCAGCAGTTGGGTCCATTGTGTCCATTGGGAACCTTCTTAATACCTGGAACGAAAACAGAAATAAACCGCTGTTAGAAGCTCAGAGTTCCGTCCTCTTGGACCCATCCGGGTTTGTATACAAATCTTAGGAGGTCCTTTAGATCTACATTATTTAGATCTTCGAGCTCGTTGAAGAAGTAGCTGCCGAGGATACTACGCCTGATGCTGTTTAGGGCTGGGCATTCGCAGAGCAGGTGACGAACAGATTCAATATCTTCAACGTCCTTGCAGCTTCTGCAGTAATCGTTATGCGGTATGCCTAGCCGCTCAGCGTGTAGACCCACAGCGCAGTGCCCCGTGAGGATTCCCGTGAGTACTCGGATGTTCCTGCGGGCTAGTCCGATCAGAAATAGTGATCTCTTTTTGCTTACCGCTGGCCATAGCTCCCTTGTGTGTCTGCACGTATCAAGTTCTGTCCAACGTAGATTGGTTCTGCTCAAGGATTCAGTTTCTATCCTACGTGCTATCGAACTCAGCGGGACTCTTATGGATTTGAGGGCTAGAGATGCATTCATTCCAGACCCAAATCTCGCAAGCTTGTCCGCTTCTTCGTTTCGCGATATATCGGTGTGACCTGGCATCCAACACACAGTTACAGTGTTGCTAAGTGAGAATTGGCAACACTCTCGTCCAGAATTTCCCTGCATAGTTTCACAGCCCTTGACTTTACCACATCTGATTCCAAGGCTTTAATTGCCGCTTGGCTATCAGAGTATATGGTGATGGTCTTGTTTGCGGGGCCGTATTTCTTCAGCTCGGAGGCAGCTTCGATTATGGCTGCCAGCTCCGCCTGAAAAATGCTGCAGTCGTCATTAATTCGAAAAGATTTACCTAGACCCAAATCTCCACAGAAAATGCCCGCACCGGTTCCAACGTCCATCTTAGAGCCGTCGGTATATACGGCGAATGTCATAGGTAGGTAATCTGTGACTGGGGTGTTTGTGGAGGCAGCCCACTGAGTTTCCACAGAGGCGTGTCCATAAGATCTTGAGGACCACAGTCCGGATTCCCTTAGGCGAACAGCTGTTTTAGCTGTCTTGCTGCTGCAGTATATGTCCAAGGGGGTGAGGTTGAGTAGTACCTCCAGTGCCGCGGTGGGTGTGGTCCTTAGGGACCCTGTTATACCCATGCAGGGTGCCCTTTGAACTTTGGTGAGGCTAGAGAGACAACCTTCAACGGGCTGGCTGTCTCGCACTTCTTGCCCATTCGGGTAGGCGTCTTGCAATAGGTCTTCGGTGCTGGTTTTCAGGTTTTTCGCCTGGTTTTTCGATGGTATCACAATGAACTTCCTGTGGTGTAAGTGTGTCGCTGCTGAGAGGGGACCAGTCACCTGAGCTGCCCTTATGTTGAAGGTAGATTTGCAGCTAGTGCCGTTAAGATAACTTTGCAGGAGATCTTTTTATACGGCACAGTCTTTCGCGGTTGCTGCTCTTCTATTCCCGTTTCAGTCTTCGGATATTCCTTTTATATCATGTGCTTACTTGTTTAGTTCTTAGTTCTTTTCAGCGCACTCACGGTTCCATAAGCATCCAAGATTCAGTTGTTTACTTCCTTAACCAGCTTCTTTCTACATTACGTCATAATATAGGTTATTTTACCCGATACCCGGTTGGGATCGGTCAGTATGGTGGTGGCTTCCGGGGAATATCCGTGGATTCGACCAGGCTAGGGCTGATTCTTTCGGTCTTATTGGATAACTGGTTGGATGGACTGGCTTAGTCGGCAGAACCTTGGGCTGAAATTTGAAGGTACTTGTCGGTCAGCAGAGAACGGACTAGTAGACCCTTAAGCTATCCTTCTTGGATAATCTATTAAACTTCTTGGTTCCTTTATTTATGCTGATGTCAATCAAAGCCCTCTGTCCTTTTTATAACCCAGGGTATATTAGCTTTGTTGGATAGTTTGTAACGCAATGAAATAATCACCGTAGACTTTTTAGAGGTATGAATTGAACCGACAGGAGAATCGATTAAGCCATGTCCGTCCGTCCGTCCGTATGTAAACAACTTTTGTATGTAAGGCCTTAAATTTTAAACTAGGTAGCTGAAAATTAGTGATTAAGCTCGGAATCCAGTCCTTCAGATCAGGTTTGAAAATTAGTTGAATCCGCCCACAGACACGCCCACTACAGGTTTGTCTGTGCGATAATCTCTTATTTTTTTAAATACTTTTTTTCAAATTTTAGCTACGTTACAATGGTGCTAGCGCACTAATTTTTTATACGTGGCATTGCCTCGTTATTGTCTATGAAGTAGCAGAAAAAATTAGGCCTTTATAAGGGATAAACTTAAAATGACTGTTTTTCAATAAATAGATATGAAATTTGACAAAAAATTACCCAACAAAAGTTGGAGATATAAGCATTTTCTAACTTTTTTGCGTGTATAGTATATATCTCCGCCCACTTTTGTGGGCGTGGCTTTAAAAAAAGTGATTTTTTTAGTTAAAAAAGGCGAAGTTTTAGTATTAAATGTATGCAACCACTAAGCATAAAGCATTCAACAGTAATATTTTTATATCCCGCCCACTTTTTGGAGGCGTGTCAGTTTCCTTTTTTGGAACGGAACGGTATTTTGCAATCCGTCGCATGCGGACTGACGTTTTTACACACGCACTGTTGCACTTTCCCACTTGTTAGTCCTGGCTGGCCTAGTTGATCAGCTTTTATGGGTATCCGCGAAGATTTGAAGCATTTGTCGGAGTTTTGGTTTTTGTTCAGGTCTCAAAAATCCTTGGTCACAAATTTAAAAATGCTTTTTTTTCGCGAACATACAGTACTTAAGGCTTTAATATTCAATCCAACTTAGAAACAACTTAAAATATTCTGCAAACATTTAAGGATAAAACTGAATCGGCAAGATGTGTCAAACAATCGTTCGTGTAAAGCCAGAGCTTCAAGAAATTTTCTCGCATCAAAACGGGACACCTACGGTTTTTTTTCTTTGACACGATCAAACGACATCTGTAGACACAAAAAAAAAACTACAGCTTGATAGACAATAATTTATTCGTGTACGACAACAGAAGGTAAAACTTCTTCTTCTCTTTCTTGTCATACTCTGGCTGGACAGATGTCGCATCTGACCTTATACCTCGTAAACAGCAATCAAAGTGTAGGTAATTGCGCACCTTCGGTCCTTTTGCGTTGCCTTAATTGATTCCCCACTCGTCCATAAATCACCGAGCTGCAACTCCGGAAATATTAAGTCGAGATAAAATATTTCCAAAGAAAATAGCGACGGCTTCATGTGCGTGCGCCGCCGGCCGCCTAAAGTGTCGAACATGATGCTTCTGTTGGTCTCTTGCGATAAATCTCTTCCTCTGTCCGTGAGGGATCAGCATCGCATAATCATCGTCATCGGAATACACTTTTGCACTTTATGGAATTTACGTTCACTGGTTCAATGGCATCACATCTTGCGATGGCACCGCACCAGAACAGCAAAGTCTGATAATTCCAGCTGCATCTTGATCTCGTCGGTGTGGTGTGGTTAAACAGCAGCCGCATATGCCAAAGCCCTATACCCGAGGCGGCAGAGTACCGCGCCTCAGACCGTCCTCCCTCTTCGTTTATCCCTGAACAGAAGTCGCGATGGTATTATACGGACTCGAGAACATCATAAGTTATTCGAAATGTCTTATTAAACAGAAAACAGCGCCTCCAGTCCGATGTGGCGGATCGGCGTCCATCAATTGATCGGGCAGCGCAGTGAGCTTGCATAATTCACCGTGTATCTGTTGAGAGTATTTCTCTCTGTCTGGTTCTGGACGTCTGATGGGATTAAGTTTGTTCCGTGCGGTTTTGAGGTGGAGCATGAAGCATGAAGCACCACAGCAAAGTGCCAAGCGTCTTTTAGGATTTTTGTGCCTAAGACTTTGTCTTAATTATGTCCGCGCACAAACCGAACAATGCGGCTTGTGATGATCCCTAATAGAGGTAACCGGCTTCGCGTTGCCGGGCACCAGTAGCGCATTTCAAGAGTGCTCTGACCACACCATATACGAACGTATTTAATTGCTGTATTAAGATTGTTGGTTCCCTTAATCGAATGGAACGGTGCACTGGAACATTAGATTCAATGATTAGATTTGTGGCCAGAATGGTGACCACATTAGTTGCGGGTATGTACCTACCTCTTGCGAGATGATTGATTCGTAATGAAGACCTCAGGCATACGCACTCTGTATATGGTGGAGAATATCTTTGAGAAAAAGAAAGACAATGGCCCATGGGTCCAGCGAGAGCCATACCTATACTTGGCTGACTAAATGTGGGCATCGTCAAACGTCAGTCGTTTTGATGGCCAGAGGCTACATCAAAAGTGGGTCCACATTATTCGAAAGGCCCATTATTTGGGACGTGAATCAGTAGATTTTCCAATTTTCTGTTTCGCCCCACAGTGTCGGTCGGTTCTACACTAACGGGAGTATGAGAGTTTGCCTTCCTTGTTCACCGGAAATTGATGGAACTGAAAATAATCGAAAACCCATTACATGAGCTTTTAAGCGTGTAGGTATGTGTGCGACGGTTGAGCCTTCATCAGCACCGAGTGGAGAATCGTTTTTTTTTTTTTAATTTTTAATCCGATTTATAGATTCTGATTGACTTCCGCTGTGGGGCGAGTGAATCGATTTGACTGAACGGAGATTGAGGCATAAGTAATATTTACATAAGTCATGAGCTACTCGTATCTGTGCCATCCATGAACGTGAGGCTGCGAATTTATTAAGTGGTTTGGGAAAATTCCCGTCTTTAATGGCACAACTTTCATCTGTCGTTGTTTGATGCTTAAGTATCTGTCGTGCTTTTGAAATTGTTTATTTTTTTTTGTAAAAAAAATATAATGAGTATCTGGCATACATGAAGATGAGCTGGGAAACTCACAAGATTTCGATGAGGAACTTACGAGGCTTATTGCAAGTGGATATATGAAATTCTTACAACCATACCTAATTGCTTGGTGTGAAATAAACAAATCTGATGCCTCGCGGAACTAAAAAAAAGAATGAGTATTGAGTAGTGTGCCTTAACCAGCAGCAATTTTACTAGCAAAATTCACCTCTTCACGTTTTTTTGTTAATCCCTCTAAGACAATTGTGCTTACTTGGTCCGCATTAAAATCCACCTGTTTTATCAAACAAAAAATGAAAAAACGATTGATTTGCCTGAACTACCTTGAAATATATCCTATATCCGACTATCCTATCCGACACCATTGAACTTGACTACCGATAACATTCAAAATAATTGCTGTTAAGTATTAAAATGTGCCTTAAAGGCAATCCCTAAAAAAATGTTCCAATGTTAAGATGTTCCAAAACTTAAGCCGCGAGATTGACAAACTATACGAAATTAAAAAAGCAAGTTTGGATTTATTTTTCTTGGAAAAACGGGTTTATTTTCTTCTGACGTTTCTTATTTTTTTTTCTAACTTCCTCAGGAGATTCAATGATTTAAAAGAATTATTCCTTCAATTGGTTTAATTTTGATCTGTAATGGACATAAAATACTTAACTCAACAGACAGTCAAAATATTTAACTCAAAGGCTGAAGGTTCCTCTAGGTAAAAACAGAATTTTTTATTTTGACGTATTTTGAACGTATGTTAATTCCAAAAGTTGATATCCATTCCAAAGAGAAATCGAAACTAATTGAAGAAAGTAGTGCTAAACAATCTTAAGCACAATCGGCAATTCCCTGAGGAAGGCGAAAAAGATCGGCGAAAAGGCGGGGAAAAAAATCAAAAGATTTTTTTAACGGCGAATAAGACCTTTTCTCTTGCAAGCATAAAATCATAGCATTGGTCAAAGCTAAATTTTTAAAAATCGGGTTTGTGCTTGTACTAACCATGTAGAAAAAAGTTTCAAGCCTTTAAATTTAAGACAAATGTCTAAAAAAGGTACACAAATAATTGAACGATACTTGCGCGCCAGCAATGAACCTTAACTAAACACATCTAGCTCCGTATTCAAGCTCTGGACTATGCCCGTTGTCGTTCGTGAGGAACTGACAAAAATAGGTGTCACAGTGACTGGTTAGATCGAGAATCTGACGCAATCGGGTGATTCTGAATCGATAACTTAATATGGTCAGGTAATGCTCTTGGCTATGGAGTCTAGTGGAAGAAGTTGAAAAAATGGCTTGGTCTCTTGTGCGACTTCTACTATGTCTCCACGGGCAATGAAGAGAGGATTAGCGGGAGACGATCAAAAATAAATCCCAAAGTGGCTCCACCGGACAAATTTAGGATTAATTTGAAATGAGCAGACACTTCGTTTCTGTCATTTTGGCTCTCAATAGAGAGTGGCGATGTCATTTCCCAGAAGCGAGAAACGATTTTCGCTGTAAAAATCACAATAGAAAAAAAGTCCCTGTATCTGTCACAAGTAGTGACAGATCTGTCGTACAGGGGCAGTTTCAGTTTCCTTTTTTGATTCTTAAACTCTAACAAAAGTGCCGAAAGTGAGTTTCTGATTAAGGTGAATGGGATTTATGAGAGGATTTATTTTTAATCGCTGGCCGAGAGGATTTAAATTTGTATAGTAATCGCGTGATTTGTAGAGGATTTAATAAAGATTTATATTAATCGCGGATTTGTGTCCAGTGGAGACATGGTATAAGACTTAATAAAGTCATTCAGAAAGAATTCAGTTTAAAGTTTTTCATTTATCCTTTTCAGGTTATACACAATTTATTCACAGCTGAGAATAGTTTTGCTCGCTTTCTAAAGTTTTGCTAAATCTTAGAGTGAAAATGAAGATATGGTAGGCTTGTCTCTATTTGAAGTCAGGTTTACTCCCAGGCATTTCCTCCTTCTGCGGTTCATTACCACAAAGGAGGAATTACGTTGAAATTCGCTGAGGATTAGTAATATGCCTCAACAAAAAAATCTCAAACTACACCAAGTCTTCTTGAATTTTCTTTGAGTCTACGATGCCCGGTTAGCAATTCATTCATAAAGAAAAGATGCTTAGGTTCCCTTTTGCTGTCTATAAGTTGTCTAGAAATTTCATTTTAACTGGCACCAGACCTAGAAGGCTTTTTCAGGCCTCTGCCTACTCCGTTCTCCTTTCCTAAGTTTTTTCCCGTATTCTACTGAATGGCTCTTCTGCATCCTCCTTATCTAATCAAAAAACTCCTTGTTTCACCAAGGTGCTCCTCGTGCAGCCTTAATGCCCTCTATTCCGATATGGCCAAGCAACTCCAATAGAGGTTAATTTAATTTGTCTTGCTCAGACCATTAAGTTTGTTTATTGCTGCCATAAAATGCATCTGATTATGCGTAAGCTGCCTGCCTGTTTTACGCTACAGCTATATCGTAAATTTTGTAGAGACTGACTTTGACGTATCTGCATCGGATAGTTAGATCATAGTGAAGCTTAGTAAACGAAGAGGACCTTCATTCATTGCTTAAAATAAAATAAAAACTTCTTCGGATCTTTACTTTTTTTTAAATTGGTTTTCAGGTGTTGCACCTAAAATTAGTTCAGTCTAAGGCCGATTGACTTCCATTTTATAATTTCCACCATGCTTCGAGATGTCGGCATGGAACTTATATGGAAGTTTAAACCACCGGATATGACATTTTAAAAAATGCTTTGGTTGTGAGGCTGCTATGGTTGTGAAAAGATAGACTCTGATTCCCTTCGAGACTTTCACGCCAAAAATTTATTTGTTCAGATGTGGCCAAGTGAAAGAGAGCTTTTGAATTTGATCCAGTTTTCTTATTTTCTTGGGGCCTCTTTTGTCACCCCGGAATTTCTGATCCTTTGACCCGTCCATTTAGTCTTTCAAGGGGCAAGCATAAAATGCCCTGTCTGAAACATTACAGTATTGACCGTTCTAGTCGAGGAAAAATCAAGTGCGCCATCTTTTAAGTTTGTTTGTAAACAAAGAGTAACTTTGGCATTTATCAATCAAATGGCTTGAGTAGGCATGTTTTTTGGACGTCAGTTCAGTACAATTCAACCTTGAATGGGTTATATCGAAACAACGCGCCGTAATGGTAATTCTTTACATTGAAATAAGGATTACATTGAAATAACGATTTCAAGCGGGCTCTTTTTTTAGAAAAATGTCGACATTTTCTCGGCCCATCCGGAGTTCTTTAAGAGGTGTTGAAAAGCAAAGTATACGCCAACAATTCTTAAAATATTGACAAGCTTAAGGCTAAATTTTTGACGAAAAAATGGCTATAAAGCCTCAAATATTCCAAAAAATTATAGAAAGCTCATAAACAAGTTTATGTCGGTCAATACGGGGGTGCTTGTTAAATTTTGTATTGAAAAACTAGTCCCTTTACTTGGTAAAAGACCAAATTAAATGAAAATTCCTCATATGTGGATAAATCTTTTACGTCTGGATAGAAATTCAATATCCTCATACCGACATAGAAGATGGCGCACCTTATCGACTGTTTACTCCTGGCGGTCAAATTTCTAAAGATTTTTTTTGGAAAATATGTAAAACATTTGACAGCTGCCCATGGTTTTCAATTGTCTAACAAGTACGAAAATTACTTTTTCACAAGAGATATTTTACTTTTTTTTTGCTTTTAATAAAAGGAAAACACGAACTACTATGCTCATAAAACAATTTAATAACTTTCAGACAAAAAAGCTCATTTATTTATGGCCATTATAGTACATTTGTCGCCTTTTGGCAGTTGTGTTGACAGCATAGGTACATTCTCATACACATTTCAAATTTTACTCCCAGGTGTCGCATCCTGACTTTTCCAATCTGCTGCTGAACGTTTTCGATCTGTAAATATGTACAAGACTTTCCATGTTATTTGAAGAAGTCTGCTCTTTTTGTGACAAAATGGCTAACAACAGTGACTTTAAAACTGAAAACCAAAAACCGCCAATACCTGATTTGGAATTGAAGTTTCTTCAATCTTAAATTAGTTCGACATTGCCACTAGTAGACTGCCAGTAGACTCTACAAGTCAGTTACCTAATTTTATTGTCTAAGACATGGCCTAGCCATTGGGGGTCTTTATGGGCCACTTAAAAACTATGTTAAAGAATCAAAATTTTATCGTTTATCTAACAACTCTGTTTCGATTTTAGTTTTTTTAAATTCAGTTTAATAAATTAAAAGAATCTATAAGATGAAAAGTGTTAAAGATATAAAACTATTTTCGTTATACGATCTAAATTGATCTTCTGTGTTCCGGGAAATATAGAAAAAGAAAGAAACCTATACCTACATCATAGTATATATAAAGACACGTATAAATTCTCTCTTTAAAGATGATTTTACTTATGTCACAAAATCACATCGCATCGGAGACACTTTGATCTCAGAGAATCGTAAAATTCATTTCGTTTCATTATGGTACAAAAAGGAATAAAAATGCGATTCTAAATCGGCTTTAAATGGCCAGATAAACTTTTCTTAATTAGGGTATAGAGGGTCAATCAATTCGTTTTGACCTGAAAGAAACGTATCAGTTTTAAGAAACCATCAATAGAGACTGCCTTTTTAGCCAGGATCAAGTTTTATGGACAACTTTTGATAACTTTCTTGTTGATTACGGATATTACCTGAAAGATTAAGTTTAAATATCTTAACCTTGACACAAATGTCTCATTAGCGGCGAAGGCTTACATCGGATATTAAAAGTTTACTATAAAAAGGAAGAAACCTTTTGTAGAAACAATTAAACTTTTTTAAGAAACCCAGCTTCATTTTTATTCTGCTCATAAATAGTTTGCTGCAATTTCTTTGCTATCCTGCCTCTGGGTAAATAAAAAATATATATTTTTTCATAATTTGTGCCATACATAAAAAATTAAAGCTGATATTCGTGGTTTTCAGATCACTTTTTTTCAATAAACTAGAAAAAATTAAAGAAGCTTACTTGCAAGGTTTATGCAGCGGATATCATGCTATTCAAAAGTCTGCTGCGTGTTTGTTTTCCACACTATTAAGACTCTAAGCTTTATATAGGTACTTACCTTGTTTTGTGACTATAAAACACCCTGCAAACGTGTAATTCTTCCATGTAATCCTCGCTTTTATAGTCATTATATTTCTCCTTCGCACAAAGACTCTACGCGTCTTTCAGTTCTATGATAGGTTTAAACAAAGATATTCTTCTCGGGCCCTAACAAAAAGCCAAAAACGCCTTTTAACAACGAAGAAGATATTAAAAAAAAATTATTTACATTTCCCATAAATTATCAACTTATCGTTGGATTTGTGAAGGGCTCGTATACCTACAAGTTAAAATTATCATAAAATACATGAAGGGCTTCGAAGTACATAATCGAAGTCAGGCTTAAATCTATCTTGAAGAATGCTTGTGCTTGCAAAATGAACAAAAAAAATTATGATGTAAGAACCACATTTGTAACCCAATATGGGGTTGATCAACCACCGTCACGTCGTTAATGCTCAGGCTTCCGTAAGGCATGCATATTGGCCGACAGCTTACTTATGATATTTGACACCATAGCTACCACGTTTCATTGGAATTTGAAGTATGTTTTTCTTGCATTTGATACAAGTCTTGACGCCTTTTGTGATTGCCTAATAAGCGTGCAAACATGAGCCTCTATGACAGCAGTATTATTATATTTAATGCTAATTATTAACGATTTTGTGAGTGATGATAAAAATTCCTTTATTACGGATTAATGTCTTCTTATTAATCTGCAAAATGCCCTCATCCTGTTTTTTCGCTAAAGAGAATTGTCTTTGACCTGGTTCACAGTCACCTTATTTACCTGCTGCCCTAATGGCACAATTTTATTTTGAGGCTATTTGCTCTGGCCTGGGACTTTGATGAATAAACATCATTAAACTAAAACTCGCAGGCAAATTTTCTTAAATATTTAACCCACTTTTGTTCTTCCGATGTGACTCTCAGCCTAGGTAATTTGTTTCGCTCCCTTGGACTTTGATGATTTGGTTACCTTTTAAAGTTGCCAATTGCGGTCAGGTAGAATTCGGCTTTGATCTAAGCACTGGATTTTAAAGTGCGTAGACGATGGTTTTCTACAAGCCTTTCCATTATTGAGCCGTGCAGCTTTGTCTTTTTAGATTACTTATTTTCTTTGGATTTCATTTAAATCAAATAATTAGGCGTGTCAGGGTCAAACAGGAATCAGTACAGGGATGTTTTGGGATGAAATTGGTGTTCAGGCTTGCAATCGAAGGTCGATTTTGTTGGCATGTTTCAAGGTCTTTCTGGAGCATATTATTAGTAGATCTTTAATATATTTAAAGACTTTAAATAGTTTTTTTGATGAAGGGTAGGTTAACAATATTTTTCGGCACATTTTATGTTAAAGGCTTAGTTCAAACAAAAAAAGGCAGACTTAGAGGCTAGCTTAGGATGCCATTTCATCACATGATATTGGGAAATGGTTAAAATATTACAATTTATTACTTATTTATTATTATTATTACTTATTTTATAATAGCATTTTTAACATCTTAAACACTTTCTGCGATCAACAATGTTGAGACAACTCTGGTTTTGCCTTGAATTTAAAAAAAAAATCCTAAGAATTTCCTGCGATCTCTCTCCCTCCAAGAAACATTCATTCTAACCATTGTTATCATAGAAAAATATAAATTTTCTTGTAAATTTTTCCCGTGGAATTTTCACGCGCATCGTCATTATGGTAAAACCAAAAAAATTTCGCGAGTAGGTACATTGTACAGCCCCCAACGAGCGATTCATGCATTTATTCCAGATTAAAAAGAAATTACCTTGTTTCACTGACAACGACATAATTTATTTAGGCTCCTGACACCGCCAAGCGCATCCTCTCTTTATAAGGCAGACGACACCAACATATACCTACAAGGTAAACGCAAACAAAAAGGACCAAGCTCTCAAGCACTTTATAAAAAAAGGAACCACTAGAAAGGCTCAAATATCCCAGAGTAAACCAAAGATTGTAAACCAACAGAAAATACACAAAAACGAAAAAAAAAACAAAAACTTGCATTTGGCAACATGGAAAACATGTCAGCATCAATTGAGCCGGTTATGCCGCGCACCGCCAATTTGCTAGCGTGCAAACAATGGTGGCGTGTTTGCTTTCTGTACGGCGATCAGCAGAAATATTATCGACAGGTCTACAGTAAAGCGGCTGCCCAACGCTTGGCATTGTCCTCGATTGTCCAGCCCAAGAGCCGGGGCGAAGCCACCATCAACACAGCCGACGGCACCGGCGAAGAGCAAAATAATAACAAGACCAGCAACCATAATAATGGCGTTAATAAAACCACCGGCGATAGCTACAACGATACCAGCAACGCCAACACGGGCGGCAGCCACTTCGGCCCACCATTGTTCCCGCTCAAGCAGAGTACGCAGAGGCGCAGCAAGAAATTACTCAGATCGTTACGAGGCAACAGTAGTGGCAATAAAGCCCACAATCTAGCAAATAGCGAGCTTACAAAATCGAACGCCAGAGTCACGGTACTTGATGATCCGTTTCTGTTCGGTGTTGATGATATCGATGACGAGGCTAATGCCCATCTTGACCCGCTTGCTGTGTCGTCCACTCAATATCCCGACTCGTTGTTGCCGAACGATGACTATATACAAAATTACTTTAGCATGTGTGCGGACAATGAGCCGGGTCAGGAGCAAGTGGACTTCAATCATCATCTGGTGCCGGAAGAAGAAGACGTCGTCGTCGTGGACGAGAAACCGGAGCTGCCTCCAAAGAGTTGTAGGAAGACAGCAAGGAATAACGATATGCCTGCGACGATTGAGGGTGGCGAGCTGCAACTCAGCGAAAGTGACCTGAAGTTCTTGAATTTGAATTTACGCAATCGTAACGGCGGACATGAGTGCAGTACTCTGCCAAAGAGCTCGAAGCCGTACAAGGATGCCCACGATATTAGTTTCACTTTTAGGGAAATCGCCACAGTGCACCAGGATAAGGGTGATGGATTACCAACACCACCGGCAGTCATCGAGGGCAGTCAGGATCATTCAAGCGAGTAAGTTGAAATACGAATATTTTGTGTGATGGGAAACGCGTCCCTAAATGTGTGTGACATAAGGGAGCGTGGGAGTGACATTCAAGTTGTGGCATTACTAAACTTATGTCATTTTGTCAAACTAATTTAAATTTTAATAATTATTTTGGGTGTGTTTGGGGTGGACATATTTCAGGATGGATTCGATAGCTTTTTCAGACTGATGAGACGATCTACTATCTTAAGTTACAAAGTTGTAAAGGATAAAACTGAAGCCAGATATTTTTGGATACTTACTAAGGTAATCTTAAGACAGAGGGAAGGTAATAATAAGGTATCGTAAGCCTCCTACTCTTGTGTGGTTTTCGCTGCATCCACACATGTGATTCTATTCTCAAGGCGAACGAGAACCCAAAAAATCGGACCCTTCTTGGCAATCCAAAATATCCAGCTAAGTGTCCCACGTCAGGGTGACGTAGTCACGGAATTTTCCATCTGATGGCTTTAAGCACCACTCATCTCTCAGTGCCCTCTATTTATGTCTCTATTTATGTCCTCTATTATTGTCCATTGACGAGATAGTCTTTTTGCAACTGCTTCGTCGTCGTCAATTCAGAGGGTCCTTAAGACGGAAATCACATCGCGTGGGTTACGGTCCTTCCGGGTTGGGGTCCAAATTCTGGTTATGGTTCAAAGTTCTTTTTACAAAATTCTGCTTTTCTAAATTCTGTTTTACGAAATTCGGGAAACGCCACTTTTGCAAAGCAACACAATGAAACATGTATGGATAGCCCCCTTGCATGTTTTTTTTATACCCCATTCCATAGGATAGGAGGTTTGTATATATATAGAGTGGCGCAACAGCTCGAGGTGAACCAGGGCCAACTTCTCAACAATGTATGCTGTGTGTGTTAATTTCTTCACATACAAGGGGACCTACAATTTTTTGCCGAATCCGAACGGCACTTTGAGAAATTTTTTCAAGACAAATGATACTCTCGGAGGGCTTGTCAGACCCTCGCGGAGGTGGGGACCGTGAAAAAGAGCAAGTCTTTTTTTTCAGGTGACGATGGCAGGATTCGAACCCAGACCTCTGGCGTAGGAAGCACACACACTAACCACTACGCCACGGTACCCCAGGAGGTTTGTAACACGGTGAAATAATAATAGTAGACCCCCAAGACCTTAGGGGCATGATCGAGACCAAATTCTGAATCGTTCTCGTCACACGTTTTTAGGCCTTAAATTTTTAGTTAGGAAGCTGAAATTTGGTGTACAAGTTGAATTTTATCCGAAGCATTGCAAGTGTTAAAATTGAAATACGCCCACGGACACGCCCACAATCGATGCGATTGAGCAACTACCTCCAGAGCTTTCTAAGCTGTAAAACGTCTTAAAAGCCTGAAATTTGGTATTTATTATTTCCTGTTTATTGCAAATTAAGTGATTAAATATTTACACAAAATAAAAATCTAATCGCTATACCTCCCCGCCTGGGCGTGGCATCGATTTAAAGGGTAAGTTTTTAAATGCATTTTTTTTAATAATTTTCTTCGAAATCGAAAAAACTTTCCTTGTTATACATTATGTAGAATTTACATAGTTCTACATTTTTTTTGACTAAGACTTTGGGCCACGCGCATACTTGGAGGCAGAATTTAAGAAAAACCTAAAATTTTACAGAAAAATTTTACTTAGACTGGCCTTAAGCCTAATTTAGGAAAGAATAAAAACAAAATAAGCAGGTTAGACAAACGAGACCTCATTTCAGATTTCGTTTATGCAAAGTTTCTAGCCACGCCCTCTTTTAGGGGTCAATTTTTCAAAAAAAAAAATTGAGTTTGAACCAAAAATTCGCATTTTTACGTACCTTTAAGGGTAGCTTGGAAATATCTATGTTCTTATAATAGATGGTTTGGAATTAGGGGCGGTTGGACCACGCCCCTTTTTGAAATTTGTGCTACTTGTAAAATGTCAAAAAATAACACTAACATTAGCTTTTCACGATGTGGGATAGAATGGGGTCTTCAACGGTCCGATTTACGGACTGTACCTTCTGCGTACACACTGTAGCACTAACTCACTGGTTATCTTTGCTACACCTTAAAAAAAATGGAAATTTTTGCTTAAAAAAGTTAAATTTTAAAGCTTCAGGTTGAGTTTTGAATGCAGTATTTTTTTTTACGAAAAAGCAGAATTTTGAAACCCTGGAGCGGGCTTGGGACCCGCTTAGTCTTTAGTCTGCCGTCAAAATTGTGCTTTGCTTTTCTAAATTTTGACTTGAGCAATCAAATTGTGCTTATTCTGCTTTTTTAGGCAAAGTGTTTAATTTTCTGGAATTACTTACATAAAGGAAAGGTTAAAAAGAAACAAGCAGTGGGGTTTTCAAGGGGGTGTACGCCCCATAAATTTTTCACTAGGTTGTATTTTCAGAATTTTGAAAAGCAGAATTTAAAAAGAAAAATTTTTTTAAAAGAATTTTGACCCTGGTAGAATTTGGACCCGGACTCTTATTTTTTTTATAATTAACTGGCGATGAAGGGGTTACGACTCCTTAAGATGCGTAGCACATCGCAAGCAGAAAGAATTTGAGGAACCCCAGAACAGAAAACCTTATGACCCGCCTGTCCTGTCACTGCATGGTATGACAACCCAACCCTAGTTCGAGGTGTCGACGTTAAGGATTAATGACAAAGCCTTCTCAGCATTTTGCTCATTTGAGCCATCTCCGCCCTACTTGGGGGATCAGCTTTGCCTTTGTTCTAGTTGCGACTATTCCGCTGTTTGTCGTTACCTTAAATCGCCTGCTTAAGTGCTTTTCAAGATCTTTTTAAGTCCAGAACATTGAGTTCGTACGAGAAGTATTTCGTTTCGCCGGCAGACAATTTTATGCTGTAAAAACCCACTAAACGCACCCTTGCTCCAACAAGACCCAAAGTTATTTTAAGGTCCTTATGCCGCAAAAGAAACCTTCCTCATCCCAGAAAAGGTCCTGTGATCATTGTGCAGACCAATTGATGAATTTTCCGGCCAAAATCATGTGGAATTAGAACAAAAGGGCTGCTATGATTGTGTATATAAAAAAATTCCCCACTAAACTCGGCAGAACAACTGTCTTGATGTAAAGTCCGAAATTTATTGAGCCTTATGGGCTTTTGTCGTTCTTGGAAGACTTGTGTAAGCCATCATAAGTAATCCTCATATTTCCTGTCCGGCTCCACCTCTTCCAAGGTTACTGCCGCATTTCGATTCCAATCGTGACAACTATTCAAAATCACCAGACGAAATCGTTTTTTCGAGATTCTGAAAAGCCCCTGTTGTTTTGCAAGTTACCAAGCTACAAAAAGGATCTCATATTTCATTCATGAATATTATAAACCGACACAAGCAACTTCCACTGAAACAGAACTCACCCAAAGCCCCAAACCTTCGACGCACGACGACAAATCGACAAAGAGCTGATATAAAATATCTCACGGATGTCGCATTCTATTGTCATAAGAAACGAGTCAAGAATAAATATCATCCATTCATATATTATGCATGATGATGGGATTTCATGCAAAACCAGGCGCGCAGGCGCAGTCACCTCATATGCTCGTGCGCACCTTGGCCAGCAGTGCATATTATATGGTAATTGAGAAAGTGAGCTAGAATCACATAGCCAGAGCCACCCGATCGGGATTACATTTCTCGAAAGGAGAGAATCACAAAGAATCTTGTTGACCATAGTGGACGGAATCACTGAAGTGTGGAGCCAAACGAATGGGCAGATGATTCATTTCGTTGCACAACACTCTCCTGGAGGTAGATATAGTGACAAACTTGACAAAGTCATTTTTTTTTTCCTTTGCCGAGTGATGTGATGATTGAGTGAATGGCCGACCTCAAAGAAGTGTCATTCGCCGACAAGTCTACGCATAACGTCACAATTGTGAGCGATCCGATATGTTGAGACTAAACCAGATCAGCTCTTGTCTCATATTACATGATGCGTGCGAGCTGATCGTCGTCTTTGTGCGGCTCGTGAAGAACGAAAAAACTATACAAAAGATCACAAGCAGGATGTGGCCGGCCGAGCATGCTCAACGGCTCTGGACAAAAGGGGAGCAGAACAAAAAGGTGTGCGCACTGATGAATATTGTGTTCAATGGAAACTCTTGGGAATTGGTGCGTCTTTAAAAAGTGGCTAAAAACTGTGTAATCAATCATCTGGAGGTATGGGGAGGAGTGCACTGGGTTGGACGTTCCTTGTGCGGGTCGGAATCGATTTGACAAATAGCGGCACCTTAGATTATTATGAAATTTATGACAATCTGCTTATGGAGGCGAGTGTTTGAAGGCTGACAAAACTAGTTCCGCATTGTTGGGAAAAATTGATTAAGATACCTTTTGGAAGATAGCTGCGGTGACAAGTCGTAAAATATGGACTTTTTTCGCAACGATGATTTGCGGTTGGGGTAGGTTAATGTTTTTTTTCTATAATCACTGAAAATACATCAGCAGACTTAACAAACATAGTACAATACGTAGAGTGATACAACACCCAACATTGAGGTCACACCGATCCTTACAAACTTCGTGAAATTCAAAGTCCTTCATTCGCTTTTGTTGGCTCTAAGAAAAGTTTCAGTGCATGCCTTGTTATTGATTGAAGATGAGGAATAAAAATGAACTTCTCTGGCCGAACCAGGTTTAACGACACTGAGCAGTTATGAGAAGCTTTACACTTCCCGGAGCTTATTGGCGGTTGTGTAAAGAATTTTAAAAAAAATGTCAAAATTTTGAAAAGCAGAGTGTTAAAAGAAGGTTTTTCTTTCGAAAAAGCATAATTTTGACCCCAGAACAATATTGCCCCCAACCCAGGAAAAGATTTGGTCATGATTCTGCTTTTTCGAAAAAAAAAATCGGTTTTCAAAATTCTACTGTTCAAATTCTGCTTTTTCGAAAAACTGCTTTTGGAAATTTTGACTCAGACAATAAAATTCTCCATATCCTGCCTTATTAAGCAAACTTTTGACTTTCTTGAAGTAAAGCAAACCCGAATAAAAAAACAAGCAAGGGAGTTGCAGGGGGATCACACGCCTCCCATACATATTTCACTGTGTCCCTTTGTCAAAGTTGCATTTCAAAACAGAATTTTGAAAACCAGAATTTCGAAAAAAGAATTTGGCCCGGCAGAATTTTGACACCAACCAGTGTAGGAGTCCAGCTTACCTATCCTTGAGCACAATATCAAACCTCTGTCATTTGAGGGTTCATGCATAACGTCACGTCAACTTAAATAAGTTCGGTCCGTGACACCTTAGCGGAAAACTGAAACACATTGAAGTTGGGTCAAGAAATGTCAAAATATTACAAACTTAAACTGTGGTTAGATTTACATGTGGAAAGTCCATTTCATTGCTATGATTATGGTGCTTATGCTGCGATACTTATACTAACTTAAGGTGGCGCTACAGTCCAAGGTGGCACCGGCTACCCGGTCATTGGAAACACATTCTTACAGCAGAAACTGTACACTGTATACCCTGGAACTGTATACCCTGTTGCAAACAAACGACCGGATAACCGGTGCCAGTTAGCCAGCTGCCGGTTAGCCGAATGCCGAGTATGTGTAAAATGGGCCTAAGCCTTATGATCGAAAGTGATCATAACGCTCCCTCTTCTACAGCATTCTTACCTCAGCATGTATCGAAAGGCCAAGGGTTTTGAATAACTTTTGCATTTTTGCACGGTCCCAAATTAGGCGTCCAATTGGGGCCTAAGCCTTCTCCTATTCCCAGGTGGCGGGTAGGAGAAAACTTACAAGATATGGTGGGAACATGTGTGACAAGTTTTCGGGGGCGGATCTAAACCAGCAACAAACGCAAAATCCAGGAGCGTCTTCCTCAGAGTGAGCTGCTTCCTGGTCGTCGTCTGTTATCTGGGTTAGGGTCGGCCGAATATTGAAAACCTTTTTCTCTTCCGACATGCAAATACAATGGACAACAGATGTAAGTATGCCAGGTTTTTTATTGAATACTCTGCTGGCTTTATCGTTGTTATTCTCCGTAAAGGCACAACACTTGCGGGGTAAGCTTTGATGTTTTTGGTGCAGGGTTTTTATGTTCCGCACTGACTCACCTGCGTTTGTGTTATGGATCAGGAACTTCGTTTTCTCTTCTACCTTCTATATCCTCTAATTCTCATTTTAAGGGTTGTCATAACCCTTGATCGCGAGCTTATTAACTCTTTTTTTGGAAGTACGATATTCCACACCTAGTATCTTAAATTTCATCCAATCATGCTTCCAAAACTTGACTTGAAATCGACTGCCTTTGGACCCGAGCATTTTGGGTCGTCCCCGAGTCAGAACCACCCTAATCAGAAGATGCTGACTAGCGGGGCAGTGCTGTGTGCCATTCTTTCAGCATACTTTTCCAAAATGCTGTTTTCCAACGACTTTTGGCTTTCGACTAGTTTTACAATTTTTTTTATTTGACCGTCCCTTAACGGCATCAGTGCCGAGCCATGTAAACCCACGGACTTATGTCGGTAAGTTTGATAGGTTAAATGTGTTAAAGTTCGCTATGCAACCCTGAAAACTGTCTTCTTCGAGTTCATTCTAGCTTCAGAACATAATTGAGGCTAACCGCAGTTACTAGTTTTGTAGTAAAAGTCTTTTTGTAGTTAATCTCAGGTTAAAGCAGGGTCAACCCTGGATTAAGGTGACAAATACTTTTTGCATAAGATAGAAAAGTGTAATATTCGTGACTTGTACATGCAAAATTTATACGCATTTCTGGAAGCTTCTGGAAGCTTTATAAGGAATTAATTGTTTTAATGACTTGTGAAAATCTGTGAACAAAAGTATTTGGGTTAGGCTAGGCTAGGTAGAGCTTCTAGCTTTCAAATCCACCAGCTCGCATAGGCTTATACGAGGGCCCTTAGCGTCACCCAATGGGGATAACCTGTAAGGGATAGAAATGCAAGTTAGTATAATAATAAGTTCGTTGAGGTATCATGAGCGTTGAAGAGTTGAAGAGAAACTTGGTCAGCCGGAGCCCTTGCTGAACTTCACGATATTCGCCATCCGTATTATGCAATCTAGTCCAGCTCCTCAAAGAAAAATTGACCTAGAAGTTTAAAACGTTGCATGCTGCCCACTTGGACAGGTGGTTTCCCAAAGGTTTGTTTTCCCTGTTATAACTCTTGTTTTTATGGCCGCAACCCTGCAGATTTTCCCACCTATTTTGGATTATATTTTGAATGGTTTTAGACATTTTGCCAGTCTCAAAGGAGAACGAAGGATGAGCCCTTTTATCCGCTGTAGTGATAGATAGATGTCAGCCATGTTTCGCTAGCTCGTCAGCCTTTTCATTTCAACAAAAGTATTTAACATGCCAACTGTCCGTCAGCTGGTTTGATGTAATTTTGTAGAAAGCAGTGCTGCAAAAAAAATATATAGATCTGGATGTCAAAGTTACCGCACACTCTCAAACGTCTCCGAGTTCACCCTAAAGCGCTATTGTTTTGGGTGCTACAGCGAAATTTTTCACCCGTCGGAAATTTCCATCAATGCATTGACACTTAGAGCCGAAATATGCCTTGACAGTTTGGTGCTGTCATTTTTGCATTTTTAAACAATTTCAATAAAGGCTTTTAATCTAACAATATCCTCGTCTTACAATAAACTTAAAGCGAAGGCTACAATAAAAATGTATTTTTTTTGGGACCGGTGTTACCGCACGCTGTCAATGCATTGACAATTTTGAACAATTGACTTTGGCTTTAAGCCTAACTCGACCTCGAAGCCCTAATGTTCTGAATGAAAGTAGGTATTTCTTAAGTATCAAAGGACTTGGTCTAAAAAAAAAATCTTTGTTATAAAAGTCTTCTTATTCTGTCAACTTTTATTTTGCATTGTCACATAACAAGAGATAAATCTTAGACGTAAACCAAGCGATTTAGATACTTTTCCCCTATCTTAAGCTTTATGGAAGATTTCTATCTTCGACGAGGGATCAAAAATTCGCATTAAACATTGCCCGAGTCCATTGGGCAGGCATGTGCGGAATACGATAAAAACAAGGGAACAAGGACATCATCCTAATGACGCTCCTTTTTTGTGTGTAGATACATGCACTTGCTGTACGAAATACCTGTGGTATCTCTGCGCTCATTTAATTATTAATTAGCTTTGTATTTGCCTGCGTGTTGTACCTACGCGCGCTCGTACTCGTTGCGCGCCCTGTCAACAACGATGGCAACGACAACGGCGCAACCAGAACAACGATGGCGATCTTGAGCGAGCATGTAAGATCTTTAGCGAGCACCGCTCTGCCGCATGCAGCATACTGTTGTTACGATAAAATCGCCTTTTAACGTCGACTAATAAAATTGTAAATAAATCATCGGACCTTGTAAGACCACGACGATTTGTTTGACCGCGCACATAGCTTCTTTCAGAGATTTTCTGCCATTAAATATGGCTTTTTTGTGCTGCGCTCTTCTCTCTCGGCGCGGATATTTGTTTTGTTTTACCGTTTAAGGTTGTATGCCATGTTAATTGCACGTCCTGGCACTCTGGGTGCGTGTCATCAGGCTGTTTTCCATTGGTGCGGTAAACAAGTTTCGGCGATCTTACATAACGTAAGATCAGATAGAATCACCATCGTCCGTTAAGCGAAGCAAGAAGATGATCATGTTACGCGGATTCACGTCGTGCCCGGATATGAACACCTACGAGACATCATCCAGAGTCTTTTGCCCGATCAGATTATTATATGATTTTTCCGTTCTGTCAGCCAAGCTGTCACTCTGGATGACAGCGACGAAAGATAGTTGCGGGTTTAATTAAAATTCTATTCACAACTCGTAGAAATGGCAATCGAATGGCACTATCATCTCCGCGGTCTGGTGTGTGAGAAGCGCACAACGTTCCTGGAAGAACAGAAACCCTCAAGTGGTCATATTGCTGGACGAAGGCTTTGCACCATTGCTACTCAAAAGCGGCTTTCTGTCAGGTTGACGTCTAACTCTGCCTTCCACTGCGGTTTGTTGTGGCGAACCCAAACTTGAACGCGAAATTACCAGGATCCGAGTACATCTAAATACTACTGTGCGGACACGGACTCTCGGCCCACAGACTCTGCCTTGTGATTGACTCGGCGAGGGGCAGAGGCGCGTATACAACACTAATGTTAGGCTACTGCCAATTTATCCTGTTTCGTAGCGTGGTCTTGATTTGGCTGTGCCGTTCTTGACGGATGGCCCTTGGGCCTCGTCGGAGCTGCTTCTTTCTTCGTTTTTACTTTAATTTGATGCTGAAACTGTGCTGGTGGTGTGCGCTTACCCTTCAGATTTGGTCTCTGCGTTGCGAAAACAGGAGGAAAACACCAGGAAATTCTGGCTATATTACTGTAATTAGTTTTCAAGCACCGGCCACTTGATGGATGCTACTTAATTCAGCAATGGGGCCTGATGCGTCTGAAATGTTGTTTCTAGTAATCAAAGAAATTCCATAACACCTTGCAATTATGTGGCGAAACGTGATCATTTGGATCGAGTAACTTCGTTGAGGTACACAGAATTTGGTATTATAGACCGGCGCGATCGGCGCGGCCTAAGGGTTTGGATTTGATCACGTATCTTTTGGCAATAGGAATAGAATAAAGTTTTTTTTTCAATTTTATTTTACCTTGATTATCCCCATCGAAGGTTGGTAGTAAGAAGTAGATTAGACACAAATTACGCTTCAAATTAATTTTTTATTGGTTTTGTTTTTCTAAACACGAAATACCTTAAAAAATTGTTTGTCAATAAACGACTTAAATTGACAAAATAAGGATTATCATAATGGCCAGCTTTGTGAAACGATTTTATGAGACCGAAAGACTTTGTTACTAATGTTAATTATTCGACCAAGAGAACAGATTACAAATATTGCATAAGGATATCAAAAAAACTATATTTTTTTAAATTTGCTACTCCTACCTACTTTGGGAAAAGATAAAATAACTGGCGCTTACAACATAGGGAAATTATAAAAATAAAAAATTCTTATAGGATTTAAATATGCCCGTTGCTGTCACTGCCTCAATGGAAATGTCTGGGTTAATTAATCATTGGGTTAATTTAGTGGCTCTGTGTATTTCTTGTTTTTCTCCTCTAAAGTCCCGTACTGAACGCATTCTCTAAAAAAGACGACGTGTATTTGCCACATCACATTATCCCCCTCTTCGTTATGCTCGTTCCGATCACATGGAAAACTTGCATCTTTGAATTTGGTCCTTCTTGAAATCGAGAAAGACATCATTAATCGCACTGTAGCATTTTTGGTCTGCGGTTTGCCGATTAAAACTCAACTCACATTTAAAACTTACAAAACAAGTGACTCAATTTATCAAACACGACTTTTTTAAATTGAATTATTAAAAAAAAGTCGTGTATTATTCAAATTGTAATACACGACACAATTATTCAAATTGTGTTGAATAATTCAATTTTACCACAATTTAGACTACTCTTCAAAACTTTATTTCAATTTTACGATTTTTACTTTCTCTTCCGATGTTCACAATTCAAAGATTTAAACTAGACTGTAACTCATCCAATGCCTCTTATGGGGCCTTTATAGAAATTCACCATAGGAGGTTGCGAACCGTACTAGAAAGATGTCACTAAATAGAGGCAGTGGTATACGGGATGTCAATTTGAAGGAGCTTTCGTTTTTTCGTTGTGGATGAAAGGTTGTCACTATATGAGGGTTGAAATTGATCGTCGACTAATTATAGATGTTTCTGGGTGCTTATGGGATATTTTAAGGCTTAAAGACATTGCATGATTAAAATCATCACATTTTTTCGTAACATCACATGCATAATTTTTCCTCCGTGGTAACGACATAGGTTATCCAAATAGACAACATTCATTTTTCCTCTATGTACCTACTAGTTAGAGACGTCATCATTAATTCGCGTAACTATTGGGTATAGGGACCTTCCCAGTCTTGCTGCAGTTTGGGCAAGTTTTCCTTTCTACGATGTGGGTTTCCTTTGCTGAATTCCAGAACTCTCTCGCATCATATCTGCTCTTTAGGCGGTTGGTGGCAGTTTTTATATCGCCTCTAGTCTTCTGGTGTGCATATCGTTTTTGCTTTCTCCAAAATCCCCCAAGTCTCTCGCCATTTTGTTTCTTAAATAGGCAGTCCATATCCTCTTCAACCCGATCGATTCACACACTCCTTGGAATATCTTCGACTCAAAGTTTCGGCATTGATCGGAATACATTTTCATAGGCACACCTGGTTTCTACACCCAGTATTCAACAACGATTTCCTGTTTTTTTTGGTTTAAAATCCCAAACGCGTCCGGCCACCTCCTGATATAATGCAAGACAACAAGGATGTAACTTCTAACGTTTTGAGTTCTTGGGAAATGTCCTGAGATGTCGCGGCAATATTTCGAATCAAGTTGTACTGGTTAATTTTACCTCTTGTTTCGACTTTGGGCCCGCTACTATCTGCGTAGGTGTTGCACTTTCGACACCAGTTGTTTAAATCTTCTCCCGTTCTTTGCTTATAGACACTACGTTCTCGTACCTTTTCTATATTGTTGATTTGTACAATAGTGTACTTTCAGGATCTAGGAACACAATTTTGTACATAGAGAATGGTCCAGTATATTTTGCGTTCGACATCTTCGGACATCTTCATAAATTATACCCATTCAAGAATCGTTTCGAAGTCAGGATTAGGCGCATTACGAAGATCTTCAACACACCATCCCTGTACAGGTTTTTTTTTCTTAGCGACCGGAAAGAGGTGGAGGATAGAGAAGAAAAGGAAATCTCGAAGGGCCAGAACGAAACATGAAAACTCTGCTTAAAAAGACCAATGCTTCCCCCGCAAGTGTTATGCCTTTACGGAGAAAAGGAAAGATATAACCGGCAGAGTATTCAGAAAAAAATCTGGCATACACGTAATTGCTGTTCATTCCATTTACATGTTGAAAGAAGAAAAAGGGTTTATATATTCGGCCGACGCTAACCCGGAAAACAGACGTCGACAATGAAGACGCGCATCCAGAAAAACCGAATAAAATTGTTGCTGGTTTTGGTCCGCTCTGTGTACTTTTTAAACCGGTACGGTAGGTACCCACGACCATATTCGGTGAGTGTTTCCCTATGCGTCACCTGGGGAGGCACTCAATAGGGGACCAGCAACCCGAGAAGAAGAAACTAGTCTGAGGTTCAACTTTTATTTTTAGCCCAAAATTACCTTCTTATTTTCACGTGCATTGTTTGCAATTATAAGTTTTCTAGGTCTCCGGAGAAACACGTCCGCGTTGCAGTTCATTCTTCCTTTGAGATCCCATAACTTGAAATCGTACGCCGGTAATTGTTCGACCCATCTTGCCCAACCAATATTTTTACATGAGACGCGATCTGTACGCAAGCTTAGTAGACAGTACCAGAGCAAGTAGTTCTTGTCTCGTTAGGCAGTAATGCCTTTCCGGCTTTCATTCGGGTATGCTACTACTATCTACTCACTGTGTATCTGCAACAGAACTGCTCCATCGTCCACACTACTACCGTTTTTATCCACACAGAATAACTAGCTAAGAAGGGCCTCGCAAAGCCATAGCTTTTTGGCTCTCAACTGACCATTAAAAATGTCTTCGCTTCTCAGACATTTGGGAAGTGCCCAAAATCCGTCGCAATACTTCACAAATCTCCCGAGTCCTGAAGTACGTAACGAGGCCGATAAAGCTCCTTGGCTGGTGTTTGAGTTCATGAACTACTCTTACTCTTACTGTTTCTTACAATAGCTTATGCCATCTGCGGTGCAGAAGCATGGTTCCTGTCAAAAGTGGATGAAAACGCTTTAGGGCTGCTTCGAGAGGAAAATTCTTCGGACGATTTATGGTCCCGTCTGCATGGACGGAGAGTATGGAGGAGAAGATATAACATCGAACTGTACGGGCAGCAACATCGAAATAGCCAGAAGAGTCAAAATACAAAGACTACGATGGCTGGGTCATCTAGAGCGGATAAACATCACCCGAAAAATCTTCGAACCCACCCCACAGGGACGGTATAGTAGTGGAGCACCAAGACGCAGGTATGGGGCACGCAAGAGGAAAGGACCCACAGTCAACTTCGCGTGTGAAACTGAAGACGGCTAGCTGGAGACGGAGCTAGCTGGCAATGCATGTTGTCTGGGGCCCATGTACACCCCGGATTATAGCGCCACCTTAAGTAAGCTATGTCATGCCCTAAATACGGCTTTAATTCCACTGTGAACAGAGCTAACTTCTTTGAACTAAGCTTCGAGTGCGCTGTTCAAATTAGTGTAAACGCGTCGCTCAAGTTGTCGCGAAAGTCAGGAAATTTCTTTCATGACATGACAACAGTGACATCGTCCAAAGATACCAAGTAAGTTTCCCATGTAAGGCGCGTTACACAGGGCAATGTTCGAGACATTAAGCCTTCGGTAATCCTCGAAGAAAGGAGTGCCAACGTCTTCCTTTTTTACCAGCACAATGAGTTGTCATACCCACGGCGGACTCATATGGGCATCACTGCAAGTTTTCGTGTGAACCCTTATATGGTCATTGACGAGGTCATTTCTACAACCTCTCTGTTTTGTCTATGAAAGTCGTCTAGTTGGCATATACCCGCCCTAGGTATGTGCTTGGCCATAGCTTCCGCCCTGTGATGCAAATATGTGTCAGCAAAATCGTTAATGATATTTTCTGCTATCGTTTCCAAGGATATGTAAGACTATACCTCTGCTAGGGTTGTTGCAGAGACATGACCCGCCCAGATTCACTCCCAGTTATTGTAAATGGCTACAATGGGTTCGCATTTTTCTATCACGTCTCCTTGCCTCATATGGTAGGTACCACGTGTGGTTGTTTGAATCTGAAAGACTTTTCCCACTATGGTATTTTTGAAGGTATTTCATTATCTGCTCGATTATATAGAACCGCTTGTTCCCATAAGATCTTCCTACAAAAAACTGTTCTGAATGTGGCCCTTATAGGCCCTGAATGCGGTGCTTATAGTTACCCGAAGACTCACAGCGTTCTCCTTTCTGTGAGACTTCGGGTGCTGTAAGGATCTCGACGGATCGAAACCTTAATTGTAGTCTAAGGTTTTGAATATCATATGGTTTTAAAAGCTCACTGATCCGAAGTTCATATAGACTTATGCCGAAATAGAGGTCACTCAATTAAGTTTCTCAGCAATCAGAAAAGTCCATAGGGACTAACTTCGCGAGGCAGGAGGAAGCGTTGCTTCCATCGACTAACTTCTATTGTTGAAATCAACTCCGGAGACAACGCGCTTTGACGCTTCATAAGGATTTACCCAATCTTTCTGCGAGAGCTTGAATTATTTTAATTAATCCCAACCCATCGAAATACCTTACGCAACCACAATTTCACGCATTTTCTAACTTTAGAACCCTAATAACTAAGCACAAACCCTATTTCTTCCTCCCGCTTATGTTTAGAAAGTCATAAAGCTGTTGAACATGTTCATCCGTGGACGCACCCCAAGACATTTCGCATAACAACTATCCGCCTGCACTTTGAATAGCTTTATCTCAAGACATTGCCATTCACTTATCGATACGATCCATGACTTTGATCGTTAATGCACTCCGTGCATCTGGGATCATAAATTGACAATTAAATTGGAAAACTTGGATGTTACTCTTTCTTATGTTCGTTGTACATGTGCGCGGCGGTAAAACCAAGAAACCGGATACAAGGCGACTTCTGGTTAACAAAAAAATGTTGCTCTATCCAAGCACACTGTAGAATACTACTATATAGAAGCGCAATTAACTATCTAAACATAAATTGTGAACTTTATGGCTTAAAGGACAACCCCTTCCAACGAAAGCGAGATGTAACATTAAACGGTTGTCCGCAGATGGAATGCCCGTTTTTCTGAAAGGCGGTCTTAACCCCTGGCTCCGTCAGCATTGCAGACATTGCCACAAGATATTAAAGCCGAACAAGGATAGTGGAGTACATTCAAACATGGTGTTATGTGAATTTTACAATCTTTTAATAGTCCATAGGATAATGAGTGTACTTAGCATCTTCGAATAGTTGTACCTACCTAACCTACCTACCATCTCATCGTCAGGAGGCGTAGGTATAGATGGAAATAATTATTGCAGATGGGTTGAGATGTTACGCCGACAAACATCTCTCGATGTTGCTTGTACATCGATATAAATATTCACGGGTAAGATTATTGCTTTCCCCTTACAAATTGCCTTGGCGTTTCGTTTTTTTTATCCCCCTGTTGTGTTTGCTTCGAAGATGCAAATTGATCCAGTAATTTATGGTCTTCTTCACTTGAGGAAAAATAGCACGGAGGTGGCTTTTAATTGGCATAAAATAATCCGCAGGACTGGGTTGTAGAGTCTTGCTCACGAGATGTGAAGTTTTATGAGCAAAGGTGTGTGCGATGCAGTCTTTAGTCTGCTAAGTCGCTCTGTGTTTCTAGAAAATCCTTCAAAGGACATGATAGCTTCTTAAGAGACCACTTTGAAACTAAAGCCTATTTTTCAAGCTTCATCTTCACACAAAAAAATGGACTACTTACATCAATTCAGTCGGCTTTTACAAGGCAAATACATGCCCCTTAGAATGATGAGAAACTAAAACAATTTTTTGTTGTAATTAATCGAGTCTTGCGTGATAGCACGCTACCTGCGCTCAAGACGATTATAACCATGCGCAAAAACAGCAAATATTATTTACCGTCGATATTTTGCTGACCCTTGGGGCAAGAGGTTCCGTAGAAATATAACCTTGCACTCTTATTTACAGAATTTATTTCCTAGAATGTTGGCATTCGAAATGGAATAATCATACGGTATATTGGCTCAAGGCGTCTGGCCTGGTTGATCTCTGTTGCATGTAGAATTCCCGGAAATGTTTTGTACACATGCCAAATGAATTTTCCTCTAATGGTCAGGAGTATTCTCTTTTTTTAAAATGTTACATCGAATCGAGTGCGTTTAAATAATCACCAGTATCTCAGGATCTTAGGTTAGGTTAGGTTGATGGACGCCCTTTTGACAATAGTCACGGCTTCACTTAGACCAGCAGTTGGGTCCATTGTGTCCATTGGGAATCTTCTTAATACCTGGAACCAAAACAGAAATAGATCGCTGTTAGAAGCTCAGAGTTCCGCCCTCTTGGACCCATCCGGATTTGTATACAAATCTTAGGAGGTCCTTTACATATACATTATTTAGATCTTCGAGCTCGTTGAAGAAGTAACTGCCGAGGATACTACGCCTGATGCTGTTTAGGGCTGGGCATTCGCAGAGCAGGTGACGAACAGATTCAATTTCTTCAACGTCCCTGCAGCATCTGCAGTGATCGTTATGGGGTATGCTTAGCCGCTCAGCGTGTAGACCCACAGTGCAGTGCCCCGTGAGGATTCCCGTGAGTACTCGGATGTTCCTGCGGGCTAGTCCGATCAAAAATAGTGATCTCTTTTTGCTTACCGCTGGCCAAAGCTCCCTTGTGTGTCTGCACGTATCAAGTTCTGTCCAACGTAGGTTGGTTCTACTCAAGGATTCAGTTTCTATCCTACGTGCTATTGAACTCAGCGGGACTCTTATAGATTCGGGGGCTAGAGATGCATTCATTCCAGACCCTAATCTCGCAAGCTTGTCCGAGTTTGTCTTGAGTTTAAGTGCTCCTTTCATCTTTGACTCCTTCGTCACCATTTTCTCAACCTCACATTTCTAATATCACGACGCGAAGTCTGTAAAACAGGAAAAGAATCTAGAAATTTTTCGGACGGCCTGCTGAATAAAGTGCCCAAACCATTGAAGGTTTGTAGCGCTAGCTCGTCAACGTAAAGGTTTTTGCGAACGCTTTTCAACTGAGACTTTATTTTCTGGGTCTTTCTTCATTTCAAATTGTTTGTCTAGTATCATACTGGACTGAAAAGAAACGGTCTGCTGATTTTAATATTAGTTTTCTGTTACACATTCGGTATTGCTTGAGCCTTAAGTCCTCAGGTTTACTTCGTATCACTCCATCCTTTTTCTACTTTTCATTCGGAAATGACTTAAATTAAGAAAATTACTTAACACTTTTACGTTAGGCAAAACAAGTGACGTAGTCAAATCTGAAAATCGGTCTCTGATAGCTCAATTGAGTAGAGCAACATACCCACGATAGGTAAAAGTAGCAGGATCATGCCCTTTCAAAACCGATTTTTTTCCTTCGACAAAACGTTTTCACTGCTAAAGTTTCTGCTCAAAGGTACCGAAGTCATCTTCAAAGCCGTGGTGGTGAAATTCTTTGTTAAGACAGAGAAAAAAATGACTAAACACTGACGAAAGTCGAAAGATAAGATCAATTCTCAGCAAAAAAATCTTTATTTAATGGGTTTCGTATAGAAACAGACTAACTCAAAATCGCGTAATACTTCTGGTGAAAGGGTAAAGCCAGTCGGAAGTCTTGGAAATCCACAAGTCACGTGCAGACCGGTCTGGCGCATTTGAAGACACTTCAAGAAAAAGCTTTTAAGGTTTAAAGGTTGTCAGTTTTCAACTTAAAAGCCAACTGAACATGTCGTTGCTTGTGTTGAGGAGCAGCCTCTTTGGCGAGGCTATACGAAATTCTACAAAATACTGAAAACTGATTGTCAGTGTTATGTTTGTGCCGGCCTAAAAGCAATCCTGTGCTAAAAACATGGCTTGATTAACTCTCTCGATCGTGTGTCTGATACCTTTGCAAGGCTCCTCCCAGGAAGTGTGAGCAATTAAATCAGTGTCGAATCTGATTCTGATTCGAGTGGATACAATTTTATACATACATACTTTTTTTAAGTGGATACAACTTACAATCCGTAGGCAAGAAGTATATAGTAGCTGGTTCAATTTTTGAAACCCTGTAGTCTAGGCAATGACTTTCAACTAAATTTTTTCCTATCCTTACTCTGAAATTATTATTGCAGCCGATTTCAATGTATGCACATGATTCCCAGTGGCTTCGACACTGTTGAAAGTCAATATACCTGTGAAGGAAGATGCTGAAATTTTTATTGCGACCCAAAGATAGTCCTTCCCAGATTTTGATTGAGCCTTTACGGATTCCTGATGCTGGCAGTTATGGCACGCTAGGCCCTGCAGATTAGTTCCTCACGTCCGATCCTAAAAAAACACACACTGACATTCATGATAGGTCTTCGGGCGCTTAGCCATTGACTCGTACAGACTGCTCTTCCCTTTTTGAACCACGAAGTTAAAGTTTCGATCCCATAACAAAAGACGTGTGGCAATACGAACAACAAGCCAATTGAAACGAATAAGCACCTTTTAAATCTCTTTATCATCATTGCAGTGAATGGTATGAAAACTCCCCTGCTACGAAAACTTCAATTTCTACCACAATCAAGGTACTTTTCATGGATTCTGTGAACAGATTCTTACCGGCTCGAGCTGTAAAACAGCTTTCAAGATGGAAATGGTAATATCTTATCTTATTATATCTTATATATAATATCGGGAAAACCAGAAAAAGTTTAGATGAGCCATAAATGACTGAAATGCTGTTCTCCGTCCTGTGTCATTTGCACAAGACCGAAAAGACAAAAAATTCCACATGCCCCTAAGTCTTACTACATGTTTCATTCCAATACTAGTTCGCAAGAAAAAGTAGAATATCTGAAGCGGTACGCTTGATGTACGCTTGCTCTACGGTTGTACAAAAATTCCACCGAATTCCACCTGAGAGCGTTGAATACTTGAGACCTATACATTTTCGTCCTCAGTAGTAAATTCCAGATGACATTTCCTCCATGATTATAAAAAGGAAATATAAAGAAATATTCTTTTGCGGGCGGCGCTTGGCAGAACCGCTGCATAAGGCATAAGCTTTTCTAGCTGTCCCTCGCTGTGGTGGGCTTATGCTTCTAAATAGGTGGAAAAAGAAAAAGACAACCCATAAAATGGTGTCAAATCACACAAAAATATTGGGTGATATGACATTCTTCTGTTTTGCCTGGTGACTATGAGTAGGTTCATGGATTCTAGAGGCCCCAACATTCATTTGTTGTAGCTCTTTGTTCGATTCGCTTGGCAAACTGAAAACGAGTGAGGCTGCCATCCATTGCACTTTCATCAGCAATGGTACGGATAACATTTGTGGCTGAACGGGCTCCGGAAGAGACGGGCACTGAGTTACGCCTAACAAAGGAAAAAGGAAAAGAAACAACTGATCTATCGGAGGCGCTAAGAAGCTCTACTGACTTAAGATGCTAGCACTCTTCGGTCCAACAAATGAGACAGGTCTGTTAAAGTCTTGCCAACTGAAACAAACCGGCCCATGCATCCCACAATGGAGAGCATTCATTTTTTTCATTTGATTTTTTTTGGCTTTTTTCCAAATTCAAAAAGGAAAAAATATCAAAAACAAATGTCTGACTTTTTTGTCTATGCGAAAATCGCCCGAAAGAAAATATGAAAAATCACCAATAATTTTGGGCACATTTTAATTATGAAATATCTTCACAAAAAATTATGCAAAAAGATCCAAAATCAAATGAAAGATCACCCCAAAAGGAAACGAGTGTAAAAATAAGCCAAGCAGGGTGTTGCAGGGGGGCAGCATATCCCCGTGTACTTATTTCACTGTAAGATTCATGGATCCTATATCCAAACGTGGAAAATGTAAGGGAAGCAACCTGCAACCCTGACTGCTTTATTTTTTTTCTATCTTTCTGTATGTTTCATTTTTGACATTTTGGGTGATTTTTCGTTATGCAAAACGCAAAAAAGAAAATTGGCTTAAAGGGAATGAAAAATTACCGAAATACATAAATTTATTTTTGGGTGGTTTTACATTTTTTGGTTGTGGGTGATTTTTTTTGGGGCGATTTTTTGTATAGGTCTTTTTTCCCAAACCAATTTTCATGCTGTTTTGCAAATTTCCGATATAGAAAGAACTCAAAAGAATTGAGAAAATTGCCAAAAAAAGCATCATTTACGTCAAAATATTTTGGTGTATTTTACTAGGAAAAACCGCGAAAACTTTCTTTAGAGATTTTTTGGCTTTCTTTTACTCCAAACAGGAGGAAATTCAGAGAGCCATGTTTAGAGGTTGCTGGTTATTTACTCCTTGCCAGTTCAGGGCCCACGTTAAATTTGTACGTTGAATTTGTACATTGAATTTCCCTTGCCTCTTCTCAATAATGAGTCTCTTACCTCCTCTTGGTACATTTAACCACGCAGTTGCTTTCGTCTAACTCCAAGCCGTTTTACTCCACAAACATCTTCTGCAGAGGCAAATTTTCAAATAAAAATTCGTAGAACGGTACTTTTGTATGACATAAATACGTAGTGTTAAGAAGTTCGTCGTTTTGAGCGTACTGGTTAACAGCTCAATGGATAGGTTAAAAATCAGAAGGTTATACCAGAAGGTTATACCATGTCCAGCATCTCTCCTGGAGCTGCCTGAGGATTGCGCCTTAAGAGCTCGATTTGTTGACTGAGGATTTGGAAGTTTTGAACGACTCGTTATAAAGAACCAGAATAGAGACACTTAGTTACTTAATGAAAGAGAGAACAATTTTAAAGTCGTGTACGGGTACATCGTGACTTTAAAGTGTGCATAGAGGAAGATCCAAGTGAACCGGACAACGATAGAACAGCCGTGTCGCTCTTTAAAAAAGCATTTAGGGTTTACTTACATGAGCGACAGAACAGTTGTGGTTACTTTGGGTCTTCTGGAAGCGACACTTGTCGCTTGTGGAAGGATAAAGGCCTGATCAGAACAAGTAGCTGAAGCTGACGCTGTCGCAAAAGCTGAAGCTGAATATAAAGTTCAACACACGTATTCTCATAAGAGCAAACACAATGTGAAGCTGAAGCTGACAGTTGTAGCTGAAATTATTCAACTTCAAGTATGACATTTCAACATTATGACAACTTGTTGACAGCAAGATTTTTGCCTCCTGCGTTCAGCTTTGTAAGAAATGGGTGCATTCACCAAAGAACAAATATTTTTTTGATTAAAAACTATGCACTTTCTTATGTAAATTTACATAAGGAAGCTACAAAAGTGTTTAAAAGCTCTGTAACAATAGAAAATGAACAAAAAACAAAATTTCTTCCGTAGTTTTTTCGCGCAGCGGCACGTTGGCGCATTCTTGGGAAATGCATTGACTTTTGTCCAAAAAATGCAGCGGTTCTAATGTCCTGAGCGTATTCTCAATCATCCGGCATGCTCTTGAGAGTCTCGTGTTGAAAACATCTTCTGGGAGATTTAATTAGGTCCAGGATATGGCCGCATAAGATTTTCCTTTAGGGGAAATGCACTATCAGCAACGAAATAATGTTGCAATATTTTGTCCGATTTCGGATATCTTTCAGGCCGTGGCAAGGAAATGGTGTTGTTCATGAGTTTTTTGCCAAATTTTGAATTTCTTAACACCCTGCCATCACTTTGGCTTCGAAAAGCGCCCACATCGACAGCCGTTAACAAATAGTTCGCATCGCAAACTCCCAGCAAAACAATGATGAAGAAACCTTCATTACTAAAGAATTTCGAACCGGTTTGGCTGGACATTTTATTTCGATGTTATTACCGTCGATGCTGCCAACACAGTTCGGCATTTGACACATGTTGGAGAAGTTCTGTGAGATCTGCTTCCAACCTCCTATTTGCAGTTCCGGCATGTATTTTGGAAGGTTGCCTCGAAAAATCCGAGACCTTCGCGCTTTCTGTAAAGAGGGCGAACCTTGATCTTGAGGGCGAACCTACCATCTGCGAATATGCTTTCTTCTTTTGATTAAATGCACTGCTCCAGCACAAACCACAAGAACGCACGCAATAAGAGCAACGTTTTCCCTCATCCTATTTCCGCTTTAATCAAAGAAAAAAAAACGTTTAAAAACAAAAATCTTATTTAGTTCAATAAAACCATTGAAAATTTTAAAAGTGACATAAACTTCAAGGATGCGCTTTTTTTGGCTTTTTTATAAGCTGACAAGTATAATAAAAATTTTCTGACAAATATGGGGATAATTCGAACACAGCTTCAGCGTCTTATTCTGATCGATGTGAGCGGCAGGCTACGCTGCAAGCTTCAGCTTTAGGGGCAGCGTCAGCTTCAGCTACTTGTTCTGACCAGGCCATAAGACATGATGTTCAAAAATACTGTTTCGCGCTCGTGGAAAGCCAGGTTTATAGTCGTAAGACAGAATTTTAGTAATTTTGGGCGCGTGGTGCCGTGACATAATCGCTAGTGTGAAGGACTATTGTGCATGAAGTCCCGGGTTCGAATACAGGCCGCGGTAATAAAAGTTTTTTTCACGCTCACACCCTCGAAATGGCCTGACAAGCCTACGGGAGTATCATTTGTCATGAGTGGCATCTCAAATCGCCGTTCGGAATCGGCAAAACTTGACGGTCCCCTCCACGTGTGTAATAACACCTGTAACACACAGCATGCATGGTTGTAAGGCGAAGGCTCTTCCGAGCATTAAGTGCCAGTAGGTTTTTTTTTATTTAGTTCTTGGCTCATTTATACTTTTCTCCCACAGTTTACGCAAAGAAGCCGATTAGTTTCTTAAAAAATTAATAAATCGAAAAATGGCAGGGCTGCTCTCGTCGTAGAGTTACTGAAAGAAAATTTTTGGAGAGTTGTGAATTGTAATGATAGCGACTTAGATATAAAGAGTCTAAAGGCGGAATTTCGGGTCAATTGGAACTAATTATGGCTCAGCCAATAGTTTCTTGTATTATCGTCGTGGGAAAAAAATACATTCACATCTCTTCTCGTAGTTAGTCTACTAAAGTCTCTTCTAGATCGTCTCTTTCTACCATGGCGAGCCAATTAAAGTAAATACCAATTCGACGCACCCACTATTAATTTTGTTTTTTTACATAAATACAACTCAGAAATCAATAATCAACACGTCGTAAAAAGAAATCTATGCGACGTAAAATCATTTTGGGTGAGTCCAAAAATCCTAATAACAATACTCATCTTGATTACAGATAGTTTGAATGTTAATTTTTCAACCAATTTGTTTTTTGATTTTTTCATTTAATAGGAAAATTAGTAAAAAGTTGGCCCATTAAAAATATATAAAAAAAAACTTTATGTATTTTTTATCGTTCTGTAACTTATGATAACATTCATCGACCGACGTCCATCCTATAAATTGTCAATAAAATCTCAACAAGTGAAAATTTATGAAAATATTTTTTTTTTATCTCCACAATTTAATAGCCCAATTCCGATGTAAATTTTAACAAAGTGCTCAAAATAACAACAACAGCACAGACATCTTTTATGCCGGAAAGGTTCAAAAACACTTTCAAATTTGGATATGAAATCGCGGCCGCGATACGAACAAATTTGGCACTCAGATCTGACACACGTTGTACATAATATGGTGGACTTAAGTGTTATTAACCAGAAATCATCTTGGCACAAAGCAAAACAAATATGACATGGCACTTATGTGCGGACCGAGTGAATGGCAGTAGGCCCTGAGGTAAGATAAACAGCGTCGCGGCCTAAAATCGGATAAAAGATACTTTTGGCCGATAATTGAATGGGCGCGCGTTTTGTAATTGTGCTCTTGGCTTGTTGTAATATGGCAATGTCAAGCTTTTACATCGGCCGACATTTGTAAGAGACGTAATTTTTTTTTGTTTTCTTTTTCGGGTCGTAAGCTCGCACTTCGTGGGAGGATAGGTTCGTGATTTTTGGGGAGTCTTTCAAGTTGTTATTTCCTCTATTGGTAAGAACAGTTTGTGTGGTCCATGGCTGTTTTGAATTCAATTACGGCACGTTTCTGTGACAATTCACACCCAAAATATCTATCAGCTTCCTTTTTCCCATCATGCTCTCGAACAAGACATCTGGCTGAGGTATCTCTTCGTCAAATCAGTGATTGATCATTAAATTGTCTCATTCTGACAAATTGAAGAACACATTTCTGCAGCAAAGTAAACATGCGGCTGAAAAAACACCACACCAGCAGATAAATCAACATAGCATCGTATAACACAGCCGATGCTACGCTGAGGCATTGTTGTGCAGAAAAACCAATGGTACGGGTATTGGAATGTTAAGATGTAACAACAACATGACAGCTATATGGATAGATGCATCTTTTTCTGGTAAGGATTTACACTGTGCATCGTTTCCCTATACACAACTGGTTTGATATACGCTTGCGTGTGTGTATGGGCCACAAGCCCCAACCATCGATCTGAAGGTCAGTAATTGCTCGGTCTTGTGTTCTTCTCGCCGAAAGAGCCACCAAGCATGGATTTTGTGCTGGTTCCTGGAAGTTATTAAAAATAAAAGTGAAGTCGGTGGGGCATATTAACGAGTGGGCTTTTCTATTAATGGACAGATGAGTTCTAATGAGCTAATCTTTGAGAGGAACATAACATCGGTTTCTCATGCAGACACGTGTGTGTAAAAAGTTTTCATTTTTAAAGATGAAAACCATTTCCCAGAGAGGGATATTTTGTATACTTGGTCTTAGACAGCAAAGTATAATTTTCGTATTTTGTTATAAACGTTGGGGGAATAACAAATATGAAAAACGAAGTTCCACATTCTTGGTACCTAGTAAATTCTTGCATGTACCTAGTCTCTAAGTTTTGTTTTCAAAAAAAAATTTTAAAAGATATTGGACTTCGCATTACACAATTAAGCGCTTCACTTAACCTTTCAGTATCATCAGCAACGCAGATCAAAATATATCATCATCATCATATTCGGTGACCGCTTATCCTTAGAAGGTTCGCGGAGCAAGGGCCGCTAAATGGTCCTTCCATCATTCCCAATTCTCCGCCATCAACTCAAAAGACACCGGCGCTATCCTCAGACGGGTTCCGGAGATGTTCTTTACCTGATCCTACCACCTGTTTCCTGGCCTATCAGGGGGGGCGACGCGCTCGCTTTTCGCCTGACATAACTTGTCTAGGAAGAATCGATCGTTCCACTCGCAGAAGTAGCTGCTCAACATTAAGATTCCCACGAATACTGACGTTTCTCACTCTATCCCTAAGAGTAACACCAGCAACGCACCTCAGAAATCTCATTTCGGCAGCTTGTAACGGTCATTACCCAAATTTCATGCTCATAGTTAAAACACTGAATTAAAAAGTGAGATCTTTGCTTTCACTCCAAGCTCAACTTTCCTGATGACCGGCTGGCGCAGTTCCTTTACTATTGCTCCAGCTTGGCAAACCCTACAAGGTAACTTAGTATCACTCCTTCTATCTTTCGTGAAAAAGACCCCGAGATACTTAAACTCCTCTACCTGTTTCATGGGACTTCATTTATGTACAGGATACACTGCACAGGAGTTCGGGAAACAACACTCGCTTCGAATTTGCTCGCGTTTACCTTCATCCCAGCCTTACCGCAAATGGCCGCAAACCCCTCCACCGCTGGCTCCGGATTTCATCAACTCCAGCAGACTTACCCTACTGTGACTGTTCTCCGCCCTATAATCTCGTCAGCAATGAGATTGCCATCTTCAGTGCCCTGTTGGGGATTGAGCAGCTCCGAAAAGTGCTCGCTCCATCTGCGTAAGACGTCATTCCCAATTGAAAGAAGTGTACCGTCCTTGGATTTAATCCCTTGAACGATATTCAACTTCCTTCCTCTCACCCGGCGAATAGTCTGCTAAAATATCTTGTTTGCAGATCTGTAATCGTGCTCTAACCTCTCGCAGAACTTTTTCCAAGCCTGTTCCTTGGCTGTTCTGACCGCCTTATTGGGAGTTCTTAGCGCCTCAGAATACCGGGCTCGAGAAATAGAGTTCCTACATTGATTCCACACAATATAAGCTCTCTTCTTCTCTCTGATAGCTCCTTGAACTCCAGGAGTCTTAAACCATGCAGTTCTTTTCTCACCACCAGCTGCCACATCAAGCTGCTTCACTCCACAAGCATTTCATGCGGAAGCAATGACTGCCGATGAAAACAGCTGCCATTCTTCCTCTACATTTAAAAGGTCAGCTTGAATTCGTTCAAACTTTCTCCGAATGGTCCCGTGCAAATCGCTCAATGTAATCAGATTCAGCATCCTGTAACCTTTCCCATCGTATGCGGGTCACCCGTCTTGGTTTTCGTCCGGGTGGCAAAGGAATACTGTCGCTTAAGCGCACTTTGCACAACACACTAGGTGATGATCAGTTGACAGCCCAGCTCCTCTCAAAACGCTAAAATCACAAATCATTTTTTGAACACGCCGTACCACAAAGAAATCAATAAAAGATCTCTGAAAAAGGTGTTCATTATGGACAAGCCATAAGCTCAGCAAAAATCCAACAAGTTCCCTCCGGTCCAGTTTTGATCCGGGTCACCGTACCTCCCAATCACATTTTTTCAAGTACTGTCGCCCGTACCCACATGATCATTAATTTCACCCATCAGGAGGGAGAAGTCCTTTTATGCCACACTCTATCCAGCGCAGCATCAACTTCGTTCAAGAAGGAAGGATACTCTGACTCTAGATTGGGTGCATACACCTGCACTAGAGCTAAAGTCCATCGCTCAAGCTTAATTTTTAAGATCAAAACCCTCCCCCTAATTCAATAAACTCAAATACATTTTCCGACAGCCAGGGGCCGCCTCGCCTATGTGCAGTCATGTTATGTTGGACGCCAGACTAGAAAAGTCTCCACCCATCAGCGAAGTCTCTGATTCCGGAACCTTTCCATTTAGCTGAGGAGATGCCGATAGCATCGAGCTGATACTTTTTAGCCTCCTCAACCAGTCCAAGTTCCTTCTGCGTTAGCGATGAGAAATTCCATGTGGCAATTTTGAGTTGGTGCCGTTGTCCCTGACCTTCTTAGACCTCATTTTGGCTTAGCTCTGCTTCCCTCCGCCCCCGTAATGGATAGCGTCACCATTGCCGGGCTGCTCGTTACTTCTTCGGGTTGAACTCGGCCGGATGCCGAGCGGGACATTTTGATCACCAAGCACTCGTATGCTGATACCCCTCAGGCCTAGCTCCAAAGGGTGCCCTAGGCTATACCATTTTTTATTCTCTTCATGGTGGGGAGGGGATTGCATTTAATACATAACCTTGTTGCCAGGTTTCTCTTTGGCCGATCCTAACTCGGACAACAATCGCTGACCAAGAAGCCGCTCATCCCGAGACAAACGCTCTTGAGTTTTACAGTTTAGAGTTTAGCCGCCCCTCTGGGATCACTGGGTTTTATTTAGGCCTTCAGGTTCATCTCTGAGCTCAAAAAAGTCATTTAAATTTTTCGTTTGACATCAAAGTTTCATGACCATGATTAAAGAGTTGAAAGTTTAGAGCAAAAAATCGGAGCGAGTAGTTCTAATAATGCTGGCTCAGTTTGGCCAAACTTAAACGATAACTCTGACTTACTCGATCTTTCTCGATATAATTGGACCTCTCCGCCTATTTCAATGGGACTCGATCATTCTGCAAGGCGCACTATACAAAAGTAATGAGAATAGAAAGCTCTTATAATTTCCTTACGTTGATTCTGTCATTACCTCAAGCGGTACACTTAAGGCACTTCAGTTCCTCAAAGAAGAATTTGCGCAGAAGTTGTACCCGTAAGCACAAGGTCGTCGGCATAAGTGATGGCAATTACCGGGAGAGTTTGTAAGATAATAAAATAAAAGAGATGCCACTACTTACTAACTAAGCAAAGAAACCTTGCAGGGTTCCCCAAGTTTGTGCAGCCGCCTGGTTTTCGAGTGGAACTAGCAGGCTTGCACAGGCTGCTCAATTGTGATGATGAAGGCTAACTTGCAGAATCTTCATCAGTTGCTGTGGCTGCTGCTTGAGATTGAGGCGGAGCAACACCATGCCTATTCTGTCCGATTAGCGTACACCAAGCTTAAATCTACCTTCAAACAATTCTTCACCTCTAGGAAACGGCTCTGGGAAAAAACCCCCCAACGAAATAAGTCCCCAAATGGAAAATGAAGTGACCCCCCGAAATTGGGGAATAATTTCAGTATAAAATTGCATCCAAAATCGAAAATGAAAGTCTCCAAAAGGGAGATAACCGCCATCAGGTATGAAATAAATACCCAAATAAATGTGACAGCAAAGGTGAAAAAGAAGCATGCAGTAGGGTTGTACGCCCTCATACACATCTCACTGTGTTTCTTGAATCCTTAAAAAAGGAAAAAAATTTAGGTCATCTTTCATGGGAGAATTCGGGGACCTTTTTCACAATGAACAAACGCCCTAATTTGAAGTTTAAAATAAGCCCCCAAAAACCCATCAAATGTGTCCCCTATTTTTCGGATTTATTCCATGTGAAATAAATCCCCACCTCCATACCAATTTTGGGGAGTTATTTCTTTTTCATTTTGGGGGTTATTTCGTTTAGGGTTATTTCCCGGAGCCCTAGAAAACTGACCGACCGAGCGTCTGGTTGTTGAAAGACACCACAATTTATTGTTCCGCAAGTGCAGGCCATTCCATTTCAACTGCCTTTCGACTGAAAGCCGCGATTAATCAGTGGTAAGAGGTTAGTGTGCTGTACTACTGTGCAGGAAGTCCCGGGTTCGAATACCAATAGGGCAGTAAAAGTTTTGTTTTCACGCTCCCACCTTAACGGAATCTGTCAAACCCTTCGAGAGTGCCATTTGCCATAAGAAACCCGTCAATTCACTGTTCAGAATCAGCAAAAAATCTTACGTCCTCACCACAGTATGTTTAGTTGCGAGAGATTAGTCGATGGATCTTCAGAGTTAAGAGCTGTAAGTGCAAGAAAGTTATATTGACGTTTGGTATACAGCTTCTGCAGTTGGTGTCCCATAAAAAGACTTACTGCATCTCAAAACTAGGCAGGCATATTCCCAGGAACATATTTTCCTTCTTATGAAAAACCCTAAGAGTGAAACGACCCTGAGCTCTTTCCGTAAAATGCCTCGACTATAAAAAAATCCAACTTTACGTTAGGCAGAAATGTCGTTGTTGTTGAAAATGTTGATTTTTAAAACAGTTAATAATTTAGAAACTTATTTTAACTCCCATAGCGGTCTCCGTTGGGACCATAACAAAATTCTATTTATTCTGTTTGCTTATTTTAGTTCCACCCAGATATTTGTGTTGCAAGGCTGAACGCCTGTGAGGCGGCATAACTTTTTTCTTAAACAAAGAAGTCTTCGTGGAATTTGTTTGAGGGTTTCCTTGGCACTTGTTTAATGGTTCACTTGCTGTTTTTTAAATGAATCATAAAAATCTTAGTAAAGTTTTATTATGCCTTAACTGCTTTCCTTTCATTAAGTGTAGCCATTATTGCAACGTTTTTTGCTTTTCGATATTTTACTTGAAGAACTGACCATAGCTTGAGGTATGCGGTGGCAACGCCCTCAAAAAAGCTGAGTAAAGCTTCTGGGAATCTAACCTATTTAATTACAATCTATTCGAAGCAGGTAATTCGATTCTGGCGCCACTATGTGTTATTGCTCCTGACTCGAGCAGTTTTTTTCTATAAAAGTCATCGTCTGTTTTCGCAATACAAGTATTTGAATGAACTTTTTTTTAAGGCTGTGACACAATATTAGTTAATAAGAAAGAAATTCAATCCAGACACCGATGTTTCGTTACCCCTTTTAGATCATCACATTACTTACAATTAAACTATGCGAACCCCAAGCCGCTTATTTAAATCCTGCTATCAGCACAGCACAAAACCTCAATAGTTGTTTTGAATCGCCAACTATCGGCTTAAACACTTCAAACAGCTCTAAAATATTTATCAGAAAATGCAACTGAGTCAGTTGATTCACCAATAATCATAAAATGCAGAAACCCATTGGAAATTCTCTAAATATTTCTTCACACAATCATTACTTATCCGAATTCTTTGATTCGCATCCGACGAGTTGAACTTCGTTGTACTGAAAAATACCTAACATTGCTTTGAGGACAGCAGTACAGGTGCATCCGTACGATTGTGAGAAGCTGAACAAGTTGGATGCAACTTTATTACTGCCTGGCAACAATGCAATTATTAAAGGAATTCACCTAGCCTGAGATGCATCTTCAATGCGCGGAGACATTCCTCCTGGAAAGGGCATCACAATCAGTACACTTTTGCGGCTTATAAATCACTGGTCGTATAAATGGTTTCGATACAGGCAATCCTTCAACTCGAGAATGGTGGACTTATGGACTATGTCATCATTAAATATATCCAGGTTCTAGTAGTTAATAGACTCATTTCATGTGGGAAAATTTTTGAGGACGTTTCATTTGAGTTCAGGACAGGTAGAAGAAAAATTTCACTCAAAGTTACTGTGACGCTTAAAAGGCGAGAACAAGAAAGCGAACTTGATGTTTTACGTGCTGTACTTAACCGATCGTTAGCTATCAAAGCCCTTGTTGACAGCTGATAGTTGCAAGATCAGTGCGATCCGATCCTTTATAGCTTCCGGGATACTGTTCTGCAGCCATCTTCTTCCATTAATCTTGCGCTAAATCGGTGTAAGTATCTTCCTCGATCACCGATCTGGCTGCCTTTGAAATCTGCAAATAGTCTTTCATAGATGATAAATGGTTAGATCCTCGGATCCAAGAGGAAACCAATATTCTCTCTCAGTAGAATAATAATTACAGAACCGATGCCGTTTAGGTCATTGTCCCATTCTAAGTCAAAACGTGGTCGTCGCATCGAATGGCCTCTGCTATGCTCGCTTTGTTTTGCATATAATTTAAAATCCATCTCTCATTCAATCCGCAATGCACTTGTGACTAAACGAAAACTGTTTTCCACGATCGTCTCTATAACAGTTTCATAAATATTTGACCTGGATCTTCTCACGGATCGTGATTCCTGGGCCACAACGTAAACAATAATAATAACAAAAAAATAATGATGATGATGATGATCACAATCAGTGCATCAGGAAGGGAGCTTCCATATGCAGGAGGATCGTTCTCACACAGCGAATCAAAATGTCCACGTCTTCTGCCAAACGTGGCCCAGAAGACCGAAGATTGTCTGTTTATGTGCACCCGCCAACCTGTACCTGCAGCATGAGTCGACTCTCGGATTTCCAATCATAACTCTTCTGACCACCATCCGCTAAAGGAGAACTAAAATAAATTTCGCCACACAGCGGTCTCCAGATGCGGAGCTTCGACAGAGATCTAGATTATCACAGCGGTGCACGTGCCAGGCGGTGCACCATTGCACCCTTGCCGCCGCCCCCCGTCCAATGATTACCCACATCGCGCTGGTTGCAGACACAGTGAATCCATTTATTTGTGGCAATAAAGATTTTCCCATTTTCCTTGACGCCCCATCGCATCGCTCCCTGCCAAACCGTCCGATTGTGATTGGTGTGACGCGATGACGCCTAGCCCGAACCTAAATCAGGCGGCCTTTGTTGATGGGTTCCACATGCTGCACTCTGGGGGTATGGAAACCAAAGACATCTATATGCTAGGACCAAGAATGGTGAGGTTTGTGTGTGGTTTTTCGGTTCTTGTCGCTTCGCTCTATAGGTAACTGGAGTAACATTCACTGGCAGGAGTGTTGCTCAGCATCGACATCGACACCGATTCGATTTCCACGGACATGGGATGCATCACTGATGCTGTATAGGCATCCACGGTTAGATGCCTCGGGGCTTGATTAATTTATTTGCAAATTGCGTAGGTAAAGGCCTTCTACACACAATTGCACCTCTCCTAGAGAACCACAAGGCCTGGGCTCTCTCCCGACCGCGACAGCTAAAAGGAAAACACAATTTCCCTTTATTACGCTGCGTGCAACGGACACGGATGGATCCTTGCATGAATTTATTGTCGGGCTGATTTTTTACCACTTTACTATACTTTAAACCAGTGGGCTTGCCTGAATGCCCAGCAGCGGCCGGCCAAGTGGTCAACGAAATGAGGTCTTAGTCAATAAAAAAAGGAATGCCACAAAGTATACTAATGGAAATGTAATAAACATTTACCAAAGGGATTTTTGATTTGCGCAGTTGGTCCTGATGGCAGTCCTGTCTTTTTTGTAGTTTGCACGAAATGTTTTTAGTTTGATAGCTTTGAAGGTGGTATGCAGGGGATTGGCCATTTTATGTGGTTTTATTGGGATACAGACTTTGTTGCGGCAAAGTTGGTTCGAGGACAAATGAACTTTGTTGCGATACATTGTTGGGTGCTGGGAATGAGTTGCGTGTTGCTGTCATTAAATAATTAAATCTTATTTAACTGGTGCGCATAAAATTTAGTTTTATCTCGTATTGGATATCTTGCGAAGACATGGCCTCTGAGCGTCTTTAATTTACATGTAGCTACATAGTATTTTCCAGACACTGCAGGGTACCCACACGTCATACTGGAGGCTATTTTGTAACATTTTGCTTTTTGTCAAACGAAATAAGGACCACCCTCGTTGTTGGCGTAGTCTCACTGGATGGGTAAAAATGGGTGGTAGTCCTTGGGCAACGTTGGCACACTTAGACCAAAAAAGTAGATAGGCAATTTGGGTTACTTACAAAGGCTAACCAGAAACTGAGACATATATATGTCCACTCCCAAAATATGCTGTGGGCTCTCACTTGTACTTGAAAATCACAAGAGTGTGGTAATATACAAAATTCAGTTTCAGTATTCTTATGTAGTGTAACAGTTCGAAATGCTTCTGTCTTGGATCAGTCTGGGTTAAGCTCAATCGCAGATGCTTTTGAAACTTCTCGCAATTTTCAAGGATTGTTGTCCAGAGCACCCGGGTATGCGGGCATTCTAAGTTCGATCTTTGGTCGTTGGAATTGCCCGTATATCTATCCTAAAATAAAATTTCCTCACGTAGTAGTTTGACTATCTTACAGAGGTTGAAACTGTTGGAACCTATGAGCGTGCCAACCAACCCTAATCTGGCATTATTGCTCATTTCTGAATTATTAAAAAAAAAAACAGCTCTATTGTAGGCCTATGGAGCTTATAACTTTTTTTGATCTGGCATTTTACACTTTCTTCCAGAGTTTTATTCGCCTTAGATACCATGCTTCTTAATACCATACATTTTCTAAGATATTCCCCGAGTATGCAGTGCCCTGTTGTAGGTAATCATTTCGAGTTTTGAAGTCATTTAAAAAGTCAGAATAGTTCAGCTACAGGGAAATCTTATGATGTTCTAAATCCCGTCTATTACCCGAATACCCACACACAAGTTTCAATCTATGGGCTATATCGACTTTCCTAGCTTACCAGCTGTCTGAGATTATTGCTTTTTTAAAGACTTTCTGCCGATGATGATCAAGCTATATGTCAGCCTGATCTTGCACCACTTTCCTATTCAATCCTCCACTCGTCTGATGACGGTCTACATCAGAGGTGTGGATGACTATTTTGGTTTACCTAAAATTTGAATTCATATTTTGTTCGTTCAAGATGCATCCGCAATGCTTTCTAGCAAACCATCTGCATTTCCTGAGATCACCGTGAAACCTTCTTAAAAGTCTCTTGTGAATTTTTCAAATAAGTTTACTGTCTGCAATCTTGAGTATTGAACCTGTTTGACTGGTATTAGGGTACCTAACGAAAGTTTCACTGTGGGCTTCATTTTGAATTGGTGAATAGTGCTGTTTGTGGCTTGCATTCTGTCCTTTCAGGTCAGTAACCCTTGGAAGGTCTGAACTTCTGCGAACGGTCGTCATCTATCCACTACAGACCCGGTTGGACCGGCCTAATTTTCCTTTTTTTCGTGATGATTTTTTCTCTAACCAGGAGGACTCGCATATAGGACCAACTAATGTTCTTTCAAGGCCCTTAAAAAAATTCTGCATTCTTGACTATTATTTTGTCCACCATTCAGATCCAAAAAGACTGTGACTGGCAAAGTTACAGCTTTGATTGAAGCATAGTGTTTGGAATTTTTTGTAAGGAGCCTTAACCCCTTTTTTTTCTTTGATAACCCAAACTGAAAACTGCAACAGTTATCCAACGAATTTTGACTAAGTTCACCTGGGCGGCTTCAAACAACAATGTTTCCCTTTTGTAACAGAATAATTGAGGTCCTGTGAAATGGACTGCTGTTCCTTGCCCTTGCCCTAGTGTAGCTTTTTTTGTTTTTATATGTTAAGCTCATATATAGACGTCGACTTTGAAATTGGATAAGATTTTTGAGAATTAATTACGTCTTTCGGAAATCTGATGCATACGATATAGGATTTGTAGTATGTGCAAGTTTGGGTGTTTTCTAAGTTTTGAGAAAACAAACTGTGAGTTCATGATTTTTTTTGAGATTATGTTTTTCGGGATTTTTGTGTCTCACCGAGATTTTTAAAGCCGATTGTCGAAATTTTTTCCATTAACTTAAGGCTATGTCACAAAGTATGCGTTGCGTCAACCTTGATTTGACAACTTAAATTCAAACACATTCAATGTCAGCTACCACAACGTTGCTTCGACCATCCGTCGTTACGTTTTTTACGTAATAAAGTATGGAGAAAGCAGAAAAATTCAACTCTATGAATTTTTGCGTTTCTGTGAACCTGGAATTGTGGGCTTCCGCTGTGGTTTTTGTTCTTGTTGGCATCTTCAATGGTTTTTAATCGTTTACTTTCCGAATGGTATACTTTCAACACGGTGGTAAATCAACGGGAACGTAGACAAAGCAAACGACAACGCAGCATGTGACATAGTCTTTAAATTGTTTGAAAGTTGGCTGTCGTATGCGGCCCTAAACTGCTGGTTTATCCTATACTTAGAGTAAAGATTTGGTCTTAATGTCCATTAATGGTACGTGCCGATTAACGTTGCAATGCTCATTTAAGCACTCTATGTTACACGTTGGTCGTGAAACGAGAAAGTGGTCATCGAGGTTGAGTCGGGCAACATGCAGGGTGCTTGGTAGTTTTTCCCACACAAGGTTATCAAAAAACTCAAATGTGATTAAGGAAAAAAAATATGGCAAACAAATAAGTCCACCATTCTAGAAGCCAACAGACCAGAACCTTATGAGAAACGAGATAGCACTTCAGATCCCCCCTAACCTCAGGCTTGGTGACATCTGGCCACCAAGCCTGAGGTTAGGGGCAGTGAAATGGACGAAGGCAAATAGGTTGGGCAATCTCAATTCCAATCGCACATATGAAATTGTCGATAATAGAAATCGATAATTCATAATACCCGACCGACGTAAATCTGCCCTTGCTACCTAAAAATATTTGTATAATTCCATGTCAAGATTACATTTTACAATTTCGAAGAGTCTGCTTATTGTTTTTTTCCCCCCAGCAGCCTTAGTTCAAATCAAAACTAACTAAACTTCAGCCCTTAGAATTTAACATTTTCTTTAAATCATCTTTCTCAATCACTTGTATTTAATCTCTCGATGTTTACAATTCAAAGGTCCAAAAACAACTATTACCTACCGTCAGAGTCAGTTATCCGTCTATTTGCTAAAAATCAACCAATTTTCTTCCGAGGTATTTTTCCACTGGAGGAGAAATTTCGATACCGAAATTCGAATTTCGTGTTCGAGCTGACTTAGATTTCCATGGGTGAGGGTGGCAATGGTTTTGTTCAGCGTTTTTTTTTTTTTTGCCTTTTATGCATTTTTTCTGAAAATCATTGTATTTCCCCGCCACATCACACAGTTATTTTATCAGATCGGTTGGTTTAAGCTGCTAACACGCAACCAAGCTCCAGGATATTATCCGGGTTTAAAATCCGTCTTGCCGAAGCAAGTTCTATTCGTGAAGTAGAATACGCGACTTGACTTGTAAGGGGATGGCGTTTCATCAAAAGCTATCTGGAATCTTCGTGTCTCTACTTAGAGTTTCGTCCTAAAATTAATCGCGTAATCTTGAAATTCACCAAAATTATATTTCTCAAACTCTGCTTCCAATTGAAGGTTTTAAAGCAATCGATGTGAGACAATCAAAAGTCGTTTTCTGATGTCAACAAAAAAACTTGGGTGGGAAAGTTCTTCTTATTTTGTAGGCTTTAAAATTCTGACTGTAAGAACAGATGTCGAGACGAGAGTAGAAAACAAGTATTTCGAGTCGTTGTCAGAAACTGAGTTTTCGAAGTGATCGAAGCTGACTTTGTTTTTTAGCTTGTTGTCAACTATATTTTTTAACATGGACATCGTTCAAAAAATATCGCTTATCGGTATATATATTGTACCTAGCAACGCAAAGTTCGTATGAAACCTCTGAAAACGGCCAAAAAATCTGCACTTCATGAGAGCACATTGACTTTTATTTTCGATATTTCTCTAAACACTCAATTCTGTTTATCTCAATATTTATTAAATACAATATTTATATTTATCGACCACCACAAACTTAAACTTACTCAAAGTGCAATTTGCATACATTTATCTGGACATGCATCGCAAGAACGAGTTCTGTTAACATCTGCTTCAAGGCGGCTTTCACTCTATGTCGGAAGGGACCTTAAGTTTGTTTAAGGCTTTTCTGCAAAAAAAGAAGTGTAAGAAAACATTTCTGTTGGCCATTATTCCGTTACCTTCAAATGTACTACCACCAGTTTAAAGCTGAGTCGAGTGCGTTAAGGACATCCCATACACCGAGTCGAGAAATAGCACAAGTCACCATTATACCCACATTCTCGTGCTGATCCTTTATTATTGAAACATTTCGAAATACAACAACTTGCCGGGTAATACACACGTAAGACGACAAACTACAATGCACCAAGGCGTCGACAGGTGGTCCATAAAAGTCCGTCTCGGAATTTTGCCTCAGAGACCAGTTTCGGTTTATTGTTGTTGAGGGAAATGTTCCATTCGCAAAAGGACATCCATTGTCATGTATGATGGTGTGTAGCAGGACGAACAATGAAAATGAGAAAAATATGAACTCTGCTCACATCATTATTTGAAGGTGTTTTTTCGCTTAGTTTTTTTCATCCCCATATCAACTGTCAAATTATAACGGGTGGCAACCATCATTTTGATTACTCTTACGGTAAGTATCACTTAATGCCGCACTTATTGGACAAATTGATGTGCAACTCGAAACACGCCAGAACAATTATAATCTTTCTCCCGGTGTGGCCTGACTTCCGTTTTAATATCGGGATTTTGCTTTACCGCCATCTGCCTTGGCATTTTTCCGGTATTAGATCCAATTAGAGTTGCCACCGTTCTTTTGCATATCAAAGGTGAGCACTCAGGTCTAGTTTGCACTTTATCATAAAGTGTCTATCTATTATGTCGGGTCTTCTGCCGACGCAAGAAGTAGGGGTCGTATTTGAGCGGGAAACAAATAGAATCGCCCACTTTGACGTATGAGCACTAGCAGCGCGGCGCGGCAAGTTGCCGATTGAGAAAGAAAGATAATTTTTTCAGGTATCCATTACAGCGATTAATTGCATGGGAACCAGCAACACAGAAATGTCAACAGATTCTTGAGTACGTGTGACTATAAATCTTGGCGGAGTTGAAATTTGCTCTTGTCGCCTCGCAGTTCTTGTTCGGTATTTGGTCGCTGTCACCTTGCAGGCAACAACAGTTTCTCTATGTGTGTGTGCGTTGACATTCACGAATTTTATTTTTCCATTAAAATAAATTATATGTTTGGGTATTTTGCCTGTCATTCGTGGTGCTAGATGCGTCGTCGCGTCGTCGTTTTGCATTGGGAAGTGGGATGTGATACATTGTGCACAACCATCAAGGCAAATTGGCGAGCGTGGGTCGGGGAGTTAATTTTAGGAACGCATTGACATTTGTAAGGGTAACAAACGCTTGAAGCTTAATGCCAAGAAACCTCGTTGATTGCATTGAGGGCGTTGTAGAGTTGAAAAATCAAAACAAGTTGTCGGTAGGTGATACTGATAAGCTTATAACTGACTCAATCTTGTTAATAGACCTAAATATCTTATTCTTCTGTATATGGCGGTACAGTTCAGGGTGAATCTGAACTATAATTCATTTTTAGTTACCCCCGTCCCTAGCTATCTGCTTGCCTAGCTAACTGCACTATAAATTGCACTATGAATTTGTGGAGGTCCATACGGATCTTCCGGATGAAGCGGAAGTCAGCTCAGTCAGTCATATAATGAAAAGATTTAGCAAATAATAATAAAAATAAGTTATAAATAATAAATAATAAATAAAATAATAAATAATAATAATACTAAAGAATAAATAATAAATAATAAATAATAGAAAAAGATAATAATAAAGAATAAATAATGCGTAATACCTAATATATACCAAACAACAAATAATAAATAATAAGTATTTTCAGGCATAAATCTCATTTTTACCTGTTTATGCAGCGGTTCCTTCACTCACTCACTGTGATACAACTTACCAGAGAGAACTACTTAGTAGAAGGGCTTAAACTTCTATTGATTGCTCTTAGGGTTTTCGATTCTCATTATTGAACCTTAAGTCTGCATACTGCTTGCGTTCGAAAATTCCAACCTCCAGCAGAATTTTTTTTTAATGCGATAAATCCCTTTTCAGGATTGTTTTAGAGCTGTATGCGAGAAAGCAGTAATTGTCCCAGTTTCGTATTCCACCGTTTCCTTTTTACAAGAGAAAGAGACATTGGATCACACATAATAGTCTTAAGATGAGACTTTACAGCTGTTAAGTCTCCTGCTTATGTGTGGCTCAAAACGCATGAGTTTGGTGGCTTATCAGGACTTGCTTATTAAGTCTTTGTCAGTTTACCTCTGAGACAGTCTGCACGTTATGTGACCTCCTTAAAGAACTGTCCAGGTTTTCGATGGCCACTTTCTATATTCAAGCTCTTTTGCATAATTCTTTTAATGAATACAATTTTCATAACACAATAATTTTCTCCTACGTCCGTCAAAAAAAAGTTAAAATAGTTGAGTTTTTATTCAAATGTTTTATTTCTCACTTTAAAAGTGAGGCTATTGCTTTACCCTTACATGCCTTCTCCATTAAAGCCACTTTTCCAAATTTAAGCTCAGGTATTTCAATTAATGTCCGCTCTAAGGAGTCCACATATCGAAACGTTTGTGCGAGATAAAACAACAATATCCCCCCCATATGGATCAGCCTTTGGTTCTCTGCACATTCCATGTGAGCAGCTATGCCACAAAAGCAATAACCGAAACGTAGTAGCAATATAAACGTATACCTACAACAACAATAACAACAACAAAAAAAACTTAAATTTACCATTGGCGAAGAATTTGCATATCTGTGCGGAATACCAATGAGCTGGGATATCAGTCTTTGTCAGGTATTTTGTCGAAAACAATGTAGAAAAACCGCACAGCCTATCAGAATACCGACAACCGCACCGAATGCTGTGTTTTTGTGCAATTCCTGCACCAGGGTTGGATATGGTCATCTCATCCATCTCGGGGTGAGAATGTGAATGCCTTCAGCTCTAAACACAAACATCATGTAAGGGGTGACACCAGAAATTAAATTACAATTCCACCAGACAGTATTTTTCTGCTTTCCAGATGCCGATAGAATGTGTAAACAATATGTCCTGTTTTTCCCCCTTTTTCATTGAAAAGCTTTAAAACAGTACTCATCAGGAACTCACATTAATGTGTTTTGTTTTTTTCTCGTCTCTTTTCAGACCAATAAGTCGAACTCCCGCCACCCAAGTGTCGTACCTTCAGAAGATTCCGACACTTCCGAGGCACTTCTCAAAGGAGGGCACCCTAGCCGGTTTGATCGGCTCCTCGACAAACATTGGACCACGTGGTACCAGCTGCGGATTGCCAAGTAGTTCATCAGCCAGCGCATTATATTCACCCGCGAGCTCGTTGTCACCCCCTCCTCCGTTGGGAAGCGGCCTGCCAACATCGCCACTTCCTATGCAGAGGCAATTCCATTCATCGACGAACCAATCGATGCCCACAACATCGAGCGCCCTAGGACTGCCATCAGTGACCGATCGTCTGCCACCGCCTGTGCCGCCCAATCTGCAAGCCCCGCCGGGTAGTTTTCCTCAGTTTCTTCCACATCATCAGCATCTAACGCATCATCATCATCAACTGCAACAGCAACAGCAGCAGCAACAACACCATCATCATCATCAGTTTCAGGCGCAACACCAGCCACACCACCTACCACCGCCAGGTGGCAAATTCGCAAGCTCTTCGCAAAATATCGCCAATCTCGCCGGCAGTGGCGGTATCATCAGTGGGGGAGGCAAAGCGTCAACATCGATCTCTTCGCCGTCGCCACCATCCTTGCTGCACCATCATCAGACGACTCATCCCAGCTATTTGGTTGGACAACAATTGGACATACAAAGGCACTCACAATCGGACGATGACAGCGGGTGCGCGCTCGAGGAGTACACCTGGGTACCACCTGGGCTCAGGCCGGACCAGGTAAGACATATAGATGATTTGCCCAGGCCCAGCGATGCCAAGTCATGCTGGTTCTTGTTGCATTGTAGCAGATAATTCATTAAATTGTACATTTCACGGTCTATGCTTGGGTGTCAGTCAGCGCGATCGGCCACTCTATGGCTGCGACTCTTGTCGGGATCGGGAGCCCTTCTCCCCATTGTACCGTCGCGTCGGTCGTCGTCGTCGTCTCGTAGTTTGTTCCAATTTAAATTTTCTTACATTTCATAGCTGAGAAGTCGGGACGCGCAGTCTTCATGAGGCGCATTCGAAAAAGCAATTATCTTGTAAGCAGCTGTTCTTTGTCAGATTATCTATTAGGTGCTTGAAAAACTTGAGAGGCTTCCCGCTCATCGCTTTATGAGTGCTAGAGTGTTTCTACTCTTAATTCATGAAATATTCATTTCTCATTAAGGTTCGCTTCAATTTATGCTCGAAGTTATTATTGGGTACATGCGTGCAGAGGGGAAATGAGATCGCATACTTTAGTCTGGTAGAAACCTGAAATACTTTGTAGCACACCTCACCAGCCGTGCTTAAAGGAAACCCATGCCTTATGCATTTAAGACTTCGATTCGCTACACCCGGCCCCTTTGAGAATCCGTTTATTCTATGTTGGAATCCGACTTAACATCAATGTTGCAGTTCAGCCAACGTCTTTGGGTCAATAATGTGTTCTCCTGGTATTATTAGTCACTAGATTATTTCAAAACGATGTGACAATCTTTTTTGTAGGTTTGAGCCTATGTGACTATACTGACTTGAGGGTCCACTAGGTTACTAATGGGCCACTTGTAGGGCTTAAGACTATGTGAAAATCATGCCTGATACATCTAGTGAAGCCGATTTAATTGCATAATAATTTATTCAATACAAAAAGACTGATCTTAACTGTATATGTCCAGCAGTACTTGCTTAAAAATTATGGTCAATTTTCAATCAAATTTGGCACAAAAGTGGACGTTCCCACATGATTCCCGGTTCCCATATATGGCAATGACAATTATTTCAGTATTTGTATGTGGGTACAAAACCCCTCTTTTTCTCCTTAGAGCTTTAAATTCAAATACTGTTTCACAATTAATACTTTTTCCAATACCTTTTTTCCAAAATCAGCCATTTGATTTAAACGTTTTGTAGTACCAGGCTCCCGGTATTGACGCCGGATGAAATAACACCGGAACTTTTATAGTTAAGTCGCCTTAGATTCGGTTAGGTTGAGTAGGGTTGTTAGCAGCCAAAGCCACCAGCTCGCATAGGCGTACTAGGGCCTTTAGCGTCACCCTTTAGGGACAACCTGTAAGGGATAAAAATGTTAGTATATATATGATACTTAGTTAGTTGAAGTATCCTGAGCTTCGAAGAGAAACTTGGCTCAGCCGGAGTCCCTGCTGTGCTTCACGATATTCGCCATCGGTATTCTGGCAAGCTCGTCCAGCTCCTTAAAGAAGAATTGTTCTAAAAGTTTAAAACATATTCTTCCGCTTCGGGGTCGTGACAGCCCCTGCAAATGTAGTTGGTGTTAATGATTCTTAATTTTGCTGAGTGTTTTCCTAACAGGTTGTGGCCTGTTATCACTCTTGTGGCTATGGCCAGTGATGGCCTTTTTAGTGCTATAAGCTTTTTTGACTTGTTGCTGTCTGTGGATGGCCATAACGCCTTTGTGTGGCCGCAACTGTGCAGATTATGCAGGCTAGCTCGTCTGCCTTTTCATTTTCAAACAATGCGGACATTATTCTGTCTGCTTACAGCCCTAAGTTCTGAGCGACAGAGTTCTACTACGCGAGATTTTACTGCTGGTTTTGCCAGGGCCTTGATGGCTGTTTGGCTGTCTACGTAAATGGAAATATCCTCCTGTGATAGTTCCAATACTATGACCTTTTCGGCGGCTATAAGTATTGCCAGAATTTCTGCCTGGAAGATACTGCAGGAGTTCAGCAGCCTTCTGCTGGTTAGGATACCGAGTTTCTCCGAGCATACACCTGCTCCAGTACCCTCACTTGATTTAGAGCCATGTGTAGATTGCTATCTCGGAGTGGAATGGTGTAGTCTTGTCTTCTCTGCTCGGAATGTGAATGGTGTAGTCTTGATTGAAGTCAAGATAAGGTATTATGTTGTGCCAGCACAGCAACCGAGTGTGTGTATGATTGAACTGTGTCCCGTAGATGTTGCAAAAGTGAGTCTTATTGCGCTTTTTGCAGCGCTTTCTTGAATAAACAGATCTATAAACGTTAGGTTTAGAATTGTCTCAAACCCCATGTTAGGATGGATCTCTGAGCACCTCATCATAAGCTATGGGTTCACCGGAGAGTGGTTGAGCTTCTTAAGATACGTGTTCATAACAAGAAGCCATATAAGTGAGCAGGTGAGAGCACTCCACCTTGCGGAGTTCCTCTGGTGGTAGACATCCTTTTTATACTGTCACATAGTTTAGATGATATTATTCGGTCTTTTAGCATTGCGACTATAAGGTAACAACTTTTAGCGCATTTTCAATAGCTTCGGTGGTTACATTGTTAAAGGCACCTTCTTTATCAAGAAACGGTGTATTCTTTAACTTGCAGTGAAGCTTCTATATTAAGAACTACGTCGTGTAACGCTGTCTCTACCGACCGAAAATATTGATTGAACTAAGTTTGCCGCGTATGTGAATGTCGAGAAGCCTCTCGAGAGTTTTTAGCAGAAAGTATGACAGGTTTATTAGGTCTGTAGTCTTTTGCCAGATGATGGCTGATCTTACCAAACTTAGGGATGAGGATTACATCAACCTCCGCCGCACGCCTTGGGCAAGTATCCATACATGAGACATTCACGGAAAATGTGTATTGGATGAAGTCGCCTTGAAATCACAAGCATTCATAAATGCATTCAATCCATTTAAGTCATTTGAGGTTACTAAAAGTATTCAATTCGTGGAAGTCTCTTAAAGTCTTTGAAGTCAGTGAACACATTCAATTTTTTGAAGTCACTTAAAGTCTTTTCAAGTACTTGAAGTCAGCTGAAATCTTTGAAGGTATTGAAGTTAGCGAACGAATTCAATATTTTGAAGTGACTGACTTCAAGAAGCACTTTCAGCTGACTAAAAAATTCTTTTGACTTCAAAAAACTGAGTGAAATTACTGACTTCAATCACACCAACCAATTGAATGCATTCAGTGACTTCAATGGACTTACTTCATTCTTGAACGAAAAGTCAAGCACGGATTTTGCTTTTCCCAAATCTGTCTGGCATATTTTCAAAAAATAAAGTGCTGCTAGTTTTTTTTTTTTTTTCAAAAATTGAAAACAAAATTTTTTGCGACGTTTTTTTTCCAAAATCCTGCGTAGATTCCGGGAGTCACTTTATGGCTTCAATATTTCGTATAAAACCCAAATAGGCCGATGATGTTTGGCAATGCGACCAAGACGAATCTGAAACGTGTTTGCGATTCCCGCTTAAGTCTATGAGGGATAACTGGCTTGAGGACTGGCGACTTCCTGGTCGGCATCTGTTAGATATGGGGTCAGCCGCAGCTTACGTTCAAATATTAAGTGGGCTGCAACTAAATACAAGTACTCTGCTGTTAATCCCTTTGCTTCCTAGTAGTTTCAAGGTGAAACCACTTCTTTATTATTGAATGAATTCGGATGATTTCCAGGATTTCTATAATAGAGAATTATCTGAACCTAATCGGACAAGCTCTTTCTGCGATATTAGGCTTTTCCTATGTAGCAAATAAAAGTTGTTTTATACTCTTTCACAGCATTGAAAATTTCTCTAGTTCCCTAGTGATTAGGTTGTGAGACCACTTTTGCACTACGCAAAAAAGTTTACAAAAAAATTTTTTTTTTTCATATTTCACATTCCATATGCAGGTCTTACTCAAATTTCATAAAAATATTCACATATTCGTAAAACTTGATATCCCCGGAAACAGACGGTTATACCATTGATTTCGCCCGTAAAGGCATAACACTTGCGGGAGGAAGCGTTGTTGTTTACGCAAAGTTTTAACGCTGCTTTTGTGTATACTCGGGAACCCTCAATCGTTTTCTCCACGTTATGCTTCAGCAATTTAAGGGTAATCATAACCCCTTGCTTGATAGCGAGGTCATTATAGACGAAAATTAGTTCACAATATGATTTAATGCACATTTTTGTTTTGTCGGAGTTCAAACTGTTCTGAATAGTTAAAACGTTGTTGCAAAATGTTCTTTCAAACGCTTGAAAATGTAAATAGGTAATCTTCAAGGCTTCTACCACGCCTATGACACATTCGAAAATGCTTTGTATTGAAGGCACAAAGTTATGGATGTTTTTCAAAAGTGCTTTTTTAGGATGAACTGTCCTATAAGACTATGATAGACTACTCTACTATAACTATGAACTATACACTATAAAAAAAAACTTTTTTTTCTTCAACATACTTAACTAGCGCCTAAGCTTGGCTATAGTGACCTTTACATTTCATATTTCTGTCTTAATAGCAATAAGCCACATAAAGGCACAACAGATCCCTTTTTAAAATAATTGTTGTAATTTTTATTAAACAAATAAATTTAATAACAACACCGGGCCGCTTTCAATTGGTACCTAAGGCTCGTTAGACCATGTCAATATCTTGATAAAGTTACTCAATTCATGAGGTTGAGCTATTTGGGGGATTAAGCCTTCGCGTGTATCCTTAGAGCTGAGTGAATCATCCCAATTGGTTACATTTGCAAAGCGTTAAGCTGACCTAGAAGTAAACACTCGAGTGGGCCGAAATCTAAAAGCTTTATGGCACGCAAATCCCAACTTTGCTTAGCTTGGTATACATCCAAGGCACTGAGATATAAGCAAGCAAAGTTTAAAATTCAGTTTTCCCCTCCTGACCTATAAATCGATTGGATTTTATATACTTCACCTTCAGCTGGAAATCGTGTCAAGTCTTGTGTTCCTTATGCTATGGCAAGGCAATTGGCATTAGAGAAATCTACTTGATTGCGTTTTCCTATACAGCCGCAATTTTTTCTGGTCTTCATGGTGGTTACTTCCTGTCATTAAATTCTTGTTTAAGCTTAACTTTGTTACGCTTCAAACATTGTACGAACTTTGCTGCCATAAAAACAGCACCCACCTAGTTCGCTAAACTTTTTAGTCCATGAACATCAAGTAGTAAAATTACAATCAGCCTCTTAAAAATTATTGCGAATTGATGACTAGTCTATTGGGCATTTGATTTTCGAATAATAAACAGGTAGTCACACGCTTTTTCTTTGTAAGGAGATGGTTGTTGGGAAACAGAGTTTGTTTCAAATAAGTTGGCTCAATTCAAAACTATAGTGGGCGGGTTACGATCCACTCAAGTAATCGCTTGGACCCAATCTCGTAATATGCACAAATTTAGTGCTTTTTATATACATATTTAGCTGTACTATATTGCTTAGTGTTTTATTTTTTAGTTGAAAATTTTCTTCAATAAAATTCTTTTTTTTTTGTACAAGCCGATGTCACTCACAGTTTAATATTTTTTAGTCGGCCTTAAAATGTTCGGCAAGCTCGGACGTTAGAACGAAATCGGAGTTTTCTCCACTTGTCTTATACACTTGTTTTTGGAAGTTTAGTTTCAATTCTCTGAATTTCATCTATGGACCATTATGTAACCTCCCAAGAAGTATATGACACAAGATGATGCTATTCCTGCTTTAAGCCTCATTTATTTTAGTTAACAGATTTAGATAAAAGATAACTAATTGCACTTGCTAAATTTTATTAAAACATATCAGAAAATTGGGACAAATTAGTGGACGTTGTAAGTATACACCGCAATAAATTCACAGTAAAGTGAAGGGAGCGGCCATGTTTAACCCATTATCTTATGCTTTGCGATTAAGCATACGATATTCGACGCCCTATCAATGTGACAAAGATAGTGTAATAACGTTCCTCTGCAGATGATTTTTTTAATTCTCAGTAAAACTAAATTGATACCATAAAGCTTAAAGAGAATTATTCGATTAATTTATGACAGCACAGGCATAAAAAAGATTGAAATTCATATTCATGCCTGGTGTATAAGAACAAATCTACTGACCGAGAAAGCATTTGCCTACTTGTAGCGCCAATGCGGCAGATTAATGTAATCGGATTAAATAGTACGAGCTTGTTGGACGAAGGCAACTTAAGCTTCCTTTTTTTCTAAAGTAGGTACAACCCAGTCCCCCATGCATGAGCTCGTGAGATTCGGCTTCGACATCAGCATAAGCCTGTGGGAATTCGAAAAACCGATGTACCAATGTACCTACATACTTTTATAAATGTCTCTTTTATGTTTCATGACAGACACAGTTTTGTCAAAGGCGAAATGTAAGTTTCTGTGGATTTAAAAGGCACTGATCTAATTCTGGATATTCCTTGATGCAGATACGCAAGCGTCATTATTTAGTTTCAGTTTTCAGATGCCGAGCGAAATATGTTTAGTAAAGTTCTTATACAGGACTTCTTGTTCAATAAGTATAGGTACTCAAGCACGTGAGATTATATACCATGTTTTCTTGGCTCGTACATTAACTACCTAAGATCTAACTCTAAAATTTCTTCTTCGTCTTCTTTATGTGGCGCTATAATTCGGGGTGAGCCTGGGCCTCAAAACAGCCTAATGTGGTCGATTTAAACCGGAAAAGTTTTTTGTTAAATCGTTTTCTCACTACATGTTATAAATTTTCTCTGTATCCGGCCAAGGTTATAGCTTCATCCGCATAAGAAAGAGTCCATGTCTCCCTCTTATGCTACAGTTATTATAAGCATTAGCCTATCCAAGTATTTGCGTTAGCGCGAGGAATACTTCTGTGCTTGATTTTAGATCGGTTAATTCATCAAACATGCTGCATGCTCTTGCTTGACTAACTTATAGAGGTGAGCTTGGCTATGCTCCTTACTCATCTTCCACTTCCTTGAACTATTTGGCTGACAATTCCATCGCTTTTAGCTTTTTTGCACTAAAAAAAAGGTAAATATATTCTTGTGTCTCGGCAAGTGCAAAAGAGAATGGTTATATTTCCTTGATTTATTTTTAACTATGCAAGGTTAGGTTAGGTTGAAGTGGCTGTCGGGTTCGAAGAACCCAACTCACTTAGACCTATGAAGGTCCATTGTGATACCACGCGGATCTGTAAAAATTGCCTACTCGTTGAACCATTTTGAGCTACTAATGCAGCTTAGGGGGTGTTTTGGGTCAGTCGTGCTAAGATCACTAAGATCATTATAGAAGAAAGCTCCAAGGTGAAGATTTCGGTTCTTAGAGAGCGTTGGGCATGTGCAGATAAGGTGGAGAGTGGTTTCTTCTTCCTCCTCATCCATGCAGCTCCTGCAAAAATCGTTAGAAAAGACACCAAGCCTTGTCGCGTGCTTGCCTATCAGACAGTGTCCTGTACTTACACCGATTGTAGCACTCATTTGCGATCTATTTAGAGCTATCCAACTCCTAGAGCGTGCAAGATCTAGCTAAGGCCAAATCTGTTTCGTTACTACACAGGTACTACCACTTGTCCATCTGAGATTTGTTTTTTCTATTGCATCCAGTTTTATCATGAGGTTGCATGTCGAAATTGGAATGCCTAAGGAGCCTTTATCAGGCGAGATTGAGAGAGTTGTTCCAAGTTTGGCGAGTTCGTCAGCCTTACAGTTGCCTGGCCACTTAACTATGCAAAGTGGCATTATATAAATCAACCAAGACCTTATCAAGCAGTGCCTATGTATATTAAATCTAAAATCATTGAACCAGCTTTGTGCCCTGAAACCAAAACGTTTAAAGAAATCGAATATTTTGATTTCGTGTTTGATATTATTAGCAACATTGATGAGTTTTAAGCCCAATCATTTTTGTGGTCGTCTGAAAAAATCACTAAGTTTTAAAGAAGATTTCACAGAAAACTTGCCTGTGTCATACCCGTTTGCACATGTCTCGTAAAGGATTTAAGCATGTTAAACTGTTACTTGTCCCATAATATAAGATGCAAAAACTAAGCCTTCAACAGACAATGAAATGCAAATTTTATTGCAAGGTCACTTCCCTTGACACCATCCATTCCTCCTAAGACTTAAATGCATCGCAAAAGGAACAAAGTAGGTATCTACATACCTTTGCGGGTCAATCTCTTTCCAGCGTGATCGTGAATTCAGCGGGATTCCTTTTGAAACGTGATGATAGCTTCAGATGGTTTGCATTAATTTTAGGATAAAATCGCAGCAGCTATAGCAGCGACTCTGATTTCATCGGCGACGCGTGTACAGCAACTGAATAGTATACCCTCCCTATAACCACCACTAAATGATTGCGGAAATGCTTACCAGTGGTATTCAAAGATTATTCCATTTGCAATGAAAAGGATGTCGTGAAAAGGCGCGAAATCAATCTTATGCCTTCAAGAGGTAGATTTAAATCGTTAATACGTGATAATGAACTTAAACTCAAGGACCATCAATTTTAACAACAAGAAACCTCTGACCATAATCAAACATTTAGAAGAACCTACAATAAAAACAAGTGAGTAAGGCAAGAGTTCGTCTATGACAAACTTCTATATACCCGACTCTATACATATACCGTGTACCAAATCTTAAATTTTTTTGTCTCGAATTCATGTATTATTTAAGTAGGCCACGCCCCGAAAAGTGTGTCTGGGCTGAAAATTAAAATCAATTTATTGTAATTTCGTTAGAATCATGACTAATGCTTCAAAACAGAGAATTTTTTTAGAAAAAAAAGTTTTTTCCTAAACACGCCCCTTAAAAGTGGGCGGAGCTCAAAACTTTGTATGGACCAAACCTAACAAAAAGTAATATCTTGAATATTTGTTATGGAATTTTTTTTTCAATTTGGAGTAAACTTTTCGAGAGATCGGGTTTTTGTAGGTCGATATTGTGGGCGGTCCAATTTTTGCCTTAGAGGTTTTGGGCCATTATAGCTCTATGCCAAAATTTGAGTTCCTACGCCTTGTCTAACTTGACCAAAAGGCATTTTGAAAGAAAATTTGAAATAGAGGTTACCCTACATTGAAGCCAGTAGTGGACGTGGCCCTTGGCGGATTAAACCAATTTAACCAATCACACCTTGTCTGTAAAAAATAAGAACGAAATTACACTCCAAGTTTGAGCGTCCTAGCTCAATTTTAAAGACCTAAAAACTTCACACATACAGACAGACGGACGGACGGACGGACATCGCTTAAGCGATTCACCTGCCGGTCTTGAGCATATATTTAAAAGGACTTAGGGGTCTACGGTGATTATTACACTGTGTAACAAACTATGCATTAAAATTAATATACCCTCGATCGGGTATAAAAAACGCTGCGTCAGGGCATCCTCCTGTCTTAACATGATTGTGTCTATGTGTTGCAACGTTTCAACCGCTTTGCTTTATGCAGAATGAGCCAAAAGATGATGTGGATGTTTTCTGTCAATAGCTGTCATTTTTTGACTTCCATTTCATTTATCTTTTTTACAAATGTCAATTACAATTCTTGGCAATTTTAGTCAGTAAGTCGTTAACCGCACGCAAAAAAAACATCAACACTTCTTTCTAATTCGACCTTATTATGAAAATTAGTAATCTACAAAAGCTCAATTGTGTTAATTGAGCATCAGTGAGTAACATCAACACTTCTTTCTAATTTGACCTTATTATGAAAATTAGTAATCTACAAAAGCTCAATTGTGTGAGTTCTAATGAGTTAGGAAAAATGCAATCAAATCTTTATCCTTCCATGTTTCAGTCATTTTTAGCTCGCATACCTAGATTTTTCTGTGTGTATTTCTAGGCAAGGACATGTCTACCAGAATCGAAGGTGAGGTCGTTTTAGCCAGTTTTTTCCTAGCATATTCCATCCCAAATCATATCGTTCAGACTTCTCCATCTCTTGTATCCTTTTGACAATCGCAAATTGTGGTTAAAATTGCGGAAACGAAAGACAACAACCCAGGGTAAGGACCTTCCTCTTCTGATGGTTCGCATATCCTTGGAGCAAGCTAAGATTTGAAACAATAAGTGCGCGAGAGTAATCGTTTCATTCAATTAACACAAACGAAAGTTGTTTATTCACGTATGTATGTATATGGCTGCGGTCATGGTGTGCGGTGAATAAAAACTGTAAAGTTGGCATCCTCAAGCTGGCCGCACGTGCGGTACGAGGAAACACCGTCGTCCGGCGGACCGAATGTGGTCATCGGTCGTTAAGGATGATACATGTGCGAATAAATTCAGGATTCTGTTTGATATGCAGCCGGGCAGGGATTAAAAACGTGATATACTGACATCCGGAAATGAATGTGGCATTCCGGTGGCAGTGTAGTGTAGGTACCTATAGCCTATCTCTGCCAGTCAAAGTTGTCTCTGTTTTTCTGTTTAAATCATTTATTTTTTTCACTTTGTTTAACTCTTCAAGCCGGAACAAAATTGTCACAGATTTCTTTTTGTTTTTGAACTGTTTTAAAAAAAAAGTCTCATGGGTCGTGATGATTTTTTTTTGTGGAACAAATACTGCACGGATGTGAACATTGAATGAATTTTTTATATCTGCACAACCAAAACTGGTTGAACCCAGTAAGGATGTCCTTTTGCGTGTAGACTGAGAGTTGTGGACTCATATTTTATTCAATGTGATGGGAAATAGATTACTGAAGATTTATATGGAATTTCCCGACAAGCTTTTGAATAAAAAACAAAATTTCTTTGGGTATGTTTTGAGCAATTCGTTTTTTTGATTTTTCTGACAGATTGTTGGGTACTAGTCTGACTTTTTGTGCATTTGGTGGTGATTGGACAGAAATAGTCCTTTTTGGCAGTCTGGTAGCGACGGAGTGGATGACTTGATAGATGGAAAATTAGATGAAATAGGAAGTTTTCAGCGTTTTTGTTAGTTTTCGAATACATATTCGGATAACCATAAATATGCTTATTGGGTGTTAAAATAAAATTCTAAAAAAAAGCTTTTAATGGCTTTTCACAGTCTTGAGAGAGCACGTTCCCCAATGTAATCCAAACACTTCGCGATAAGGGCTTGACATAAAAATCTTGCATAGAAACACCAAAACTTCCTTCCGCATGTGTCATGCCCTAACGTTTAAAAGCAATGGTTTTAACCAGCGGCAGCAGACTAGTAAATAAAAGCCCGCCTAGTATTTGAATGTTATCCGGGAAGGAAAGGAAGTGAAAGACGAAAACGCATTTTTGCATTGATCTGTCAGGCATAGGAATAGGTCGACCCCAACCCGTAGAACGGACACCAAACAGAAAGCCACTAATTTCGAAAAGACTCTTCTGGATTTTTTTTTTTTATTTAACTCAGACTTTGATTTGCATTGAGAGGTACAAAGAATTGACCGCCTCCTAGGCCAACTTCTTTGATCTGTCATAGCCCTGATATTTTCTGCCTCTATTCCAAAAGCCCTTTGTTACCGAACCGCATTCCCCATCGGTGCAGCCTGAAAAGAACGTTTCCATTAGCACCTTCAGCATTTTCTCGTATGACCCAATCCAGCCGCTATCAATCTCTCTTAGCGCGGATATCTTTATACGCGCTTTAAAGAGTACTTTTCTCAGCCGCGCCGCTCCGATGCAATTGCTTTGCGCAAATTCTTAGATGAATTTTCCTTAGCTTAACTAATCTAATTTTTGTGGATTTTTGGCCCTTTTCACACTTTTCACACATACCACGGCAGCCGGTAAACCGGTACCGGCTACCCGTTCGTTGGGAAAAAGTTCTTGAGGGCAAACGGGGCTAATTCGGTTTACAGGTGTGAAAGCACCCATAAGAATGTTCACCAAAAGACCGGATAGCGGGCCTTACGCTCCCACCTGTGCAATGGCTGTACGGGTAAAAGCAACAGTAACATCCAGCTACATCTATTTACTTATTCGAAGTATGCATGCTTATTAACCGATAGCTTAATTGGCTAAAGTAGGACTTGTGTTGGGTGAAGGTGTCAGGATCATTACCTGACGGTGAGCCAAAATATGTCTAGTACTTCAGCCTCACTTTTCGTAGATTCTCATTATAACTTTTATAGTTTTCTTAACACGATATGTTGGCAAAAAAATGAAAAATTGGTTTGACTTGGTGTTGTGTCCTTTGATCTCCAGAACAGTCCCAGTTCCATCTTGCGGGCTTAAAAGCCTGCTTGTTCTATCTGCAATATTAATGAACACGAAAAAGCTAAACACACAAACAGCAAAACCTTGGTGGTCTATGAGAAAGCCTATACTAGAAGTCAGCAGTCGATACCTCTCAGACATAGAAGGAAAGACGCTGACCTCTCGTTGATGTGCGGGCGCGGCCGTTTAGACATCATCCATCGCAGTCACACCACCAAGCCATGTGCTCAGGAGAAACTCAAGTATCAATAGCCAGACGTGTCAACAGGTGAGGGCAGACCCAGCTCCAATTCGAGCTCTGCAAACACATATTTTGAACTTTGTCTAGCAAGCTCATCTAGCAGAGATCCCATTTCCTTGGATAACAATGCGACCTGGGATCCAAACAAGATTCAGTATATTTAGCCCTTCGAAAAAGGTCAGTGTAATCTAAAGTTCGAGCGTTAGATCGGATGTAAGAGGGTTGCGCAGCACTTTTAGTGCGGCTTGGTTGCCCTTCAAACGTTTTCCGTTCAAAGACTCAAGCACAGCCCCATGTGCTGTCTTCAAGTCAAAATACGGTTTAACTCTTTGCTTAGCTCAGAGTTTGACCGAAGCCATTCAATTGGCTTAGGGAAGTCGACTTGGTAGTTTTGTTGCAAAAGGATTTCTGGTGTCGTTGAATCAGAGGTCAAATCCATTAGATAGGGGTCTTCCCTCTGCTCACAGCTGGATGCAGGATGCTTGATGCTGATGTCGGATTCTGAGTTCTTAATACTAGATGCCCAATGCTGGATGCTGGCATGTTGATGCTGAATGCTGGAGGCTGTATGCCGGTCTTTGATTCTGAATTCTGATGTTGATGCTGGCTCCAAAAGCTAGCCATATCTTCAAACCACATATTGTCTTCAGATTACACCCAATGATTAAAATATCAAGGGGTGATGGTTCATCAAATAAGCCACATGTTTAGCCAAAAGCGCCTCTATGCTGCCAGAAAGTGGAAGGTGCTTTTTCAGTTTTGGTTTCGTATTCAATATGCTTATGGCCCACAGATCTTTTCTGTATCAAGGATTACTCTCAAATATTGGGTTTCATCGGGTATCAGGATAGCGACACATTTAAGCATGAGCTGAGTCGGACCAGTTACCTTCCTCCTTCCCGTGAGGAGAACAACCGTAGTCTTAAGAGGATTCTGGGTTTGCTGGTCCCCAATTGGGCGCCTCCCCAGGTGACGGATAGGGGAAAGCTCACCAGATATGGCGGGTACCGGTATGGAAAATATCCGGAGTGAACCAAAACTAGCAAAAAACGATAAATCCAGGAGCGTCTGTCTCAGAATGAGCGGCTTACTGGTCGGCGTTTGTTATCCAGTTTGGGGTCGGCTGGATACGAAACCTTTTTCTCTTCCAACATACGCGAATAGAATTGAATATTGAAAACAATTAGATACATGCCAGATGTTTCTATTGAATAGTCTGCTGATTATAACATTGCTTTTCTCCGTAAAGGCATAACACTTGCGGGGGTAAGTTTTGGTTTTACTGTGCACAGTTTTTATGTTCTATATTGGCTCATCAGCGTTTGTGTTGGTGTTGAATACAGAACTACTTGTCTCTTCTATCCAAAAATTCCAAATTATAAAAAAAGAAAAAACAATACTGAAAGCCCATTCCTCACAATTTGCTTCAGCTTTGCCTTAAGTGCATTAGCTTTGCCTTAATCTTACGAGCAAGGTTTTGAAGCGCAGTTTCGTAGGATTTCCCCCGTTGAGAGCGTTTTGCATGTCAGACTAAGGATGCGATCGAAAAGGACCCTTCAACCCAAAGAAAGGCAGACTAAAATGGGTCTAACAGACAGACATTCCAGTTTTTGGTATGAACAAAACTTCAACCATACGCCAAAGGGTGAGTATACGTAAGCCAAGTCAAGGTTTGCATCAGTAAATATTATTTTCAGCTGACTTAAACCTAGTTTCGGCATAACTGAGCAAACTCTATCTTTATATTTGTAAGCATCATCCAGTCACCTCACCACTCTGAATGCAATATACCAGTTTACCTGGGTTCGATGGTTCTAAATTGCCCACGTAGCCGGTACCACTGAAAGGACTGACGTACATATGTAGTGAGATGTGAGATCCTGGGCAGTAAGTGAGTCGAGACGAAGGTCTCTGCCTCGGTTTAAGTTTAGGTAACATCAGGTTTGTGGATTAAAGCGAGTTTGCTTGGTCTGTTCCTATGATGGACTTTAAAAATCTCTGTCTTTAAAAATCTGATCTCTTCGCTCAATTTTTTTTATAAAAGCGTCATATTTCGATTTGCGAATAAATTTACTAAAAACTCTTTTGTTAGATATAAATTTTAGTTAGTTATTAGTCAGCTACTTCCAAAAGCTCCTTCCATGGTAAGGACGCAGCCCGCATTGCAAACTGCCTCTAAATTATTTACCAATCTTTCATGTAAGTTCCTGAAGAGCTACAATGCTCTCTGAGCATCTGATCTCAGTAAGACTTGAGTAAGTTGTGCTATAATGTAATAGAAGCTTTTGGAATTGACTTTTGCATGAGGTATTTCGGGCATTTGATAATTCAGACGACAAACTTGATGATTGTGAACACCGTAGTTGGGTGGGGGAGAATACCACCCTCCATCGCATCCTACATAATTTTGAACAAAAATATAAACCACTTTAAGGCCCAAATTTTTTTATGGACGTTTTGCAAGCAGAAAACTGGCATTTAGAAGCAAAGTCGATGGTTAAACGACTTTGGCAAGTTTATGATGGATTCTTTTGATAGCAAAGAGCCAATTCGCTCCTAGATTGAATCCATGTGGACTACTCTCCGCCATCTAGTTTATTCCACCCGATTACCCATTATGGTTATTTCTTTCTACTACCAGCGCGATTTAATTCCTGATTAAGTTTTTGCACACTTCATCTTGTCCACAGCTCTCGTAAAGGGTTCACATGCCCACAATCGGTTCCAGTCATTCACCTTCTAGATGAGTTTTCGAAAAGTTAATTCGCGGAATATTAACACGATCTAGAGCTAGACTATAACATGCGAGGACATTGCAATTCCATGCAATCGCATTTCCCAATCTATCTCAATTCTCACCTCTGATCCATGAAACGTCCTCATGCTGGTGCATATATAGATACACAAAGCCACATGGCCGCATCATGGTGTTTCAGTAACAAAACTATGCCACTCAGCTGGATGCCACGACACCGAGTGGAATCCCATTCAGTATGCAGTTCCTCGAAACACCTTCGAGTGCAGCCATGTATCCGCACCGTCCAAACACCAGCTCCTCTGCGAAATGCTAATTCCGACCTGTTGCAATCGAAGTTGATCTCGTAAGTCCTTCTTATGTTATGCATTAAGCTAATAGTCGTCATAAATTCCATAAATAACAGGATGCAAATGTGCGCGCGGAGGAAGCCTTTGTGCACCTGCGGTCAGGGCCAATTCCGCGCAGTTGATGCTCTTATTAATAACAGTTTTTATTGCGGCCATCACCCGCAGTTGTATATCTTAGGGTTAACCTCTCTCCTGTTTTTATCTCTTCCAGGTACGATTGTATTTCTCGCAGATACCCGATGACAAAGTGCCATACGTGAACAGTCCCGGAGAACAGTATCGAGTGCGACAATTGCTGCACCAGCTTCCGCCACATGATAATGAGGTAAGAATCACTCACTGGATGTTGTCGTGGGTATCACACAGCTCGGACATTGTCCATTTTTCGAGAGTCGGATACAGTTATGCGGTTTGGAAGTCAACACTCTTCTTGTCCCTATATCCACCGGTGATGCTGATGCGGTCAGCGCCAACGCGAAGTTGTTGCATAACAAGCCGGATCAAGTGATTTGCATATATGACCGTTGATGGGGACGCGGCTACCGTTTTGGGCCAACTCTAAGTGGGAAGTGCTAGAGTTACCCGCGCACTAGAGTAGAGTTGATTGACCATCACTAGCCGAATGGAGCACGAATGGGGCAAGAAGATACGATGACAGCTACGAGCATGGCATTGATCGGATTGCCCATTGAATGATCATTGTTTGTTGTCATTTTAGGTTCGTTACTGTCACTCACTGACCGACGAGGAGCGCAAGGAACTCCGGCTGTTCTCGTCGCAGAGGAAACGCGATGCACTTGGACGTGCCACCGTGCGACAGCTGATGACTGCCAGGCCGTGTGATGGGGTAAGTGTCCTTTCGGCATAAGTCAAATATTTACCGCATGCAAATTGAACTTTATGAGTAGCTAGACAAGTCGCCAAGTATGTTCTACATGGGTGCATTTATAAGCACAAGCGTCTGCGTTAATTAACACGAACGACTGCCGCCGCCGCCATCATGTTTGATCATGTTTGCGTTGTCATGTGTTCTTCTCTGGTATGGGGATTGCTTGAAGGGGACATTTAATTGATAGATGATTTTGTAATTCAGGACCTTGGGCATTTCAATAAATCTGTCCACACATAGGAGTGGCTTGTAGACGAAAGCCCACAATGCACAGGAAGTCAGGTGAATTGATTGCTGGAATGCGTTGGGATAAGCCAAAACGAATGCTCTTTTGATTGATTGTCATGTTGTTGACTTGTATTAAACAAGTAAGAGTCATCTTTTAAATGACTTGGAGCATTTTTTAAAACAAAACATTTAATCGCTTTGCATAAGGTTGATAGTGTGCTTATTACTGAGTAGTGTAAATCAACGTGGTATTCCTTTTTTCGTTAAGAACTCTGTCTGCGAAAACTGCCGATTAGCTCGCCCTATTCCATCATATCCTTGGGGTTTTCTGGACGTTGAAAAGTCTTACCAAGTAATAAACGTGGAGCAGTGTTAAGGGCTTAAGAGTAAAACGTAAAATCAGTGATTCTCTAGCTACCCGGTTCCGTCTTAAAAGATTTTGGCAGTGACTTTACACAGGTAGACTTAATTGTATACATAGCAGTACCAACCTAGTTTCTCAACTGTGTTGGTTTGTTATGTCGACTTTTTCGTATCCCATCAACGCAAATGGGACTAATTATCTAACAGATAAACCTTTTAATGAGCCCGTCAAGGATATCTTTATTCACAATAAGTACAAAACCAATTGTTGGGCGACTTATATTATGACCAGGATGAAACTGGGTAGATCTAACAGATAAAAATCTTGGATCGCTCGAAATAGGGCTTTTCTGGTCCAAGGCCTTTTTAAGTCCTGATGCTAGCAAAAGTATTCTACGTTATCAGGAGTAATAGCTCTTTTGCCACCTTAGGTTTATGAGTATCTTTAGATCCGTTGATATACTCATGTTGTTTTTGATAGTCTCAGATCTTAGCTTCACCAGAGATAAACGTTACCACCAGGAATCCGCTCAGTTTCCGACTCTTTTTATGATTTACCTGGTGCTTCTCAAAAAACTTATGGCAGTTAAACTAGCATAGACGCAGGCGTGCTGCAAAGGTGAATTCCTTGTTACGTTTTTCGTAAAAAAAAAACAAACGTGAATTACAAGCTGGACTTGTCCAAGTCGTTGAGTGGATGAAGTTAGGCAATTGATGCACTTTCTTAGCTTACCACACCAAAGTTTGCTTACTTACTTATAGGGTTTCCGACCCATGGAGGGTCTCTTTCTGGTTCATGGTAGCCTTTCAGACCAAGCGCTCTGGTATCTGCGATGGCTTGGTCCTTAAAACAGACAATTGGTCTTCCTCGTCGTCTTGAGCATGGGGGCTTGGGTTCGAAGACCCTCTTGGTTGCAGCATTGTTGTACATTCGCTCGATCGATGACCGAGCCAATGTTGTCTTCGTGCTTTGGCTTTTTGAACCACATCCACATCTTGGTACAGCACATAGAGTTCGCGGTTATTTCGTCTTTTTCATTCGCCCTCCTTGCACACAGGACCATAAATTCGCCGTAGATTCTTCCGCTCGAAAGATCCAAGCATCATTTCACCTTCTCTGCTTATCTTCTCTCGTATAACGAGAGTAACGATTTTGTAGAACTTACACTTTGCCTTTTGCGAGAGGAGTTTTAAACCCATTTGTTTTGCCAAACCGAAATAGCAGCGGTTTGCTAAGGTTATTCTTCGACGAATCTCCACTAGAGAATGGAAATATAATAAATAAGCCTGAAACAGGCCAAATGGGCCATTTTGTCCTTCACCAAAAAAGTCAAAAGTTCAGAGACAGATTTTCAACAACCACGACTAGTAGCTTCAGGGCAACATGTAGCTTCAGCCTGCAGATATAGGCCACATTTCCATCCTGCATACATAGAGGATCCATTTTAGGAGCACAGCAGAGATTACCCCAACTTCTGTTCGATTTCTAGACCACCATCCCTTCTAGATTATGACTTCTTTTATTATGGTCATTTACTGGAAATCCACATTCATAATGACGGATCAAAAATTAGGGTTAGCCCCCACCCCGCGTTTTCTCGGATGGGCCTAATCTATGCATCACTTTCCGCTTTCCTAATCATTGTAGTATGTTTTAAGCAAAAATCACGGCGATGAGCTTGTCAGGGCTTGAAAATAACGTTGATGCGATCTCTTAGTCAGCGCAGGTCAACATCCACCTACACTGTGTGCCTGGGCATGCCTGCATGCCTGGAACCTACAAGGCTGACGAACTATCGAACTTGGCACTTCTGTCTCTATCTTGCCTGGAAAAGGCTTCTTAGATATACCAATCCCCACATGTAAACTTATGCTTAAACTACAAAGAGAAAACCATGTACATAGTAATACCAACCTTCAAATGCCTGCCTCAAATTCTTTAAGCTTTAATAACTCTTCCGCATAGATCCGGCTGATTTCCGGCCTGCATTATTTTATTCACCTGAAGAACATCGGTCGGTTCTGGTTTATTCGTAAAGACCTGCGACTTGGTGGCCAATTCACGTCACCTTTGAAAGAGATAACCTTACCCTAAAATCGTTCGTATAAAATGTTATTCGTAGCATCCACGGTGTGGCACGTAGCGCCGTTCTGCTAAGACTATTATCGTCTATGACCATAATGTTTAGGAGGTCTTAGCCATCCATTAGGAGGTCTTAGCCATTGGCTAAGACCTCCTCACCTGCACAGCGTCGAAAAAGTACAGATCCGTAACGCCGATGCACGTCCCAAAATCCATACCAAGTGGCAACTTTTTGAGGTGTCATTTTCTCTTGGTGAATCTTGGAAACACAACCATTTATCAAAAATGCGCCCCGTCGCTAAAGACCAATTTGCGGTCAAAGTCGTGGTCCTCTTCCAAACACACTTCCCGCTGAGTTTAAGAACAGTCATCTATAGTCAAGGAATTTTAGCTCGTGGGTAAGTTGCATATTGTATACGGGCTCATGCTCAAGTCCCGATGCAAAATTTGCTATGTTAAAGTCTGCGAAAGGCCGAGTTCGTGTACACAGTAAGAACTCGACTCTCTCGAGCTCTGCTTTACTCTTTTACGGTTTATGGCTTCGTTCAAATATATAGTTTAAATGACTGATGAATTACTGCAGCACACACCGAAGCCTTAACGTGCGTTCAACCGACTCTGTTTTCTGTTTTTCTGGGTGTTCAAACGAGCTTCGAAGCTGAATCTCTTTTCTTCATTCAGCTCGAAGCCACTCACACAGCATAAAATATCTATTGTGGTCGCGCAAAGTTTGCCCTTACGCTTATCAACGCTTTTTAGTGATGTAACTCACCATCAGTCACTTAATAATAGCCAACAAGTTTGACAGATGTCGCTTAAAAAGCATGGCTGCACAGGCCTCCAAATCTACACGTGCCAATTGCAAAACTCTGTGTTCCGCGAGCAAGCAAGAACGGCCTTATTATTCTTATCATAGCTGTGAATGTGGTGTGCTGTGGTGCAGTGGTTTTTGTGTAGGACTGCTGTGCACGAGGTCCCGGGTTCGATTCCCAACCGGGGCAATGAAAGTTTTTTATGGTCCCACCTCCGCGAGGGTCTGGCAAGCCCTCTAAGATCATCATTTGAGAAACCTCAATTCACCGTTCGGAATCGGCCAAAAATTTGTGAACGTGTGATTGCCAATTAGTGTTTGTGAATCTCATCCTATAGTGACTTTGTCGAAAATTCCTACTCCAGCCGTAGTCCAGTGGCTAGTGCGTCGTACAACTGCGCGCAAGGTTCCGGGTTCGAATCCCGGCCAGGGCAATAAAAATTGTTTTTTATGGTGCCAACTCTACGAGTTGTAAGTAATGTTTTTCTAGCGCACCCCTCCTTTTGTTTCCATCAATACCCTTCTTCCCTGACACCCAGGCAATGCTATGAAACAAATTAGTTATAGTAAGGATAAAACCAGCTGATTCTGCCTTAAACTGTTTTTTTAAGACACACAGATGTTTTGCAACAGACTATTGCAATATCTCGCGCTCTTTGAATCAGTCTCTGAGCGTCGAATCTTTAACGTACAGCCTGAGGCATTTCAGTATACGTGCCATTTGTAACTTATAGATTTTCAAGTCATCATTGGGTGAAAGCCTTGTGTCTTACCGAAACTTAGTAACTTCTCGATGCAACAACGATTCGGTAACGATAGAAAATCGTAGATCTCTTCATGAATGTAAGAAAATAAAAACCACACAACGTCAACTCGTCAAAGATGAGGTCTTAATTCACTCCGAACTTCGCATTATTGACTTTAAAATCGGACCTCATTTTCCAGGAAGTTAGATTTTAGAGAAGGATTTTTTTGAAAAGGAGAACTATTCCTTTAACGTCAATTGCTGTGACAATGTTAGAAAGCATATTATTCGAGGAGCGAATAAAACCGAATTCTCCTTTCTCCTTACAGAACTGAAAAGTGCGGTTGAAATACACCGACAATAGCACTTCGAAGGCACACAACTACAATCCTTTTAATCTTTTCAAGTTCTCGCACGAATAATCAACACAACTCGAACTGCGTCTGCTCAATTTAGCATCTGTTTACTTTTCAATTTGATGCTTAAAAACCAAAAAAGAACGCCCCACAATATCCTCCAATGCAAATGACATGACAACTCCTTAAACTCACACAGCCAAACAATGTCTCTCTGTTAAGCGTCTTCAGACAACAAACCATCAAAGAAGAACTTCAAATAGCACAAATATTTACTGAACACCCATCGACTTGAGACTTATTCTCCTTTGTGCGCTCTAAGTTTCATTCTGTATCGGTTTCAAAGGACGCACACGTCACACGATATCCTATGCAAACAACTGTAACCAGACATCGCGTATGTTCAACCACCCATCGTCATTCACCCAAGCCACGATGTAATTACATCCTTCAATACCGACTACACAAATGTCCTCCTCGTACACGACATTCCCTTTTTAACTCTGGAGACGCTCGAGTTTAAAATAAACTTCTAACAGCACTGAGCACTTTCGACACTTTGTCGCAACTTGAAGAGTTTCAAAGATTTATATTGCACTTCCCAACCCCCTTCGCGGCACATGAATCCTTTGATTTTTATTATCATTGCCATCCTTAAGACTAATGTATACCTACGTCGCTTTTCTCCCTTATTATGTAGATGTAGGGATATCCTTAAAGGAATGATTTACTCAAACCAAACTTTACGTTCTTCTTTGCAGTGTGACGATCCTATATCCACCGGTGACATTGCTGTGTTTGCCTCACGTCTTGGCCCGAATGCGTCGTGGCACCCAGGATGCTTCTTTTGCTGCATATGTCGAGAACTTCTAGTCGACCTCATTTATTTCCATCGTGATGGACGAGTGTACTGCGGACGACACCATGCAGAAACACTAAAGCCAAGATGTTCAGCCTGCGATGAGGTAAGTCACCACCCACACACGAAACCCCGAAACCTCGTTCCCAGCATTAAAATGCAATATTCCAAACTCTCGTCCAATAGATCATCCTGGCCGATGAGTGCACCGAAGCCGAAGGACGTGCCTGGCATATGAATCACTTCGCCTGCTTCGAGTGCGAGAAACAGTTGGGTGGCCAAAGATACATAATGCGAGAAGGCAAGCCGTACTGCCTGCAATGCTTCGACTCCATGTTTGCGGAGTACTGTGACTACTGTGGCGAGGCAATTGGTGTGGATCAGGGCCAAATGAGTCATGACGGGCAGCATTGGCACGCCACAGATGAATGTTTCTCGTGCAACACTTGTCGCTGTTCACTGCTCGGCAGGGCGTTTCTGCCACGACGCGGCGCGATTTATTGCTCCATCGCTTGCAGCAAAGGCGAGCCACCAACACCATCGGACAGCTCCGGAACCGGGATGTACCCGCCTGCAACACAACGTGTCAGACCGCAAGCTCGCTTGCCCAGTGCAGAAACGAATACACCACCGCTGTCACCACAACTGCAGCAGACTACGTTGCACATGCAGCCACCCCTCGACAACCAGACCATGTACCAGCTACGCAGTCAACCGGTGATGGCTGGCAGCCCAATGTTTGAGCGCAAATCCCAACAAGCACCATACGCGCTGTCTCCTGACACCAAGGACGAACAGTGCACGGCCGATTTCACCGACTTCTCGGGCGGTGGGCCATCCAGCTCCTCGCACAACATGACCCCGCTTACCTCGCCGGGCGAGTACCAACAGAGTGTGCCACCAAATCCAGCCAGCAGTGACACCGGGCCGTACAACTTTACCGAAATGAGTCTAAATCTTGACACCTGGAATCCCAAACACAAAGACAATAGTACAAATAGCTATAGCCTCTCACAGCACATTCGCAACAAAATGGACACTTCCCTCACATCCAGCATGCCAGAGCTGTCCAATAATCCCGCACCAGCTTCGTCGGAGCCCATGTTCAGCGAAATCCCCTCATCGATAGCATCGCCGTCCGAGGTGCCAGAGCTCCCCACACCAAATCTCTCCGTAGCATCAACGGCAGCCCTGCCCGACATAATGGGTGTGCAAACTACCCCCGAGGGCGAATTCCAATCCACCAGTCCGCCACTGAATTCATCGCTTTCGCCGACTACTCCCTCGGCTCCGCGTCCCGAGAAGAAGAAGGGCGTTCGCTTCAAGGGTATTCCCGATACACTGCCCCGATCCAGGAGTTATTCGGGTAATGGCGCTGGCACTGGCCGCAGTAGCCACAGCAGCAGCAGCAGTCACCACAGCGGTGGCGGTAGCTCGCGACGCCGTCGTCGCAGAAAATCATCCTGCAAGAGCGGCTGTTCATCATCCTCGTCGCATTCTAATCGGCACGGCAGCAAGGAGTTCCAACAACACTCATTATCGTCATCGTTTCAGGGTAACACGACGTCGCAGCATCGCGCTGATGAATCTGACGCCTCGAGCGTTTGTTCGACATGCTCGTCGAGCTCGTCCAGTTCCGAGGACTACCTGTACCAATTGCCCCAGAGGCGTCACTACGGTGGCGTGCGTGTCAGCTACGTGCCCAACGATGCCATTGCGTACGATCGCAAACGCAAGCCCTCCGATCTGGGCGCAGACAGGGACAAGAACTGTATCATTTCGTGACGTTATTTAATTGCTCCATATCCATCTCATGCTTGTCTGGTGCCGGCACAGTGCAGGCTCCACAAAAAGCTGTTGTACTCTAGTGGCGGCGGTAGTGGCCCTGCGTCTGCCGCATAATTAAGTCGATGTGATTCTCCCCTGTTCGGGGCCTCAGCCTTTGGGGCTTTAATGGCGAGATAATGTCCGCAACAAATCGTTTAACGAGAAGTATTCAAAGCAAAACAAAGAAGTAAGATATTTTTATCCTGTAAATAGAAATCTAAAGAAAAAATATGAAGTATGTATACAAAGATTAAAATATATATTTATACAACAGAAAAATAAAAAAAAACAAGTGAACGCAATGCAATTAACAACCAATCACACACTTACACACAAATTCTAAACACACTTACCTATATACGTTTTTGGTATATTTTTTATAGCGCAATAGATTATTAAAAAAATACAAAAAAAAACTATTTTTAACATTAGAACTAAGGCATCAACCAATAAACAGTGTTTGAGATTTTAAATAACAAGTTTTGTCTTATTTATTTGAGGCTTTTTTTGGACTGAATTTTTACTGGAATTTCAGATTTTCCTTTTGGAAAAGTAAGTATCGGCGGCGGGTAAGCAATGGCTAAATATTTGTCGTCTTAAGGACATGCAAGGGACATGGAACAGAAACATAGATAAAACGTAGGTCTGCAAAAGATCAACAAGATACTGAAAACCGCTTGTACCTAGCTGGCACCGTTTCGGATATATCGACGTAAGTATCAGCTTAAGCAGGAAGCAATTTAGTACTTTTCATACGGATAACTGTTTCTCTAAGAGTTTTTGGTACACAACATGCCGCAGGACTCTGAAATGTCCTTGGCCTATGGATTCTCTTCAAAATCGCTGAAGACTATATACACGTAAATCTCATAGTTTCGGAGATATTTGAGAAAGAATATCCTCTTGCACGCACATGTATTGTTTTCTCGAGAAAAAGTGACGTCATTTTCCGATTTTTCGACATCAACTTTTTGGGTCCTAATTTCGGTAAATCTCGCATTTTTGGGTCAATGTAGACAATTTTGGTACCGTATTTTGCATAACCGCGCTCTACCATTTCCAACTCCAAAACGGTGCTAGTTAGGTACAAGCGGTTTCCAGGATCTTGAGGTCCTTTTTCAGGGCTACCTAAGTTTTGGATTTTAATAAAAAAAATCGTACAATTTCATGTCATAAATTATGATAAAGTGTCAAGGAAATAGGAGCATCTATTTGTGCCTTTATTATCCTTACGGTGTCCTTGACTAATTCGGCGATGAATGTGGTTGCATAACCGTGCTCTACCCTTTCTAACGGTACCAAAATTGTCTACGTAGACCCATAAATGCAAGATTTACCGAAATTAGGACCCAAAAAGTTGATGTCGAAAAACCGGAAAATGACGTCACTTTTTCTCGTGAAAACAATACATGTGGGCGCAAAAGGATATTCTTTCTCAAATATCTCCGAAACTATGAGAGATACGCGGATATAGTCTTCAGCGATTTTGAAGAGCATCCTTACGCCAAGGATATTATAGAGTCCTGAGGTATGTTGTGTACCAAAAACTCTGAGAGAAACAGTTATCCGTGTGAAAAGTACTAAATTGACCACTGCTTTAGCTGATACTTACGTCGATATCTCCGAAACGGTGCTAGGTAGGTACAAGCGGTTTTCAGGACCTGGAGGTCCTTTTTCAGGGCTACCTAAGTTTTGAATTTTAATACAAAATTCGCAAAACTTCATTTCATAAATTATCATAAAGTATCAAGCAAATAGGAGCATCTATTTGTGCCCTTATTATCCTTACGGTGTCCTTGACTAATTCCGCGATGAGTGTGGTTGCATAACCGTGCTCTACCCTTTCTAACGGTACCAAAATTGTCTACGTAGACCCATAAATGCGAGATTTACCGAAATTAGGACCCAAAAAGTTGATGTCGAAAAATCGGAAAATGACGTCACTTTTTCTCGTGAAAACAATACATGTGGGTGCAAGAGGATATTCTTTCTCAAATATCTCCGAAACTATGAGAGATACGTGGATATAGTCTTCAGCGATTTTGAAGAGAATCCTTAGGCCAAGGACATTTTAGAGTCCTGCGGCATGTTGTGTACCAAGAACTCTGAGAGAAACAGTTATCCGTATGAAAAGTACTAAATTGACCACTGCTTTAGCTGATACTTACATCGATATCTCCGAAACGGTGCTAGGTAGGTACAAGCGGTTTTCAGGACCTGGAGGTCCTTTTTCAGGACTACCTAAGTTTTGAATTTTAATACAAAATTCGCAAAACTTCATTTCATAAATTATCATAAAGTATCAAGCAAATAGGAGCATCTATTTGTGCCCTTATTATCCTTACGGTGTCCTTGACTAATTCCGCGATGAGTGTGGTTGCATAACCGTGCTCTACCCTTTCTAACGGTACCAAAATTGTCTACGTAGACCCATAAATGCGAGATTTACCGAAATTAGGACCCAAAAAGTTGATGTCGAAAAATCGGAAAATGACGTCACTTTTTCTCGTGAAAACAATACATGTGGGTGCAAGAGGATATTCTTTCTCAAATATCTCCGAAACTATGAGAGATACGTGGATATAGTCTTCAGCGATTTTGAAGAGAATCCTTAGGCCAAGGACATTTTAGAGTCCTGCGGCATGTTGTGTACCAAAAACTCTGAGAGAAACAGTTATCCGTATGAAAAGTACTAAATTGACCACTGCTTTAGCTGATACTTACGTCGATATCTCCGAAACGGTGCTAGGTAGGTACAAGCGGTTTTCAGGACCTGGAGGTCCTTTTTCAGGACTACCTAAGTTTTGGATTTTAATAAAAAAAATCGTACAATTTCATGTCATAAATTATCATAAAGTGTCAAGGAAATAGGAGCATCTATTTGTGCCTTTATTATCCTTACGGTGTCCTTGACTAATTCCGCGATGAGTGTGGTTGCATAACCGTGCTCTACCCTTTCCAACGGTACCAAAATTGTCTACATAGACCCATAAATGCAAGATTTACCGAAATTAGGACCCAAAAAGTTGATGTCGAAAAATCGGAAAATGACGTCACTTTTTCTCGTGAAAACAATACATGTGGGTGCAAGAGGATATTCTCTCTCAAATATCTCCGAAACTATGAGAGATACGTGGATATATCCTTCAGCGATTTTGAAGAGAATCCTTAGGCCAAGGACATTTTAGGGTCCTACGGCATGTTGTGTACCAAAAACTCTGAGAGAAACAGTTATCCGTATGAAAAGTACTAAATTGACCACTGCTTTTGCTGATACTTACGTCGATATCTCCGAAACGGTGCTAGGTAGGTACAAGCGGTTTTCAGGACCTGGAGGTCCTTTTTCAGGGCTACCTAAGTTTTGGATTTTAATAAAAAAAATCGTACAATTTCATGTCATAAATTATGATAAAGTGTCAAGGAAATAGGAGCATCTATTTGTGCCTTTATTATCCTTACGGTGTCCTTGACTAATTCGACGATGAATGTGGTTGCATAACCGTGCTCTACCCTTTCCAACGGTACCAAAATTGTCTACATAGACCCATAAATGCAAGATTTACCGAAATTAGGACCCAAAAAGTTGATGTCGAAAAATCGGAAAATGACGTCACTTTTTCTCGTGAAAACAATACATGTGGGTGCAAGAGGATATTCTTTCTCAAATATCTCCGAAACTATGAGAGATACGTGGATATATCCTTCAGCGATTTTGAAGAGAATCCTTAGGCCAAGGACATTTTAGAGTCCTGCGGCATGTTGTGTACCAAAAACTCTGAGAGAAACAGTTATCCGTATGAAAAGTACTAAATTGACCACTGCTTTAGCTGATACTTACGTCGATATCTCCGAAACGGTGCTAGGTAGGTACAAGCGGTTTTCAGGACCTGGAGGTCCTTTTTCAGGGCTACCTAAGTTTTGGATTTTAATAAAAAAAATCGTACAATTTCATGTCATAAATTATGATAAAGTGTCAAGGAAATAGGAGCATCTATTTGTGCCTTTATTATCCTTACGGTGTCCTTGACTAATTCGGCGATGAATGTGGTTGCATAACCGTGCTCTACCCTTTCTAACGGTACCAAAATTGTCTACGTAGACCCATAAATGCAAGATTTACCGAAATTAGGACCCAAAAAGTTGATGTCGAAAAACCGGAAAATGACGTCACTTTTTCTCGTGAAAACAATACATGTGGGCGCAAAAGGATATTCTTTCTCAAATATCTCCGAAACTATGAGAGATACGCGGATATAGTCTTCAGCGATTTTGAAGAGCATCCTTACGCCAAGGATATTATAGAGTCCTGAGGTATGTTGTGTACCAAAAACTCTGAGAGAAACAGTTATCCGTGTGAAAAGTACTAAATTGACCACTGCTTTAGCTGATACTTACGTCGATATCTCCGAAACGGTGCTAGGTAGGTACAAGCGGTTTTCAGGACCTGGAGGTCCTTTTTCAGGGCTACCTAAGTTTTGAATTTTAATACAAAATTCGCAAAACTTCATTTCATAAATTATCATAAAGTATCAAGCAAATAGGAGCATCTATTTGTGCCCTTATTATCCTTACGGTGTCCTTGACTAATTCCGCGATGAGTGTGGTTGCATAACCGTGCTCTACCCTTTCTAACGGTACCAAAATTGTCTACGTAGACCCATAAATGCGAGATTTACCGAAATTAGGACCCAAAAAGTTGATGTCGAAAAATCGGAAAATGACGTCACTTTTTCTCGTGAAAACAATACATGTGGGTGCAAGAGGATATTCTTTCTCAAATATCTCCGAAACTATGAGAGATACGTGGATATAGTCTTCAGCGATTTTGAAGAGAATCCTTAGGCCAAGGACATTTTAGAGTCCTGCGGCATGTTGTGTACCAAGAACTCTGAGAGAAACAGTTATCCGTATGAAAAGTACTAAATTGACCACTGCTTTAGCTGATACTTACATCGATATCTCCGAAACGGTGCTAGGTAGGTACAAGCGGTTTTCAGGACCTGGAGGTCCTTTTTCAGGGCTACCTAAGTTTTGAATTTTAATACAAAATTCGCAAAACTTCATTTCATAAATTATCATAAAGTATCAAGCAAATAGGAGCATCTATTTGTGCCCTTATTATCCTTACGGTGTCCTTGACTAATTCCGCGATGAGTGTGGTTGCATAACCGTGCTCTACCCTTTCTAACGGTACCAAAATTGTCTACGTAGACCCATAAATGCGAGATTTACCGAAATTAGGACCCAAAAAGTTGATGTCGAAAAATCGGAAAATGACGTCACTTTTTCTCGTGAAAACAATACATGTGGGTGCAAGAGGATATTCTTTCTCAAATATCTCCGAAACTATGAGAGATACGTGGATATAGTCTTCAGCGATTTTGAAGAGAATCCTTAGGCCAAGGACATTTTAGAGTCCTGCGGCATGTTGTGTACCAAAAACTCTGAGAGAAACAGTTATCCGTATGAAAAGTACTAAATTGACCACTGCTTTTGCTGATACTTACGTCGATATCTCCGAAACGGTGCTAGGTAGGTACAAGCGGTTTTCAGGACCTGGAGGTCCTTTTTCAGGGCTACCTAAGTTTTGAATTTTAATACAAAATTCGCAAAACTTCATTTCATAAATTATCACAAAGTATCAAGCAAATAGGAGCATCTATTTGTGCCCTTATTATCCTTACGGTGCCCTTGACTAATTCCGCGATGAGTGTGGTTGCATAACCGTGCTCTACCCTTTCTAACGGTACCAAAATTGTCTACGTAGACCCATAAATGCGAGATTTACCGAAATTAGGACCCAAAAAGTTGATGTCGAAAAATCGGAAAATGACGTCACTTTTTCTCGTGAAAACAATACATGTGGGTGCAAGAGGATATTCTTTCTCAAATATCTCCGAAACTATGAGAGATACGCGGATATAGTCTTCAGCGATTTTGGAGAGCATCCTTACGCCAAGGATATTATAGAGTCCTGAGGTATGTTGTGTACCAAAAACTCTGAGAGAAACAGTTATCCGTGTGAAAAGTACTAAATTGACCACTGCTTTAGCTGATACTTACGTCGATATCTCCGAAACGGTGCTAGGTAGGTACAAGCGGTTTTCAGGACCTGGAGGTCCTTTTTCAGGGCTACCTAAGTTTTGAATTTTAATACAAAATTCGCAAAACTTCATTTCATAAATTATCACAAAGTATCAAGCAAATAGGAGCATCTATTTGTGCCCTTATTATCCTTACGGTGCCCTTGACTAATTCCGCGATGAGTGTGGTTGCATAACCGTGCTCTACCCTTTCTAACGGTACCAAAATTGTCTACGTAGACCCATAAATGCGAGATTTACCGAAATTAGGACCCAAAAAGTTGATGTCGAAAAATCGGAAAATGACGTCACTTTTTCTCGTGAAAACAATACATGTGGGCGCAAAAGGATATTCTTTCTCAAATATCTCCGAAACTATGAGAGATACGTGGATATAGTCTTCAGCGATTTTGAAGAGAATCCTTAGGCCAAGGACATTTTAGAGTCCTGCGGCATGTTGTGTACCAAAAACTCTGAGAGAAACAGTTATCCGTATGAAAAGTACTAAATTGACCACTGCTTTAGCTGATACTTACGTCGATATCTCCGAAACGGTGCTAGGTAGGTACAAGCGGTTTTCAGGACCTGGAGGTCCTTTTTCAGGACTACCTAAGTTTTGGATTTTAATAAAAAAAATCGTACAATTTCATGTCATAAATTATCATAAAGTGTCAAAGAAATAGGAGCATCTATTTGTGCCTTTATTATCCTTACGGTGTCCTTGACTAATTCGACGATGAATGTGGTTGCATAACCGTGCTCTACCCCTTCCAACGGTACCAAAATTGTCTACATAGACCCATAAATGCAAGATTTACCGAAATTAGGACCCAAAAAGTTGATGTCGAAAAATCGGAAAATGACGTCACTTTTTCTCGTGAAAACAATACATGTGGGTGCAAGAGGATATTCTTTCTCAAATATCTCCGAAACTATGAGAGATACGTGGATATATCCTTCAGCGATTTTGAAGAGAATCCTTAGGCCAAGGACATTTTAGAGTCCTGCGGCATGTTGTGTACCAAAAACTCTGAGAGAAACAGTTATCCGTATGAAAAGTACTAAATTGACCACTGCTTTTGCTGATACTTACGTCGATATCTCCGAAACGGTGCTAGGTAGGCACAAGCGGTTTTCAGGACCTGGAGGTCCTTTTTCAGGGCTACCTAAGTTTTGGATTTTAATAAAAAAATCGTACAATTTCATGTCATAAATTATCATAAAGTATCAAGCAAATAGGAGCATCTATTTGTGCCTTTATTATCCTTACGGTGTCCTTGACTAATTCCGCGATGAGTGTGGTTGCATAACCGTGCTCTACCCTTTCTAACGGTACCAAAATTGTCTACGTAGACCCATAAATGCGAGATTTACCGAAATTAGGACCCAAAAAGTTGATGTCGAAAAATCGGAAAATGACGTCACTTTTTCTCGTGAAAACAATACATGTGGTTGCAAGAGGATATTCTTTCTCAAATATCTCCGAAACTATGAGAGATACGTGGATATAGTCTTCAGCGATTTTGAAGAGAATCCTTAGGCCAAGGACATTTTAGAGTCCTGCGGCATGTTGTGTACCAAAAACTCTGAGAGAAACAGTTATCCGTATGAAAAGTACTAAATTGACCACTGCTTTTGCTGATACTTACGTCGATATCTCCGAAACGGTGCTAGGTAGGTACAAGCGGTTTTCAGGACCTGGAGGTCCTTTTTCAGGGCTACCTAAGTTTTGGATTTTAATAAAAAAAATCGTACAATTTCATGTCATAAATTATGATAAAGTGTCAAGGAAATAGGAGCATCTATTTGTGCCTTTATTATCCTTACGGTGTCCTTGACTAATTCCGCGATGAGTATGGTTGCATAACCGTGCTCTACCCTTTCTAACGGTACCAAAATTGTCTACGTAGACCCATAAATGCGAGATTTACCGAAATTAGGACCCAAAAAGTTGATGTCGAAAAATCGGAAAATGACGTCACTTTTTCTCGTGAAAACAATACATGTGGTTGCAAGAGGATATTCTTTCTCAAATATCTCCGAAACTATGAGAGATACGTGGATATAGTCTTCAGCGATTTTGAAGAGAATCCTTAGGCCAAGGACATTTTAGAGTCCTGCGGCATGTTGTGTACCAAAAACTCTGAGAGAAACAGTTATCCGTATGAAAAGTACTAAATTGACCACTGCTTTAGCTGATACTTACATCGATATCTCCGAAACGGTGCTAGGTAGGTACAAGCGGTTTTCAGGACCTGGAGGTCCTTTTTCAGGGCTACCTAAGTTTTGGATTTTAATAAAAAAAATCGTACAATTTCATGTCATAAATTATGATAAAGTGTCAAGGAAATAGGAGCATCTATTTGTGCCTTTATTATCCTTACGGTGTCCTTGACTAATTCGGCGATGAATGTGGTTGCATAACCGTGCTCTACCCTTTCTAACGGTACCAAAATTGTCTACGTAGACCCATAAATGCAAGATTTACCGAAATTAGGACCCAAAAAGTTGATGTCGAAAAACCGGAAAATGACGTCACTTTTTCTCGTGAAAACAATACATGTGGGCGCAAAAGGATATTCTTTCTCAAATATCTCCGAAACTATGAGAGATACGCGGATATAGTCTTCAGCGATTTTGAAGAGCATCCTTACGCCAAGGATATTATAGAGTCCTAAGGTATGTTGTGTACCAAAAACTCTGAGAGAAACAGTTATCCGTGTGAAAAGTACTAAATTGACCACTGCTTTAGCTGATACTTACGTCGATATCTCCGAAACGGTGCTAGGTAGGTACAAGCGGTTTTCAGGACCTGGAGGTCCTTTTTCAGGGCTACCTAAGTTTTGAATTTTAATACAAAATTCGCAAAACTTCATTTCATAAATTATCATAAAGTATCAAGCAAATAGGAGCATCTATTTGTGCCCTTATTATCCTTACGGTGTCCTTGACTAATTCCGCGATGAGTGTGGTTGCATAACCGTGCTCTACCCTTTCTAACGGTACCAAAATTGTCTACGTAGACCCATAAATGCGAGATTTACCGAAATAAGGACCCAAAAAGTTGATGTCGAAAAATCGGAAAATGACGTCACTTTTTCTCGTGAAAACAATACATGTGGGTGCAAGAGGATATTCTTTCTCAAATATCTCCGAAACTATGAGAGATACGTGGATATAGTCTTCAGCGATTTTGAAGAGAATCCTTAGGCCAAGGACATTTTAGAGTCCTGCGGCATGTTGTGTACCAAGAACTCTGAGAGAAACAGTTATCCGTATGAAAAGTACTAAATTGACCACTGCTTTAGCTGATACTTACATCGATATCTCCGAAACGGTGCTAGGTAGGTACAAGCGGTTTTCAGGACCTGGAGGTCCTTTTTCAGGGCTACCTAAGTTTTGAATTTTAATACAAAATTCGCAAAACTTCATTTCATAAATTATCATAAAGTATCAAGCAAATAGGAGCATCTATTTGTGCCCTTATTATCCTTACGGTGTCCTTGACTAATTCCGCGATGAGTGTGGTTGCATAACCGTGCTCTACCCTTTCTAACGGTACCAAAATTGTCTACGTAGACCCATAAATGCGAGATTTACCGAAATTAGGACCCAAAAAGTTGATGTCGAAAAATCGGAAAATGACGTCACTTTTTCTCGTGAAAACAATACATGTGGGTGCAAGAGGATATTCTTTCTCAAATATCTCCGAAACTATGAGAGATACGTGGATATAGTCTTCAGCGATTTTGAAGAGAATCCTTAGGCCAAGGACATTTTAGAGTCCTGCGGCATGTTGTGTACCAAAAACTCTGAGAAAAACAGTTATCCGTATGAAAAGTACTAAATTGACCACTGCTTTAGCTGATACTTACGTCGATATCTCCAAAACGGTGCTAGGTAGGTACAAGCGGTTTTCAGGACCTGGAGGTCCTTTTTCAGGACTACCTAAGTTTTGGATTTTAATAAAAAAAATCGTACAATTTCATGTCATAAATTATCATAAAGTGTCAAGGAAATAGGAGCATCTATTTGTGCCTTTATTATCCTTACGGTGTCCTTGACTAATTCCGCGATGAGTGTGGTTGCATAACCGTGCTCTACCCTTTCCAACGGTACCAAAATTGTCTACATAGACCCATAAATGCAAGATTTACCGAAATTAGGACCCAAAAAGTTGATGTCGAAAAATCGGAAAATGACGTCACTTTTTCTCGTGAAAACAATACATGTGGGTGCAAGAGGATATTCTCTCTCAAATATCTCCGAAACTATGAGAGATACGTGGATATATCCTTCAGCGATTTTGAAGAGAATCCTTAGGCCAAGGACATTTTAGGGTCCTACGGCATGTTGTGTACCAAAAACTCTGAGAGAAACAGTTATCCGTATGAAAAGTACTAAATTGACCACTGCTTTTGCTGATACTTACGTCGATATCTCCGAAACGGTGCTAGGTAGGTACAAGCGGTTTTCAGGACCTGGAGGTCCTTTTTCAGGGCTACCTAAGTTTTGGATTTTAATAAAAAAAATCGTACAATTTCATGTCATAAATTATGATAAAGTGTCAAGGAAATAGGAGCATCTATTTGTGCCTTTATTATCCTTACGGTGTCCTTGACTAATTCCGCGATGAGTGTGGTTGCATAACCGTGCTCTACCCTTTCTAACGGTACCAAAGTTGTCTACGTAGACCCATAAATGCGAGATTTACCGAAATTAGGACCCAAAAAGTTGATGTCGAAAAATCGGAAAATGACGTCACTTTTTCTCGTGAAAACAATACATGTGGGTGCAAGAGGATATTCTTTCTCAAATATCTCCGAAACTATGAGAGATACGTGGATATAGTCTTCAGCGATTTTGAAGAGAATCCTTAGGCCAAGGACATTTTAGAGTCCTGCGGCATGTTGTGTACCAAAAAATCTGAGAGAAACAGTTATCCGTATGAAAAGTACTAAATTGACCACTGCTTTAGCTGATACTTACATCGATATTTCCGAAACGGTGCTAGGTAGGTACAAGCGGTTTTCAGGACCTGGAGGTCCTTTTTCAGGGCTACCTAAGTTTTGGATTTTAATAAAAAAAATCGTACAATTTCATGTCATAAATTATGATAAAGTGTCAAGGAAATAGGAGCATCTATTTGTGCCTTTATTATCCTTACGGTGTCCTTGACTAATTCGGCGATGAATGTGGTTGCATAACCGTGCTCTACCCTTTCTAACGGTACCAAAATTGTCTACGTAGACCCATAAATGCAAGATTTACCGAAATTAGGACCCAAAAAGTTGATGTCGAAAAATCGGAAAATGACGTCACTTTTTCTCGTGAAAACAATACATGTGGGCGCAAAAGGATATTCTTTCTCAAATATCTCCGAAACTATGAGAGATACGTGGATATAGTCTTCAGCGATTTTGAAGAGAATCCTTAGGCCAAGGACATTTTAGAGTCCTGCGGCATGTTGTGTACCAAAAACTCTGAGAGAAACAGTTATCCGTATGAAAAGTACTAAATTGACCACTGCTTTTGCTGATACTTACGTCGATATCTCCGAAACGGTGCTAGGTAGGTACAAGCGGTTTTCAGGACCTGGAGGTCCTTTTTCAGGGCTACCTAAGTTTTGGATTTACCGAAATAAGGACCCAAAAAGTTGATGTCGAAAAATCGGAAAATGACGTCACTTTTTCTCGTGAAAACAATACATGTGGGTGCAAGAGGATATTCTTTCTCAAATATCTCCGAAACTATGAGAGATACGTGGATATAGTCTTCAGCGATTTTGAAGAGAATCCTTAGGCCAAGGACATTTTAGAGTCCTGCGGCATGTTGTGTACCAAGAACTCTGAGAGAAACAGTTATCCGTATGAAAAGTACTAAATTGACCACTGCTTTAGCTGATACTTACATCGATATCTCCGAAACGGTGCTAGGTAGGTACAAGCGGTTTTCAGGACCTGGAGGTCCTTTTTCAGGGCTACCTAAGTTTTGAATTTTAATACAAAATTCGCAAAACTTCATTTCATAAATTATCATAAAGTATCAAGCAAATAGGAGCATCTATTTGTGCCCTTATTATCCTTACGGTGTCCTTGACTAATTCCGCGATGAGTGTGGTTGCATAACCGTGCTCTACCCTTTCTAACGGTACCAAAATTGTCTACGTAGACCCATAAATGCGAGATTTACCGAAATTAGGACCCAAAAAGTTGATGTCGAAAAATCGGAAAATGACGTCACTTTTTCTCGTGAAAACAATACATGTGGGTGCAAGAGGATATTCTTTCTCAAATATCTCCGAAACTATGAGAGATACGTGGATATAGTCTTCAGCGATTTTGAAGAGAATCCTTAGGCCAAGGACATTTTAGAGTCCTGCGGCATGTTGTGTACCAAAAACTCTGAGAGAAACAGTTATCCGTATGAAAAGTACTAAATTGACCACTGCTTTAGCTGATACTTACGTCGATATCTCCAAAACGGTGCTAGGTAGGTACAAGCGGTTTTCAGGACCTGGAGGTCCTTTTTCAGGACTACCTAAGTTTTGGATTTTAATAAAAAAAATCGTACAATTTCATGTCATAAATTATCATAAAGTGTCAAGGAAATAGGAGCATCTATTTGTGCCTTTATTATCCTTACGGTGTCCTTGACTAATTCCGCGATGAGTGTGGTTGCATAACCGTGCTCTACCCTTTCCAACGGTACCAAAATTGTCTACATAGACCCATAAATGCAAGATTTACCGAAATTAGGACCCAAAAAGTTGATGTCGAAAAATCGGAAAATGACGTCACTTTTTCTCGTGAAAACAATACATGTGGGTGCAAGAGGATATTCTCTCTCAAATATCTCCGAAACTATGAGAGATACGTGGATATATCCTTCAGCGATTTTGAAGAGAATCCTTAGGCCAAGGACATTTTAGGGTCCTACGGCATGTTGTGTACCAAAAACTCTGAGAGAAACAGTTATCCGTATGAAAAGTACTAAATTGACCACTGCTTTTGCTGATACTTACGTCGATATCTCCGAAACGGTGCTAGGTAGGTACAAGCGGTTTTCAGGACCTGGAGGTCCTTTTTCAGGGCTACCTAAGTTTTGGATTTTAATAAAAAAAATCGTACAATTTCATGTCATAAATTATGATAAAGTGTCAAGGAAATAGGAGCATCTATTTGTGCCTTTATTATCCTTACGGTGTCCTTGACTAATTCCGCGATGAGTGTGGTTGCATAACCGTGCTCTACCCTTTCTAACGGTACCAAAGTTGTCTACGTAGACCCATAAATGCGAGATTTACCGAAATTAGGACCCAAAAAGTTGATGTCGAAAAATCGGAAAATGACGTCACTTTTTCTCGTGAAAACAATACATGTGGGCGCAAAAGGATATTCTTTCTCAAATATCTCCGAAACTATGAGAGATACGTGGATATAGTCTTCAGCGATTTTGAAGAGAATCCTTAGGCCAAGGACATTTTAGAGTCCTGCGGCATGTTGTGTACCAAAAACTCTGAGAGAAACAGTTATCCGTATGAAAAGTACTAAATTGACCACTGCTTTTGCTGATACTTACGTCGATATCTCCGAAACGGTGCTAGGTAGGTACAAGCGGTTTTCAGGACCTGGAGGTCCTTTTTCAGGGCTACCTAAGTTTTGGATTTTAATAAAAAAAATCGTACAATTTCATGTCATAAATTATGATAAAGTGTCAAGGAAATAGGAGCATCTATTTGTGCCTTTATTATCCTTACGGTGTCCTTGACTAATTCGGCGATGAATGTGGTTGCATAACCGTGCTCTACCCTTTCTAACGGTACCAAAATTGTCTACGTAGACCCATAAATGCAAGATTTACCGAAATTAGGACCCAAAAAGTTGATGTCGAAAAATCGGAAAATGACGTCACTTTTTCTCGTGAAAACAATACATGTGGGCGCAAAAGGATATTCTTTCTCAAATATCTCCGAAACTATGAGAGATACGCGGATATAGTCTTCAGCGATTTTGAAGAGCATCCTTACGCCAAGGATATTATAGAGTCCTGAGGTATGTTGTGTACCAAAAACTCTGAGAGAAACAGTTATCCGTGTGAAAAGTACTAAATTGACCACTGCTTTAGCTGATACTTACGTCGATATCTCCGAAACGGTGCTAGGTAGGTACAAGCGGTTTTCAGGACCTGGAGGTCCTTTTTCAGGGCTACCTAAATTTTGAATTTTAATACAAAATTCGCAAAACTTCATTTCATAAATTATCATAAAGTATCAAGCAAATAGGAGCATCTATTTGTGCCCTTATTATCCTTACGGTGTCCTTGACTAATTCCGCGATGAGTGTGGTTGCATAACCGTGCTCTACCCTTTCTAACGGTACCAAAATTGTCTACGTAGACCCATAAATGCGAGATTTACCGAAATTAGGACCCAAAAAGTTGATGTCGAAAAATCGGAAAATGACGTCACTTTTTCTCGTGAAAACAATACATGTGGGTGCAAGAGGATATTCTTTCTCAAATATCTCCGAAACTATGAGAGATACGTGGATATAGTCTTCAGCGATTTTGAAGAGAATCCTTAGGCCAAGGACATTTTAGAGTCCTGCGGCATGTTGTGTACCAAAAACTCTGAGAGAAACAGTTATCCGTATGAAAAGTACTAAATTGACCACTGCTTTAGCTAATACTTACATCGATATCTCCGAAACGGTGCTAGGTAGGTACAAGCGGTTTTCAGGACCTGGAGGTCCTTTTTCAGGGCTACCTAAGTTTTGGATTTTAATAAAAAAATTCGTACAATTTCATGTCATAAATTATGATAAAGTGTCAAGGAAATAGTAGCATCTATTTGTGCCTTTATTATCCTTACGGTGTCCTTGACTAATTCGGCGATGAATGTGGTTGCATAACCGTGCTCTACCCTTTCTAACGGTACCAAAATTGTCTACGTAGACCCATAAATGCGAGATTTACCGAAATTAGGACCCAAAAAGTTGATGTCGAAAAATCGGAAAATGACGTCACTTTTTCTCGTGAAAACAATACATGTGGGTGCAAGAGGATATTCTTTCTCAAATATCTCCGAAACTATGAGAGATACGCGGATATAGTCTTCAGCGATTTTGAAGAGCATCCTTACGCCAAGGACATTTCAGAGTCCTGCGGCATGTTGTGCACCAAAAACTCTGAGAGAATCAGTTATCCGTATGAAAAGTACTAAATTGACCACTGATTTAGCTGATACTTACGTCAATATCTCCGAAACGGCGCTAGCTAGGTACAAGCGGTTTTCAGGATCTTGAAGTCCTTTTTCAGGGCTACCTAACTTTTGGATTTAAAAAAAAAATCCCACAACTTCATGTCATAAATTATCATAAACTATCAAGGAAATAGGAGCATCTATTTGTGCCTTTATTATCCTTACGGTGTTCTTGATCGACTTTAAGACAAATGTAGTAACATCTCCATGATCTGTCCTTTCCAAAAGTATCAAAATTTCGTAGATAGACCTAGAAATGCGAGATTTAGCGAAAGTAAGACCCATAAATTTGATGTCGAAAAACGTGAAATGTGGGCGCAAAAGGATATTCTTTCTCAAATATCTCCGAACCTGTGAGAGATACGGTGATGAAGTGTTCAGGAATTTTTAAGCGGACCCTTAATTCAAGAACTTGTCGAAATCCGGCGGTATGTTGTGTTGTGTACTAAATATTTAAGGAAAAATTTTAGTTTAAAAAAAAGACTTAGACTTGGCCCATCATTGCTGCTTGAGGACTGATGTCCAAGAACGATGCTAGCTGGATGCACAAGTTTTTCTGTGTCCTGCGGAACTTCTTCGCAGCTACGGTAAAGCCTATAAATTTAAATTGTCTCTTCTTTGGCTTATAATCGATTGGCAAAAAAAAACTCAAAACCAATGCGATCATAATTCTTTTCTATTTTTTTCTTTTATTTGCAACACAAAATTTTACAAGATTTTTATTTTAGGCTTTTTTTCAAAAAAATGGATTTTTCGATATAGATTTTTATCTCTAATACTTTGTCGTTTTAGAAGCTATCTTTCGATGTCCCTTCCCCCGTGTTATTTGAGTGCTGCTTTCTCGTCGTAATAGTCTGTTTAGAACGATTTTGAGACTATAGCTGCAATACTTTTGTATCAATGATGATCCTTTAAAAATGGCTTTAATCAAATTAAAGTATGTTGAAATATTTTTTTGTTTTACCTTGGAATCCACACAGCTGCCTGGCTGACAGTTGGTGTAAAGGAAATAAGTTCTTGAAGAAAATGGTTGCCACTTTTCATCGAATGAGAGAGCCTGGGGAATAAAGAAAGTTTCACATTAACAATGAAAATTACAATTTTTTTTAAATGATTACAATAATCTTAACTAAAATGAATATTGATAATAATTACTAAGGCAAATCTTATTAGATTTAGCTTAGCAATAAATTTACTTTTAAAATATGCATTGGTGTTGACTCATGCAATGTCTATGGAGAAAGTTTTCAAAAGCGGGTTTAATTTTATCTTTTTCTACAACCACCTCCTCATATTGACTGTAGGATTCAACCAGGATTCAGGATTCAACAAAGTTGGCTTGTTGCCATTTTTAGGCTAGATATTCCAGGCTTCAAATTGACATCTCTCGCACTCAACAAAGTAGAGATCAGTGGACAAAACCTCTACCGCAGTCGGTGAGGAAAAATGATGCAGAAAAACGGTCCTAAGAGCTTAATTTTAAATTTTACAGCTCAACCTTGCACTAAATCAAATGTAGACGTCCTTCTAAAGTTTGTTCGTGTATGTTTAACGATTATCCAAACATGCTAGGCATTCAGCAAATCCTCAAGCAAAGCGTTTATTAAAATTATGATTGCAAACGCTTAAAATGCGATTAGAACAGGTGTCCCAAACAATTGTACTACAACCGCCTCCGGCCACGTTTCATATACTATTGCATGCCCCGACGGAAGCACGAGAACGGCGTGGCGGTAGCAATAAAAGTTTTAAATTAAACGATAAAATCTAGCAATCCAAAGCGTGTATCCAGATAGTTACATGCACATGTACATCCATCGTCGAAACTCATAAACTATGATGAGATGACGGATTACGGCGAGCACAATAGCTCTCAAGCCAAACCGAGCATGTATGGTTGGGACTTGGGAAGCTGCCTATATTTCATGCCCTTAAACTCGTACAAGGAGCAGAAAATTTCATCAACATCATCGTCGTCATCATCATCATCGTCGTAGTACTCGTCGACGTCGTCATCGTCGACATCGTCCTTGTGGCAGGGATAAATTTAACAATCTATGCGGATACCTAACCGAAATGACATGAGAAAACTTTTGCACCGAAAACCGCAGGACTCTGTGCGTGTACATCACAATAGGAGGAGGGTTGTTTGCATAATTCGCCCCCGGGGACTTATTAGCATTTATACGGGATGAAATTTTCAAATTTAATTAGGCGGCTGACAGCTTCTTCTTAACTCGGTTCGGGTTATCTGCATCTCGACTTGGAGTCGCTTTTGATTTGATTAGTTGGTGTTGGGACGACATACATTCCAGGCGCGCGGTATGCATGCCAGCCAAGGAGACTAACATCGAAAAGGGCGAAAATTAAATTTGACAGAGGACATGATTTTGTCATTATTACTTTGACAGAGTTTTCTTTTAGCAGAGGAATGTCTTCTTCTTGATAATTACGAAAGCATAAAATTCCTGAGGGTAAGACCATACAAATCTGCCAGTGTGTGTACGACGACGGCTTGTGTTTGTATCCGCGACGCGCCGATGCGCGCGATGTGGGCATCATTAATTCAGCCGCGAAATTGACATCGAATCGCTCCTAGACATGTTGTCAGAGTTGTAATAATCGAAAAGTCCCGGGCCCTAGAGATGTTTTTTAATAAATGGCCGCGCCACGTTACTGCAGATTCGCAAGGAGCTATAATTGCAAGTCTGGTCCAAATGAAGCTCCAAATGATATCAATTAATCCGCTGCTCCGAGAAGCGCAATGTTGTTAGGGAGCACCGGCTAATTGGCGTCTGCTCTAGCCTGCGGATAACTGTTGGCAAGGCTGCAATTTAAAATAATGCTGAAGGTCAGTGGAACCCGCTACCACGATCGATGTCACTCCTCCGTAATAGATGTTCGATCTTGTGTGTACGGAAAGGTGGAGCTGGAGTTAAAAAGGACAAAATGTCTGCAATTAATATGCAGAATAAATGTCCACTTCGGGATAGCTCGTGTGGTCTGCCCCGTCAGAGGAGTGCGGAGAGCCCATGCATAGTTGTGCCATGGATGGATGGGAGGAAATTGCATATTTGCATCCGTTTATAATGGGGCTGGGTATGGTGCGCAAGGACCAGGGACCACTTTGCGTTAGGGCATCATAACATGTTTTATCACATGTCGGATGTCCGTTACATGGAGTTATTGTGTGACAGTCGGAGATGTGGCTGGGTGTTCCCCTACCATTTAATACTATATGTGTACTATTGTCCGTAATGGGGAACTCGTGTATAACTGGCAAAATGAAGGATTCCACACTGGCTTTTGTTTACCAGTTACCAGCTCGCACTCTTCCGTGGAACTGCAATCGGAATCCGCACTGCTCTGGGCAGGATAAATGACAATTTATTGATGTTTTTGTTGACTCGCTGTGCATACGTATGATGGTCGTTTGTGGTAATGCAAATATAATTGATGGGCAATGAAAACTGGAAGGAGGGAGGTGGATACTCGAACCGAAGGTTTTAAAAAGTAATTTCCTAAATTAAGTTTTAAATCGTTTAGAATGGTAAGAATCGCACGTATTGTTGACCGCAAAAACTGCTATTAAGGAGATTCGTGTCATAATAATTTTTATTTGTTTTGTATAAGGCAAACTCTTTTTTTTTAATAATTATTGTAGAAAGTTTCGGGGAAGAAAGAATGAATGAGGAATTTTTTTGGAGCAATACAAAGCTGCATCCTTTCACAAGTGTTTTTATCCTGTCGGTAATTAGTTGAATTAGCTCAACATTGTGATCATGTAACGGCAAAATTCGATGGACTTTAACACTGTAAACGACCTCTGTTTATGTGATACACGGAATAATGGCTGTTTACAATCAGTCGAAATATGGTCAAGCCTTGCGCGAGTCGTCAAATAAATTTTAAATCAATGGAAACATAAAGGGGCGGGCAACACACAATTACAACGTTCTTCGTTCCTGGAATACCGCAAGTCGGTCATTTCAAAAATTTCACTATTTATTTCGAATTAAGAACCTTGCCGCATTCGACAGTAAATGGCTGTTTCACAACAAGTGCGTCAGCGTCAAACCAGAGCGGCAGCGTCAATGCGAGACTAGAAACATCGTTTGTTAATACACAATCAGAGCGATAAGCCACGACGACTGTTTTGACTGCAAAGTGACAAAAAAAACATGTTGTTAACTTTATTGCAGATGAATTTTTTATTCTTCACAACAACTATAAGCTTTCAAAAAAACGTCTATTCAACACATCTGACAACTCACAACGGCGAATGCCATTATAATCGTCGACTGCGGAGAGGATTTTTCACTTTTTCGAAAATGCAGGCGTATAAGACAGCGATATCGCTGTTTTAGTGAGTGATTTAGTGATATATCAAAGTACAAGGAATACAAGGTGTGCTCGATCATTTGAGGATTTTAAAATTGGTGCTAAATTTGACAGTAAATCTCAAGGGCCATAAATGCAAATTGTGTTTTCGATTCAAAAATTATGGATTAAAGACGAAAGCATTGAAAAACAAACACACCCAACTGCCGTTTCAGTCAGCTGACTGCAAACTGAAATTCGAAGTTCGAACTTCGATACCGAAAATTTGCCCTTCATGAAATTCAATGGAAAAGTACCAATGGAAAATTACCAAAGGGGATACAGAAGGTGCCTTATTTGGATAAATACACGGGTGATAGGCTCGTACAGGGCACTTATATTTTAAACGTTGACTTGTGAAAATCAATAGTAAAGTGAAAAGTGATTAAAATTGAAATAAAAAGTTGAATTCTAGTACAGTAGTAAAATTCTAATTCAAAAGTAGCGAAGTTGAATAAAGTGTGATTTAAATTTAAAAAAGTATCGTTTGATAAATAAATGCCCGGTTTCACTGTGAACGTTTAAACTAACGACTAGTTAAACCTTCACGAAAGCTTAAACTCAGTGCTTAAACCGTTGGTGTTTCACAGTAGAAATTAATTGAGCGTTTAGCTAAATTTCCGGTTATTGTTTTTCGTTAGTTTTGTAAGCCACTTTAAACATCAATTGTCATATCCCAGCCCATATTTATTTTTCGAATTGGTTCAAGGAATCCGTGAAAAGGAGGAAAATATCAAGAATTGCACGGTGTTCTTTAAACTACACGCCCATTTCGGATCGGGTATTCTGTTTAGGAGATACCTGCATCCAAAGTTAAGACAAATGTGACATTCTTTGCAAATTGAATTTGTAATTTTCAAGGCAGTATTTTGAACAAAACTTTATTCCTTTATTTAAACTTGCACTGTAAAACCGAGCAAAAGTGTTTTATTATGTGATTATAAAAGTGAAATCGAGTTTTATTCTAAGAACCCCAGGCATTACAATAAAAAACAAGGAATATAATTCTTTAAAATATTCTGGACTAATAAAAATCAAAAACAAACGTCCCAACTTCATACATCAACTTACATTGATGTAACTTTGAATGTAAAAGAGAAATTTTTTAAATCTAGACTGTATTGCAGGCTGTATAGCATGAAAAAAATCCATTGTGTTTCCATATTTTTTGAAAAGCCCTAATTTTGAGCTGGACCCAATTTTAAGCTGTCAAAAGAACTAGCAAACCTTATATTCCTTGTACCATGCCCATATATTGACATTGATTGAAATTCATATGACAAATTGCCTGAGCTTCTCTCTCGCTCTCTAGCTCTTGTTGTGAAAAAGCCATAAGGCCATGACACAACGCTGCGATGCGCCAACTTTAATGTGAAAAATCATTTCTACGGGGCTACCACAACGTTGCTTCGACCATCCTACGTTATAGTTTTGAGAACGCAAAAAAATTCAGTTCAAAGAATTCTCGCGTACGCTTTGACTTTTCAGTGAAGCTGGTACAATTGTTGGCTACTGCGGTAATGAGTGTTCTTGCTAATTTGTTGGCATGTTCTATTATATTCTATCGATTTTTGAGTAGCATATTTTCAACGTGGCTGTAAAGCAAAGAGGACTTAACCGGACAAAGCAAACAACAACGCAATCTTGTGATTTAGCCTGTATTGTTTTGACGTTTCTCCGTCAAGTTAAAGTTGCTCTCAGGGAGAATCTCATATTATATATATATTTTTTTTTTTCTATAATTGTTCTTTCGAACCCCCAAAAATTTTCTATGACTGAGAATTTATTCGAAACGGTATGCATTACAGTTACCGAGATAGTGGTAGGGGGGCGGACACACTGTTTTTAAGCTTAAAAACTCCATTAAACGACTATTCAGAATATTTTCTTGAATACCATTATCCCATAGGATAGGAGGAAGGGCTGATGAGCCATGTCCGTCGGTACTTTTAAGGTCTTAAATTTTAAGCTAGGAACTTGAAACTCAATATCTGTTCTTTCTAGATCCCAAAGCAGTACAACTGTAAGAGATTTTGAAATCCTCCCGCAGAAACGCCCACTTTACTTATTACCATGAAAAATCGAAAATGCCGGAGGAAGCTGAAATTTGGTATGCGTTATCCGCGCTTAAGTGTATTGTGATTGGCATTTAAGAAAAAAGGAAAAACCGCCCCCCTGTGGGCGTGGTCATATTTAATTTGCATTCCAATAAACGCTTTTTATTCGATATATTTGCTTTAAATCCAAAAAACTTGCAGTATAAAATGTTCAGATATGTGCGTAAGCTATCAACTGAAATGAATTAATTTTTCAGACGCCCACTTTTGGGGGCGTTTTTGAATATAAACCAAACTTTTAAGCAATCTGAAAATCCAATCAACGTGTATACCACTTCTGATAAAAAATATGAACAAAAAAAACGATGCGGTTGAAAAGGAGTTGATACCACGCCCCTTTTCTAAGGAAGAAGATTCTTAACCGACAAGTTCTAAATACAATTAAAGTTAGGTAGGTAGGTAGAATAGTGACTTATTAAATGCACTTAGGCCAAAAAGTAGGCCCATTGTACCGCACCGTGGGTATATGACCAAGGGAGTAGGTTGGCGTGAATTCTACGACAGCCAGTCAGTCTCTTCAATGAATTTTAGTAGCTTTTTGGCCGGTGTTTCACTAAGATCACTTAGGCAGTCGTAGAAGTAGGAGCGTAGTATGGATTTCCTGTACGACGCGAGTGCCCGACAGCAACAGAGCAAGTGTTGTACGCTTTCTTCCTCTTCCTCATCTAGGCAGCTTCTATAGAAGTCGTTTGAGAATAGACCTAGTCTTTTTGCGTGAAGACCTAATAGGATCGAGGCGAAGCCAGATTTGCTTGAAGGTTAAACAAGTGGTGCCTGTCCTCCATCTGGCGTTAGTTTCTTGTATGCTGTGATTTTTGAGCTGTAATTTGGAGGTAGCTAGGGGAGTACATAACAGGAATTTCATCTTCTGGCAGTCTAGTGGCGTTCTAAGCAAGTTTATTAGAATCACAGTTTCCCATGATGTCTCTATGACCTGGCACCCAGCATAGGCGGATGTGAAACTGTTCGGACATCTCATCAAGAGATGTGCGACAGTTAAAAACTAATTTAGAGTTTATAAAGATTGATGTCAGGGATTTGATGGCAGCTTGGCTATCTGTAAAGAAACAGATATCGCGGGCGGATACCACGTTCCACTTTAGCCAGGACAGGGCTTCAATAATTGCCCCTATTTCTGCTTGGAAGACGCTGCATTTGTTGGGTAGGCGAAGGGATTTATTTAAGTTAAGGCACACAGAGAATACACCACTTCCTACGCCGTCTTCCGTCTTGGATCCGTCTGTGTAAAAGTTTATGGCGTTACCAAAGGGTATATTACCGCCGTACCACAGGTCTCTGTTCGGAATCCGGGTTTCGTAGGTTTTCTCTGGAAAGTATGAAGGTGAAGTATAATCCAGGTTCGTGGAGGTGAGTTGCTGTTCGTAGCTGTTTGCTTACCAAAGATGTCTAAGGGGGTAAGATTCAATAGGATTTCGAGCCCATCAGTAGGAGTGGGTCTCAGGGCACCACTAATACAGATACATGCTTGCCTTTGTACCTTTCTTAAAACGCTGAGATGTATACCGACGCCGTATAGAAGTATTGGTCTAATCACAGTTGTGAAGAACCAATGCGTCATGTGAGGTTCTAGTCTCCATTTGCGCCCAATGGCTTTTTTGCTCATATAAGGGGCCGTGATGGCTTTCCTTGCTCTTTCAGCTGTATTGAGCTTCCAGCTAAGTTTATTGTCCCAAATAAGGCCAAGGTACTTCGCCTTATTTGAAAACGGTAGGTTTATTTTTTTTAGTGAAGAGGCCAATTTCGGTCTTTTGTGCATTAAGTCTCTCAGTACTGGGGTATATTTCCCCGAGAAGGCAATGGCTACATCATCCGTGTAGGCAATCGTTTTGCAGCTCACTCTTTCTAGTATAAGTAGCAGCTTATTCGCTACGTTCCAGACAAGAGGGGATAGTACTCCTCCTAGAGGTGTACCTCTTCTGGTCGAGCTTTTAAAGGACCTAAAGTGGCATTAATTACTCTACTAGTAAGTAGTTGTTTTATTAATGCTACTTCCCGCCTCTATGTTTGACTCTTCCAGTGCTTGTGTGATTGCGCGCGGATGGATGCTGTTGAAAGCGCCTGCTATGTCTAGAAAAGCAACCATCGTATATTCTTTTTGGTTGCTGTACGCATGTTGAGATAAAGAAAGTTCAGACGGGTCTATAGTTGATCTTAGATGTAGATCAATGAGCCTTTCTAATATTTTAAGTAGAAATGATGGTAAACTGATAGGTCTTAGATCATTGGGATAAATGTGAGAACTTTTTCCCGCCTTGGGGATAAAGACCACTTTGCTTTGCTTCCATCTGGTGCGGATGTGGCACAGATAAAGACAGCCTTTAAAAACAATTAAAGTTAACAATTAAAGTTAGAACTTAAATTTTACAACCAAGATTTATTACGCAATTCGGAGCTTGACAGTGCTCAATTGGGATGGGTTATTCAACGATTCGCCTAAGCGGATTGTAACTCTCCCGCTAGTTTTTGCGGACTTTATAAGTGTACTAATCCATTTTTCTACGACTCACCGTCCAGAAGTTACAGGTGCGCACGGATAGACGAACGGACAAAGAAATGATACCCTAAGAGGTCCTTTTTCCATTTTCGGACGGACCGCTAAAAACATAAAAGCCATTAATGGCAAATCCTAGTTGATTTAGAAAAAAATCAACCTAGCTGCTTTTTCGTTCTCTTCGTTATAAATGATAAAAACTCCTTGCTTCAACGATGAAACGCTGGCTCCAAGCTTTCGGCTCTATAAGCAGAGGGACCAAACTTGTGTGATGTTCTTCAGAAGCACTTTATGATCAAACAGCAGCGTTCTGGTTTGTGCCAAGAAGGCAGACCAAACTAATGGCGTATTCTTTTCAACACCAAATCGTGAAACAGGTGTCGAAAACAGAAATGTAAATGTAAATGTTCTTTTGAACTCCGAATTAGTTTGGTGTCGACACCGAACTCGCATTTTCGCCACCGTCGTATTTAACGGTGGAGGCTGGGTGTAGCTTTCATTGTGTATGTGAAAAAATTGTCCTTTTCTCGTACACCTGAACGGAATCGTTCTCATGAAAATGTTCTTTTGAACTCCGAATTAGTTAGGTGTCGACACCGAACTCGCATTTTTGCCCCCGTCGTGTTTGACGGTGGAGGCTGGGTGTAGCTTTGATTGTGTATGTGAAGTGACGTTTCGACTCAATTTTCATTCGGTAGTTTTTACAACGCTACTGAAATCGTGTGAAGTCGATAAAAAGTTACCGAATAAAGTCAAAGCAATTTGACATTTAATGTGATGACTGCACAGTAAGTGCAGTATTTGTCGTTCTGTACACAATGAAACCGACTGTACAACCAAGCTGGAATTGCTGCGCACACCGAGTAATATTTGGCAGCTCGATGTGTCAGTTCGGTGTTCAAAAGAATACGCCATAATTTTTTGTGTGCTAAGAAAGCTGTTTTGTTATCCCCCTGGAAATAATGGTAGGGTCGATTGTACAGATAAATAAGCCATCCTTACATAGACTAAGCATCCTACCAAGGTAAATATAAGTTTAAATTTGCTTACACACTTTGATAAATAAAGAAAATATACGATAAGTACATATACAAACGTCAATATTTGACCCCATCATAAGATCCTCGATATAATTAAAAAATCATTTCTCGCACATGGTGCGAAAGTGTAAGATATTCTCTAGTTGCCCCCAGAGTTCTAGGATAACAATGATAACAAAACAGGAAACCAACAAACAATCACTTTCATCAGAAGGGAGTAAAGTTACGTACCTTCCAGTTGGCTAAGTTTAACTCAAACATCGCTTGAATTACGTGAACAAACACAGCATTTCAATGTATCCTTAAACGTATCGCCTGCCCCCATGTTCTACACAACAGGCTTAGCTCCGTATTTGCGTTTGTACCATTTGATGCAATTTTTACTCAAGCACTTGAGGGGGCGGGGGAGTTACTCAATAAGTCCTTTTGAAAGGGTGTGCGTCATTAGATAAACACTGGAGTCAGTCGAGTCGTGTGCCATTTGAAGTTAATCCGGTACAGGGTGAATGTTTTCTGTAGTTTGCGGGTGTATGCACTAGTGCTTGAGTTAAAAGCAAATTCCCCCGGGGCCTACAAAGCCAGCGGAAATTGAAAAAGTTAAACAAGGAGAGATCTGAAACGAAACAAATATTTTTTTTAAATTATATAGACTTTTGTAAGATAAGATACGGAAGATATTAAAGAAGAACTTGTGTCTTAGTGATGTTGGTATCGCTATACTACATATATTTACCCAAAGGAACTAATTCCGGATGTTAAAAGCATAGTAAAACAGAACAAACCCTATAAATGGCATTTTAAGGGTAACAAATGCAGAATTTGTTTTATGTTGAAAGATTACAAAATTGTGGTATGTGTATTTTATTGCGGCTTAAAAGTTTTTAGAGCAGTCATTATTTGAAGGTGCACATTAAATTTTTTTATTGTTTTGGATGCCCTTTTCTAAGACTAAAGCTAATTATTAAAATTCTGAAGAATAACTTAGCAACGGAAGGCAATAAATTCGAAAAAAAACAGTATACCTACAAAGTAATGTGCGACGTGATATGCGCCTTCATAGCGCAAGGGACTCTTTACAGAATCACAAAAGATCTGGCAGATGGTCATTGCTCTATTCAGCGACCGTTGATAGGCTCGGATGAGGAGCTGCTTAAGTGTGGAAGGAGTATTCCACATCAGTCACCATGTTTTTTCGAGTTAATTAACCCCAATCCATAATGAAAGGACCGAATCAAGAATTAAGTCAAAACGGATCACAGTACCCATAGTAAGGAAGCGATATTATATTTCCTATTAAATCAACGAAGAAATAGAAAGCTTCCCACGGAGCTAATCCAAGCAGTTTGGCAATACTGGATAGGTTACACACTCGTGGGAGGATATTATAGCTTCTACTGTCTACTGATTGTGGAGTCGAAGCCAAGTTGGCCGACGTTTGGTATGTAGTCCAAAGTAAAGACTGTTCCGCTCGAATATCAAGCCTGTACTGCTGTATGGTTGAAGCATGTGGAAAGTGAACGTCAAGAAGAAGCTGTAGGAATTCGTAAAAAGGTGCCTCCGGAATATATTAAGCATGGCTTAGGTGCCTAGAGGCTCATTAATTTACCAGCGAAAATGGCATAGGATCGGCAACACTCTTTAATAAGGGTGACAGTTTTATTACCAAATATTGAATGGAATGGACAGCCCATGTTAACCCAAGGTGACAGAAGAGCTGGTCGACCCCGAAGCACATGCGTGGGGAAGAGTTTGAGGGAGCTAAAGCAAATCACACACGATGGTGCGAAGGCGTGGTGCAGGCCTTATGCTCCGCTAAGGTACCTAATCAGCAAATAAATAAAAAAAATAAGTAAATAGAGTGGCGCAACAGCTCGAGGTGAACCAGGGCCAACTTTTCAACAATGTATGCTGGTGTGTTAATTTCTTTTACATACAAAGGGACCTACAATTTTTTGCCGAATCCGAACGGCACTTTGAGAAGTTTTTCAAGACAAATGATACTCTCTGACAAGCGTCAGACCCTCGCGGAGGTGGGGACCGTGAAAAAGAACAAGTCTTTTTTTTTCAGGTGACGATGGCAGGATTCGAACCCAAGCAAATAATAAGGTGTATACTATATTCGAACGATGTTTGTTGTTATTTGTATAAAAGACGCGGTCAGGGTTTGCCTAACACCCTCCAACCCATCTCCTTTTCCAGTAACCAAAAATCATAAGGCAAAGTTGTAGCTGGTCGAATTTGGACAGAGAATAAACCGGTCACCGATAGCTGTAGTATTAGAAAAGGCAGTACTCGCGATAGGTGAACTAAGCAGGATCGTTCCCTGCCGGTGAGGCAAAAATGTTTTTTTTAATTTCGACAGCTATAATTTTAGCTCCTCTCAGGGACTTTACGGTCGAACAGAGGGTTACGTACAGCTTAGTTGTTATTGTTTACCAAACAAGGTATTAAATTGGTATTGAACCCAGGCCCTTCCGATTGCAAATCCGAGGTACTAAGATCTGGAGAAAAGTCCCACTTCTATATCGGAAGCTTCAAAGCCGGATTTTTTAACAAAGCGGAAATAAAAGTCTTTAATGCGCCATTCTTAATAAGCTTTGATTTCATTTAAAAAAAAAAGCTACAAAAAGTAGCAACGAATATTTAGTATGCGTGAGGGAAAACTAGTTAGAAGGTCGAGTTTGGGTATAGTGAATAAATCGGTCATCGGAACATTCAAAGCAACTGCCATTTCACAAAGAAATACAAGTGGGAAAGTGCAACAGTGCGTATGCAAAAGCTTCAGTCCATCTACTATGGATTGCAAAATACCCGACCATACAAAAAAAACTGCCACGTTTCCAAAAAGTGGGCGGGATATAAAAATATAATTGTTGAACGCTTTATACTAGGTGCTTGCATACATTTTGGCCTAAAACTCCCCCTTTTTAACTAAAAAAATCACTTTTTTTAACGCCAAGCCCACAAAAGTGGGCGGAGGCACATACAATATATATATAAAAGTTAGAAGTGCTAATATCTACGAATTTTGTCACATATTTTTTTGTCAAATTTCTTATATATTTATTGAAAAACCGTCATTTTATGCTAAAATCCCTTAAAAAGTGGGCGTGGTCAATGGAAAGGCTAAAATTTTTTGACAATTTTGACAAAGACAATTACAAGGCAATGTTACATGTGAAAAATGAATGTGCTGGCGCTATTGTAACATAGCTAAAATTTGGAAAAAGTATTTTTTTAAATTAGAGATGTTCGCACATACAGGCCTGTAGTGGGCGTGCCTGTGAATGGATTCAGCTTTTTTTTAAACTTGATCTTGGACTTCCAGCCAACTTACCAAATTTCAGCTCTCTACCTAAAAATTTAAGACCTAAAAGTTGTTTACATACGGACGGACGGACGGACGGACATGGCTTCATCGATTCTCCTGTCGGTCCCAATCATATCTCTAAAAGGTCTTTGGGGTCTACGGTGATTATTTCACTGCGTTACAAACTATACATCAAACTTAATATACCCTGGGCCTGGTATAAACAAGTAAAGAAGGTCGAACTATTCTCCAAAGTTTAACCCGGGATTAAATCACCAAATTTGACGAGCTAAGCCGAGACTAACCCCCGATAAAAATTTTCTGGAAAACCCATTACTTGGGTAAATCTCAGTTTAACCCGGAAACTCGATTCATCACGCACTGAAAAACTGGCTTTAAAGTGTGGAAAATTGTATTTAAGAGACAATATTCCTGCCACCGAGGCGAAAACTTAGTCGGATCACCCGAACAATGTAGAAAAAGTTGAGGAATACTGATTTTGACTTATGGCACGATTAAAGGCGTGTGTCGGGAAAGTTTAAACAAATTTTAACTGATCCATCAAATGTAGAGGAAGAATGGCTGATTTTTTCATCAGCAATGATTGCCTCCGCAGAATATGTTTGCGGAGTGAGGCGGTTTGGTCTGGCAAGTAGTGGCCTGTCATTTTTCACAGAAACAAGCAAAGCAACTGCGATTTCACATAGAAAAAACAGGCAAAGAAACTCGAATAGTTCTGCAGAGTTTTGTTCGGGATTAATTCAGCCAATTTTTCGAATTAACCCCGGATCGAAATTGATTGAAAAACTCATTTCCGTGGGCAACCTCAGATTTCGAAACTCAAAGTCTGAAACTGGGATGATCTATCGCACTGAAAAAAGGGAAAATTCTACTTGGGAAACAGGATTTGCCTTCGAGGCAAAAACTAAGTGGGGACACCGAATAAGGTATAGGAAAAGGACCTACTACCTTACTGTACTTCCAGACACGATTTCAGGCATATTTGGAAAAGTTTGAACTTTTATCTGATCCAGGGGAGAAATGCCAGATGTTTTCACCGGCAGTCACTGCCTCCACAGAATATGTTGCAGCTAAGCGTGTGGTTGCTAGCGGAGAGAAAAAACTTGGTGGCTTAGATTACTTGGAGTTCAAAAAACCACAAGGGAGAAGAAAAATAGTGTTGCTGGCTTAACAGCTCGAGATGAACCAGGGCCAACTTCTCAACAATGTTTGCTGTTTGTGTTGATTTTTTTACATACAAAAGGACCTACAATTTTTTGCCGAATCCGAACGGCATTTTAAGAAGCTTCTCAAGACAAATGATACTCTCGGAGGGCTTGTCAGACCCTCGTGGAGGTGGGGACCATGAAAAAGAACGCGTCTTCTTTTTCAGGTGACGATGACAGGATTCGAGCCCAGACCTCCGGCGTATTAAGCACACACACTAACCACTACGCCACGAGACCCCACAAGAGAGAAGAAGACGACCTACATTATGTGCATTCCACGTGGGAACCTAACTTTCCGACCTCAATACATTGAAGCAGGAGGAGCTTGGAAACTGGCAGTCGGGACACCCAAAGAAACAGTTATACAAAAGTTCAGATACAGTTTGCATCACGATTATCTACAGATTTTCAAACAAGATGATGAAAGAGACAATATCTTATAGGGTGATTCCCCTTTAAAATCCAAGAACCGTTAATTTCTTCTAACAGAGTCTTACGCAGATGGAGCAAGCTCTCTTGGAAGTTTTATTATAACAACCCTGTAAGAAAGACGAAATAAGGGTCAGGATAAAAATTCATCAGCAGCTGAAGGCACCGCGACGATAAAGGGTCCATTTAAGCGAGCGACAAAACCGTCGCCGTTGACAGTTGAAATAAGATTGGGTCTTATGGGAGCAACAGCTGTAGCTCGTGGAAGGCTTCTCATAAGACCCAATATGCCCAGACACAGCAATAGAACTATTTTTTTCCAGGCCCTAAGTCAAAAACTAACACTAAAACTGGTTCCCATGAGCGACGAAACAGTTTTTGGGTACATTGAGTCCGATCAGAAGCATTCCACTAAACTGGTGTCAAAACCAAAATGGCTTTTAATAGGATATCCGCGAAAATTGTCGAAAATTTCTAGTACGTACAGTTGTCTTCAATTATGTGACAAGTATTTTCTGTTAAGAAGACTTAAAAATGTTCTTATTTGCATGAACGTGAGGACTTGTTTCTTAACAGATTTAAAAGTCAAATTAAGTCCACTTCTCTAACAGTTTATGAATACAATTTTATATATAAAATTCCAAAATCGATAAAGCTTTTCCATTAACTTAATGAAAACATTTCGGGTTCATGAAAAAGGACTTCAAATGCAACAATTGCTTAACTTTCCAGCCACGCTGAGTAAGGAGTAAATTTTAAGCTAAAAGTGAAACCTCTCCAAGAAGTTTAGTAATCCCTCATAAAAGGCAAACGGGTGCCTTCATTTAGCCATTTGCACTAAAAATAATTAAGTCCTTCACTAAAGCACTTTCAGTTACTTTTGCGAGCAACTCCTTGATATCTTCCTCGTATAAATTTCACTTTTATGCTATTGCACAAGGTTTAGCAGTACATCAACTCTCGCTGAATCCTCCCTCTCACTGGTGCTCTGTACTCGAATGGAATGGTTTTGTTTTATCACCTCACCAAAAAGGACATACTTTCAGCCTCCTCCCACCACTCAGCTATAGCACGCAGCACATAGGTACAATCCAATTTAGCTGCTAACAATGGAACAAGATATTTTATCAACACGACAACCCTGTGGATTACGAAGGATTTGCATATTTTAATCATTTAAAATGGTCCTCCAAGGATACAAAACACATCCCAAGGCATCAATGAATAATTGCTGTTGACCCGCACTCCGCACCCTTAATTTTACGAGGTAATAATTAGACGAAGAAGCAGGTGTTCCTTGCACAAGGATATCGATTCATTTGATAAACATAGAACTCAGGTTTTCATAAAATTTGATACGAAAACTTTGTCTGGGATCTGGAATTCGATTCGGCAAGTTTACAGACGCACGCACACATTGATGGCACATCCTGTAAAATTTTCAATATCCAAATTTCCTTCCCGGTCGTCGGTAACAACCCAAATTTCCGTTTGCTTCGGTGTAAATGTTGCCAGGATGTATATGCGAGTGCGAGGCGTGGGTGCTTGTCCCCGTGTTTTTTTTTTTTTTTGGCTGAAGTTTTGATTGGAATCTTTTAGTCAGGAACTGGCGTCGTCGCTTGATTTTCGGCAAAAGAACTCGCTCTCGCAGAACCCATCATTCCTCTTACCCACGTGCCATTTACAAAGGTACGAAACTCCGTGCCGCCAGAAGGAACATATCAAAAATTTCGTAACCATTTTACGAGTTGAATTTCCGCTTGGGGCCGATTGCAATCTGTCATAATGGAATTTATAGGACTCGCTTTTATTGCGCTCTGAATATCCTTTAAAACGCACATACGTATGCAGCTATACAGCGGCGTTTCCCGCCCTGTTGTCTGCCTGTGTATGTGTCGATTTAATGTTTATGCGAGCTTGCCTTACATTTTTAGACGGGGAATAGCCGAAAATGTATGATGTATCCTTTTCGACTGCCCCAGGATAAGCACACACACAAACCCACACGCACCCCCTTGGAGTGTAATGTACTTTACAACTTTTGGCGGAAGAGCAAGCTCCACCAGCCGCCCTAAGGGTGGTTTAGCATTTAAACTGTTGTATCACACTTTAATGTGTTTTTTAGAGGGAGTCGCCGCCACCATCACCATCCACCCATCATTGGGGAGGGTGAGTTGAATGGCTGCTGCCCATAACCCCAAAGGGTCTGGGGTCACATAACGTTGGTTAGATAAATGTTTTGATAATATAATTATGCATGAAATTTCAAAGGCAAGAAATGGGCCGATATTTTTGCCAAAGTACACAACTTGTTGCCATTCAGAGCCGTTGATGGACAGGGACGAGTGTTTACAAGCGGCCCTTCCGTTTAAGGCTGCGGCAGTAAAAATTTTAAACACCCATCGTTAAATAAAGCACACATATAACCTTAAGAGGGCATAAAGCGACGTTTTATTTAAATACCATGGTGTGCATGCGACATGCATTAAGGGCTTACACGCCTAGGTGACAGCCCCATTGAACGGGAATGGGCTGTCAAGTTGACACGTTTGGTAGGATTTTAATGCATCGTTACGTTTGAATGTATTGAAGTTATTTTTTTAAGTGTTTTTTATGATATGCAAGGCTTTTTTCCTTTTTTCCACGTTAATGTATCGAGATTGCTTTTAAGTCATACTACATCACCGGTTGACGGTGATTTTGTCCTTTGAACCTCACCTTTGATAGGCGAATTTAATATTTTTTAATTTAAAATTTTGCTAGACTTGGATTTTCATGTTCTTTTTTATATTTTTATTCATGCGATACTTTATTGCCATCGTTAAAAGGTAGAAAATTTTAATAAAAAAATTAATGAGAATTATTACCTTGAAGAAAACCTTTAACCAAACAACCTTTTTCAAACATGGGGCAGAATATTTATGCCTTAATATTCATGTTTTAATTGGGTTGTAACATTTGATAATTAAACGAATTGATTAAAAAACGAATCTACTTTAACGCTATCGTTTAAATATCCGACGAAGGTCAAAAGCCTGCAACCCAATGAATCCGTTGCATCCGTCACGTTGAAATACACAACTGACAACTCAGTTAAATACACACGTTCTTCTGGGATGCGGCCCATAGAAAAAGTGTGCGACGTACGTTGCTAAGAAAGTGTGTATTTCACTGAGTTGTCAGTTGTGTACTTCGACGTGACGGACGCAACGGATTCATTAGGCTGAAGGCATAAGACGTATTTCCGCTTTATGAATTTAAGCTTTGCAAGTGGTAGCTTCCACTTAGACACTTCTTCTCGTATCCGGTCCGGATAGCAGCGGCGGCGGAGTTCTGCAGATGGAACCAACGGTGGCGTGCGCAGTTTCAGTTGGCCAAACTTCTTAGTGAACACCTTTTAATAAGCTACTTGGACGTTTTCGAGCTCAAGCCTATAAGGACCGGGGCATTCGGCTCTCCATCCTTGGAGTCACTAAAAGAGCCTCCAGGTTGCGGTTCATGCTATCGGGGTGACTTTCCGGTAACGTTACGAACCAGCAACAAGCTTCGCATTCGGACGGATTGACTTTTGAACCAATGCATGCGAAACAAGGAAAACGAGCTTCGGATCTGCACATGGAATGTTAGGTTCCTTAACAGAGAAGGCCCTAAATGACTGCATGGCAGATATTATTGCCATCCAAGAAACGCGTTGTGATGGGCCGAGAAAAAGAAGGATAAAAAACTGCGATATTTACGGCAACGCGGCGACGGATGGATGTGATTTCGTCGTTAGAGGCAGGTTAGGTTAGTAAGGTTACACAGGGGTGTGGTGAAAAAGGCCACACAGCCACTAGGCACGAAAACGGGCCCATCGCCATCCGTGGGGAATCAGTTGAACTGAACATTCAAAAGGCAAAACAACCTTAACCTTCTCCCTGGTGAAACAGCCATTCCCCTTTAAAGTTTGTGCCGTCTACTTCCGCTAAACTTGCGAAGAAAAATTCCCCTAAAAATTTCCTATGCATACGAGAGATTGCCTCGCATTCACACAGTGTGTGTGTTATATCATCAACTGCCTGCAAATCACTGCAGAAGCGACAAGTATCCGTGTCAGAAAGCCTGAGTCTCTTTACGTGTTTCCACACAAGACAGTGTCCTGTCAGAATTCCCACTAAAGCCCTTAGCTTGTCCCTGCTCATTTTTTATGGTTCCTTCGATCTTTTTCCGTTAAAACATAGCCAGAGAGACTTAGATACCCTATGTCCAGTCAGACTATACCACCTTTGGTTGGCAGATTTTCCAAGGCGACTTTGATGCCAAGCTCAGAAGCGAGGGCATATTTAATCGTACTGTCGGAAAGCACAAACTGCACGACACGGTCAATCATAACGGATTCATGATGATTGATTTTTCTGCGGGGCGACACGTTGTGAAAGTAAGTACACACAGTTCCCGCATCTCAGCATCCACAAAGGCCCATGGAGATCTCCCGATTAGTCAACCGTCAACCAGATTGACCACATTGCGATCGACGCAGGGCACTCTTTCAGTACTCTTCCAGTGCACCATGCACTCTTTCAGCAGAGCTAACATTGACTCGGATCACTAGCTCGTTGTAGCCAAGTTACAGCTGCCGATACCCCAATCAAGTCCAAGAAATGACCGATGAATATCGGCAAGTATATGCACCTAAACAGAAAGCGAACAAAGCGGCTCTGAACACAAGCACAAGAGCTGTTCGCGAATTCTATACGAGCAGAAGAGAAGAGAGAAACAACAGCTTCTTCGAAAAAAAAGAGTGAGCACATAAAGCGTTCATTCAAGGGGTTAAATCCAAGGACGGTACACTTCTTTCAAATGAGAGCGATGTCTTGCGCAGATGGAGAGAGCACTTTTTGGAGTTGCTCAACCCCCAACAGGGCACTGAAGATGGCATTCCCACTGCTGACGAGATAAGGGCGGAGAATAGTCCCACAGTAGACGAAGTCACTAAGGTGATTAAGTCGCTAAAAGTTGGCAAGTCTGCTGGAGTTGATGAAATCCGGCCAGAAAAGCTCAAGGCAAGAAGGTGAAGAGGGTGTTTAGTGGCTAACACGGCCAAAACGGTCTATGCGTGTTTTGTAGATCTGGAAAAGGCGTATGACCGAGTCCCTCGGGATACACTGTATAGAGTTTTGCAGGACTATGCGCTGAGTGGGCCTCTTCTGAGAGCCATCCAGTCTTTGTATGAAAACTGCAGAAGCTGTGTACGGATAAATGGCGTCAAATCCCGTCCTTTTGATGTGCGCGTTGGACTTCGCCGGGGCTGTGTTCTGTCGCCGCTCCTTTTCATAGCATGTATGGATTGGATGGTGAAGCGCAGTCTTGGCGAGCAATGTTTCGAATTGGCTGGCATCAGGATGAGCCATCTGCTTTTCGCAGATGATTTGGCCATCCTTGCATCATCCAAAGAGGAACTTTAACGAGAACTGGATAGGTTTGCAGCCGTCTGTGTTCATGCTGGGATGAAAGTAAACGTGAACAAATCGGAAGTGATTGTTGTTTCCCGAACTCCTGTGCAGTGTACCCTGCACATAAATGGGGTTCCATTAAAACGGGTGGAGGGGTTTAAGTATCTCGGGGTCTTTTTCACGAAAGATGGGAGGAGTGATACTAAGTTGTCCTGTAGAATTGGCCAAGCTGGAGCAATAGTAAGGGAACTGCGCCGGCCGGTCATCAGGAAAGCTGAGCTTGGAGTGCAAGCAAAGATCTCAGTTTTTAATTCAGTGTTCGTTCCGACCCTCATCTATGGTCATGAAATTTGGGTAATGACCGAAAGAATTAGGTCGCGGGTACAAGCTGCCGAAATGAGATTCCTGAGGTGCGTTGCTGTGGTTACTCTAAGGGACAGAGTGAGGAACGTCAGTATTCGTGGGAATCTTGATGTTGAGCAGCTACTTCTCCGAGTAGAGCGATAAATTCTTCGATGGTTTGGACACGTTGTTCGGATGCCCCCTGACAGACTTCCGAGACAGTTCATGCTAGCTGAGATGCGAGCGCGTCGGCCCCCTGGTAGGCCAAGAAACAGGTGGTGGGATCAGGTAAAAAACCTCTCTGAGTCCCGCCTGGGGATTGCGCCGGAGTCTCTTGAGTTGGTGGCGGAGGATCGAGAACGATGAAAAGACCATTTAGCCATCCACCCTCGCTCCGCGAACCTTTTAAAGGATAAGCGGTATTCGAAAATGATGATGACACAAAGCGTGCGGGTGAAGTGATAGAAAGATGCAACAATAAGAATGGCACTCGATAGTTTTACGAAAGGATTGAAAGGTGAAAAGTGTGTAGGTAAAGTTCGATCCCCTGTGTGGACAGTTCTAAGGATCTCGAAAAACGATTTATGCAGACTGTATAATAGCGAAAGCGAGCCGAATCGCGCTGTCAGACAGAATAAACCATTCAACCCGGGCGACGAAATAACCGACGAAACACACAAGGACAAGAGCTGTTTGCGAGCTCTATACGATCAATGGAGAAGAGAGAAAATTGTCTTCTCCGAAGGGAAAAGAGTAAGCACGCTAAGCGCGCGGTTGAAGTGGAAGAAAGATGCTACAACAGGAATTATGGAGAAAGGCTCTTCCAACAATATAAAGTTCGATTGCCTGTAAAGACTGTGCTGAGGATTTAGAAAAGCAATTTATGTAGACTGTATAACGGCGAGGGCGAACCGATTCCCGCTGTCAGACAGAATGAACTATTCACCCGGGTGAAGAAGTAAACAACGTGCGAACGTGCGAAGAAGTAAACAGCATGCGAACGATAACACCCACCCGACCTGGATGAAGTAAAAGTAGCTGTGTGCAACAAAGTAGCCGAAGTTGAAGGCCTAGCTGCCAAGTTTTTGAATCTGCTGGCCTATGAGCCTATTTGGAACATGCACCAGCTCATTTGCAAGATATAGTCACAGGAAAAAATGCCAGACAAATAGAACCTCAGCATTGTTTTCCCGATCTTCAAGAAAGAACACATCTTCTAAGCATCGCATACAAGATCTTTTCTGTTGTAGTGTGTGAACGCCTTAAGGCGTTTATCAACAGTCTGATAACTCCTTATCAGTAAGTCCTTAAGCCAGGCAAGTCCACCATGGATCTAATATTCACACTACGGCAGATTTTGGGTCTCTGCCATGTTCCTGAACATCATACCTAACCTACTGTAGGGAACTGCGCAGAACACCCGCTCCAACACAAGAGGCACGTACAAATAACTCGCATACGCCAGACGACAATGACACAATCCGAAGATCACATCGTGATGCCAGTGCAGCCTTCTCGAGTATTCGGATGCGGAAGCTGCAAATATGAGCTTAGCAGATAATCAGGTCAAAGTCAAAGCCAATTACATATAAGCTGTCATCAAGAAGAGACACACAACACCAGCATCATGTATTAGAATACACGTCACCGTACATAACTATAACTTTGAGGTAGCTAGGACTGTGTCGTCCTGGATTGCGTGCGTAAGATAACAGACTTCAAAAGGACAGGATACGTGAAAGAGCAGCTTGATTTCAATAAAAAGTAACCATGGATTCACTTTACTTGGCTTCTATTACGAAACACAACGGCTTTTGAATAAGGATTTTAAACAAAACTTCTGCCAAGTAGGTATACTTCATAGGAATTTCCTTTGAATATTTATAATATCTAATGCAAATCATCGTCCTACATTTACAAGAAAAAGTTTGAAAAGGAGAATTTCTAAGAAGGTTCGAAAGAGAATTTCAAAATTATATTAAGAAATTCCATGAGGATATTATATTGAAGTTTCTTCTTATGTCAGTGAATTGTTTTGTTTGATGGTAAACTTTCCCCCCACAGGGACATGCTTGTTGAGTGTGTTCTTTCTTACGTCAAAAATCCTGCGAAATATCCTATCCAGACATTTGGTTGGTATAGATGGTTGGTATAGAGGTTGAAAAGTCCATTGAAAATGTAACAAGTTAATGTATAAGTATATTCAGCCAGACAGTTCTAGCTTGCTTTGTTGACATTCCACCACTATATGTCCTTGTCGAGAATTCCTAGACTCTACAAAATAGTAAAATATGCAAATTACACCAACCGCATTTTATATTGAAACAGGAGCGGCGCGGCCGGCTTTTACTCCATTCAAAAGGTCCTTCCACTCATGCCCCCTTGATATACGAATTCAATTATTCCCGCATCCATAGGCCATGCAAAGCCTGTGTTTCGCCGACGACGACCGACGCGACGTGACGCTATTAATTTACCTTTTTCGCGGAGGTGGCTGATTTGCATATCTTCCTGCCAGGGTGATACGATGTCCTTGTTGAGGAAATCGAAAAACCAAATGCTTACGGGATACAATGACCATAATGCTGGTGAGCTTCACTTTCTTCAGGTGATATTTCAGGCACTTTGCGCTTTCTTTTGGCATGTCTTCGAGGGTGTTCGGAAGCCCATAAATGCGAAGCACAATTCACACCATTTCTGGCCAGGACAAAGTTAGGTTAGGTATACACTACCTGCGCTTTCATTCCTCTATACATTTCGAACTTTGTATGGCGGTTTTGATATTTATGATCACAGCTCATTTTCATAACAATAAGCAAGAGCGGAAGAGCTAACTCGATGGGCCTTTGTTTCATTTGCTCGGATGGCGGTGATTGTGGCCAACTCAATTCGTGGTGGGTCCATAAATACAAAAGCTAACAAAATTAATATTCATTAGGCTATGTTCGAGTGCATTCGCACTGGCAAGCATTCCAGGCAGTGAACTGCGAGCCATCCTTGCTCCTTATTAAGTGTTTCTTCGAAATAAACAAACAGTTCGCCTTTATCGCTGTTGCGACAGGTTTCCAGAGCTGTCGACAAAGGATGAAAAGGGATGTGCTGCTACGCCACCGACAATAGGGAAATTGTTTGCATTGTTCTTGATTTATGCTTATCAGAGTGTGAATTACGTAGTTGAGTGGATTGTTTTAGAATCGTTCGTGTTTTTGCCGGCTTTTGGGTGTATCGATTTGAAGGAGCGTTTATCCGGTGGATGTTTTGTGTAGGGTCTTAATTGGCTTAGAAGATTGATTGCAATCAAGGCGGGATAATAAGAGGGAACACAAGACTTGAAACTACTGGTAAAGCAGTTGGCAGGGATCCACTTAAAACAAAACGAAACAAGCCTCGGAAGTCGACAATCACGTGAAAGGACTAATGACATGTTTAAACTACCTGTGTGCTCCATTTAATTATGCAGGACACGAGTTGCGCTACATAGGTATTCGTGAGCTTATTTTAGTGCACGCGACTGTACAACGAACTTCAGTTAATGTTCGCCAGAAAAAAGAACTATTATGTCTGCACTTTGTAAAAGAATATTTCTCCAAAACAAATCCCTTTTCCCCGCTATTCAAACATGAAAGGATAATCTAGATGTGTTTATTCCTATTCACACAGTGAAGCCTTTCTAATCTCTCTGCTTACAAAACATTTTATACATAATTTAGAGCAAAAAGGAGGACCATTTGTAGAGTGGGTACTTATATAACTTTTTTATATTCTTCTCGCAGGAAATGCAAATCTATGACACTGGAACAGCACCCCGAGATTTTGAAAAATCTATAATATTAATAGCTGCCATTCGAAATTGTGACTTCCATAACTCCTGAACTACTAAATGGATCTGTATGAAATGTTTATTAAATGAATGGATGATTTATTGCGTTGTGTTATATGGTTTGACTTTTATAAAGTGAGAGACTCTTTTATTCAAACGAAGGATAACTCTTGCCAATCGCTGTTTCTTTGGGCTTAGAAGGCAATTGAGTAGCAAATCCCTCTCTCGAGCAACTAAAGTGTTCATGTATAAGACCCTCATCATCCCAGTCCTGCTTTACGGTGCAGAAGCAGGGACCCTGTCAAAGGTGGATGAAAACACTTTAGACTGCTTCGAGAGGAAAATTGTTCGGACGATTTACGGTCCCGTCTGCATAGACGGAGAGTGGAGGATGAGATATAACATCGAACTGTATGGGCTGTACAGCGATACCGACCTAGCCAAAAGAGTCAAAATACAACGTCTACGGTGGCTGGGTCATCTAAAGCGAATGAACACCAACGCCCCGTCCCGGAAAATCTTCGAATCCACACCGCAGGGACGGCGCGGTAGAGAAGCACCGAGACTCAGGTGGCGCACGCAAGTGGAAGGGGACCTCAGCCAAATTCGCGTGAGTTAACCACACCATAAATTACGGTCAGCTCACTCGTCAACCACCCCTAAACCGATAACCCGAAAATCAAATCTTTTATTACGGTCAGCCACATGACGTTGGATCCATGCAGCATCCCTGCAGCTGAGTAAACAACGATCGCACAAAGGAATGTGCCAAGCCAGCACTTCAAATTAAAACAAAGAGATGACGCTGCCGCCCTTGTGGGATACCTACAGAAAGAGACTACCAGCGGAGGGCAGAACAGTTCCGACCAGCATCGACAATAGTCGAGTTTTTATTAATAAGTTAACTAAAAATCGTTTTGTGTATTTTGAAATTTAAATAAAGTTTTGTTTTATAAAACTCGGAGTTCAAAAACTTTAATTCGTGCGAAACTGGAGACGGTTAGCTAGAGACAGAGCTGGCTGGCGAAGCTTGTTGGCTGAGGCCCAGGTCCACCCCGGACTGTAGCGCCACTTTAAGTAAGTAGACTCTTTTATTAAATAGAGTGGCACAATGAGGCTCGAGGTAAACCAGGGCTAACTTCTAAACCATGGATGTTAATTGTGTTGCATACTTCATATACAAGGGGACCTACAAATTTTTGCCGAATCCGAAAGGCAATAATTAGGAAGTTTTTCGAGACAAATCTTACTCCCGGAGGGTTTGTCAGACCCCCACGCAGGTGGTTACCGTGAAAAAGAATGCGCCTTTTTTCAAATGACAAAATTAGAACTTGAACTCAGACTTTCCGTGTAGGAAGCACACGGCACCCCAACTGTCATAGATATAAGCACTTTAAAAAAGATCATAAAGTATGAAGTCATACACGGAGCAACCAGCCTCGCTTCCTTCTTTTCGAAGGGACTGGGACTTTTTATTCTTAAAAACAAACCCCTATTTTTCGTTACGGATTCGGATTCCTTATTATATGTAAGGCTTTTAAGGGCTGTTTCGGCAACCAAGCCTCTTTAAGCTTAAAGTCAAATTGTGTCCAATGCAGGCAAACGTAACGTTCATGAATCTTTTACAAATTATCGATGGAGTAAAGGCCTTAACTTCGAGCCAGCCACGTCATTACCTCAAAACTGCTTTGCGAAAACATTTATTTTCCGTACAGAATATGAAATTTTTGGAAAGAAACTCGTCGGAAATGCTTTATACATTAAGAACTAGCACATCGATATAGATAGAAACCATACTTACCTATAAATGTATGGGTGATTAACGGTAGAAGGCGATTCGAGCTTAAAAAGCTTGGTTGTCGATCAGAGAAGCTGAGAAGCTTAAAGGCCTTACCATATCAATTCGAAGCCACCTTGCAGATATTCTTAAAAAATAGAGGGGGTTCCATTGCCATTTTTTTGCAAAAAAAATGTTACCAAAATTTAGAAAAACCGGTTAAACCTGAAGTAAAAAAACTCTTATAAATGTTGCTGTTCATAATCGAATTTCCACCACAGTATTAACATTTGTTAAATTTGTTTCATACAAAGAATTGAACTCCGCCTACTTTTAGAGGGCGTTTTAAGGAAAAAACTGTGTTCTTAAGCATTTTCTCATTATTCAAGGAAATAAGAATTAATTGACTTCAATTTTAAGCTCACGCATTTTCCGGGGTGTGGCCAATACAAATTATGGACTAAAATATATGAATTCAGACCAATAGACCTTTTTTTCCAGAAAGTCTTCACATCCCACTTTTAGCCCTACCCAGGAACAACTACGCGAAAGTGGTGAGATTGCGAGATTTAATTACGCGTAACTCTCGAAACCCGTGCAAAAATTTCAGCCCCGCTGTATTTTTCATTCGATCCCCAAAAAATTGTACAATTTCCGAGTTACTTATCAGAATCTTCTTATACCCGACCGAGGGTATATTAATTGTAATGCATAGTTTGTAACACAGTGAAAAAATCACCGTAGACCCTTAAGACCTTTTAGAGATATGATCGAGACCGACAAATCGAACGATTAAGCCATATCCGTCCGTCCGTCCGTATGTGTGAAGGTTTTGGGTCTTTAAAATCAAACTAGAGAGCTGAAACCTTGGTACACAGCTTGGTTCTTTTGTTGCACAGACAAAGTGCGAAAATTTGCTCAATCGGTCAACGGCCACGCCCACTACTGGCTTCAATGTGAGACAACCTCTATTTCACTATTTTCTTCAAAATGCCTTTTGGTCAAGTTAGACAAGGCACTAAAGGAACTTAAACTTCGGTACTGAGCGATATTGGCCTAAGACCTTTAACAAGGCAAAAATTGGAGCGTCCACAATATCGACCATGCCCACTTTTAACAAGTTAGATCTTTAAAACCCGATTTTTCGGAAAGTTTACTCCAAATCGAAAAAAAATCATATGACAAATATTAAAGATATTACAATTTGCTAGGTTTGTTCCATACAAAGTTTTAAGCTCCGCCTACTTTTAAGGGGCGTTGTTAGGAAAAAACTGTTGTTTTCTGAAATAATTTTCGCTTTTACCGTATTTTCTCATGATTCTAACGAAATTACAATTAATTGATTTTAATTTAAGCCCATGCCCACTTTTGGAAGCGTAGCCTATACAAATAATATATGGATTCGGCCCAAGAAACTTAAAGATTTTGTGTTATATATAGGGTCGGGTATATAGAAGTTTGTCACAGACAATCTCTTGCACTTACTCACTTGTTTTGATTACCGTTCTATTATTTCTTAATTCTCATGTACTTTATGCTAGCGCAATGGCTATTGTTAGAAATGCGGGTTTTTTAATTTGCTTTTTTAAACCGTTTCAAAAAAATTTAAGTTAGAAACGTCATTTTTGAAAGTTGTTAAAAATTTTAGAAATTCTTCATACGTTTCAATCGATTCTACCCTTAAGATTTCAGAATATTTTGCAAAAAAAAAAGAAATTTTGAAATGTTTTTGAAGCTTTAGCACTAGATCTCAGAATATTCGTAAATTTCTGTAGTTTTCCCGAAAATTACAAATAATTCCTGATGTATGCGATTTTTTTTAAATCGTTTAGCCTTATAGCATAGGAGATAGTGGTGGGGACAAAGTTTTTTTTAGGATTTTTTTTTCGAAAATACATCAAAACCGTAGTTTTAAAACGATTTAACCCAAACTTGATTTGCCCAATATCGGCTTTTTTAATGAAGTAATTAAAAAGTTGTGGTCTTAAACTCGTTGTAAGCGGGCACATATTTTCAATTCCTCATTTGTAAAAACTTTTTCAATATTTTGCAAAAAATCAAAATTATTAAACTCGGTATATCGTTAGTTTACGTTTCAATTTTCTTTTTTTCTGGCTGTTATACTTAATAAGAAAGCGCCAAAACACTTTTTGCCTTTTTTACCATCAAAATTCAGACGGTAATTAAACTGTTATGTATGTATGTATATAAAAAATTGCCCTGTATCCGTTCTTATTTTTTTTACGGACTTTATAAGTGCGCCAAATTTCATCTTTGTACGTTTCTTTCTACGAGTATTAGCCTCCGTCCATCCTAGTATTAGAAAAAAGAAATCTTTCTACGAATCACCGTTCAGAAGTTACAGGTGCGGACGGACGGACAAAGGGACAACGAAGTGATGTCATAAGAGGTCCATTTTGCATTTTTGAACAGACCCGACCGCTAAAACTCGATATCTATATTTGTGAAAATACAACACACACAGCACGTGGTTGGAGAAGCCGGAACTGATCCCTCTCGGGATCTCGGGTTGCACCTTGACGTTGAATAACGCCAAATTCTTGAATTCAACCTTATTTCTCTTTTCCAAAGCGAAAAAGTCACGCTTGGGAAGGCTCTAAGTCTTGATATAAAAATACGTTCCGCTCCATAAGCCCCCAAACTGTGAAAGTTGATTTTTTTTTAGGTTTCGGTAATGACATTTTTTAATGTACATCCTACAGAAAAAAGAAAAATTTGTTTTTGAAAATCCCACCCTACCGATGTGAAGCTGTTGTGATCGGTAGCGCTTTCTTTGTATACTAAGGGCTTAGCTGAATGGCTTAAGTCTACAGATAGCAGATAAAAATATTGTTCTTCAGGACTATGCATCTCTTAAATATCAAAAAATCTTCACTGTACTGGGTTTTTTTTAATGCCAGTTTTATGCTTATAAACCTACTACCGATCTTTTCATGCAATTATATTAAATGTAAATCTAAGTCAAAACCATAAAAATCTTTCTCTTCCTACCATAGCATGCACAAATCTGTTAAACATTAGCCCAGAATGCAGATGATACATAGTTCCGCTTCGCTTGGGTCCGTTACTGAATTATGGACCATAAAACTTAACCATAACTCAGAGAAGTGAATCGATTTGATCAACCGGTTGACTTCAAAAGCATTTTCTAAAATATTTGTAGGTAATTCAATTTCCATGCGCGTGAGGCTATCTCGCCCAAGACATTTATTTCTAGGGCGTCTTCTTGACTCTCGTCGTTTGGTACATAGTGAAAATGATCGCAGCGATCCTCCGGGAGGGAGCTCACTCACTCACTAAGCGGCAACGTAAATTACCCTATGCGCACTTAGGTTGTAAAAGAAGCGTCATTTGAGCTGATGGTTAGCCTATAATTAGTTAGAGGATAAAATATAACCACATTGCATTAGAGTGGGTTTATTCCAGGCATGCAAAAAGGATCTTGTTCCATTAACAGCGACAGGTATTATGCCAAGCTGCAATGGGACTCTGAGCAGCGTGTAAAAGTGAAGGTGATCAGGCATAATTGCGATCCCTACTACAGTGGCTATATACCTACACAAGACTGGCAAGAATGGCAGTTGTCAAGCGGGAAAAGTTCCGCCGGCCACTGGGACTCCGGGAACCGTTATTGTGCTACTGCGCAGAGTGCGTGCAAGATGCAACTGCCCATAATTGTAAGTCATGATTGTATTACGGAACAATTTATAGACCAGGAATTAAACCAACTCACAAGAAAGAAATAAAATCAATTCAACAAGTTACGAATAAGATGCATAAAGCAATATATGACATGAAATATCTTTGGAAGTGGGAGGATAGAAACGGAACTTCTAACTGAATATGCTTATTATTCCGTCTGAATTTGGTACAGCTTTATTAAATCAACCGTTTTATTAGACGAACCCTTTTCAAATGGTTTTTGTATACGTTGACGCTAAATTCGGGTGCTTGCATTCATCAGTGGTACAGTGGGTAGTGTGTGGCGGGCCACCGTACTCGAGGTCTCGGGTTCAAGTCCCGCAGAGGGCAAAAAAGTTATTTTAAGTTCCATTTTCGCGACGTTATGAAACAACCTCCGATAGTGTTATTTGTCATGACGTGAATGAAACTTCTGAATTCGCATATTGGAATCGGCGAAATTCATAGGTGTCCTTGATGTGTGTTAAAACAACTTTTACATGAATTATTTGTAAGAGCTCAGATTAATGACTCACTCTGGATTACTTAAAAGCAACAGTCAGGCTTTCTTGGTTATCAATGAGTGAGAAGAAATTAGCGCTCATGAATTCCATGCCCTACGCCCACCTTATACATGTCGAATGAAAGAATTTTTACTTATTTTTACAAAGCAAGAGGTGATCTTATGATCTAATGATAATCTTACTACATTAGATGATAAAGAGAGGTGAGCTGTTTACCCTCCCTCTTGTAAGCAAAATTTACATACGTTGAATTTGTCTCGTTTAGGACGATTCGCTAGGTTTTTGGTTTGAGTGCCCTACGCGCTCGGCACACAGAGAATGGATTTTATGAAGTATCCTCTCACGACAGCCACGCCTTACCTCGGGTATACCTTTTCTAACCCCTACCCGATGGGTATAATGCCTGACCTCGGTTATACTCTCTATATAAAAACGTATTTTCTAACATTTACAAACTTCAAATTAAAAAAAAGGTAAATAAATTTTTTTTTTGGATTTTCGGGGCGGGCACGTTTTATAGGTCATCATCATCATTTTCGAATGCCGCTTATCCTTTAAAAGGGTCGCGGAGCGAGGGTGGATAAATGGTCCTTCCATCTTTCTCGATCCTCCGCCACCAACTCAAGAGACTCCGGCGCAATCCCCAGGCGGGACTCAGAGAAGTTCTTTACCTGATCTCACCATCTGTTTCTTGGCCTAACAGGGGGGCGACGCACTCGCATCTCGGCTAGCATGACCTGTCTAGGAAGTCTGTCAGGGGGCATGCGAACAACGTGTCCAAACTTTGCTTTGGATGACCGGCCGGCTTGCTTTCCTGATGACCGGCCGGCGCAGTTCCTTTATTATTGCTCCTGCTTGGCCAATTCTACAGGACAACTCAGTATCACTCCTCCCATTTTTCGTGAAAAAGACCCCGAGATACTAAAACTTCTCCACCTGTTTTAATGGAACTCCATTTATGTGCAGGGTACACTGCACAGGAGTTCGGGAAACAAGCATCACTTCCGATTTGTTCACGTTTACCTTCATCCCAGCATCACCACACACGGCTGCAAACCTATCCAGTGCTCGTTGAAGTTTCTCTTTGGATGATGCAAGGATGGCCAAATCACCTGCGAAAAGTAGATGGCTCATCCTGATGCCAGCCAATTCGAAACATTGCTCGCCAAGACTGCGCTTCACCATCCAGTCCATATAGCTCTGACGAAGTCTAACGCGCATATCAAAAGGACGGGATTTGACGCCATTTATCCGTACACAGCTTCTGCAGTTTCCATACAAAGACTGGATGGCTCTCAGAAGAGGCCCACTCAGCGCATAGTCCTGCAAAACTCTCCGCAGTGTATCCCGAGGGACTCGGTCATACGCCTTTTCCAGATCTACAAAACACACATAGACCGGTTTGGCATATTCCCAGGTCTTCTCAAGAATAACCTTCAGAGTAAAAAGCTGGTCGGTTGTGCCTCTGCCAGAGGTTGTGCCTCTGCCAGGCTCAATTACAGCTCTGGAACGTGTTTCCAACACCTTTGCGAATACTTTTCCCGGAAGACTCAAGAAAGATATGCCCCTATAGTTGGGGCAATCTCTCCTGTTCCCTTTTTTGAAAATGGGCACTATAACTCCCGTTTGCCAATCGCTAGGTGCCTTCCCGCTATCCCAGGCCACCTTAATGACACGTGTTAGTCATTTAACACCCTCTTCACCCATTGCCTTGAGCATTTCTGGCCGGATTTCATCAACTCCAGCAGACTTGCCAACTTTTAGCAATTTAATCGCTTTAGTGACTTCGTCTACTGTGGGACTATTCTTCGCCTATACTAGACTATATTCGCCCTTATCTCATCAGCAGTGGGAATGCCATCTTCAGTGCCTTGTTGGGGGTTGAGCAGCTCTGAAAAGTGCTCTCTTCATCTGCGCAAGACATCGCTCTCATTTGAAAGAAGTGTACCGTCCTTTAATTTAACCCCTTGAATGATATTCAACTTCCTTCCTCTGAGCCGGCGAATGGTCTGCCAAAATACCTTGTTTGCAGATCTGTAATCGTGCTCCAACTTCTCGCCGAACTTTTTCCATGACTGTTCCTTGGCTGTTCTGACTGCCAGATTGGAAGTCCTTCGCGCCTCAATGTACCGAGCTCGAGAAGTTGAGTTTCTACATTGGATCCACGCAATGTAGGCTCTCTTCTGATGGCTTCTTGAGCTCCAGGCGTTTTAAACCAAGCAGTTCTTTTCTCACCACCAGCCGCTACCCCAACCCGCTTCACTCCACAAACATTTCCTGCAGAGGCAATGACTGTCGAAAAAAACAGCTGCCATTCCTCCTCTACATTCAAAGGGTCAGTTGGAATTTGTTCAAACTTCTCCGAAACATGCTGTGCAAAACGCTCCCTGAAATCAGAGTCAGCATCCTGCAACCTTTCCCACCGTATGCGGGTCACCAGTCTTGGTTTTCGCCTGGGTGGCAAAGGAATACTGTCACTGAAAAACAATTTACACAGCACTAAGTGGTGATCAGTTGAAGTTTTATAGGTTTGCGACAAAACGTAAAAACACATACAGGAGTGGCTGAATGCACCCATGATGCCACTCACCTTATGAACACACCCGCTCTATTCACTAAACGAATACACCTTACTGTCATTCCAGTCAGTTGACAGCAAACTGACAATTAGTTTGAATTTCGACGTCAAATTCCCATCGAATGGAAAATAAACTAAGGGGAAATACAGAAAGTGCTAGAAGGTACTGAATTTGTATAAATACATGGAAAACACGCATTTACGGGACAGTTATATTTGAAACACTGACTTCTGACAATCGAGAGTAAAGTAAAAAGTGATTGCATTAAGTTGAATAAAGAATGATTTAAATTTAAATGAGTTTTGGTTGATAAACAAAGTGCTTCATTGTGTAATTATAAAAGTGAAATTGAGTTTTATTTGATGAACCCCGACAAAAATACTACAATAGGTTAGCGTTATAGGTTAGTTCGCTTGCCTAAGAGAGAGAGAGAGAGAGAGAGAGAGAAAAAAAAAACATTCGGCTTGGATAGTCCGGGTTGGAGAAACTCGGCCTCAAACCACAGCTTGGCCCACCAGCTCAGTTTCTAGCTTTGCACTAGTTGGCTGAGGTGGAAGGAACACTTGCGTGCGCTTCCTGAATCGAGCGTTATTGGCCATCCGCTTTAGATGACCCAGCCATCGCAGCCGCTATATTCTGACTCTTCTGGCTATAGTTCGCTGTACAACACGTACAGTTCGATGTAGTATCTTCTCGTGTCTAAAAAGGGGAGCCATCATAAATACAAAAATTTATATTCTTTTTAACATCCAGATGTCGTTCAGCGAAGTTGCATTCTCATTCTCTCGAAATTGACGCTTACTCGATATCCGATTTCCGCCTGCTGCTAACCTGGCCATTGCCTTTGGACTTTCCTCTAAACCTCCTTACTTACTTTTTTATGGTGGCGCTACAGTACGAATTGCACTTGGGCCTCAACCAACAAGCTACGCCAGTCAGCTCTGTCTCCAGCTAGCCATCTCCAGTTTCGAACGCGAAGTTGGCATGTGGTCCATCCATATGCGCGTGCCACCAGTGACTCGGTGCTCCTCTACTGCGCCGTCCCGGCGGTGTGGATTCGAACATATTTCGGGCCGGGGCGTTGGTGTCGCCAAAGAAATTTTCCTCTCGAAGCAGTCTAAAGTGTTTTCATCCGCCTTTGACAGGGTCCATGCTTCTATAAATAAATAAATAGAGTGGCGCAACAGCTCGAGGTGAACCAGGGCCAACTTCTCAACAATGTGTGCTGTGTGCGTTGATATCTTCACATACAAGGGGACTAAAATTTTTTGCCGAATCCGAACGGCACTTTTGAGAAGTTTTTCAAGACAATTGATACTCTCGGAGGGCTTGTTAAACCGTCGCGGAGGTGGGGACCGTGAAAAAGAGTTTTCTTTTTCAGGTGACGATGGCAGGGTCCATGCTTCTGCTTCTGCATAAAGCAGGACTGGGATGATCAGGGTCTTATAAATTGATGCTTTAGTTGCTAGAGTGAGGGCTTTGCTACCCAATTGCCTTCTTAGCCCAAAGAAACAGCGATTGGCAAGAGTTATCCTTCCTTTGATTTCAGTGCTGGTGTCCCTTTTGCATTGGTCGTCAACAGTAAATCCGTCCGATTCCGAGGCTTGTCCCTGGGCTTTGCTACTCAATTTCCATTTTTTGGTCAAAGCGGCAGCGATTGGCAAGTTTAGCCTTTGTTTGGTTTCAGCGCTGGTATGACGTTTACTGAATTTATAGCGAAAGCTGGGAAGTCCCTAATTACCTTAAGGTTATAGCTTAGAGGTAGTTAAAGACAGAGTGATGTTTTGTCCAAGACGGTGGTTAAAAGAGAGAAAATTCGAATTGATGGTTGTTCCCCGAACTCCTGTGCAGTGTACCCTACACATAAATGGAGTCCCATTGAAACAGGTAGAGGAGTTTAAGTATCTTGGGGTCTTTTCGGGCTCGCCCGCCTGCTAGAATAAACAGGTGGTGGGATCAGGTAAAGCACATCTCCAAGACCCGTCTGGGGATCGCGCCTGTGTCTCTTGAGTTGATGGCGGGAGATCGGGAACGATGGAAGGACCATTTAGCCGCCCTCGCTCCGCGACCCATCTAAGGATAAGTGGTCTCCGAAAATGATATGATAAAATAAACGGTGGTTAAAGGATATACATGTGCACTCAAGAGGATACAAGCATCCACAAGTTTTCTAAACCAACCTCTGGAGAGGGGGGTTATGTTTCCACTAAGGCGCTGCTTCTTGCTTGAGAATGGCAGCAGATGAATTCCCCAGACGGTCGCGTCCACAGCTCTAGTCAAGTCAATTTACTAAGTGAACACCTTAAACGGGTTACTGTGAAGCATTCGGGGCTAAATAAGGGGTTTATCCGGTTATCTGTCTTTGTCATTTAAAGAATCTGGTCTTCCAGGTTGGGAGTCATGCGGCCGTGTCGGTGTGACTTCCAGGCCACGTGTTACGAATCAACAACAAGCCTCGGATTTTTGGAACCGCTTCGGATCTGCACATGGAATGTAAGGTCCCTTAGCACACAACGTGAGCAATTGATAAAAGTTGGTAAGTTACTACAAAAAAAGACCGATTGAATACAAAATCCGGCTGTGAGCTCGTCTGGCATGCGCACTTAGTTACGTCTCAGACCAACGATGATTTCCAGAAATCCGTTCTTGAACTCGAACAGCCATTAAATTTGCATCCCTAAAGAATCGCAGCTTCGACTATGAGAATTAAAACCACTTATGCTGCGATAAGCTAAATTACAGTTAGTCTCCTTAATTTAGGTTATCTAAATCGACTTCTATAAATCAATGACTTTTTGCTATCCTCGAATAACAGATGGAGCCATTAAAAATTGAATTTTTATCGTTTACCAATCCTAATTGCCTATTATCAGTTGAAATGCAAAGCAAAGCACGGCAAAATGTAATCCCCAATCCGGGCGAATAACAAATTTTATAATATCCTAATAAACGACCTTTGCGTCTGCAACAGCAGGTGTATACATTTGCACATTAATTTTGCAATAGATTTGTCACCATAATCCGATGCGCCACCCGACAGCCTTTATAAATCATTTGGAGCTGCATATGTTCTGAACACTTTGGTTTGATAACACTTCGGCTTTCTGTCGCTATTTTTTCGATATAAAAAATGTTCGAGGACATTGCCATCCTGTCGATAAATGTTAAAATTTGGAAATTCTGTTCCGTCATTTTGTCGCATAATTGGCGTCGGTACATGTTTGTCGGTCCAGTGGCTGTCATGAATGCCGCGCAATTTGTATTTCTCTACCAGCAGTGGGGGGATATAAGCACGTTTATCCTGAATGCTTTCTATGCCATTGCCATCTTCAATTCTTTGTTGCGGACGTGCTTGGTCATAATCAATCGAACGAGGTTTGAAGCGTTCATGATGGAATTGGCTACTCTTTATAATGACATTGAGGTAAGAGATGATGGCAAGGATATTTTATTTCTTTTGACAATTTGTGCTTGCCAAGGAAAGCAACGATGACTATGCTAAGGATATCCTGAAGGAAGCTACGCGGGGAGCGAGGAAAATCTCAGTTTTCAATTTGTCTGCGTCGTTTTTTGATCTGATTGGTGCTGTTCTTTATCCGTTGTTTAGTCAATCTAAAAGTAAGTTTTTTTTGTGCAGACATCCTTTAATTTCACTCTGGAATGATAAGGTTTGTTTCTAAAATACTCTCATTTTTGTGGTTCTCACTTTTGAAAACTATTTTTAAATAAAACTCTCGTTTATCTTTTCCTAAGTCCATCCCTACGGAGTTGGGTTTCCTGGTGTTGATGTCACCCTGTCCCCAACTTATGAAATAATTTACATTCTTCAACTGTCAACACCTCTTGTCCTGACGTCTATGTACATGCCGTTTGTGAGCCTCTTTGCTTCATATGCAATGTTTGGCAAGGCCGTCCTTAAAATCATCCAAAGACGTTTCAAGCAAGTGTACAGTCCCACAAAGTCTGAGGAGAGGATCTATTGTGACCTAGTCGAATGCATTAAATACCATTCGCGCATAACCAGGTAAATCTTACTAATTTTTCACTTGAGACGCATTTATATGCCATCCCTGCATTTAAACGCTTCAAACAATAGGTTCGTAGAAGACTTCAACTCCCTGGTAACTTACATCGTGTTTGCGGAGTTTTTGATTTTCTCCACAATCCTTTGTGCCTTGCTTTTCTGCTTAAACATTGTAAGTTGCTAGTAATTATGTTACAATTTCACAAAAGTATCTGAGCAGAGCATCCATTTCGTATGCAGATTGAGTCGGTAATGCAAATAATCTCCGTCATCATGTATATAATGACGATGCTTTATGTCCTTTTCACTTACTACTGGCAAGCCAACGAACTGTTGACTGAGGTAAGTTATATCCTCTTAACCATGACAATGAAAGGAAAACCTTAAAAATAAATGAAATCCATTAATGTACGAGAGATGCTTTTTTATCGTTTTTCAAAAATGTCATAAAAGAGCATTGAAGTCTCCGAGGCAGCATATGATATAGAATGGTTCCATTGTAGCAGACGCTTTAAGAGGACATTACTCTTGTTTATAATGAGGAGCCAAAAGCCTTTGATGGTATGCCATAGGGAGTTTATTACAATATAATTATGACATGTATGCATTACTGCGATAATTATTTGTTTTTGTTATATGTTTCCAGATAATGGTTGGCAACATTTATCCAATGACACTGGAAACATTTCAGTCGTTACTGAATGCATCATATTCGTACTTCACAATCTTGAGAGGAGTTTACAAATAAAATAGGGAGCACAAACCATATTTCTTTTAATAAAACTTTAGCCGTTAATGCTATTCAGTTAACTAGTTGCAAAATAAAAGTGTTTAATGTGTTAATATACACTGCACAAAGAAATAATCCTTTTTTTTACGGTGGCCTAGAAATAAAACTATTAAAGTTTAGAATTGATCGCATGATTCAAACTTAAGGTAGGGTTGGTATTACATACTCAGTCTTCTTTCTTCTTAAAAAAGTTCTTACCAACTCAAAGCAAACCGTCAGTTACACCCCGAGCTGGATGAGGTCGCCTGCTATACTGATGTGGAGCAAAGGGATAATCCGCTGTTGCAATGTCCCTTCAGGTTTTGTTTAAAGATTCTTGGATGCCATAAGCACATCTTTTTACCAGTTTTGGTATAAAAAAAAATGTTGAAATGAGCCGGTAAACACATGCAGCTAAACACGGTTTTGTTCTGCACAGAAAGACTAAAGCTGCTGGCGAGCTCTACCTCTACGAGCAAAGTAGAAGAGAGGAACAGCGTCCAAGATTGAAAAGAGAGAGCACGAAAAGCGCGCGGTTGAAGAGATAGAGAGATGTTCCAACAGGAATGAGGTTAGAAAGTTTTACCAGAGGGTCAAAAGATCCGGCCAAGGGTATCAAGTTCGAACTGAAACCCCTTAGGATCATCAAAGGAACATCGTTGTAGAATCGCAGTTGGTGCTGAGGATTTGGAAAGACCTCTTGTGCAGACTATGTATAACGGCGAAGACAAACCAAATACGCTGAACGAACTATTCAACCCGGGCGAAGACGTTACCGACGAAGCATACGAACGATACCGCCCACCCAATCTGGAAGAAGTGGAAGTAGCTGTGTCTAAGCTCAGTGCAACAAAGCAGCCGGAGCAGACGGCCAGCTTTGCCGTCTTTGCTACGCTGGCGATAAGCTGGTTGAGAGCTTAGCTCATCTGCAAGATATAGTCGGAGGAAAGCATGCCCAACGAATGGAACCTCAGCAATGTTTGTCCGATCCTGAAGAAAGGAGATCCTCTGAATTGTGGCAACTACAGAGGCATAAGTCTTCTTAACATCGCATACAAGATCTTTTCTGCTGCACTGTGTGACCGCCTTAAGAAGTTTGTCAACAATCTGATAGGCACATACCAGTGTAGCTTTGGGCCAGGAAAGTCCAACATCGATCAAATATTCACACTGCGGCAGATCTTGGATAAAACCCAGGAATCCCGAATCGATAATCACCACCTCTTAGGCTAGGGACACACGGCGACAGAAAAACGCGCGACAAAAAACAGCGCGATTTTCTGCAGCAAGCAACACGAGCAATAAATTTCCGTGCGGTTCCTGTCAGTTTCGATGAAAAATTTAATTTTCATTATTAAAAAAGAGTTTGCAAGCTTTTCGTAGTAAACTCAGTACACAAACACTTATTTGCGGGGCGATTTCGATGAATTGTGATGAAAACAGTAATTTTTATCGTTAAATAAAATAAAAGTATATTTTTTGTCGTGCGGCTTGAAAGAGTCGCATTTCGGAAATTTGTCGCAAAACGAGTCTCGCGACTAATTGTCGTAGCTGCAATCGCGTGTTGTCTAGAATATAAACGCGTGTGCTTCTAGTCGGACGGTAATTAGTCGCACGTTTTTCTGTCGCCGTGTCTCTGGCCTTAATCGATTTCAAAGCCGCGTATGAGGGCATCTATAGAGACGAGCTGTATAGCACAAAGTCTAATTTTGGCACCCCTTCCAAACTCGTCAGTCTGTGCAGGATGACGATGGAAAATTCACGCCGTTCTGTCAAGGTCGGCTGAAACCTCATCGACCTCTTTGATGTCAAAATAGGATTTAGACAAGACGACGCGCTGTCATGTGACTTCCTTAGCATCATACTTGAGAGAACTGTGCAAAACTCCCGCGCCAACACCAGATGCACAATCTTTCAAAAGTCCGTTCAACTACTCGCATACGCAGATGAAATTGACACAATCGGAGGAACAAAGCGTGATGTCAGTGAAGCCTTCGTGAGTATTGGGACGGAAGCGGCGAATAAGGGTTTAGCAGTCAACGAGGGCAAAACCAAGTATATATGCTATATATACGTCATGGAGAAAACATCACCATCGGCTGCTAGAACTTTGAGGTAGTTAGGGACTTTGTCTACCTGGGTTCCGCTATCAATTCAGACAATGGTACCAGCGCTGAAATCAAACGAAGGATAACTCTTGCCAATCTCTTTTTTTTGGGCTAAGAAGGCATTTGAGTAGCAAAGGCCTCTCTCTCCCTCATCATCCCAGCCCTGCTTCTTGAGTAATGCGAAGCGGTCAGTATGGAGTTAGCATTTGACGAGGGAAAAACCAAGCAAGGCTGTCATCAAGGAGGAGACACCCTCCTTGACAGACAAAGAGCAGTCGGGAAACTTCGGGGGGCACACGGTTCTTGATGCGCCAATGATAAGGATCATCTCTCCAGAGATAAGGGCTAGGTTTGCCTAAGGATTAATTTCTTCGCAGAGAATATTCTTCCTCAGGCGAAGAAGTTCCTGATGGCAATCCATGATTATGTGTAGACAGGACCCACCGCTCTCTAGACAAAGTTTGCATGTGAAATTCGGTGAAACATCGGATCGGTCATCCGATGGAAATGTGTCTTCAGTTTGCAATGGCCCCTGAAAAATCCAGTGAGGATGTTTAAATTAGTATTCGTTGGATTCGATTCTACTTAGGCTTTTAGTTAAGTTCTTGAAGAGTCTTTAACTTAACCCAATGAATGGGATTATCTCGATTTTAGCTAGCAAGTCTGCTAATTCTGATTGGTTGCCATCAAAACCACTGTGGGTTGGAATCCAGTAAGTATTAGGCATTTTTTTAGCTCATTCTGGGATGTATGGCTGCTTCTAGAACAAGCTTCTATTTTATTATATGTTTGTCGGACGCTTTGAAAGCAAATTAGATTAATTCTAGCACAGTAGTTGATGGCACAGACTTCGGCTGGAAAATGGATAAGCATTTGCCAAGGCTATCTGAATAGTCCGCCTGGGCAGTTTTCCGTGAATACCAGACCACCCTGTCTCCATTTAAGAACCGTCTGTTAATCTAACAAGGTTGAAAAAATAGATGTGTTTTTTTTCAACCTTGTTAGATGTTAGATTTAGACTAAAAAAAAAACGATTCAGTGGCGGCAGATATCGCCAACAGAAAATGTGTGACCACTATCGACACGGCTGTCGCGGCTTACAAAATCAAAAGGGACCTTATCTGGGACTTCCTGGCTGAACTATACCCAGCTGCTGAAAAACATCTACAGGAGAAGCAGCAAAAGGATACCAGAAGACACTTACAGTTGACAGGGTTGTCAACTGTAAGTGTCAGCCAACTCAATGAATTCGTCGCGTCCGTCACGTCAAAGAACACAACTGACAACTGAGTAAAATACGCACGTTCTTACGGAAAGCAGCCCATAGAAAAAGTATGCGACGTACGTCACTATCCATAAGAAAATTTTTATATACCTGAGTTGTCATTTGTATACTTGTTTTCGGCATGGCATGACGGATTCAGCGTATTTATTGAGCTGAAGGGTTAAGTCTGCCTGCTTATGGAAAGTGATGACATTTTGTGACCATCAGGTAGTTACGCGCATTCGTGATTTTTTATACCCCATCCCATAGGATAGGAGGTGTATTAAGTTTGATTTATAGTTTGTAACATAGAGAAAAATTCACCGTAGACCTCCAAGATCTTAAGGGCATATGATCGAGACCGAATTGTAAGTCGAATGAGCCATGTCCGTCCGCCCGTCCATCCGTCCGTCTGTCGGTAGTTTTTAGGCCTTAAATTTTGAGCTAGGCACTTGAAACTTGATATCTGTTCTTTATAGGTCCCGAAGCAGTACAAGTGTAAAAGTTTTTGAAATCCGCCCACTGACACGCCTACTTTACTTAATAGCATGAAAAATCAATGTTGTCGCAGGAAGCTGAAATTTGGTATGCGATATCCTCGCTTAGATGCATTGCGATTGGCATTTAAAAAAAGCGAATCCCGCGCCCTTGTAGGCGTGGTCATACTTTATATGCATTATAATAAACGATTTTTATTTGATATATTTGCTTTAAATCCAAAAAACTTGCACTATAAAATGTTCAGATATGTGCGTAAGCTATCAACTCAAGTGAATAAATTTTCCCCACGCCCACTTTTGTGGGCGTTTTTAAGTATAAACCAAATTTTTAATTTGAAAATGCAGTCAACACGTGTATACCACTTTTGATAAAAAAATTCCCTTTTTTAGGGAGAAGATTCTTAACTGAAATTGGACAACCAAGATTTATGACACAATTCGGAGCTTGACAGTGGTCAATTGGGATGGGGTATCCAACGATTCGCCTAAGCGGATTGTAACCCTCCCACTAGTTTTTTTTTTTTTTTTTCAAACCTAGCGAGGACCTAGAGCGAAAATTAAGGCTGTTTTTGTGGATCGCTTGCATCGTCGCTACGGAAGCAATAAAGACATGATTGAGGACTAAAAGGGTGATAGTAGGGCACCGGGCGAATCTTACTGGAGGCCAAACAAATAGTCTTTACCTTTTTAATTGTGAGAATTTCATATGGCTCAAGTAAGAAAATCCTTATTTTAAGGCAATTGAATTGAATAAATATATCCTACAAATGTTTTTTTGCTTTGCTTGTAGAAATTGGTATTGGTGGAATGGTCCACCCATACCAATTCCTACAGTAAGCAATGATTGTTTGGCCTAAAATATATTTTTCTCTCACACGCAACTGTCATCTGTCAAATATTATAAAGTCCTATGGAATGTGGCGACATTATGTTCCCATTTTATGGTGTTGAAATTCTAAATGGTGATGTTGGATTTTCTTATTTTACAATACTGATTGTATTGATGAACAGCATATTAGAATATACTAAAAAAAAATTATTATTAGAACAATATAATTGTACGCTAAACCTGTACGCTAAATAGTCCAACGTTGCGCTCTGTGTATTGACTCCATACATGGAGTCATATATAGAGCGCAAGTATACTTGACAGTTTTTAAACCCTAATCACGGTATTAGTTTTAATGTATAGTTTATAACATAGAGATATAAACACCGCATAGACCCCTAAGACCTTTTAGCGACGGTTTTTCAGTGCTGAGTTAAGCCCAGCTTAAACCAACATCTGTTAGTCCCGGAACAATTTAATTCCGTATTTTTTCCACATAAATGCACAAAGCAACTGACATTAAAACAGAGAAAACATTCAAAGAAGTTCTTACTATTAGCCAGAGTTGATGCGGTATTAACTCGACAAATTTGGCGAGTTAAGCTGAGATTGGCTTTCAATCTAAATACACTGAAAAAGTCATTTCTGGGATAAATCTCAGTTTAACCCTGAAACACTGATGAAAAACTGATCCTAAGATGTGTGATCGAGACCAACTCCTGAATTGACTAGGCCATGTCCATCAATGGATTCACCTTACTGTGTGTGAAGTCTTAAGGCCTTAAAGATTTACTTAGAGAGCTCAAGCTTGAAGTGAAGTTTGGTTTTTATTTATAGTAAAGACAAAGTTAGAAAATTGGTAAGATCCGCCCAAACTAAGCCTACAATTCACTTGAATTTTAGACCTTAAATTTACATTTTATTTCAAAATTTTGTAAGACAAGGCATGGGAACTCCAATTTTGGTGTATAGCGAAACATAGAACTCCGCCCATTTTTTAATGGAGTTTTTATGCAAAAATTTTTTTTCTCATAAAGCATTTTGTCATAGTTCTAAAGTAATTAAAATTGAAGGACTTTTTTTTATGCAACAGTAACAGAAATAGTCGACATCCAAATATATAAATACAGGCCTAAAAACTTAATGATTTGATGTTTCAGGGAAAATCTCCTCCGACTTCTTTTTTGCATTATGGCCAGGTACCCATAGTTAAACTTAATGCCATTTTCTTCCAAGTTTTTTCACTCCTTAAATGCCTCTCGTTTTCCGTTCATAAAATCCAAAAATTTATTACAGCTTTTATTAGTTTCATAAGCGCAAAAGTCATAACAATAACAGGCTCACCGACATACTTCCATGATATATGACCCCAATCAAAGCGGGGGAAAAAATTAATTAATTCCATCAGGACATTTATAAAAGGCAATTCAATTAGCACCAAAAATTAAGGCTCTGCCTCAGAGACGTAGAGAACTTTTCCATCCCTCCAAAAAACAGTCACACCTCCCACGCATACGATGCTAAAACATGTGGGAGAAAAAACCTTCAGATACGTGGTGGGAAAATCTAATTAAAGGAAGATACAAAAATGCATGTGGCTTAGGCCAACATTTATGCCCGACATCATAACAAACAATAATCGTAAAATATATTTCCTAAGCTTATTTTCGGAACAGCTAGCCATTATTTTTGGCATTTGCAGGACCCATTGTTGGTGGGGGCAAATAACTTTTCTCTGTCGGCTGCGGCGACGACGACGACGACTACGGCTATTAAAGGACGAAGATAAAAACGCTTGGTCAAAGCCGATGTTAAGCTTATAACGTACACCACACGGACTGTCCATTATTTAAGCCATGGGAACGTTTGTCGGTATTTAGAAGTTACTTATTATGACTGATTGTTTCTTTTATTATCCACTTATACGATATGCGAATTAAGGACATTCCGGGGTGTTTACTCTGGAAGGTTTTCATTGCCCGAAGCGGCATAGATAATGTGCACATGTGGTGGGAATCTAAGAGGATTTATTTACAAACTTAGCCGGGAATGCGGGCCTGTGGTATGTTAAGTGGAAGGACCTCGTACAAGAGACATCTTAACCATCGAAAATTTAGTTCCGTTTAGTTTTATATGGTTTAAAATTTCCATATCAGACTTTAACCTCTTATGGGGATACTTTGTCGAATAAGTATTTCCCATGGGTCCTCTCTGCGTTAGCTTTTTAAGGGAATCCTATCTACATCTATACAAATGCAAATAGTCTACAATCTCTGCACTTTGTTTTCACTGCAGCTTACAGAATTCCCAAAACAAGCAGCAGGAAAAGTAGAATCGTTGGATCCTTCGATATGCTCCGTTGGTAAAACGTTAACCAGAATGTTTAGGATTTTATTATTATTTGCCTTCGTGATTGCACGGAAAGATGACATGTTGACATTTCCCTAACTTCAACGATTTCCGACAGAGCTCCAAGACCAAAAACCTCAAAGGCATTTGTGTCTGTGGCATTTACCATACTTTTCATCGTCGTTTTCTTGGTCTTTTTATTGCGAGCGCACACAATGTCCTTTGCGTTTGGGATCCCTTCGGCACACGTCAATGTGCTTAGGTGTGTTTGTTTGGCTGCGGTAGCATTCTTTTCGCTCAGACAGTTGGATGTCCTTTTTAACCTCCGGGGAGTGGCGTTACTAAATTTTTGTGTGGTTTTTCCTGTATTTCGTTAATTTTCCGCTTGTGGATTTTTATTTTCCACTGTTGGCCCAAAATTTCATGGTTCTGGTGCTTTGCGTTCTAATGAATATACCTATACGACCCGAAGTCGACCAGCAAGTTGGGGTATTTTTGGCAAGCGCTCAACGTTAAAAAGGCATTAAATTTAGGACATATTAAAATGCCTATTAAATAAGGGTAATAAGATCAAGTACATACGGTTTAATTAGTTATTAAAAAATAAACGAAAAGAATGAAGAATTTTTCTTCGTTCAACACGAGTAACTTTTAAGGCGACGAAGCATGTTTCATTGGGGAAAAAACCAAGGAGCGAAACTTTAAACAATGCGGCAGTGTCCACAATGAGAAAACTCCTGCCGCAGCAGTTTAGAAAGAGAAACTGAAAGTGAAAGTTTTTCCCTGACAGTATAAGTGATTTATTGTGTGTCTGAATGGGGTAACTTTTTAAAAGAAATCTTTTTCGTGATCTGTCCTTGAATTTTTTTTTTCGCTAAAACTGCAATGTAAGCAGTTGAATGTTATGACAAAAAGATCTCTGCATCATTGTCCTTAATGTACCCATGTTTTTTTTTACTCGAGATTCAAGTCAGCAAGCAGACCAGCAGCCAACATCCGCACTGAACCTAGACTAGCGCATAAATAAATCGACAAAAACATTGTTTTGCACAGTAAAAGTTCATGCGGAAAAAGTTTAGTCCTCTCAGAACTTTTGAAGCCTTAATTTAATGTAATACCGAACGAGTGATGTTGCTCAAAAAGAGTCGAATCTGGTTGGCGTCGATCTAGTAACACACATTGTTAAGCCTTCAGCCCAATGAATCCGTTGCGTCCGTCACGCCGAAGTACACAACTGACAAGTCACTTATACACGCGTTCTTATAGGAAGCGGCCCATAGAATAATGGCGTGACGTATGTCACTGCCCGCAAGAACGTGTGTATAATTAATTCAATGTCAGTTGTGTACATCGACGTTACAGACGGAACGGATTCCTTGGGCTGAAGGCTTTATAGGGTTTATAGGGTGTTTCCACCGGACACTAATCCGCGATTAACACAAATCGCCCTTATTAACACAAATCGTGATTTAAAAGTGAAAACCACGAGATTTACCATACGAATATTAATCTCTTCACGACGAGACTAAAAATTAATCGCGTAATTAATCTTTGCCACGCAAAGATTCTTAAATCAAAGCGAAGAGAATTCTACGTGTTGTGTGCGTTCTCTGACGAAATAAAGCAAACACATCTTTTATTGAACGCTGGGTTTCATCAACTGAGTAGTGTTTCTAATGTGGTGTAAGGGGAAGCGCAGAACAGCTGATGTGGCTTTTAATGGGGGTGTAGTTATTTCTGCCAAAAAAGTTTAATGCAATGAGGTGTGCGTGCACAGTGCAAAATAATGATGGATGTTCATGTTGATACTGCTGGTTGATGATAAAATCCCAAGCGATTGATTTGACGATAAACTAAACGTCAAATCTATTGATTTGTTTTTTTATTTTTGAATTATTTCATTGCGTAGATTAAAAAAATCGGTGGCAAATTAAATTAAAAATTTAATTTAACATGGCAATATATTTCGTTCTTTTTACAATGGAAAAAAAAAAAACGTTCACATGGAGATGCGCAGATGACGTGATGTCATTGAGAAATGTCAAAAACGAAAGCACACGTTCAACTAATCTTCTCCATTCCAGTGGAAACGCTTTGGGATCAACTTTAAATCTTCCTACGTTAGTCTCGGTAGTATGTGCGGTGGGAGCAGCCTACTACACTGACCGAAATATTAGTAGAATTCCAGGGTAACCACTTGGTAAGGTTTAAATTAAACGATTACGATAGAATGTTCCATCCGTAATTTGTGGTAATCTAATTTTATCAGGAGCAACATTTTGAAAGCCTAAAGCAAAAGGACATGTAGTGGAGCGGAAGTATTTTCAAAATCTCACCTCTCTCAATGTAAAAATCAGATCATAGCTCTTTACGTAAGGCTCCCTATAAAACATCAAAGTAGCTAAGAGCTTATGGCCTTTTCGGTTGGCGATCCCGGATCAGGGCGTTCTTCTTCCGGATTGGGGCTTCTCTCCGAACAGCCAAACACGTTTTTCTTGATTTTGAAGTTTGTCTGGCGTTGTATTTGTGAAGCAAAAGCTATTCTACGGGGGACAAATGACATTTATCCAACTTGACATTTTACACATGTATGGTTGTGTGCGTGCTTCTGGTTTTGATTCTGGATTCAAAACCAGAAACAAATTTCTCTTCTATCCAGATGAAGAACTGTCAAACGAGTCCAAAGAAACAGTTTCAGGAGAGTCCAGAAGTCTCCCGGACGACCAACCGAAAAGGCCATTAAATAGGTTTAACGAGAATGGGAATTTGATGTTATAAATGAACTGTGGGATTATCACAAAGATACATTTCTATCATGGTATTTCCAAGCCCTCCTCACTTTCAGGATATTCATTTTGAAAGCAGATAATAAAGGAATAAAACGAAACCATATTTTACAAGCAGCTTCTGCCCAAAGCTAAATTTTGTACTCTTCTCATCCCGAAAAGGTCCTGCCAGACCAAATAAATCTCCGAAACGGTTGCAATCAATTTCCCATAAATGGAAGTAGATCCACAGAATCACCATTATGCCCATTGGCTTCGGCCATAGTGATGATTTACCGTCAATCAAAGCCAACGATTCAGCTTGGTCACAAATCTGTATTCCATTACAGAAGGTATAGACAACATGCATTGCGGTATGGGGGACAAAACTGGTTAATCAAACAAGGGAGATATGTCCAGGTCATCTGTTCCCGCATTAACAAAGTATTGCAACCCTTTCATTGTATGGAAAATTAATATCCTGTAATTAACAGAAGATTGAATCTGATTTAACCACCAGCACTGCTCTCTTAAGGGACAAAACAAGCCAGCCAAGTCAAACAATCGAAACGCAAGGACCAAGAACAAATAAACAACCCCAAACCGCAATCCTGCGTCGACTATTTGGTCAATGTTATCATCCATTCAACCACTTTGTGTTTACAGTCAGCTTTAATGTCTGTTTAAGGAAATTTATTATGCTCGACCACCCACCCACAACCGCCCATGGGGTGTCACCGTGTTACACGCCCAGGAAGGGGGCTTTCAAACGGGCACTTTTATTTGGGGCAGTACCTGGACATTGAGGTTGAAGGATGTGCATTTGAAATTGATTTACCTAGTATCATGAGTCAATGACACAATGGTTTGGTTCAAATGGTGCCTGTAAGGGATACATTAATTTTAAACTACTTCGATGATTATCGGATTATCATTATGGTCTGTTTGACTAAGAGGCAAGGAGTTTACCACTGGTGTTTTTATTGAATATTATTTAATAACGGCAATTAGGTAAAATAAAAGTTACTTACCAACATTATGTATTATCAAATATGTCTATGGTAAGGATCAACTGCAATTTCGGATTATATTTTTGAATTTCAAATCGCTGTCAAATAATCCGTTCTCTGAAAGTAAAAAAAGTTTTTTCTTAAACCCATGTTTTTAAACAAATCCTTAACTCCATTAGAAAAATGAATTTAAAGGCTTGTTTTTCTTTGTAAGAAAGATTTACAAAAGCATAAAGACTCAGCAATTTCAACTTTAACTTAATATATTTTAAATGATTATAACCTTATCCGATATGCTCAAATCAATTAATGACGTTAGGCTATTGGAGTATTGGGGTATTAGGCTATTGGGAACTTAAGGGCATGATTAACAACAATAAGTGAGTGCTAGTACCTTAAGTTCAATCTGACAGCTTCAAACGTTATTTAGGTTCTCAAGCTCTCGAACCAGTAATTTATCTCTACAAGAGTTAAACTTTAAATTTGTTTTAATTATTTGTTTATTTTGCTTTTGAACTCAAAACCTAATCAAAAACTGTCAAATATCTAAAGGGTTTATAGAATTTAGAGTCTGGATCTAAACATTGAGAATTTTGCAAATTTCAATTAAAAATTACCTACCGACTGTTGGACCTGCGAATGTCAAACTAAACTCAACTTTTTTTGTCCCAGCACGCATTTTACTGCTGAATCGATGGCTGAATACAAAACAACTGAATAATTTTCTTCCAAAAGAAAAATAAATTTTCTCGTAACTTGATAAATTTTAAGCTATTTAAAGCACTTGTTTAATAATTCAATTCGAATTTGACTAGTGGCAAAGTAATGGAAAAGTCAACGTGATTAAATTATGTTCGCGAGTTTGAAAGTCTAAATGTATTAGCTTATGAAATCTAGTTTTTTTTTGGTTGCGAATTTGCGTTGCCAGAGGTTGCGAATAAAGCTTAGATTCCACTGCATGTCATTTTGGCATATTTGACGTAAGAAGAAAAATATTTGCAGTATTTTTCTTCTTAGGTACGTCAAATATGCCAAAATGACATTCAGTCTAATCTGAGCTTAACTGATGGAGCACTTTGACTCAACGACAAATTGACGTCGTTGAGTCAATGTACTCCCATGAAGATACCTATTTGAAACACTTATACGAGAAACAGATTAACCACTTTGACATCGACAGCTATATTAACAACCACCACCGGAAGTTGTGTAAAACAGATTGAGAACAACAACTTTTTGCGTGTATATTTCTTACGAGAGATGTATTGTGAATTTGGTAGCACTTGCACAGGTCAAAGTGACCGCTGTCACTAAAGTTTACAGCGTGTCGCACCGCTTATATCGATCAGAATGTAACGCTGTAGCTGAGTAGAAGTTTGCCATGTGGCTTCAAAGTACACAACTAACGGCTCAGTGAAATACAGACGTTCTTAGCTTCCCTCCGCTAACATTTCAACTCCACCCTACGACTAAACGTAAAAAAAGAGGCGTCTGTACGGCTTCGTTGTCATCATAATTGTTATAATTTACTTAACAAGACATGTTGGCAATAAATAAAAAATAAAAAGATGATTGGTTGGGCCTGGATTCGAACCCAGGACCTCCAAATTGTCGATCATAGGTGCTACCATCTGCACCACAGCCCACTTCCATCTCGGGAACCCTGTCCAAATAACCTACATGATCTATCTGCATAGATAACGCACGTAAGCCAACAACAGAATTTCAGTTGTGTACTTTGATGTGACTCACGCAACGGATTCATTGAGCTGAAGGCATTAGTAATGCGTAATGCAAGGCCCGCCTCCGCGACTAATATTAATCTTCATCATTCATTAAAAATCACGCGTTTTATCTATCCTCTTGACAAGCGATTAAAAATTGAACCATTTATCTCATTCAACCTATTTATCTCATAAACCTATATTTATGCGGTGGAGCCACCAAAATTTATTTTTAATCGTCTCCCGTTTTCTTCTTTTTATTTACGGTGAAGACAAAGTATCACGCGTACCTTGAAAATTTAGTTTTGATGATTGTCTTTTTTCTAGTTTTATTTATAAAGTTAAAACGTGTTAAATTGTTTAGGAACTTTGTTTTCATTGGGTTTTTCTCTCAAAGACTTCATTTCGTTTAAACTGAGAAAATAGGTGTAGTTTACATATAGCAGATGTCAGACCAATAAGTCATTAGCTACCTGAAATAAATTTCAATACCGTAGTTTTTTGTGGCATATTTTAAGAAAATCAAGCTTTTTATTAAAAACTATTTTCCTTGTTAAAAATAATTTTAAAAAATCGTAAATTTTTCGCAGTTTCAAAGCCCTTAAATAATCATCACAAAACAATGCAAAAGTGATGGTTTAGACACATTAATTTTTTTTAAGTTTATAGGCAAATTTAAGTGAGTTTTTACTCATTTTTATGGCAGTGCTTTTATGTTTTATAACGCGTCAAATTACACTGGCTTCCTATAAATTCTAAAACAAACACTACCACAAAAAATAAGCGTATAACAACCCTGCAATCATTTTACGGCAGCCTTGATATGACATTTTCATTTTTGACATTTGACTTGACTGTTTATAAAAGTGAAAAGTTGGTGATTTGCTCTCGATGTTGTATTTATTTTGTTTTCCTGGGTAGAAATTTAAGAAAAAAATGATTTGTAGACTCTGTCTAAAGGACACAACTGAAGTAGTAAACATTTTCGATGAAATCGGCGTAGAACTTAACGTGGCAAATGTGCTAAAAAAGTACTTTTGGTTTGAGGTAATAAAGTGGCGTCTGTGATTTTGAAACTAGCATTCCATCGTTTTTTTTTTCAATTTCAAGCCCAAAGTTGATGATCCCATATCGACGGCAATATGCAATACATGTTGGGTAAAAGTGACCAACTTCCACGAGTATTACCTTTCGGTAGAGGAGGCCCATCGTCTGCTGGCCGAACGATTCATATTTAAGGCCACATCAGCCGCAGAGGAAAACGATATTATCGAAAAAGTCGATGAATCCATAGAAGAATTGAAAGAAGAGGGCGAGCAGCAGGAACTAAGTTGGGAAATACCCGAAATAAATTATAACTACTCGTTTGAAGATGAAGGTAAGTGGAGCAGTTTAGGTTCTAGAGTGATTAATCAAGTAAATGCACTGTTTCCAGAAGAAAAACCGGGAGAGATTACGCTAGTGGTTTCTGGAGCATTGTCGGAGGAGGAGAATGAAAACGACGAAAGCAAAGGTAAGCTTGAAGTTAGAGCCAATTTTGATTTTTGATTTTATGAATGTGCTTATTAGAGGATATTAAACTCACCACCACCGAATGGGATGATGAACTGGAGGCACCGACCCGGCGATCAACCCTCCGAAAGAGAACTTCAAGCAGGATAATCGAGTCATCAGTAGTCGCTCCAAGCAAGAGATTAAAACTTCCCAAGGTAAAAGACTCTGACGACGATATAGCGCAAGAAAAAAAGATATCAAAGTACAACATCCGCGCCAAGGAGTCCGACCTCCTTATTGCTAAACACATGAAGTTAACATGTGAACTTTGTCACCAAGAGTTACCAGATTTCACATCCCTACGTCAGCATTTTGAGAACGTTCACGGGCAGAAAGGCTATGTGATTTGTTGCAACAAGAAGCTGTTCAAACGTGTACTTCTGGTCGATCACATTAACAAGCATCTGGATCCAGAGTATTTCAAGTATGCTCAGTTGAATTATCGGTCGATAAACGTGTCTATATGAGAAACTCTTTTGCAGGTGTCACGACTGTAACAAAGTTTTTGCCGATAAGCAGTGCTTAAAGAACCATATGCTGATCATGCATCAGGCCGACGAGGAGAAACCATTTGAGTGCGAGCATTGCGGCAAGAGGTTTATCAAGCAATATCTTCGCGATCAGCATGTGGCAATTCACGTACCCATGGAGGAGAGGAAATTTCCTTGTGATATTTGCCCGAAAGTGTAAGTAAATGCTTCGATTTGAACTTTTAAGTAATTTTTATGAATGAATGAAACGATGTGCGGGTTATGCAATTTAGTTGTATGGCACAAGGCAGCGGTCCTATGATCATCGTTTTCGGTGACCTTACATTTAGAAGGGTCGCGGAACGAGGCTATCTTCTCAGTCTGACAAATTTTTGGGCATTGGCCTGCATAGAAAAAGTGAGAGCACAAAAATTTAAAAAAATCATACAAAACTGGAAATAAACTCTAAAGCAGGCAACATTATCCAAAGAAAATAGCAACTCCTGAAGAAAAGAGAGGGTCTTTTTGGAGAAATGGAGTGTACTTTTCACGTACAATTCCGACAATTCTACGGAAAATTCTTCAGGTGATTTGTGGTCCTGTCTGCATAGCTGGAGAACGGATAAGAAGATACAAAAACAAACAGTACGGGCTGTACATCAACACCGATCTAGCTAGAAAGTTTAGAATACAACAGCTGCCATGGCTGGGTCCTCTGCAGCGGATGGACAATAACGCGCTGGTTGATAAAATCTTCGAATCAATCGCAGCGTATAAGTCAAAGTCATTAAATCCGACCTTAACAGCTTTGTATCAGGGAATCTACCGAAAGGCTTTCAAATTGGCAAAGTCAAATCGGCTTTTGGTATGTAATCCAAGGTATGGAGAAATAACGTCATTAGCTTAAAAGCTAAGCTTCGACTGTCCCATAAGTATATTGTACTATTGTATGGAAAGCTGTACTTGGAAAGTGACCGCCTCTATCACAAGGAAGTTGCAGGGATTTGTTAATAGGTGCCTTTGGAATATATTAAGGATTTTTAGGCCAAACCGTGTCTCGAATGCCGAACTTTATCATCAAACGACGAAAACGGCAGAGGATCCAACACACTCTAAGGAAGAGTGACAGGTTCATTGCAAGATACGCAATGGAATGGAATCCATTCAACCAAGGTGGCAGAAGACCGGCTGGTCGACCCCGAAACACATGGCGTAGAACTGTGGACGCGGAATGAAGACAACTGGGAAAGGGTTGGACAGAGCTAAAATACATCGCTGGAAACTGCACACGATGGCGCGTTTTGAGAAGGCGAAACCGAAATTAATAATAATAAATCTTGAAGGCTGGAATACACCAATCGCCAAAGATCAAATGCACATCAGTTCCTCCTAGAGCCCACTTTCGGGCACACAGTTAAGAGGTTCTTTCGTAAGCCGTACAAAGGGAATGTTGGATGTCCTGCGAAATTGCTACAGTCTACAATCGATAGTCTTTCTTACTCTTTGATTTAAAACATGCAGCCATTCAAAACAAGAGTCCACGTAATAGCAGCACATTATTGTCTCCATATCACTCATTCACTGCTCATACCCTACAGAAACATGAATAATAGCGTAAAAATAAACTCTGGAGGGTGAAGGTACTCATTGAAATGAAAAAGGGCCAGAGAAGTCTCAGAAAAATCTTTTAAGGAATCCCTTCCACCAAATCGGACATCAAAAAAGTTATAAACAAGCGGGAGCACTCCAGGCTTTAGATAGGCCAAACAGAACTAGTTAAAAATACCAAAAGTGGCCTTAATTAAAACCTTAAATGGTACTATAGGTTATGATTTCGCGTCTTTAAAATAGAAAACAGTCGACTTTCCATAATATACTTCGCCTTTTTATTGAAAAAGACTGAACTTCTAAGCACATTCTGTGTTTGTCCAGGGGCGGAATTAGCTAACGTGACCTGTGATTTTCACATTTTGTGATAATCAATTTGATAAAATAAAATAATCCGTCTGCGTAATATGATGACAAGAAAATTGTTCCGAATCGTTGCATGAGTACCTTTGCTGCTTTGCATACGAAGGTTGAGACCCGATCTTAACTCTGCCTTTCCATAATTCTGACTAAAGCAATAAAATTCAGCGTTTTCTGCTAACAAACTTTTTACTTAATCAAAATAAAGAAAATAAATAGGCAGGGTGTTGCAGGGGGCTGCACGCCCCCATACATATTTCTTTGTGTCACTTTGTTAAAGTTTCATTTGCAGAATTTTTTAAAAAGAATTTTGACCCCAAACCCCATTCCTGAGTGTATACAAAAAAAAATGGGTGAACCAGAAAGTTTGAAAACTGGCGGCCAGGTGTTGCATCTTATTCACCCTTTGCACAAAACGTTTTTATGCCACTTTATATTTTTCCAAACACCCTTAAAACAGTGTGCGACTTAAAAAAGCAAACGGAAACTAACCCTGTAGGAGAGATCTTTCACAAATACGTTTTATATTGAGATTTTTACAACGAAAACCTTTTTTCGCTTCTGGGAAATGACATCGTCACGCTCGTTTGATAGCCATAATGACAACAATAGAGTGTTCGTGTTAAATAAATCTTATATTTTCCAGTGAAGCCACTTCGGGATTTTTAATCATCTCTCTGTAATCCCCGTTTTATTACCGGTGGAGGGCGAGAAGCATATGCGTTTGCAGTGACAGCTAAGCCGCTCTAAATACGTTGCTTAACCCTCTTACCTCGTCCAAGATAATACTCGAACTCAAGTATTCGTTGAACTTAGTCGGAAGGCTAAGTGCAGTGACGATACAGCGGAACATTTCCTATGTAGTTGTAAACCAAAGACGGGTAACCTAAATACATTAAAGTAAGGTGTCCGCGTGGTATTACAATAGACCAGAAATTGTGTCTGAGTGCTCCATCGGATAGTAGCAACCTCCGACAAAAAAAACGGTGGGGATATAGGATTACAGACTTGAGTTAACAATGACGAAAGAATATGTGATTTGCATGTTTGTTGTCAGCTTTGGTTGCAGTGCTATGGACTAGCCTTCAGCTAACAAAAGATGACGAAAACCTGACGAAATCGAGCAAAATCCTATTATGTAATGACACAGTGATGAAAGTCAACTTAGCCACATTTAAGTCCATCATGATCTGCCGGAAAAATTAGAAACCCTTCATGACAAATGAGGCTTTTAGAAAGAGACCCACAGAAAAGTAAGACCGTGTAAATATGTTTACCAAGAGTGGTCGAAATGGCGAAAAAACTCAACTAAGTTCTGCAACATAAAATAGGATTCCTTAGCTAAAAGGAAACGTGCGTTTGTGCGTCCAAACAAAAAGTTGGAAAAGTGATAACAGCTAAAATTAAGATGAATGTCTGACATGAGAATCTATAAAGCTGTATGTAATACAAAGTGGGAAGATCAGGACAATGCTCCAAGGTGGAAAAAAATGTAATGAGAGAAAGTCCCCTCTTTTCAAGTCACCTCAATTTGCCGTTGTTTTTAAGTCAAATCAGTTGCGTTCGTGGCATTGGCTTTATCTACGCAAGACTGTTGGAAACCTCGTATCGCTTGAAATTTGAAAATTAGTTTCCTTACTATAAATCGATTTTCCTTTCTAGCTTCCCGAACGAAATGACCCTTAGTGCACACCGAAAAAACTCGCACACCCACGAGAACAGCAAAATGTGTCACATTTGCGCAAAAGTCATTCGCGGCAGAGCAATGTTTGAAAAGCACCAATTGGAGCATGCCGGAGTCAAACAACCTGAAATTCAATGCGAAAAATGTGGATCCTGGCTAAAGAACAAACAAAGTCTTCAAAAGCATCTGCGTCGTCACAACGAAGAAGGCATAGTACACAAGTGCAACACTTGTGGAAAAGTGGCGCCCAATCAAAGCGCCCTGCGAAGTCATATCCGTTATGTGCACGCTTCAGAACGAACGTACGCATGCGGTGTTTGTGATAAGACTTTCAAGAAGGCCCTCAATTTGAAGGTAAACCCATTAAGTCACGTTCATACTAGAGCCCGATATTCAACTTATCCTTTGCAGGAACACATGACCACGCATACAGGAGAGGTATTGTACTCTTGCCCGCATTGCACAAAAACTTTCAATTCAAATGCAAATATGCATTCGCATCGGAAAAAAGTACACCCAACCGAATGGGAGGCAAACAGAAAACATCGAAAGGGCAAAATTGCTGCAGATTCCTCCAGCAAGCACAAAGCCGAAGACAGTGGCAACGATATGGCGGAGGATGAAAATACACAGGAGGACAACAACATAGCAGAAGATAGTACTTAGCATGTGTACGATAGAATTATGGAAGGTGTCAACTAGGCAGGAATGGAAGTTTATCGGTCGAATAAGTTTAGTTGTAAGGTATTGTCTTTTCTTTTCTGTACATAAATTAGTTAAGCAAATAAAAAAGGTATGTTTAAACTTTTTCATGATTTTTATTTACCTCTTGAAAATAGGGCGCATTTCTTTGAGAATTGTGCAGGGAGCAGGTCTAAAAAAATACGAAAATTAAAAACAAGCAAGATAAGAATATGTAGATAGACATCTCTAAAAAATAGCTTTTATGCAATGACTTTCCTTTCTAGCTTCCCTAGTGAAAACATCCTTAACACTCACCGCAAAAATGCGCACACCCACGAGTATGGCAAAATGTGTCATATCTGCGCGAAAGTAATTCGCGGCAGAGCAATGTTTGAAAAACACCAATTGGAGCATGCCGGGGTCAAGCAACCTGAAGTTCAATGCGATAAATGTGGATCCTGGCTTAAAAACAAGCACAGTCTTCAGAAGCACCTGCGTCGCCACAACGAAGAAGGCAAACTACACACGTGCAACATTTGTGGAAAAGTGGCGCCCAATCAGAGCGCCCTGCGTAGCCATATTCGCTATGTGCATGCCTCAGAGCGAACTTACGCATGCAGTGTTTGTGATAAGGCCTTCAAGAAGGCACTTAATTTAAAGGTAAACCTCCTCAAACCATTTTCCTAGTGTAGAAAGGACACTAAATTCATTTTTATTCTTTGCAGGAACACATGACCACGCATACGGGAGAGGTACTATACTCTTGTCCGCATTGTTCGAAAACGTTCAATTCAAACGCAAATATGCATTCGCATCGGAAAAAGGTGCACCCAAACGAATGGGAGGCGAACAGAAAACACCGCAAGGGCAAAATTGCAGCAGACTCCTCCAGGAAGCAAAAGGCCAATGACAGTAGCAACGATATGGATGAAAATATCCATGAGGATGAAAATATCCAGGAGGACAACAACATGGCGGACGATAGCAATGAGCTTGTGTACGAAATCATGGAAAGTATTAACTGAGCAGGAGTGAAAGTTACATAAAAAAAAATTGAGTTTCATTGTATTGTATTGCACTTTCGGTATAATTAAGTTAAATATAAAAGTAGTTAAGCAATTATGGTTTTTTAATTAAAAAGCTAACCGAACGTATCGTTGCTTATGTTGCGGAGCGGCCCCTATGGCAAGGCCATACGAAAATACCATAAAACCTAAAAAAGACAGAAACGAAGAACAACAACGAATTTGCGTCTCATCCCAATTTCATTCACGCTTTTGAACTCTTGATTAAGAAAAAACTATCGTTAAATTAAAACGTAAAGCCTCCAGTTTCTCCTCATTCTCGAGTTAGGTGAGATTGAAAAATACTTTCACTTATTTCAAATAAGTAATAAGCTGACTTACCGGAAGTAAAAGGATCTTTCACTAGGTTCCCACTGCATCTCAGCGTTGGTAACAATGTGCGTGCCCACTCGTAGTTCTGCGCCCGCTCGATGAAACTTGGACAGCTTCCCCCAGTGCACTCTGCTCCGTGTCGATTGAACACACAGTGCTGCCCTATTGCTTCACTGGATCACCACTGCACTGACAGAAATTTACCAATATGTCGAAAATCGTTCTTATAAAATTAAAATTGGTAATTTCACTTCACACTTGCATGTTATTGTTGACATTGGTAAATTTAATTTAAACAAAATGACAAAAAATGGACGTGTTTCGTCGATATTAAACAGTTTTTTTTCTCTTAAAAGTTAGTGCAGAAGCGTTTCGTTTGGGCCAAACATTTAAGCAAAAAGGAATGTGCTAGCGTCAAAACTGTCACTTTTGAATATAAAAGGTCTGTTCGTTTACTTTTGTGCGCTAAAATGGGCAGTCTCTCTTATTTTGAAGAGTGGGAATAAAATCCTCTCAGATTTCTCTATCTGCAACTGCAGATCTCTAACTGCAAAAAATTAAAGGAACGCTATGATCAACAAAATTGACTAGCTTAGAACGAAGATATTTGCAGCAGTTTTCTTCTTAGGTACGTCAAATATGCCAAAATGGCATGCAGTCTAGTCTAAGCTAGTCGTGCATCAATTTTGTTGTGTATGCCATTGCAGTCTAATCTAAGCTTTAGACTTATCGCACACATGACACTTTTAGTCACGCAACGTTTTGATTGCCTTTTTGTGTCCTATGAGCTTGCATGGGAATGCGCACATATGCGCAACCGACACGAAACCAGTTTGGGGCAACTTTTAAATACGTGTTTTGCCACAGCTTTTTTAGTTGTTTGTTGTCATAAATGCCTTTTTTATTACATGCAGATTTGTTTTTGAATGCTGCCATGAAACTCTTATTTCTTTCATTTCGGCGACATTTAAGAAAGCGAAAAGTTAAATATTTCACCTTTGCGAATTAAAGAAGGTGATCATGTTACCGCTGCTTTCGTGTATCGTGAGTAAGCTATTGATGCTTTAAAAAATTGCTAGTGTGCGATAAGCCGTCAACAAATTAAAAACGAACATTCCCCCTTAAAATTTATTATTGCAAATTGATTGATGGATTTTTATCATTTTAAATTAATTTAACAACTTAATAAATTATTTGTTTAATTTAATAATAAATCAATAAAACAACACGAAGAAAGTACATGGATTACAAAATTCCGAAATTAGTAATTTTTTTTATAATTTTAATTGTCATATCTGACTTTTGACAGATCTCACAGTCCTGCCTAAAGACATTTCTTGGGCTAAATTTGTCAGGAAGAGAAATGTTCTACTCTCTCGACAGTTCTTTCTTCTGTGCAAAAGAGCGTGATTTGTGTGTAATCGAACAGGAATTGGCTTAATTTAGTCAAATTTCGTTGTTTTGGGAAGCAAACGAACAGACCTAGAAACTTCGGGGATAAGATGGTATTTCTCGAAGCTGTATATCGCAAAATAAAATTCTTGCTTCTAACAAAATTTGTTTTCAGATTACGATCATTTAATCACGTTTGCGTGCAGAACCTGTCTTAAAATGCATGGAAACGCGGTTTAAGTCGACAAAAGTTGAATAACTAATTATTCAGTAATTTCTTCTTCGGTGTGTGTGTGTGTGTTGCTATACTTATCATCTTTATCTGTCAGTTTCATTTTTCGAGTCTCAAACTGTTCTAAAATTGTGCGAAAATTAAATCTGCGATTTTTAGGAGATTAGTTGAAGATGTATGTTAATTAGCGGATTAGTGTTCAGTGGAAACATTTTATAAAAGTACTGTGTAAAAAGGATGAATAAGGTTTGTACGAAATTTATTTTTCACATTGTCATTAACTTTCAATTTTGAGCCTGATCAAAATCTCTTCAACCCATTCACATTGGCCAACAACCAGATTTTGTTTGACGTCTAAATAAACTGTTTCCTTCATTGTAAGGAAACAGTAATTTATATCAATAAAACACCCGGCAAAAACAAATAGATCATATATTTAGGTTACTTTTTTAGTTGGAAACCTTACCAAATTAACAATCCGCCACATTTTAATTCAGATTAAAATTATATTTTTCCACTGACCGGTCAGGTTAACTGTGAAAATCATTCAACAGGCACAAAAAATATTGTTTGCTTACTTTTTTCCTGCTTTTCTGCATGCTAGTTGTGCAAAAGTCAGTTCTCATCAGAGTGTCGTGGGGTGCACTTCTCTTTTGATAGCTGCATTTTTTTCTCTTTTCAAAATGAATTGTCCGATCTGCTCCGAAAAAATCGAAAGAAACATCTTGCTTAAAGTGTCTTGTGATTCCTGCAAAAACTTATTTCATGGTGCCTGCGTTAGCGTTTCTGAACAGGACCTTGAATGCTTAAAGAACAGTGGCTTCACCTTCAATTGCCCCAAATGTATCGCTTTAAAAAAACCGCAGTGTTCGTCTAATTCATCGCTCACCTCAAAGCAGAACACAATAAAAAAAAGTGCTAGCGGCTCTAAACAAAAAACCCAGTTCATGAGCAGTCCAAGGCCAACAACGTCAAGTTCCGTTCAAGCAACTCTTAACCCAGACGATCCTGCACTTCAAATGATTTATGCTAAACTCGCCAATTTAGAGCAAATCAATAAGGAATGCAATGTCAAAATTATTAGCAGAAAAAAAACGACGACGTCAACACCCGTGGCAGTGGCTCTTCAAGTAAGCGGATCATCTGTGTACGACTGGCAAACTTCGATCTCAAGAGGCGCATCATGAAAGAAAAGAAGAAGAATAGAAAAAAGCTCCAGTCTTGTGCTCTTTACAACACCACCAACAACAGCAGCGGCGAATCCGGCGATGAGAGCGGCAGTCAACGGCGCACACGCACATCTGTGTTCATCAACGATGCGCTCACCAAATATAACCAGGCGCTGCTGATGCGAGCAAAAGAGTTCAAGAAAACGAAGGGCTATCAATTTGTGTGGTACGGTAGAAACAATATTAACATGAAAAAAGAGGAAGGTAGTGACATCATCACAATAAGATCTTTCGAAGATCTTAATAATCTTACTTAATGTGCATACTAAACCCTAGCTATTATTATGAATTTAAATCTTAATTGTCTTGATGATTTCACTACCCCTCAACTCCTCAATACTAACTGTGAAGAAGCTTTTAAAACTAGTTCTTATTGCGTCGACAAATTGTTTTTCATTCACCAGAATATTAGAAGTTTGCGTGAAAATTTCTGTGCGCTCGTTTCGCACCTAGAATCTTTTCCTTCCTTGCCAGATTTTGTTGTTGTGTCTGAGATTTGGATCTACGGATATGAGAAAAATCTCTACAAATTACCGGATTTTGAATTTTTCGCAAATACAAACGAAAGTTACGCTGCCGGTGGAGTAGGTTGCTTTGTTAAAGAGGGGATATTTGATGATTGCGTGCCTTCGTACCCTGACCTGGTTAGTGCGGATGTTTTGAAACTTACTGTTGAAGCAAATAAGGCAACTTTCACAATTTTGTGTGTTTATCGACTGCATAAATGCGATTTTTCGGTTTTTTTTGAAGAATTTTCTCGTTTGCTTAGTACTGAAAATTCAAAAAACCTTGTGATACTAGGTGACTTTAACTTAAATGTACTTGAAAGTAACGATACAGTTGCTAATTATTTGGCCTTGCTGGCTTCACATGGACTCGTGTCTTTTGTTAACGAACCTACAAGGCTTACATCTGGTAGGTGCCTTGATCACATATATGGTCGTTTTCGTCAAATCTCTACAGTTAAGTGTGAAAAATGTGTCTTAGATTTTTCGATCACTGATCATTGTCTGACCGGCTTGCTTGTCAGTCACTACATTAATAAAAAAGTTACTCAAAAGCCTACGACACAAAGTAAAAAAGCTATTTCAAAAATTAATTTTTCGAAACTCAAACTTAACCTTTTCGCAGAGACGTGGGAAGATGTTCGGGCAGAGTCGGAAGCCTCTAAAGCATATGACCTTTTTCAGAATATACTTATGAAAAATATAAATAATTGCAGTTTCTCAATTTATGTTAAAAGTTCCTTGAAAAAACTAAAACCTTGGATTTCTTCTGAGTTAGTCCAGCTAATTAAAAGTAAAAATAGGTTGAGATTCAAATATTACAGGCACCCTGAAAATCTTATTTTAAAAAGAAGATATGAAAGACTGTGTTTGAGGGTAAAAAATGAAGTTTCAGAGTGTCGTAACTCTTACTATCAAAATAAGTTTAGTATTTCAAAAGGAAATTTAAGAGATGAATGGAAATTAATTAACAGTATCCTTAATAACCCTTCTGGCTCTACTATAAAGCCTGTTTCCGTCACTCTTAATGGAAAAACCGTCACTGATGTTGTCGAAATAGTTGAAAGTTTTAACTCACATTTTGCTAGTATTTTCTCTCCTGTGTCTTACGCGCCAGCTTGTACGTTTTGCAATTCCTTTACTAGCTATTATGAGTTCGCCCAAAGCACCACCTTTTTTTTCGACCCTATCACTGGTTTTGAACTTCTTAAAATCATAGGCTCCTTGAAAAATTCGAATTCAGTTGGATTTGATAATATCTCCAATCGAATACTTAAGGAAATAGCTTGTTTCATCGTTGATGTTTTAGCTTTTATTTTTAACAAAAGTATTCTAACTGGTGTTTTTCCGGATGCCTTAAAATGTGCTGATGTCGTGCCACTTCACAAGAAAGGTCCAAATAACGAAATGAATAACTACAGGCCAATTTCGCTACTACCAGCTATAAGTAAAATTTTCGAGAAGGTAGTGAAAAGCAGAATCTTAAGTTTTTTAACAAGAATTCACTTCTTTAGTCCGCTTCAATTTGGTTTCCAAAAAGGCAAATCCACTGAGGATGCTTTGTTAAACTTTTGTTCGCAAATTTTCTTTAATCTGGATAGCAAAAAAATAACTGCAGGCTTGTTCATTGATATCACGAAAGCTTTTGATTTAATCGATCATCAAATCCTTCTGCGTAAACTTTCTTTGGCAGGCTTCAGAGGTTTTATGCTCAATTGGTTTGAGTCTTATTTATTGAATAGATCTCAGAGAGTAAAAATTAACGAGACTAGAAGTGGAGTTAAGGTAACTAATTTAGGGGTACCCCAAGGTTCTGTCCTCGGACCCATTCTCTTTCTGGTCTATATCAATTCCTTACTCAAGCTCGATTTCAAGGGTAGTCCCACAGCCTTTGCTGATGATATAGGTTTATCCTATGGCTCGGAAAGCCTTCTAGATTTGATAGCTTCCATCAACTCAGACTTAGCGCTTCTGAGGTTATGGTTTGCAGAGCACAAGCTAACGATAAGCTCTAAAACGAAGTTAATGCTTTTCAGTCTTTCGTCTCGCTCTTTCGACTTTCCTGTTTTTTTCCACGCTCCCGAGTGCCAAAAGTTCAAGTTAATGTCGTGTTCATGTAACCACGGTTCATCTGCTCTTACTTTTTGTGACAATGAAATTTGTTGCACTAGCTGTTTCGAAATAGAAAGGGTTGATGAATTTAAGTACTTGGGTCTTACTTTTGACTGCACTATGAGTTTCTCTAACCACATTCACAATCTAAGGCAATACTTTTGTGCTACGTTAAGAAGTTTCTTCTTTTTAAGTAATGTGTGCTCAAAAGCCTTACTAAAAACTATTTATTATGGTGTTTTTCACTCAAAACTGCAATATGGAATAACTTGTTGGGGCGGAGTCTATTTTGCCAGACTCCAACCGCTGTTAACGCTTCAAAAATATATGATTCGAAAAATTAGCCGAAAAAGTCGCCTTTATCCTAGCTTTCCATTATACTGCGATTTAAAAATTCTTTCTGTCCGTCACTTATACTGTTTCAAGGTACTGAAGTCGTTCTTTTATAGGTCTGGTAACTTAAATTGTAGAATACTCGAAAATTATCACTTACGTGGTAATCTGATGCATTTAGTTCCGATTCCTTTTTTTCGAACTACGGCCTATAAAAACTATTTCGCAGTATCATCATGTCGTCTTTTTAACAAACTGCCCTTATCGTTAAGGAAACTTACCTCCTCTTTTATTTTTACAAAAAACTTGAAATGCTGGCTTTTGACTAAAGACTCTAGAGCGATCGAACTCTTTTTTAACTCATAGCTTTCTTCTAAAATTCTGGTTGAATTATTTGTTTTGAAACTTTATCTTTTTCTTTTGCCAATAAGCTTTAAACTTTTCCAAATAAAGTCACTCATAATTTGAATTATATTATGTAAATAGAAAATGTTTTAAGTATTTCTTAAGTTATTTAATATTCTAAGGGTCACCCCACCCATTTTCTTTATTGTTTACTCATTAAGTGGCATTCAATACTGTTACGTACTGGTTAATACAGAATGTCACTATAATATTATTTCATTATTAATTTATTCTTAAATTAAGTTGATTCTTTTGTAAAAAATTTTAATGAAATATATGTAAAATCAATCAATCAATCAATCAAAATTTTATTCAAATCGAATGAGCAGAGGATTTTAAAAAATTGAAAAATGAATTGGAAAATTTTGGAAATTTGGTAAAGATTTAGAATGTTCTCACGAAATCTCGAGTTTTTATGCTGTACGTAAATGATATTAATCTCTTTCCGAGGAGTCTTTCGAACTTTGACGGGTCACTTTATTTCCTTGATTATTATGTTGATGCAGCATTTTATATTTTTTAGATAATTTTTTTTAGCAGGATTCAAGGGATTAGAAGGCTGCTTAACCGTTTTTGGCAGATTTAAATTTCAACATTCGGTGGGCCTTAAAAGGTTCCTATTTCATATACTTTTTCCCTTTTTCGGAATAAAAAGTTCAATATTATGGTGTTGAATAGAATTCTTATAAATTAAAACAAAAAGGGCATTTAATGCCAAAAATAACGAAACCATTTTAAATATTGGCCCGTGGCTATAGGGAAACGATTTATTCAAGTGCGCTGAGTTTTCGAAAAAAGAGAATTTCAATTTCGCTTGCATTATTGCTCAGTCTTAAAGTATAAATGATTTCGAAAAATGTTCTAGAATAGTTGAAACTTCTAAAGTAAATTGAACTAAAGTGAAGTAAATTTAAAGGAAAAGAATAAAGTATTGAAATGGAAAGAATTAAAGAATAAAAGAGGGCGGTTCAGTCCGAATCGATTAGATGCTGTTGAAGAGAAAAGGTAAGTCAAGGTAAGGTCAGAGTAAGGAAAACTGAAACGTACAAAAATAATGTACCCATAATTGAGCTTAAGGGTTCATCAGAAGAATCAAAAATGCTGCACTGCCTTGCTAAAATTTTATTGACTTTCCATTAAGCTTGTCAGGGATAAAAGAAGAATACAAACCATAATAAATACTTTTTTTCTTAAGCCATACCACAATGTTTCAACGGAATGTTTGGTCCCAAGCAATGATTTTTAATACTAACCACGCTCGCAGATAATCTCAACAGCATTTGGCTCCATCAATATTGATTCAAGACACCTGTGCACAGCTGACCCAAGGATTTCATCCAAAAGAAAGTTTACGAGACTAAACAACAAACAAATAAGTATAAAACCGTTAAAGAAAGCACAAATACTTTACTTCTCGTCAGTGACAAACCGCCAAAGGTTCATTTGCAAATAGTGCGTGTCCACCTGAATCTGTTGCAGGCCAAATTTACTAAACGTACGAAGCCGAACGCACTCCAGCAGAGTCTAGGAGAAATGAGTAATTTTTAAGTTTTTTTTTAGGAACAACCCCCCTTCTTAGGGTCTTAAGAAAGAAACCTCACCTTCAATCCGATTTTGATGATACCAGTCATAATAGAAACCTTTGAGAACTCAACAGAGGTGAAAATGTCTATACGCTCGGAAAACAATCGATGAATATTGGAGACATAGCTCGATTCCAACTGGGAGGGAGTGTAATTGGACCAATTCGAGCGGTATTGCTGCTTTGAAGTGGTCATGTTGCTAAAGTGCGTCTTACGACTTGAATCACTGCTGGCTGCCGTTCGAGTCCCTGGCTCATACAAGCTTGCTACAACATTCTCAATTGTTGTCAACTCCTCGACCACCCGCTTCATGACAGCTCGCACCGAGCGTGGCTCCAAGCAGTTCAGCCAATCTCGGGTTTCCACACTTTTACGCAGCATCTAAAAAGTTTTATTTGCAACGATTTTCACCCGGGAACGATTAGTGATTTCACCTGAGAAATGTTTGTTCCCTGCAGGCGAACGTATGCATCGAGCAGAGTTTGTGCCGTCTCTCTCATTTCGCTACAAATCTCGGTTTCATGAGTCAGTGTCGCACTGTTCTCTGAATCTATTTCATACAGGTCATCTCCAAGAGATATCTGAATTGGAAGGACACTAAGTTTGAGTCAAGTTTTGCCCGCGGTCTACTTACTAAGACATGAGCCCCGTTTTGCTCCATTTCTAGGCAAGTTTTAGACAAAACCAGCAAAAGATTTGGCGGACTCGATGAAGAGGTGTCCGCAAAGGAGGACATTACTCGTGCAATATGCCTCAGAAATCCTTCAATAAAGAGAACATTAGTTATTCTTTCCTCATAACAGTTCCAAAGCGATACCTATCAGGAGATTCTCTCGTATTCCTTCCACACACAGCGTGCCCTTGTACTCGGCCTTGATGTTGAAGGACCACTCTGTCTGCAAGAACACCAGCAGGTCCTGCAGCACCCCCTTAACCTTCTCGACAGTGGATACATATAAGTTTGTAATTAAATCGTTCAGATTCGTAGCTCCACTTTCACTTTTTGCTGACACCAGAGACAATCGCACCGAACTCAGACTATCTGAGAAGTGATCTTTCAAGTTCTTGGTGTGAACCTCGCACAGCTGATGGGCAGCTCCTATAATAATGTCCAAAGCGCTGCGTTGGATTTCAATGCCACGACACATGTTTCGCATCGCCATTAGACGACGGTGGAGTCGATCTAAGCCGCGCAACATTATTTGTGTGTCGCCGAAACCGATCTCCGACTCGACGCGATCTTGGATTAGACTCAGATACTTGTCGATGTTCTTGTTCAAAAATTCGTTGAGTTCACGCATCGAGTTCTCTTGGAAGTCGTCTCTAAAGAAAGTTTTGAGTCAATTGCATTACTTATTCAAGTACAGGTAGAGCTTGCGTAAGCCTTTTTGTTAGAATAGGTTGCAAGGCAACAGTAGCGAAAAACAGGTAAAAGAAACCATTTTGCGAATAGACTATTATTTACCTTTCCTCCTCGTGGTTTTTAGCCAGAAACATGTCAAAATACGACGTTACTACCAGCGTCAGGTCACTGAGGAACCCATCAATTCCCATATCGACAAATTCGATCATGTCCCGCTCGGTCTGGTCCTGTAAAAACAGCTGATCACCAATTGTTTTCACGCACCAAATCAACGTTTCTCACCTGCAGCATAACAATTTGCTCGTGCAATCGCTTCGAGGCACATTGAAGCATTTCACTGGCCAGGTCAGCTGGCTTCTCGTCCAGCTGGAGCATCAGTTCACCTATCTCGGTCAACGACTGAGCTGTATTCCCAGCCAATTGAAAGTCTCCACGAAGTCTGTCCTTTAAATCATTTATTATTGCCTCACAATCCCTTTGGATGCCATCAAATGATGGCTGACTCCCGTACTGCTGGAATACTTTCTTAGCGTGAATGTAATCCTGTACAGCTTGGCTGTAGTTCTCCTCGTCAATGAGGCCCTTTAGCTTGGCAGGCAACGACGACAGAAACTGTAAACGTTTCAGCAGCGAATGCTTTTCCGAGAGTTTACAAAGTTGCGACCGGGTTCCTTGGAGTGTTCCCGTTATTTGATCACTGAACGATGTTATAGTTTCCATTTTTGTTTTCAGCAGGTTCATATCTGTTTCCATCTGCTTGAAGTCGGTCTTCATCTTACGGATAGTGTCCGTGGCCGAGATGAATTTGTTGTAGTTCTCGTAGACCAGGGTCTGCATGTCACTGTGAAGTGTTTGAGTGTCCTTGATAATAGCGGCTTCCGTATCCATGATTTGTTTCAAAGTGCAGTCCTTGAGAGTACCAATAAGCGGTCATCATGTACTGCGAATTCTCTAGTTTCAAAAAGTTACCTGGAGAAGTTTTTCCAAATATCGTTCAGACTCAAAATTTGTGCTGTCCATGTCGAATGGACTGCCATTCTTGTCAGACATGGTTGGGGTTTAAAATATTCTAGCGTAAAATTAAAATTTAAGTTTTTCTGCAAATATTTTATAAACAAAGTGCAAGTGCACAAAATGAAATATGCAGATGTGTACGAGCTGTCAGAGTTCCTGAAAAGGGTGCGTTTGCTTTTGGATACCTAGGAAATTTTTCAGAATTCCCTGGGCCTGTTAGTTTTCGGAAACGCGGGTGGTTAAGCACCGCATATACCATGAATACAAAGTATACCTATCTATAAAAATATACATTGCGTAGCGTGGCATGAATGTTTCCGCGATTTGCATAAATCTTCGATTAATCTCCTACGAATCGCGAAATTTACCATACAAATTTAGATCCTCACAGCAAGTTATTAAAAATAAATTTCCTCGTAAGATCTCATTCACTCCTTCGGCTTAGATCAGACTGCATGCCATTTTAGCATTTTTGACGTACCTAAGTGCCAGTTTTCATTTGGTTTATCCTAACCTGATGTGTCAGAATTACTATGGTGAGGGGAAGCGCCAGTGTGGTGACCACCGTTCAACCTCAGTTTTATTTTGAGAAATAAAATTTGGGTTAGGTTAGGATCACAAATTACTTAATAACTAGATATTCAACTAAAGCCTCCCTTTCCCCCCAAAACCCATTTGTTTATTTGTTGTTGTTGTTTTGAGTTCCGTGTCGGTGAATACGTGTGAAAAAAGTAAACAAAAATTTGAGAGCCCGCCAAAATAGCGAGGTGAATTTCACACTGACATTTGAAAAATTTAAATACATATTGTAATATTTTCGGCCTGGGGTTCGTTGAATAAAACTCAATTTCACTTTTATAATCACACAATGAAACACTTTATTTATCAAACAAACTTATTTAAACTCAGATCACACTGTTATTCAACTTTACTATTTAGAATTCAACACTTTATTTCAACTCAATCACTTTTTACTTTATTACCGATTTTCACAAGTCCACGTTTAAATTATAACTGTCTCATACGAGCCTGCCACCCGTGTATTTATACAAAATGAAGCACCTTCTAGTACGTTCCATACCCCCTTTGGTAATTTTCCACTAGTACTCCTCCGCTGAATTCCAAGGAGGGGAAATCGAAATTCGAACTTCGAATATGACAGCTGCTGTCAGATGACTGGAATGACAGTTGGGTATGTTCGTTTAGTGAATCGAGCGGGTGCGTCTGTAGAGCGAATCGATGGGTGCATTCAGGGACTCCCGCGAGTTGTTTTATTTCTTGTCGCCACATAACATTGCCCCCCTCTTAGTTTTGTGCGTCCCGAACAAGTACGTCATCATTGCTTCCGTGGTAGCGATGTAGGCGATCAACATGGACAACTTTCATTTTCGCTCTTGGTCCTCTTTGGATTCGGAATACGACATCATTAATTCGCGTTACAACTTGGTAGGGACCTTCCCAATCCTTCTGAAGCTTTGGCGATCTTCCCTTTTTACGATGTGGGTTGTAGAGCCATACCAGATCTCCCTCGTTGAACTCGGGTGCCGTTGCTCGCGCATCGTATCTCGTCTTCATGCGGTCGCTTGCAACTTTTATATTGCTTCTGGTTCTCTGGTGGATGTCATTAATCCTTTCTCTAAGGTCAACCACGTAGTCCTCCTCGCATGTGGGTTCTTCAGTGGGAAATCCGAATTTAAGCTCACTGGGTAGCCTGGCAGTTCGGCCAAATAAAACTTCAGATGGAGTATATCCAGTTGTACTGTGAATAGCATTCCGGTAGGCCATAAGGAATAAAGGTATTCGCCGATCCCAATCCCGTTGATTCTCGTCCACGACTTTAGAGAGATGTTCCTTCAGCGTCTTGTTGAAGCGTTCCACCATTCCATCTGATTGTGGGTGAAGAGGTGTGGTCCGTGTCTTCTGTAGTCCGATTGCTGCGCATACTTCCTGGAATATCTTCGACTCGAAGTTTCTTCCCTGGTCGGAATGTAATTCCATTGGCACTCCGAACCTGCACACCCAGTGGTCCACTATCTGGTCGACAACGGTTTTCGCTTCTTGATTTGGGATCGCAAATGCCTCGGACCACTTGCTGAAGTAATCGGCAATAACCAGGATATAACGATTACCGCTTTCAGTTTCCGGAAACGGTCCTGCGATGTCGACGGCGATCCTTTCAAAGGGAGCACCCACATTGTACTGGTGCATTTTACCCCTGGTTTTGACTTTGGGTCCCTTACTAGCAGCACAAGTAATACACTTTCGACACCAGCTCTCAACGTCGCTTCTTGCACTCAGCCAATAAAAACGTTCCCGTACCTTTTCCATGGTTTTGTTGATGCCCAAGTGCCCACCAGACACTCCATCGTGCATTTCCCGTAGAATCTCCTGGACTTTCGACCGTGGAACCACAAGCTGCATCTTAAAGGATTTTCCATCCGGCATTTCCCATTTTCTTCGCAGAACGCCATCTTGTACATGGAGAGAGTCCCACTGCGCCCAATATGCCTTTAATGTGGGACTTCTGTCGGATATATCCCTTGCGCTCGGTTTCTCCATAGATTCCTTCCATGCAAGGATTGGCTCAATGTCAGGGTCTTCTTGTTGTGCGTTGCGAAGTTCCTCAGTACTCCAGCCTTCTGCAGGTTCGGCTCTTACTCGCTGGACAGTACATTCGTCCTTTTCCTCCTGTCGCACGCAATGCTTACAATTGGGCTCACATGGTCTCCGGGATAATGCGTCCGCGTTGCAGTGCAGTCTTCCTTTGCGATGTTGTATCTCGAAGTCATAAGCCTGCAATCGCTCGATCCACCTTGCGACTTGGCCCTCAGGATTTTTAAACTGCAGTAACCATTTGAGCGCGGCGTGGTCGGTACGCAAGATGAACTTCTGGCCGCTCAGGTACTTCTGGAAATGTTTCGTCGCCAGTATTAAAGCAAGGAGTTCTCGCCTGGTAACACAATAATTTCTCTCTGGTCGGGTAAGCACTTTGCTGAAGTATGCTACGACTTTCTCCTGCCCATCGTGTAACTGCGACAATACTGCGCCAACACCCACATTGCTAGCGTCTGCGTCCACAATAAATGTCTTGCCGGGGATGGGGTAAGCTAGTACCGGTGCTTCGCAAAGTCGCTGCTTCAGATGCTGAAAGCTTCTTTCGCACTCACCTGACCATTTAAATTGTCTTCCTTTCTCAGTGAGCTGGTGCAGACACTTTGCAATCCCGGCGAAATCTTTGACGAACCTCCTGTAGTACGTAGCAAGACCGAGAAAGCTCCTTAGCTGGTGTTTGTCCTTGGGAACTGGCCAACTTCTCACAGCTTCGATTTTCTCTGGATCCGTCTTCACGCCATCCGTCGATATCACATGCCCCAGATACTTTACTTCTGCTCTGAAGAGCGCACACTTCTTTGGATTGAGCTTTAAGTGTGCTGCTCGAAGTCGTGAGAAGACCTCCCTCAAGTTGTCGCGATGTTCTGCAAACGTCTTTCCCAAAACGATGACGTCATCCAAATATACCAGACAGGTTTTCCACGTCAGACCATGTAAGACACGTTCCATAAGACGCTCAAAGGTGGCCGGAGCGTTACACAGACCAAACGGCATTACTGTAAACTGCCAAAGCCCATTGCCAGTTGTGAAAGCGGTCTTCTCTTTGTCTTCTGGATGGATCTGTACCTGCCAGTAGCCACTTTTCAGGTCGAGAGTGGAAAACCATTTTGCTCCAGAGAGTGTGTCCAATGTGTCATCTATTCGAGGTAAAGGGTAGCTGTCCTTCTTTGTGACATCATTAAGCCTCCGGTAATCCACGCAGAATCGAGTACTGCCGTCCTTCTTTTTCACCAGTACAACAGGCGACGCCCACGGACTTTTCGAGCTTTCGATCAAACCTTCTCTTTCCATGGTCGATATCATCTCGGCGGCCTCGTCCTGTTTAGCCAACGGAAGTCGTCTGGCAGGTTGGCGGATTGGTCTAGCATCTCCGGTGTCTATGCGGTGTTGTACTAAGTGTGTTCGACCATAGTCTCCATCCTGTGAGGCAAATATATCAGCAAACTCGCCAATTAGATTTTCCGCTATGGTTTGCTGCTCCTGATTTAGCTCACAGTCTCCGAGTATAGTCTTACATACCTCGGCCAATTTAGATGGAGAGACAGGACTTGCAGGCTCACTCTCAGCTATTGTCGAAATGGCTGCAACGGGCACACATCTTCCGATCACCTCTCCTTTTCTGAGCTTAACGGTGCGCTTATTTGGGTTCATCAGTCTTACCGGCACCATGTTATCCCTGGGCTCTGCAAGAATTTTTCCCACGACGTAACTTTTAAATTCACTTTTGTTGTCTGGCTCGATGAGATAGAATCGGTGGTTTCTAGGATCACCCTCCAAACGTGTCCAAAGAACTGTCTCTGAAGAGGGCCGCAGAACTTCATCGCCTCCCAGTATTGCTCGAAGATTCACAGCGTTGTCGTTTCCGTATACCATAGGGATCTCGATGGTTCGATACCTTAGCACCTGCATTTGAAGGTCGAGAATTACCTCGTGTGCCTTCATGAAGTCCACTCCAATGATGCATTCGTCGCATATGTCGGCTACCAAGAATGCATGTGAGAAGGTCAATCCCTCTAGTTGTATCTGTAGCTGCACCTCCCCGTATACTTTCGCCGCTTCTCCTGTAGCTGTCTTCAGACTGTAGCAGCTGGTGTTATGTAGCCATGACGTCTGAACAAGGTCTCTTCGGATGATGGAGGCCGTGGCACCTGTGTCAATAGTGGCCACGCATCTTCTGTTGGCGATGATTGCCTCTACTGTCAGACTCTTGTTGCAGCGTTTTGTTTGCGAGACTTGGATGATGGTCCTGGGGGCGTCGATTCCATCAACCAACTTCTGCTCCGACATCCTGCCAGATGCTTCTTCGTTCTGTCTCCTTCTAGCGCAATGTGGGCAACCCGCTTGTCTAACTGAGGCTCGGCACTGTCGCTGCAGGTGTCCCAGTTTGTTACAGTTCCAGCATCTCATTTGTCCCCGAGTGGTGTTCGTGTTTTGCCTTTCGATGTCGATGCGTTGACATGAGCACTCTAGACCAGCCATTTCCCTTATGCGATGGCAACCTTGCGAAGCTTGGTCTGCAGCTTCCATTGTCAGGGCGAATGCTAGTGCTTCAGCGAGAGTCTTCTTCCCTGCCATTCTTACAGCCATTTGTAGCTTTCCATCCGCAATGGCATTGGTAAACGCATCGGTTGCCAACTCGTTTATTATCTCCCTGCTGGTGTTGGGATAAGACAAATTCGCTAATCGCTCGATGTCGGCTTGCAACTGTTGAAGCGTCTCACCCCTTGTCTGAACTCTTCGGCGCAACTGGACCCGGTAAACTTGTTGCATGTGGTCGTCGCCAAACCTCATCTCGATGGCCTTCACCATGGCATCATAATCTTTTTGTTTTTCTTCAGGGATGGTCTGCAGCAGTTCGGCAGCTGTTCCTCTGAGCGCAAGCGTGAGAGCAATTGACTTATCTTCGTTGTCCCAGTTGTTTGTCAACGCTGCAGCTTCGAATTGTCTCCTATAAATCGGCCACGATGTTTGGCCATCGAAGACAGGCGGCTGCATTTCTTTGCGTCGTGGACCGTCGGGCAAATATTCTCGCACTTTCTGTTTCTTAACTAGCTCCAGCTCCTTAGCCAGTTGTTCAACTTCCGATTTGACTTCAGTGAATTTTTCCTCCACGCTTTCAATTCTTTGATCTACTGCCTGGAACTTTTCCTCAAAAAACGCATTCTGGGAATCAAGTTTGCTTTCTAGAGCTTTCTTCTGCTCATCGAACTTAGTATCTAGCTTTTCATCGAGAGCGTTCTTTTGTTCTTCGAGAGCGTTCTTTTGTTCTTCGAAAGCATTCTTTTGTTCTTTTTGGCCGCTCTCCAGCTTCTCGAATTTGTCTTCGAGAGCGTTCTTTTGTTCTTCGAGAGCGTTCTTTTGGCTACTCTCCATCATTTCGAATTTCTCCAGAAGCAACTTCATGAAAGCGGGCATTTCATCGGCAGTACTTACTGTGCTTTGTTGCTGTTCGTCTTGAACATCGAACAGCATCGTGTCTGGATGTCCACCTTCCTCGGTAATAGCGTCCTGGAGTCGGAGCAACAATTCCCTTTTGAGCCCCGAAGTCTGGAGGTTTCTTTTACCCAATTCCGCTTTTAACTCAGCTGTCGTCAATTGTTCAATTTTTCGACCCATTTTGAATTGTCTTCACACAATTTTCACAACACAATCTGTTTATGTCTTATATCTGTTCCAGAAAATTCACTCCCGAATAAACAAATCACTGAAACCGTTTTTATAACTTAGTTAATTATAGCTTTATCGCACAATCAGCTTCAATGTATCCGGAATATTCCACAATCAAATTTGTATGAGTCACCGACACTGTTTACACACACGATATCTCTGGAAAATTCCACTGCACAAATAAATCGTTTTAGTCACCGACGCTATTTACGCGCACTTTTTATAGAAGTCTCCACTTAAAACTGTTTGACACACTAACACTGTTCCGGAAAATTCCACTGTAGAATTTACCCGCACAATTATGAGTTTTATCCCCAATTTCTGACACCAATGTAATATTTTCGGCCTGGGGTTCGTTGAATAAAACTCAATTTCACTTTTATAATCACACAATGAAACACTTTATTTATCAAACAAACTTATTTAAACTCAGATCACACTGTTATTCAACTTTACTATTTAGAATTCAACACTTTATTTCAACTCAATCACTTTTTACTTTATTACCGATTTTCACAAGTCCACGTTTAAATTATAACTGTCTCATACGAGCCTGCCACCCGTGTATTTATACAAAATGAAGCACCTTCTAGTACGTTCCATACCCCCTTTGGTAATTTTCCACTAGTACTCCTCCGCTGAATTCCAAGGAGGGGAAATCGAAATTCGAACTTCGAATATGACAGCTGCTGTCAGATGACTGGAATGACAGTTGGGTATGTTCGTTTAGTGAATCGAGCGGGTGCGTCTGTAGAGCGAATCGATGGGTGCATTCAGGGACTCCCGCGAGTTGTTTTATTTCTTGTCGCCACATAACAATATCTTAAAAAAGTCATAAAAGATAACACACAAGTCATTAAAGTCAAAATGACAATCCTGTTTGAATTTTGCCCACACTTACTTAAGGTGGCGCTACAGTCCGGGGTGGACCTGGGCCTCAGCCAACAAACTTCGCCAGCCAGCTCTGTCTCCAGCTAGCCGTCTCCAGTTTCGCACGTGAAGTTGGCTGAGGTCCCCTTCCACTTGCGTGCGCCACCTGAGTCTCGGTGCTCCTCTACCGCATCGTCCCTGCGGTGTGGATTCGAAGATTTTCCGGGCCGGGGCGTTGGTGTCCATCCGCTCTAGATGACCCAGCCATCGTAGACGTTGTGTTTTGACTCTTTTGGCTAGGTCGGTATCGCTGTACAGCCCGTACAGTTCGATGTTATATCTCCTCCTCCACTCTCCGTCTATGCAGACGGGACCGTAAATCGTCCGAAGAATTTTCCTCTCGAAGCAGCCTAAAGTGTTTTCATCCGGCTTTGACAGGGTCCATGCTTCTGCACCGTAAAGCAGGACTGGGATGATGAGGGTCTTATACATGGACACTTTAGTTGCTCGAGAAAGGGCTTTGCTAGTCAATTGCCTTCTTAGCCCAAAGAAACAGCGATTGGCAAGATTTATCCTTCGTTTGATTTCAGCGCTGGTGTCATTGTCTGAATTGATAGCGGAACCCAGGTAGACAAAGTCCCTAACTACCTCAAAGTTATAGCTGTCGATGGTGATGTTTTGTCCAAGACGTCGGTGTTGGGTGTCTTTTCTTGATGACAGCATATACTTGGTTTTGCCCTCATTGACTGCTAAACCCATATTCGCCGCTTCCGTCCCAATACTCACGAAGGCTTCACTGACATCACGCTTTGTTCTACCGATTATGTCAATGTCGTCTGCGTATGCAAGTAGTTGAACGGACTTTTGAAAGATTGTACCTCTGGTGTTGGCGCGAGAGTTCTGCACAATTCTCTCAAGTATGATGTTAAAGAAGTCGCATGACAGCGCGTCGCCTTGTCTAAATCCTTTTTTGACATCAAAGGGGTCGGTGAGGTTTTTGCCGACCTTGACGGAACAGCGTGAGTTTTCCATCGTCATCCTGCACAGACTGACGAGTTTGGCAGGGATGCCAAAACTAGACATTGCGCTATATAGCTCGTCTCTATAGATGCTGTCATACGCGGCCTTGAAATCGATGAAGAGGTGGTGTGTATCGATTTGGAATTCCTGGGTTTTCTCCAAGATCTGCCGCAGTGTGAATATTTGATCGATGGTGGACTTTCCTGGCCTAAAGCCACACTGATATGTGCCTATCAGATTGTTGACAAACGGCTTCAGGCGTTCACACAGTACAGCAGAAAAGATCTTGTATGCGATGTTAAGAAGACTTATGCCTCTGTAGTTGGCACAACTCAGAGGGTCTCCTTTCTTTAGGATCGGGCAAACAATGCTGAGGTTCCATTCGTCGGGCATGCTTTCTTCCGACCATATCTTGCAGATGAGCTGGTGCATGCTCCTAACCAGCTCATCGCCAGCGGATTTAAAAAGTTCGGCAGCTAGGCCGTCTGCTCCGGCTGCTTTGTTGCACTTGAGCTTAGACACATCTACTTTCACCTCCTCCAGGTCGGGTGGGCGGTATCGTTCGTATGCTTCGTCGGTAACGTCTTCGCCCGGGTTGAATGGTTCTTCAAAGATTTTTGACGCATTTTGGAGCTTGACAGTGGTCAATTGGGATGGGGTAACCAATGATTCGCCTAGGCGGATTGTTATCCTCCCTCTAGTTTTTTTTTTTTTTTAAACTGGAGAGAAATGGAGAGAAAGACCAAAAAACTGCAGCAGTATTTTAATTTTTCATAAAATTCTTTTATCATTATCTTTCTTGTTTCTTAAGTTTGCAGTCGGTAGCTTGCAGTATTGGTAATCACACGCTTGTGTATTTTGATACAGGTTTTTTGCGTTTATTTATTTCTGGAAGATTTTTTTTGCCTTCAAAGTTGTGATAACTTAAAACTTAAACTTGTCGTAAGAATAAACCCTAAAGGGAATTCAGTATTGCTGATACTAAATTTTATATGAACTTTTTATGTTTCGTTTGTATTAATTTAACGAGGTTTAATGGAGGTTTAATGTACAATGGAGAGTACAATGGAGAGGTTTAATGTACATAAAACTCAAATCCGATTACGGTAAAAATTATTTTAAGTTCTCACGGAAAGCAACATTTATGTAACACGACCCCAAACTGCGACTTCCAGATATTGGAACTCGTTACAATTTTTCTCCGGTAGACGGAGCAAAAAGCTGATTCCGCCATGATTTCGTGGTGAATCACTTGAACTTCGTGGTGAATCTCTTCAAGTATGGAATACATTGACAAAATGTGAGAGTATGCATGGATTTCCAGGCATTACCAAGGCAACAGCTTGTAGGCCCCCCGGCTTTCCAGTCTAGTTGAATATCTAAATCATTAAGTAATTTGTGGTTAGGATGAACCAAATGAAAACAGGCACTAAGAAGAAAAACGGTGCAAATATTTGGGTGCAAGTATAAAAGGTGCAAGTATTAACGGTGTAGGTATTCTCATTTCGGAATTCTAACACCAAAATTGTTTTCTCGCTCCTGGGATTTTGACAACGAAAAATTAAGCAGATGGATCTCAATCTCAGCAACAACAGTTGCTTTGTTGTGCTTTATGTATAGTGCAAAAACTGAAATTTTTGAATTTTTATGAGTTCTTGGCCTCAAATAATTATTCGTGTAGAATAATTAAAAATGCGTTTCGTCGCCACCTCCGCCATGACTTATCAATCAGCGGACGAAGGCAGTTGCTCAGACGCAGTTTCTACTTGGTGGTCGATATTTTCCTACTCTTAGGCCAGAGACACACGGCGACAGAAAAACACGTGACTAATTGCAGTCCGACTAGAAGCTTTTATATTGTAGAAAACTCACGACTGCGGCTGCGGCAATAAGTCGCGAGACTCGATTTGCGACAATTTTCTTTTTTGCAACATTTTCAAACCGCATGACAAAAAATTTAATTTTTGCTTTTTTCAAAGATGAAAATTACAATTTTCACAATTCACAAGAACCGCACAGAAAATTATTGTTTGTGTACTTTGTATACCACAAAAAGCTTTCAAACTCTTTTTTTTCAACTATGAAAATTAAATTTTCATCAAAACTGACAGGAGCCGAACGGAAAATTATTATTCGTGTGTTGAGTATGCTTGCTGCGCAAGAAAAGAACATGTAAAGCCGCGTCACAGAAACAGAATTTCATACATTAGTAACGCAAAAAGCATTCAGCGAATTTAGGTTTCAGTTGCTAATGTATGGGATTCTGTTTCTGTTCCTGTTTTACGTTGCTTGTGACAACGCAGCTTAAAGTGTTGTTGTACAAGCCCGTGGCCAGGGTTTGTAAAAATAACGACAGCCTGAGCACCTGTGCACCTGTTTGTGCCGTTTTTCCATTAAAGACGTGTTGTCACAAGGAACAGGAACAGAATTTCATACACTAGCAGCGCAAAAAGCATTCAGCGAATTTAGGTTTGAGCTGCCAATGTATGGGATTCTGTTTCTGTTTCACGTTGCTTGTGACAATGAGGCTGAGAGGTTTTTAAATAGGGAGCATCCCCAGAGGGGAACGCTCGTCAGATTGGTGGTGGCGGGTTCCTACAGAAGTTACACCGGGTGACCAAGGCCTTTACTTAAAAAATCCAGGCGCGTCTAATTATATCATTTCTGTCCCTCGTTAAGGTATAACACTTACGGGTACATTAAACATGAGAGCGATACCGCCCACCAGACCTGAATGAAGTGAAAGTAGCTGTGATTGAGCTTAAGGCCGCGTTATCACAAGGAACAGAAACAGATTTTTATACATTAGCAACGCAAAAAGCATTCAGTGAATTTAGGTTTCAGTTGCTAATGTATGAGATTCTGTTTCTGTTCCTGTTTTACGTTACTTGTGACAACGCGGCTTAAGTGGAACAAAGCAGCTTGTGACAAAGCAGTTTAAAGCCACGTTGTCACAAGCAACGTAAAACAGAAACTGAAACGGAATCTCATAGCAACTGAAACCTAAATTCGCTGAATGCTTTTCGCGTTGCTAATGTATGAAAATCTGAAAAATGTATGAAATTCTGTTTCTGTTCCTGTTTTACGTTGCTTGCGATTACGCGGCTTAACTTGTAAAATTGAGTCCATTTTTCATTATGAAAAATAGTCCCAATTTTTGGGAATTTTTTTATTTTTAGTTTGGAAAATGTTGCATCGGCGTGAAAATACATGTTGCAGAAGTTCGGTTTTTCCAATTTTGAAAATGAAAAGTCGGCCCAAAAAAATTAAAAATCGGCCCAATTCGACAATTTTTCGTTGTTGTTCACGTGAATTTTTGGTCCTGTTTTTCATTTTCAGTTTGTGACCATTTTCCATTGGGGCCTAATTTCAACGTCAGATTTCAAAATCTCCCGAATTTCATCACCCAGTTTTGATTTACATGTCAAATGGATAAAAAATAAAAAAAAACCTCAACAAATAACGAATAGAAAAGTCACAATGCGATACCTGGTGGCAACTAGAGGAATATGTAGACACCTGCAACAACGTCAAAACCAAAAATTTTGACTGTTCGTTACTGAAAAAAACTTCAATGAAGAACAATTGGGGGTATAATTTCAACTCTTTTTTTCCATATTGAAGAATTTTGAGTAAAACGAAAAAACTGTTATACTATGTATCCATCGGCAACTAAAAGAGGATTAGTGAGGACGATTAAAAATGAATCCCAAAGTGTCTGCACGGGCCAAATATGGGACTTATTTGACACGAATACTCGTTTCCTGCAATTTTGACTCTCAAAAGAGAGTGGCGATGTCATTTACTAGGAGCGGAAAAATATTTCCGTTGTAAGAATTTCAACACGTATATGTCGTACAGGGACAGTTTCAGTTACCTTTTTTGATTCTCAAATTGTTAAAAAAGAGCACAGAATAGGTTTGTGAATAGGGTAAATGGGATTTATGAGAGGATTTATTTTTAATCGTTTGCCGAGAGGATTTAAATTTATATGGTGAATCGCGTGATTTTTTGAGGATTTAATGAAGATTTAAGCTTAGATGGCGTATTCGACGTAAGGAGAAAAATATTTGCAGCGTTTTTCTTCTTACGTACGTCATGCTTAAATGGCATGCAGTCTACTCGAAGCCTTATATTAATCGCGGATTAGTGCCCGGTGGATACATCGTATTAGAAGCCAATCAGTTGATATTTGCAATTAGTTTTTACGCTAATATATAAATTTTGTATGACATTTATCTGTTACCTATGGTTTTTAACCTATAGGTTAAATAATTAAAAATAAATAAAGTTAGGAAAGAACAGTTTTGAAAATTACGATTGGAATAGTAAATTTGTTTACACCTGTAAAGGAATAGATGAGTTTTGAAAACAATAATTGAGTTTTTTACTGCCTTATTTGGCTGAGAACATATCAATTTTTTTTCTGCCTTTTCCTGCTTCAATTTCATTTAAAACAGAAAATTTTAACGAGTGTTTCTGCTCCCATCTAGCGTGGACCAGCTACAACTCCGTAATTGCTACCAACTTCGCTTGCCTACGTCGACTACGAAAAGTGGAGAAAGTCGGTGATATGCCAAACTTTTTTCCGTCGTCGACGACATCATTTAACACTTGGAAGTCGGTACGTACGTAGTTTTTCATTGTGGTGCGATTTTCCATATTTAAGAAAGAAAAAAAAAGAAAATTCACATTTTTCACTGATAAAACCATTTGCAATTGAAAAAGTACATCGTTAGCCAATACTTTGACATATTCTCAGTGATATTTCCCATTAAAAAACTCCACAATTCGCCTCATCTTCACCAGAATATTGTTTGGAAAATTTTCTCCTCACTAATCGAAAAATAAGAAATTTTCCCAAAAAAGAAGGAAAAAAAAGGAAAAGTGATTGCAATCGTGTGTGCTAGTGAAAGAAACGTGTGAAACCGGAACTCTTGCAATAGAATCTGGGTTTTCCAAATAATATTCCGAGTTTAAGTGAGCGCGATCCCTCATCGCATTCGTGAAGAGAGAAATTTGAAAAAAGAACATTTAATTCTTTTCCAGAAGAAGACACGCCAAGTTCAAACTGGATCTTACGGTAGCAATTAAATAGGCCGGATTTTTTGGATTTACAGTACAGTAAGTATCTAGTGATTCCTATTGGCAATATTGTACAACGTGCTCATTCACATAACCAACAAAAATATTCAGTCGTCGCGGTATTCGTGGTTCGTCGTCGTCCACCATCATCGCCGCCGTCGTTGTCGTCGTCAGCCTACTTCTCCCTCCCGTGTGCCTCCTACACCTTCACCTTCATCGTTTCATGTTCATCTACTCTACACACACGTAGTAGGGGAAAATAGTAAAAAAAAAGTTCAGAAAATGTCAAAAAATTCATTCTCGCCTATGCATATCTCGCTCCCACTCGTGGCTCTCGAAACGAAGTCGTTCCACATTTCATCCTCTTTACACGACACGTCCGCAAGTTTACCCAACCCCACAGGCCACACCACCTCGGCGGCACACACTGTTGGGGCTATTGGCCGCGTTTTCTTGCATTATTTATGCGGCAAGAAAGTACACCATACTCCTGCGGGAGTATGGAATGTTGCACCCGCTGTTTGGCGCTTCGCATACATGTGATTTGTCCACACAATCGGTTATTGAATAATTTTCTAAATTAGGTCATTAAATGGACTGCCATGTTCCAGCCGTAGCAGCGTGCTCGCAGCCGCCTGTACACGTATGCACTGGTCACGTAAATATTTACCGGCTGACGATGAGCGCCGCACCAGTGTGAGTTGGCTGAGTGCGACTGTATGACTGCGAGATGGTCATGTTATTTTTATAAACTATTCGGCAGCCGATATAAAGACGTCCACGATTGGAAAGAAACTTGAATTTCTTGTAACCGCTAAGAGTTATTTGTGGCCTTTCCAAACAGAAGATCGTGTGCCGTGTGGGCTGGGCAAGTAAAACAAATGCCTTGATCCTCAAGTGGATGCGGAAGACATTTTGCCTGCTTGTGTATCTTCCTTTGGGTGGCAGCAGAGGCTTTCGTACAAAGTCTCTGGTGTTTCGTTTCGGGACGGTTATGTAACTTGTTAGACTCGTTATCTCTAGCTGCCAGCCTAAAATTATTTCTGTCTCCTTTGCTGCGAAACTTGAGTTTGACACTGTTCCAGTGTGTTGATCAATCTATCATGTTTGCTTGCTCTGCTGTTTGATAAAGAAACGGCAACGACGTAAACTTATGCGGCAAGGCAACGAAGTCTAGATAAGGGCTAACCAGGTAGCTTCAAAACTTTCGAACAAACGAATTGTCGCTCTATAGATGCTTATCTACAAAGTTTATCAATAAAATAAAAAAGTGATGATTTGAAAAAAAAAACTCCTTTCTAGCCCGAGAGTTTTATGCCTGAGTTTAGGGACAATAATTTTGGGTTTTTCAATCACAACGAGCCAACAGAAACGAAGATTAAAAAAATTACCCTGGGACTACAAAAAAACCTTTGTTAGAATGCATTAGGCACAAAGTAAAACATTAAAAAAATAGTTTAATCATTCTGCATGCTTAAAGTTACAGGCGCAGTACATGTGGGCGCTTCGTTGAATGAAACGAAAACAACAACGCAGTATACCCTGCACTGTATTGATAAAATCCATATGTCGTTAAGGTTTAAAACTTCCGATAAAAAGGCCAAATGATAAAACAAAGCAAAAGTTATTCAAAGTATTAGTTTCATTATAGCTAACCACCTACATGTCAGTAGCTTGTGCTTGCAGCTGACAGATTCAATTGCCATCACCACGGGGGCAAACCCTATCTCAAGTATAAAAAGGTCTGAATGAGAGCCAACCCCTGGCTCAACAGCTCGAGTTGAGTCAGGGCCAACCTCTAATAACCATGTATATGTGCTTCGTTGTCCGTTCTTCCGTTTACAGTCAACCTTTTACACTTTAGTTAAAAAATTTAGATGGTAAAAAAGTTAAAAAAAAATGTTAAAAAGTTTTACAGCTAGAAAGAAGAATATAAAAACATGTAATGAATTTTCATAATAAGATCCATTTTTTACTGAATATTGAAAGGTTTTTTAAAAATAAGGAATGGATAAAATGTGCCCGTTCGCAACATCTTAAATTTTTAAACGCTTTTTATAAAGCCGATGTTGGGCACACGATACTAGTGAAAAAACAAACTGTCGCCACGACTACCTTCGATGCTATCGGGCAAATGATTCGGAAAAAATCACAAGCAAGAATTATTTGAAATTTTCGGATAAATACAGCGAAATTTGATGGAGCGGGTCATATTTCTTGGGTGGAATCGGCTAAGGTGATCTAAGATAAGTGATGTCAACCACAAAAATTCATCTGCGTAAACTTTCATCATCACAATTTGCTTGTGACAACTCTCGGTATCACCGTCAAAAGCTGGTCTCTAGTTTTGAAACTTACTGGTTAGTTGGGTTTTTTTTGCCTACACTAGATAGGCGCAACACCTCGATGTGAACCAGGGCCAGCTTTCCAACAATGTATGCTGTGTGTGCTAATTTCTTCACATACAAGAGGAATTAAAATTTTTTGCCGAATCTAAACGGCAATTTTGAGAAGTTTTTCAAGACAAATGGTACTCTTAGAGGGCTTGTCAGACCCTCGCGGAGATGGGGATCGTGAAAAGAACGAGTCTTTTTTTCCAGGTGACGATGGTAGGATCAGGCCTAAGTATAGGCAAAATCCTACAGCAAGCCTAAGTGTAGGATTTTGTCTACACTTAGGCTAGCCTAAAAACAAAAAAAAAAAATGTTCCTAGATCACAAGCCTAAATAGAGAAACGATTCGGAACAATAATTTTGTGATCCTTACGCCTACGGATTATTTTGTTTGACTGTCACAAAATGTGAAAATCACAGATCACCATAGCCGATTCCACACCTGCTTTTTAAAACTCTGACTTCAAACTTTTGAATTTTTTTTTAAGTAAAGTAAGGGTAAAAAAAAGAAAAGGCGCACCACGATCCCCCTACATACTGTGACACTTGACATCACTCAAGTGATGACATCACTGTGACGCTTTGTCAAAGTTACAGAATTTTGAAAGAAAAATTTTGATCCCCGCAGAATTTTGACCCCAAGTTAAACTTTGAATAAACAGAAGCTTCTGAGATTTAGCTAAACAACTTTAAAAACATTCAAAAAAAAAAATTAATAGGTCTGTTCGTTTACTTTTGTGCGCTTAAGTGGGCATCCTGTCTAATTTTGAAAAGAGGGGATGAAATCCTCTCAGATCGAGAAAAACTGTGAAAATGTAAACGAACGCTTTAAGTAACAAAAATTGTACACGTCTTAAACATCAACAAATTAAAAACGGAAATTCTATTTCCTAAATACTATTATTGCAACTTGATTGATGAATTTTTATTATTTTAAATGAATTAAACTTTTTTTTTGTCTTATACCATGTCTCCACCGAGCACTAATCGTCGATTAATATAAATTTTTATTTAATCACCTACAAATCACGCGGTTTACCATACAAAATTAAATCCTCTCGGCAAGCGATTAAAAATAAAACCTCTCATAATTCCCATTCACCCTATTCACAAACCTATTTTCTGCACCTTCGTAACAGTTTGAGAATCAAAAAAGCCAACTGAAACTGTCCCTGTACGAAAAATCTGTCACAAGTACGTTTTCTATTGTGACTTTTACTGAGGAAATCGTTTTCGCTCCTTGGAAAATGACAAAAACAGAGTTTTCGTGTCAAATTAATCCTATATTTGTCCGATGGAGCCACTTTGGGATTTATTTTAATCGTCTCCTGCTAATCTTCTTTTAGTTATCGGTGGAGACATAGTATTATAGTATTAGGTAGAAGAATAAAAAACAACACGAGAACGCACGGGAATAACAAAATTTTTAAATAATAGTTTTTATTGCTTTAATTTTCAAATCTGACTTGACAGATCTCACATTCCTGCCCGAAGAAATTTCTTGGGCTAAATTTGTCAGGAAGGGGAAATGTTTTATTCTCTAATCAGCTCTCTCTTCTGTGTAAAAGGGCCCAATTTGTCTGTAATCGAACAGGAATTGGCTAAATTTAGTCAAAATTCGTTGTTTTGGGAACTAAACGAACATAAATATATTCATATATATTTTAAAATATTCTAGTATCTTAACGGTAATACATACTAATTTTTATGAAGTTTAGTTTGTGTATAAAACGTATAAAGAGAATTCTAAAAATTTTAAGATGTTTTAAATTTTTCTGAAATAGTTTAAAAAGCAAATCCACAAAACCGACAATAATTAAGAGGTCTCTCATGAGAAATGACACTTTCAGAAGGTTTGTCAGACACTCGGCTAAATGTGACCGTAAAAAGTTTTATTTCCCTAGCCGGGATTCGAACCCATGACCAAGTGCACACTATACTGACCACTGCACCACGGTGCCCACTTATGGTTTTCTTAGGTATGGTTTTCAATTGCATTAAAATTTATAAGTTCTATTCTAAATGTATTATTAATTGCATTCATATTGAATTATTGAATTGCATAAGAACCCGGGAATTTTTATGCAAAATTGTGCTTTTAATAGTAAATTTTTTTTCAATTTTTTTTTTTTTTTTTTTTCAAATTAAAAATGTTAGTGATAAGAAATAAGGACTAAAAATATGTAAATTAGAAATTTAAGAAGCACCGAACACTGAAATTTCGACTGCTAAGGCTGCGCAGTAGAAAATTTACAGGTATCCATAGAAAAAAGAAAAAAAAAACAATCCACAACGACTAAAGTCGCGCGGAGCCTAAGGTGGTATTTATATTTGCGTTTAATTGAAAATGCAATGCACATACATATATATTGGTTCACTGTCCCATACCCACTTTTAACCAGCTAAACGTATTTTAAAACACATCAAAAAGAAACTACACGGAATTATAAAGCAAAAAAAGAGGGGTAAGCCATTTAATGCGCGCTGCGTTTCGTGTTTTGTCGAATACAGAAATGAATAAATTTTGACTGGACGAAACAATATAAAAAATATTTTCGTAGCGAATACACTATTTTGGAATATTTCGGGTTTAAAATTTTAATTAAAATTTTCCAAAATAAAGTCGTTCTATTTGATGGTTTCGTTTAATTTCACTTTAAGTGGGTTAAGGAATTGCAATTTCAAGTATGTATGTATGTATAGGGACTTCAGTGTTTGGATTTGTGTTCAAATTGAGGCTTAATTAAAAAATTAAGAAAAAATATATGTATTTTAAAAATTAGTTGTTGCACTTAAGTTTTTAAAAAACATAAAAACTGATTTTTTACTTCATTTTACCCTACTTTAAATGTTAAAGTAAGGTTTTTAATTACTACGATTTTTAGCGGTCGTCCATAAATGATAAAAAAGAGTTTAGTAAATACTGAGCTTTTATAAAAAACGTATAGTCACATTTTTCAGAAAAAGTTCAAATACTGCCGTTTTGACGCGTTTCCGAAAAAGAAAACGCAAAAAATCAATTTTTAAGTTTTTTTGATTTAATCTATTTAAAAAAAGAAGTAAACAAGAGCTTGCGATACCGTTTACGCGAAAATTGGTTTCCATAGAACCATTTCATCGATTTGAAATTTAAATAGTTATAAAAAAAGGTCAACAGTAGAAGGTATATTTTTTGAATAAATAACGGGCATAGTCCATCTTCTGAATATTCGCAAATTGCGAATATTCAAAAAGCTCGAAGATTTTTTTAAAGGTTTCTAGTCCGTTAACGGCTATGATGATCTTGATTGAATTTGTCTGAAGTGTGTAACGTTTACAAGGCAAGCAAACTGCATTAAAAACGTTTCAAAATTATCATTTCCTGCGTCAAGTTGTTAAGCCCATCTAAACAAATGAGAAAAAAATCAGCTTGTTTCACCGTTTTCTTAAAATCTACGTCCCCAGAGTTTAAGAAAAGTAACCAATGTTGGCGCAGGTGGTTTTAATATTGAAAAAGAGTATCGGTAATTGAATGAAATTTGAAATCTAAATTGCTGTTTGTGGATTTGAAATTAAAAAAAAAATTAAAAAAGGCCAAGAAAACGTATGTATATCCTTCCCTCTATATCCGAAACGGTTATAGGCAAAACTTTGAAGTTAATAACGGGCGTAGTTTATTTTTTAAAATTTAAAAACAAAACTAAAGAATTTTTGAAATAGTAAATGGTTTCCGAGATGTGCTTGAAAATACTTTAGTTGACTGACTAAGATAATGCTACAAGCGAATATATGGGAACTTCTGGGCCACTTATTTAACACCAACCAAATTTGCTTTGAGCTTGCCGAATAGAGCTTAAAAAAACAATTAACTTAACAGTTTTTTTTAAAGAAAAAAATTGAAGGAAACGGGTAGCCCTTGTTTAAAGTAACGAAATTCAAAAATCACCCATTGTCAAAAAACAGTCGACCGCAAACTACGAAAAAAGTACAAAGGAATGCACAATACATGTTTCCGAATGTAATTTTTTAAATTATGAGTTTACACTTGACGGTCTTTTTGTAAAACTTGCCTGTCACCCTTTTGATACAAGTCCTTAATTAGTTATCCGCGACAACGACTTGTAAACATGTTGGACAGAAAAAGAGTACGAATACATAACCTTTGCCTAATTTAGTCCTAATTAACGCGAAATATTTGCTCTTTTTAGTAGTACTGTAACGACTTGGAACGAAAAAGGACTCTTCTTTTTTATAAGTAATGCAAGCAGCAGTGATGGACGATTCAAACGGTAAGCGCTTTGAAATGGATCCAATGCTTCAGTTATTATCAAATTGCGATTTTTCTTTCAGTTAACGAAACCGTTCAACCCCAGGAAACAACTCCAGCATTTAGCTATGACGATCTATTTCCGGCATTACCGCAAAACACCGCAGCTCCGGTGCAAAGCCAGGCTACGCCATCTAATATGCGTGTCGGTAGCTCTGTTGTAGCTCAAGTACGACTAACTTTCAAAATTGTTTGTCTCTTTTTTAATCAAAGGAATTTCTTCTTTTTCTGCTTAGATCTTACATGTCGCAGGCGAGGAACGCAAATCCACCGATTCCGAGAAATTTGGCGAGGGTGAATCAAAGCGCATTTGCCAATCAATCACCAGGGAAACTGGAGCAAACATTGAAATTTCGAGTGGCAAAAATCAATCGTTGACTTTCCTCATCAAGGGAAAGCCCAGCGAAGTGATGGACGCACGCCGCAAGATTCTGATTCATTTTCAAACGCAGGCAAACAAAACTGTCGTCATCCCCAAGGAGCACCATGGTTTGATTTTGGGCAAGAAGGGTGAGCGATTGCGTGAGCTTGAACGGTTGACGGCTACCAAGATCAATGTGCCCAACATCAGCGAAGAGAGTGACACTATTACCATTTCGGGAACAAAGGAAGGTATCGAGAAAGCCGAGCATGATATTCGCACCATGTCGCAGGACTACTTCAAGAGAACGTTCGAGCGTATTTCGGTGCCAAAAATCTACCATCCTTTTATTGTCGGACCCGGTAATGAGAACCTAAACAAACTGTGCGAGGAGACAGGTGCCAAGATCAACGTGCCCCCACAGAATGTGCAAAAGGACGAGATTGTCATTGCGGGCGAAAAGGAATGTGTCATGGCGGCCAAGGCTAAGGTTGAGCAGATCTACAAGGAAATGGAAAAGAAATGCTCAACTGTAAGTGTTGAGGTAGCCAAGGCTCAGCACCGCTACGTTATTGGTCCGAAGGGATCGACCATTCAAGAGATTTTCCTACTGACCGGTGTGTCTGTGGAAATGCCACCATCCGATTCCAGCATTGAAACCATCACGCTGCGTGGTCCCCAAAACGCATTGGGTAACGCCCTAACGGTTGTCTACGAGAAGGCCAACTCGGTAAAGTCCGTTGAAATTGATGCACCCAACTGGGTTCACAGATATGTGATCGGAAAGAAGGGCGCAAACATGAAGGAGCTCGAAGTAGACTGCCCCAATGTCAACGTGAACTACCTGGACAACAAGATCAAACTGGAAGGCGACCCAGAACGCGTCGAACGAGCCGTTGCTTACCTAGAAAACATTATTAAAAACTACGTCGAAAATTATACTTATGTTGTGATGACCGTGAACCCAAGCTACTATAAACACATCATTGGCAAGGCTGGCGCCAATGTGAACCGCCTTAAGGACGAACTGAAAGTGAACATTAATATTGAGGAGCGCGAGGGCACCAACAACATCCGTATCGAAGGGCCCAAAGAGGGTGTAGCTCAAGCCCACCTCGAACTGCAGGAGAAGATCGACAAGCTGGAGAACGAAAAGTCTAAGGACGTGATCATCGATCGTCGTCTTCATCGATCAATCATCGGCTCAAAGGGTGAAAAAATCCGTGAAATTAAGGACCGCTACCGTCAGGTGACTATTGTGATTCCGTCACCGAATGAGAACACCGACATTGTGAAGCTGCGCGGTCCCAAGGACGAAGTCGACAAATGCCATAAGGACCTCATGAAGCTGGTCAAAGAGATCCAGGAGTCTTCGCATATCATTGAGGTGCCAATCTTCAAGCAATTCCACAAGTTCATCATTGGCAAGGGTGGAGCGAACATTAAGAAAATTCGCGATGAGACTCAAACAAAAATCGATTTACCCGACGAGGGTGACACCAACGAAGTGATTGTCATCACTGGCAAGAAGGAAAACGTAATCGAGGCAAAGGAACGCATCCAAAAGATTCAAAACGAATTGTCGGACATTGTGACCGAGGACGTTCAGATATCACCGAAATTCTATAACTCCCTGATCGGAGCCGGTGGCAAGTTGATCTCTGCCATTATGGAGGAGTGTGGTGGTGTTTCGATTAAGTTTCCCAACAGCGAATCCAAGAGCGACAAGGTGACTATCCGTGGACCCAAGGACGATGTCGAGAAAGCCAAGAGCCAGCTGCTAGAGTTGGCGAGCGAGCGCCAATTGGCCTCATTCACTGCCGAAGTACGTGCCAAACAACAACATCATAAATTTTTGATCGGCAAAAATGGGGCTTCGATCCGGAAGATTCGCGACGCTACCGGCGCCCGCATCATCTTCCCCAGCAACGACGATGAGGACAAGGAAGTGATTACCATTATTGGTAAGGAGGACAGCGTCCAGGCGGCTAAGGAGCAGCTGGAAGCAATAATCAAGGATATCGACAAGGTGACCGAGGGAGAGATCGCCGTCGATCCCAAGTACCATAAGCATTTCGTTGCCAAGCGTGGAGAGATCCTTCATCGCATTTCAGAGGAATGCGGTGGTGTGATGATCTCTTTTCCGCGGCCAGGAGTCGATAGCGACAGAGTAACGCTTAAAGGTGCCAAGGACTGCATTGAAGCAGCTAAACAACGAATTCAGGAGATCGTCGCCGACCTCGAGGCACAGATCACCATCGAAGTCGTCATTCCACAAAGGCTGCATCGAACTATTATGGGTGCACGTGGCGCCAAAGTACAGAACGTTACATCCGAGTACGATGTGCAAATCAAGTTCCCTGACCGGGAAGCCACCGAACCAGTCGAAGGAATGTTCAATGGTGGCGATGAAGTTGTCCGCCAGTGTGACATCATTAGGATCACGGGCCGCATCGAGAAGTGCGACGCTGCCAAGCAAGCATTGATAAACCTGATTCCTATTACCGAGGAAATCAATGTTCCCTTCGACCTCCACCGCTTGATAATCGGTCAGAAAGGCAGCAATGTGCGCGAATTTATGAGTCGCTACGACGTCCACATCGAACTGGCACCCCCAGAGTCACAACTCGATTTGATCAAGATCACCGGCACTCCTATTCACGTTGCCGAGGCGAAAGAGGCCCTACTTGCAAAAGTCGATGAACTGGAGTTGGACCGCAAGGATCGCGAACTGCGCTCATTCGAACTGAAGGTCGAAGTTGACCCCGTCTACCATCCGAAGATCATTGGACGCAAGGGAGCCGTGATCAATAAACTGCGCGCCGAACACGATGTAAATATTTCGCTGCCCAAACGCGACGACGAAAACCAAAACGTGATCACAATTATTGGTTACGAGGCCAACGCCGAAGCCGCTCGCGATGCCATTTTGAAGATGGTCCATGACCTGGACGATCTGCACAAGGAGGTCGTTGAGATTGACCAACGTGTGCACTCGCACATAATTGGTCACCGCGGCCGCTCCATTCGCGCCATTATCGAAGACTACAAGGTCGATGTGAGGTTCCCCACAGCCACTGATTCGAACAAGGACGCCGTGACTATTATTGGCAAAGAGGAGGATGTCGAGAACGCCAAAGAGCATCTCCTCTCCATCGCTGAAGAGTACATCAGCAACTTTGTCGATACACTCCCACCGTCCAACACAGGCGGCACAACTGCCATCTTCGGCAACAGCACCGCCCCCGAGAATGGATTCATTCTAAAGGATGCGCCGTGGGAACGCCGCAACGACCAAGGAGCTCCAAATACTCAATCGCAGGAGGATTTCCCTGATTTCGGTGCGCCAGCTCCAGTATCTTCTGCCTGGGGGCCAAAGGCCTAAACAACCAACCTTCTCCACTCCGTCAATAAAACACATACACCACACAAACACACACACACGCATAAGCCAACACAAACCCCGTTACGAAATTTGTTCTTTCAAAACTTACAAAGTTCGTTAGAGTCTTAAAAGCAATTCAAATTCCGATCGGCTCATTAATTTTAAACCCGATACTCCGCCAACAGTCGAACTGATATGATTGTTTATTTTTTTGTTTTTAAATTTTCCATTTTTGTGCAATTTTTTTTTTACCGTTAAAAAAGTATGTTTTCTTTCCAATAAAATCCCCAAACTTATACAATTCTTACTTCTTCTTAGTTTGTCAATCGTAATGTTAAGTTAAAAACAAGAACATGTTTCTTCAATAAGTTAAAACTAATTTTATCTAAACGAAATTTATATACGAGAAAAAAACACATGTCTAGTAATGTAATTTAAAAAATGATATACAATTTATTATATAATATATACATATATATAAAACATTTTCTTTTTCTATTAAAAATATATATTTTTAAAAAAAACAACAATAAATATTCTACATTTTGTTTTTGATGCTCCTGTGAGGTTAACAGCAACAATTTATTGGTTTCCCTTCGTTTACCGATTATTAACAAAAAAAAAGGAAAAACAAATTAAGAAAGTTTAAAAAAATGGTAAAAATTCGTTATAATGTAAAATATATCTATTTTCCTATTCCGGATGAGAGAGTATGTGAAAAAAAACTAATAACAATAAAATAACTAAAATAAAGTAAACTTTTGTTTAAAACAAATTAAAAAAAAAAACTTAAATATATCAATAATAGTAATTATTATCAGTTTTTGATTGTGACTGCAAAAAGACATTTGTTATGAGGATAATTCAACAGATTTTTTATATCAATAAAGAAAAGTAAAATATAACTATTTTCGTTATTGAAACAATGGTTGATGGGTGAATGGTTAATTACCCCGCCCAATATATATACTCGTTTACCATAATACAAAACAGAAATAATCACCGCGAAACCCTTCACTGTAACGATGAAGTTAGACCAAAATTTGCATGGGATTGCCTGCACAAGCTCAATGATATACTAGTCAGGATCAACAAAGTGACCCTCTATGTCGGAATAGTGATGGAACCAGGTTGTCAGCTCCTTGGCAAGATAAAGGCAGCAGTACCCTTCATAGCACTTGGAACTTTCGGCAGCATAGGGAAAAACACCCTTAGGGAAGAAATCAGGAAAAGGAAGAAGGTAAACACAGCTGAAGTCGGAGTTTAAGAAACTTCTAGGGAATTAAGAAACTCAGGAATCAAAATTTTAATTCATGTAACAGAGGAACCCGTGGAACAGTTAATTTTCACGGGTTTGAAGTTGTAATTTGTAGTTTGAAATTTATTTAAAGTTGGAATACAACTCCCATGTATGGGCTGGTGCACCAAAGACAACTTTGCATCTACTGGATAGGATTCAGAAGCGTGCGATAAAACTGATAGGGGACCCCATCATAGCAAAATCGCTTGATTTACTTGAACACCGCCGCAACGTCGCCTGCCTCGCACTGTTTTATCGTTTCTTCTACAAAGATTGCTTAAGTGAAATAGCCAGCTTCATCCCACCTCTCAAACAGTTAAACCGTTGTACTCGCACAAGAACAAGTGCTCACGAGTTCACCCTTGAGCTTAACTTCGGACGTCTAAAATTCTTTGTTTCCACGTGTGGTTTTTCCTCGTACCTACAGTCCTCAGCAGCTTAAAACCAAAGAGCACCAGTACATCTCCTTTCTCTCCTCTGATCCTTTGAACAAGAGTGAATTACAAAAAAAAGAGTAACATAGACTCCCATTGTTATACTTCACTTTGCTTAACGATTTAGAATCTCAAAGCCCTCGTTCAAAGTTTAACTTAAACGAACGCCGTAGATGGTTTAAACTGCCGTGCACGTACTAAGTGTAAACTTTCGGTTTAACTAATACTAAGTTTAAACTTTCACAGTAAGACCGGGCATAAGTCTTTCGCGGTTGTTTGGTCGGAACATTTTAAAAATTGGGAAACTCGGTGACCACGCGTAATTCGAAGCGAAACTGTCATTCGGGGTGAGTTCAGAATTGTGCTAATTTAAAATTTAAAAACGCGGTTAATCAGAAAATTATTAAAATGTTCTCAAAGCCCATTCAGCATGCCTCTGGGTCTAGACGATATGCATCCAGAAAAAATTCTTGTTAGTAACCTCTTTAAGAAATGAGACAAAGCCGGGGTCCATATCCATTAAGAACTGTCCAGGCGGACTACACAACTAGCCTTGGCAAAAGCTTATCAATTTTTCAGGCGAAAGTCCTTTTTATCAAGTCTTATTCTCACAGTATTTGAAAGTCTTATTTATCAAATACTGTGTTGGATTAAATCTAAGTTCTAACACATAAGAGGAAGAACAATACTTAACTTCAGCCCTATGGCGCTTGACTCGATAAATAGAGTCGGGGCAACTACACCACGCTCAGGGCCTGAACCATTCTGTGGAGTCAGTAAAAGCATCTGGAAGACTACGAAAAACCTATAGCTAGAATCGAATTCAACGAAGTCTGTCTTAACACACCTGGACAGCATTGCTCCAAATATTATTTCCCAGATGCTTCCCTAGGTGGTTTTAAACCCTGATCAACCTGCTTTATATGCGAAAATATATCTGTATACCAACATTTTACTAAAAAAAAATCTTACATTGTCCAATTTTGGAGGTGTGCTTGAAAAAAAACCTGAATAAAAACACATGCAAGCCTCATCTGGACATTATATTTGAACAGAAATTGTTATTGAAAAGGGGGTGATGCCACGCCCCTTTTTTAGCTAGGAACCAGTGAGCAAGTGCTACAGTGTGTACGCAGAAGTTACAGTCCGTAAAACGGACCGTTGAATACCCCATCCTATCCCACATTGTAAAATGCTGATGGCATAGTTATTTTTTGACATTTTATAAGTAATGCAAACTTCGAAAAGGGGCGTGGTCCAACCGCCCCTAAATACAAACTATTAATTATAAGATATTTCCACAAATATTTCCAAGTTACACTTAAATGTACGTAAAAATGCAATTTTTTGATTCAAATTAAATATTTTTGAAAAATCGACCACTAAAAGGGGGCAAAAATATGTTCATATATGTTCATATGGGGGGGGGAAAAAAATATGTTCAAGTGCTTTCCTCGACGTATCGCAAGCCTTCGACAAGGTATGGCACGAGGGCTTGAAATATAAGCTACGGCAAAACTTGCCGGAAGACATGTTTAAAATATTGGAAAATTATCTTGAAAGCAGACTCTTTCGTGTTAGGTGTAGTAGTGAATACTCGAGTTTCAAGCAAATTCGGGCTGGCGTACCCCAGGGAAGCGTCCTCGGTCCGACCCTGTTCCTGCTCTACACAAGAGACATACCTCTAGATGACGAGACAGTCGTGGCCACGTTTGCGGACGATACGGCCATCCTGGCAACAGGTGAATCAGTCGAGTCATCAACGAGAAACCTCCAACGAGCATTGGACAGAATTCGTGTCTGGACGAAGACTTGGCGAATCGCTCTTAACGAGAACAAGTCTACGCATGTGAATTTCACTTACAGAAGGGTTAACAATTTGCCTCTGTTCATAAATTCTGTACAAATACCTTATGCAAATGAAGCGAAGTATCTAGGGATGACACTGGACGCTAAACTAAGGTGGAAACCACACGTAAAGAAGAAGCGTGACGAGCTCGAGATTAGGCTCAGGGAAATGTATTGGCTTATCGGAAGATTTTCGAAATTAAGCACATATAACAAACTGCTCTTGTACAGGCAGGTGTTAAAGCCGTCCTGGACATACGGTATACAACTTTGGGGTTGTACCAAGCCGAGCAACATGTCCATGTTGCAGACTTTCCAAAACAAAACACTAAGAGCAATTGTGAATGCTCCATGGTATATTAGGAATAGCGATATTCACAGAGATTTAGGAATAGCTACCGTGGGCGAAGAAGTAACAAACTTCGCTCGAAATCTAAATGCTCGCCTTCATGTTCATTGCAACAATGAAATAATCCGTACTCTAAACGAGACTCTTAACGATGTTAACAACGAGCGACGACTACAAAGAACAAGACCCTTCGATCTAGCGACGTAGGGTGAAGCCGCATGAATGAACGGCTTAGTAGGTGCATTCACTGGAAAGCAACCTATCCAATGCGATCAACACTATGGAAGCGTAAACTACTTGTTAAGTTAACTTAGTTGTAGTCAAGAAGTATTATGAGAGAGCGAAAATTTACTACTATGAAGTGCGTTCTGGCAGTTTCATAGTGTCTCTCATAAATGGGTGGTTTTTTAGCACGTGGAAATCGGGCATAACCAATATCGGCTACTTCGGTATTATGTACCTGCTATAGTGGGCGTATTGGTATCTTTGAAAGATTTTGGAGTTTTAGTCTCCGTCCATCCTAGTATTCAAAAAAAAAAAAAAAAAAAAAAACTAAAAGGGGGCGTGGCTAAAAACTTTATATGAACGAAATCCGGAACGAAGTCTCGTTTACATAACCTGCTACTTTTCCTGTTTCATGCTTTCCTAAATTAGGCTCAAGGCCAGTCAAAATTAAGTTTTTCTGGAAAATTTTAGGTTTCTCTTCAATTGTGCCCCCAAATATGGGCGTGGCCCAAGGTCTTGTATAAACAAAATGTGGAACTAAGCGTTTTCTACATAAAATATTAAGTGAAATTTTTTCAATTTGAAACAAAAATATTGAGTAAACTGCATTTGAAAATTTACTCTTAAAATATATGCCACGCCCACTAGAGGAGGTTAGCCAACTTAATTTGTCTTTTTTGTGTCTCAGCCAACAAGCTTCGCCAGCCAGCTCTGTCTCGAGCTAGCCGTCTCCAGTTTCGCACGCGAAGTTGGCTGAGGTCCCCTTCCACTTGCGTGCGCCACCTGAGTCTCGGTGCTCCTCTACCGCGCCGTCCCTGCGGTGTGGATTCGAAGATTTTCCGGGCCGGGGCGTTGGTGTCCATCCGCTCTAGATGACCCAGCCATCGTAGACGTTGTATTTTGACTCTTTTGGCTAGGTCGGTATCGCTGTACAGCCCGTACAGTTCGATGTTATATCTCCTCCTCCACTCACCGTCTATGCAGACGGGACCGTAAATCGTCCGAAGAATTTTTCTCTTGAGGCAGCCTAAAGTGTTTTCATCCGCCTTTGACAGGGTCCATGCTTCTGCACCGTAAAGCAGGACCGGGCTGATGAGGGTCTTATACGTGGACACTTTAGTTGCTCGAGAGAGGGCTTTGCTACTCAATTGCCTCCTTAGCCCAAAGAAAGAGCGATTGGCACGAGTTATCCTTCGTTTGATTTCAGCGCTGGTGTCATTGTCTGAATTTAAGAAGACCCTCTGCATAAGTCTTCTTATGCCTCTATAGTTGGCACAACTCAGAGGGTCTCCTTTCTTCAGTATCGGGCAAACAATGCTGAGGTTCCATTCGTCGGGCATGCTTTCTTCCGACCATATCTTGCAGATGAGCTGGTGCATGCTCCTAACCAGCTCATCGCCAGCGGATTTAAAAAGTTCGGCAGCTAGGCCGTCTGCTCCGGCTGCTTTGTTGCACTTGAGCTTAGACACAGCTGCTTTCACCTCCTCCAGGTCGGGTGGGCGGTATCGTTCGTATTCTTCGTCGGTAACGTCTTCGCCCGGGTTAAATGGTTCGTTCTGCCTGACAGGGGTATTTGGTTCGTCCTCGCCGTTATACAGTCTGCAGAAGTGGTTTTTCCAAATCCTCAGCACCGACTGCGATACTACGACGATGTTCCCTTGGTGGTCCTTACAGGCTTCACTTCGAAGTTTATACCCTTGGCAGGACCTTTTGATCCTTTGGTAAAACTTTCTAACCTTATTCCTGTTGTAACATCTCTCTATCTCTTCAACCGCGTGCTTCTCGTGCTCTCTCTTTTTCCTTCGGAGAAGCCGGTGTTCCTCTCTCCTCCTCTGCTCGTAGAGCTCGCGAGCAGCTCTAGTCCTTCAGCGCCGCTTTGTATGCTTCCTGTTTAGCTGCATGTGCTTGCCGGCATTCATTGTCAAACCAGGGGTTTCGTTGTGGTCGCCGTGTGAAACCCAGCACTTCAGAGGCGGCGTCTCTGATGGCATTTTGGCAATGTTGCCACTGGCTATCAATACTTGATGCTGGTTGCATAGGACTTCGTAGAAGGTTTTGAGAGACTCGGTTGAAGAAGGACCTGGCGATCTCTTGCGATTGTAGTCGGCCGACGTCAAACTTCCTCACAGTATTTCCATTACTTGGCGCTGGTCGGGATATCCGCAGCCGTACCTTGGCTACAACAAGGTAGTGGTCCGAGTCAATGTTGGCCCCTCGGAAAGTTCGGACATCCATGATACTGGAGGAGTGCCTTGCGTCGATCGCAATATGGTCAATCTGGTTGACGGTTGATTGATCGGGAGATCTCCATGTCCCTTTGTGGATATTGAGATGCGGGAACTGTGTACTAGCTACCACAACGTGTCGCCCCACAGCAAAGTCGATCAGCCTGAATCCGTTATCGGAGGTCGTGTCGTGCAGGCTATGCTTTCCGACAGTACGACCAAAGATGCCCTCCCTTCCTGGCATTAAAATCGCCTAAGACAATATTAATGTCGTAGCTAGGGCACTGCTCATAAGTTTTGTCCAGGAGCTCGTAGAACATATCTTTGGTCTCGTCATCTTTCTCCTCTGTGGGGACATGCGCGCATATGAGGCTAATGTTGGCGAATTTAGCCTTGATGCGGATCGTCGCGAGGCGCTCGCTTACAGGGTTGAAGCTCAAGACTTTTTGCCTAAGTCTGCCTCCAACAACGAAACCACATCCAAATAGGCGCTGTTTTTGATGCCGATAGCAGTCGCCTTAGTAGAGGTCGCAGTTGTAGAGGTAGTAGAGGTCGCAGTTTTTCCTTCTTTTGTTATCCTTCTTACATTCATTAGGAGATGCTAAATGTCAAATTTCAGCCTTTTAGAACGTCTTACAGTTTTGAAAAATCTGGAGGTAGTTGCATATTTAGACCGATTGTGGGCGTGTCTTTGGGCGGATTTCAAAAATTTTTACACTTGTACTGTTTCGCATGACGTGCACCTGACGTACGAAGTTTCAGCACCCTAGCTCAAAATTTAAAAACATGTGACATACAGACGGACGGACGGACGGACGGACATGGCTCATTCGATTCAGAATTCGGTCTCGATCATATGCCCTTAAGGTCTTGGGGGTCTACCATTATTATTTCACCGTGTTACAAACTATGTGACAAACTTAATATACCTCCTATCCTATGGGATGGGGTATAAATATTCCTACTAGGCGAACAACGTTCCTGTAGGCAGATTAAAATGTATAGTTTTCAATCTTGATCTGCTACAATGAGCTTCCACCTTAACTCCCGATCATAAGCCCTAGAGCTAAATATTTGAGGCATAAATAATGTTTTCGGTATTGATCATCCCAACTCAATATGCAAATAAAGTATAGTGTATATGCATTGAAGTTATTTTATATCCTGTGTTGGATCTTGGATGTGTAAGAATGGCATCTTTTTTTAATAAACGCAACATTCTTACATCGAGTACAAATCATTTTCCACCCGGTTTAATGGGCCAGAAAAAAAATGTTTAGAATCATTCAACGATAATTTGAAGCTATCAAAAAACAAATTTAATCGAAACGAATTCTGCCACTAATTGGCAGTTAGCTTTGGTTTCATGCAATTAGGCGGCATAACCTTCAACAAGGGCAACAATCCTCGATATTCGAACAAATAAGTGAGTAAAATGCGAGTTACGGCGGCGGTCTATAGTCTTGACAGATCTTGCTTATAACATAATGTATTACAGAGTCGCACTTTTTGTTGCAGTCTTCGCAGCAATTGCAAGTTTAAGCAAGACAAAATGCAGAGATAAATATTTTAAAGCTTATAATTTTTTTTGTTTTAATTTTGCAGGCGAAGTCTGAACCTTGTCCTTATCTTAATGAAACGCTGACCAACTACGTATACGCTTTAAAATTATGCCAATAAAATTATTATTGTTTTCGCTTTTTTTTTCAGGAAGACATCGAGTGCTGTACGTACAACTCCAAGTATTATCTACACACGTTAGTGACGGATCCTTGTCTTCAGCATTTAGAAAATGAAGATTTTAACGATTTCAGTGTATGTTAACGCTATGCCAAGCATCGAGACCCTAGGGTCGCAGATTAGAATCTTCTAAAAGCCTAGTTTTCGACATTAAAAAAATTTTCGCGAGTCCCAACGGGGTTAGTTTTTAAAGGGCTTTGTCGAGACATTACCTCAGCGAGAGCATGAGAAACTCTTCAAGAGGAACATTTGCCATAAAAGGCCATTCGCCATTTGGGAAATTTAAAAAATTTTCGCGAATCCCCACGGGGTTAGTTTTTAAAGGGCTTTGTCGAGACATTACCTTAGCGAGAGCCTGAGAAACTCTTCAAGAGGAACATTTGCCATAAAAGGCCATTCGCCATTTGGGATTCGAAAAATCGATAGAAAAATTATGGGTCAAACTAGATGCACTATGCGACCCTAGGTTCAAGTTAAAAAGTTATAGCCAAATTATATATGGCATGTCAGCAAAGTTCTTATTTTCTACATTTTCTTTTTCATTTATTCAGTGTAAATTTGAATGCTTTTACAAAAAGCACGGCTTAATTTTCAACGAGACAGAACCTCCGGAACATGCGAAGTTTTTGAAGAATATAGACGATCAAGGCTTAAGAAATTCTTATAGAACCGCACAGAATATTTGTCAAAGTCTTGGTAGGTACATTCTTCTTATTTATGTTTTACTGTAAAATAATATTTTTAATTTCTGCATTAGAAAAACAAAAAGTAATAGAAGCTTTTAATGACGGTGAACTAGAACCAAAGTGTACAAATTATTACACGTCACTCGAAAAGTGTGTATTTTTAAATATTCTTGCACGGTGCCCAGAGGACTTGACGAACCAGAGTGACTACTGCACCCCAAGGATTCGCTTTATTAATCAATGTGTTTTCAATACAAGCCTGGCATAATTATATAAATTGGCATAATTATAAATATTTTGTAAAAAAAAATTAAATATACCAAATAAGAATTTTAAAATTGTTATTTAATTAATTTAAAAAAATATGTCGGGCCCGTTCTGGCGCCACAAAATGTGTAGGGATGACATAATATCCACGGGCATAATACCCATGGAATGGACACAAAGTTTGCCAGAATTAAGCCTTCAGCTCAATGAACCGTTGCATCCGTCATGTTAAAGTACACAACTGGCAACTCAGTGAAATACACACGTTCTTATGGGAAGTGACGTACGTCACGCACTTCTTCTATGGGTCGCTTCCTATAAGAACGATGTATTTAACTGAGTTGTCAGTTGTGTACTTGACAGATGCAACGGAATCATTGGGCCGAAGGCTTAATTCTGGCAAACAGTGTTAATTCCATGGGCATTATGACCGTGGATATTAGTCATGTCCCCCCAAAACCGGCGGAGGTTACAGAAGATGCAGTACGGCATGTCGGACCGTAATGCCGGGCAAAAGAAGCCCGAGCAGCCACGCCCACCGAGGGATGCTAGGTTGGTTTTTATTTCAAACGGTTTGAATGCATACTCAAATGCTATGTTAAGGGATTTAAGCTCTCCAAAAAGGACAACACGTGACCGCCCGACTTTTTCGAAGCAAACAAAGCAGGCTAATTTCAAAAAAAAAAAAAAAAACGATGAAAAAAGTGTTAAACAAATTCATTTCGCACAGCTAATCGCTCAAAATAAGAAACAATTAATCTGATCAGGGATTTAATAGAGCATCATTTACCTTTGTGATTTTTCGCATTGTAGATTACGTTATTGCTGTCACGGTTACCCGATCCTCGCGCTTATATTAAACCCAAAGCAGATTTTTAAAAACCACTGTTCACTAAAGATCGTAACCGATATGTGTTATAAGGCCGTAGTTTTTATTGGAGTCTGCGTGGCAATCGTAATTTTATTTTAAGGTACCGATAAAAGATCGCTGTTCTAAAAGAATTTTTATCACTGTTTAGGCACGAACTGATCTTTGCTCTAAGACTAAGACAGCACTGTCCGTGGTATATATGCTAATATATTTAAACGAAATAAGCAATTAGGTGAAATAATTTTTGTTAGGATGATTTATATTGCTGTCAGGACAACACCACATATTGGTCGATGGCAGTCTTATCACATGATCCTTGCTTTGAAGATATTGGAGAAGATAGCTATCATGACTTTAACGTAAGTAAACACGATTTATAGTATTATTCTAAAGTTTAATCGAAGTGCGAAATTCAGTTTTGTCATTGATAATAATTGAAAGTTTTGAAGTGTAAAGGGCAGCGAGTCTTACTAAAGGTGACGCTACAGTCATGTCAGCTCTTTCTCCTTCTAGACTTCTCTAGTTTTGCGCACGAAGTTTGCTGAGGTCCCCTTCCACTTCTGTGCGCCAGCAATGAGTCTTAAGCCTTCAGCAGCCTTCACCGCAATGAACCCGTCACGTCGAAGTACACAACTTCAATTTTATGTACGGTCGTGTTTGTTAGTTGCCGCCAGCCCAATGTGTGTGATTAAGAAACGGAGAAATATGTTTTATTTAAATGAGCGATTCTCGAGTTTTAAAACGACAAGTTATAGCTAATTCACAATCAGCCCGACCACGGTGTCAGACAAGACACGTGTCAAGCTGATCGCCATGCAACACGCAATCACTGGAGTGGAGACAATCTTTAGATTCATCGTCGACGATTCTTTTGACAGCAATGTGCCAAAATAAGCTGAGCTTAGACTGCATGCCATTCTGGCACTTTTAAGGAAAGCAGAAAATTTCCCTTGCTCCCTAATTGGCCTCTCGTATGTTTGCCAAATAACAAGACTGAATGCCTCCCTTGTTGGCATTTATGAAAAAGGAAATTTTGGTAGCCTAATCAGCTGTTTTTTGACACCTCAAATGACATATGCCGTGCTTATGACATTGCATATAAAACATTGCAACATCAGATCACCTTTTTTTTATTTATTAAAAACGTTTTGAAGTCCCACTTAACTTTTTATGCAGAAAAAGTCTCACTTATAGCGTATTTCATTGAAACTTGAAAGAGTTAATATCAAAATCGAGAAGAACTCACTTCAATAAAACAACTTATTATTTCACCGTTTGGCGACAGAGGTTAAATCACACACAAGGCTGGCAACCAACATGCCAACGATGCATATGTCATGCATCGTCAAACATATTCGGTTTTTGGTTTCTGTACCAAAATAAATGAAAAACAAGTGGGAAAGTCATAAAAATCTGAATAACTAAATATTCAACTTCGGATATGTAAAAGCTTTGTCCACAAGCTGAAATTGAGGAATTTACCCATCCGCCGACATTTGTTTATAAATGCGAGTAAATTCGCCAAATCCACATTTCCATGCAATTTCGTTTTGGAGCTCTTAAATTAGCTGATCGCGTAAGGCAAATTGTTGTTTTGTTTTGTTCTTACATGTATTCACCGACACGGAAATTTAAAGCTTAATAAGAAACGTAAGCAAATGGTTGTTAAAGAGCCCGAGGGATGCAAGTTGAATATCTAGTTATTCAGTAATTCATGGGGAAAGTGTAACAGTGGCAAATGTGAGTGAGATGTTTGCAAATGTGAGTTCAAATCAAATCTCCCAGAATCTGTGGAATGCATCTTTCGTGTTGAGAATTGATCTAGAATTGCCCTTTTATTTTCAATAAAGCATGCAATATATAAAAGATCAAATCTTTTGGCAGAAAGAACAAATCTTTTTCAACAAAAAACGCTTTTGAAAACCCAACGTAAATTCATCAAATGTGTGGCAATACGATAAGAAATGCCAGAAGCAGTTTTCCACGAAAATAAGCTTGAGTCTGATCTCAATCCTTCACATAAAAAAATTGCCACGCCTCTAAAAAGAAGGAAGGATGAAAAATATAACTTTAACATGTTTTATCTATATGTAGGCAACATTTTGGACTGAAATCGCGCTTTTTAACTTTAAAAATTGCTTTTCTTTAAGTCACACTCTCATAAAAGGGCGAAGACATAAAAAGTAGGTATAGTGTAGAAAAAATTTCCCGAACGCCAATATCTACAATATTTGATTTATACCTACATACATATATATTTGTTAAATTTCATATATGACAAGTCTTCTTAACATCGCATACAAGATCTTTTCTGCTGTACTGTGTGAACGCCTGAAGCCGTTTGTCAACAATCTGATAGGCACATATCAGTGTGGCTTTAGGCCAGGAAAGTCCACTATCGATCAAATATTCACACTGCGGCAGATCTTGGAGAAAACCCAGGAATTCCAAATCGATACACACCACCTCTTCATCGATTTCAAGGCCGCGTATGACAGCATCTATAGAGACGAGCTATATAGCGCAATGTCTAGTTTTGGCATCCCTGCCAAACTCGTCAGTCTGTGCAGGATGACGATGGAAAACTCACGCTGTTCCGTCAAGGTCGGCAAAAACCTCACCGACCCCTTTGATGTCAAAAAAGGATTTAGACAAGGCGAAGCGCTGTCATGCGACTTCTTTAACTTCATACTTGAGAGAATTGTGCAGAACTCTAGCACCAACACCAGAGGTACAATCCTTCAAAAGTCCCTTCAACTACTCGCATACGCAGACGACATTGACATAATCGGTAGAACAAAGCGTGATGTCAGTGAAGCCTTCGTGAGTATTGGGACGGAAGCGGCGAATATGGGTTTAGCAGTCAATGATGGCAAAACCAAGTATATGCTGTCATCAAGAAAAGACACCCAACACCGACGTCTTGGACAAAGCATCACCATCGACAGCTATAACTTTGAGGTAGTTAGGGACTTTGTCTACCTGGGTTCCGCTATCAATTCAGACAATGACACCAGCGCTGAAATCAAACGAAGGATAACTCTTGCCAATCGCTGTTTCTTTGGGCTAAGAAGGCAATTGAGTAGCAAAGCCCTCTCTCGAGCAACTAAAGTGTCCATGTATAAGACCCTCATCATCCCAGTCCTGCTTTACGGTGCAGAAGCATGGACCCTGTCAAAGGCGGATGAAAACACTTTAGGCTGCTTCGAGAGGAAAATTCTTCGGACGATTTACGGTCCCGTCTGCATAGACGGAGAGTGGAGGAGGAGATATAACATCGAACTGTACGGGCTGTACAGCGATACCGACCTAGCCAAAAGAGTCAAAACACAACGTCTACGATGGCTGGGTCATCTAGAGCGGATGGACACCAACGCCCCGGCCCGGAAAATCTTCGAATCCACACCGCAGGGACGACGCGGTAGAGGAGCACCGAGACTCAGGTGGCGCACGCAAGTGGAAGGGGACCTCAGCCAACTTCGCGTGCGAAACTGGAGACGGCTAGCTAGAGACAGAGCTGGCTGGCGAAGCTTGTTGGCTGAGGCCCAGGTCCACCCCGGACTGTAGCGCCACCTTAAGTAAGTAAGTAAATTTCATATAGATTTATTAAAAAAAAAACACTTTTTTAAATTAACAATCATTTAAAAGTGTCAATTCCAAGACCAAAATCATCGTACTGGCGCACTTTTTACAAACCTAGGTGTACGCACATATACCAGGCCTACAGTGACGCCCACTTTTTGTCTCCCACGGATTTCAGACTTTTGGCTTCAGCCCAATGAATCCGTTGAGTCCGTCACGTCGAAGTACACAACTGACAACTCAGTAAAATACACATGTTCTTATGGGAAGCGACGTACGTCATGCACTTCTTCTATGGGACGCATTCCATAAGAACCTGTGTATTTAACTTAGTTGTCAGTTGTATACTTATAATACGTAAACGTGACGGATGCAACGGATTCATTGGGTTGAAGGCTTTAATCTGCGGGACTGAATTTCCACGTCCACCCCGACTACCAATTTTTAGCTCTTTAGCCTTATTTTCCAAATTCTTCTCTAATGGTCTAAGGCGAACCTATAACACTGAAACTCCCCAAGATGTAAGGAGATATTTATTTATTTTATTTTTTAAAGTTTGCAGTTTATATGTGTTAAAAGTTAAAAGGCCTTAGAGTAGTTTACATATACAGACGGAAGGACAGTTTTATTTCAGTTTTGCTTTGTTTCATTTTGCATTCTGACAGATAAACAAAGAATTTGCTCAAGGGCGTTGCAAAATTAGAACTTAGCACTATGAGTACACTCGTTTCAGAGAACGCTCTGAGTGCTTCAGCTCTTTTTAGTGCTCTACTCTGTACGGAAAAAAGAAAAAAATCTTACTAGTATGCCTATGCAAGATCGAAAAACCTTTTTACCCCTTTTATTAGTTTTTTCCTTACAACTGATAGTTTTATGGCAAAGTGCAGTCTCTTCTTTGGCAAAACTCACGAGATGTATTCAAGCATTTGTATTGTATGCCTAGCGCCTACAATGCTGTCATTTGCTTTTATGCGTGTTTGCATTGAAAAACAGAATTGGCTTTTTTAGCTGTCAAAAATTCTGGACAAAAATGCTCACATTTTCACAGGTTGGTATTCTCTGGTAATAAAAAAATACAATTACACTATGCGTCACGTCAGACTATATGCCAGTGAAGATAACAAAAATATTTAATTTAACCTTTAATCATAAATATGGGTCCTAAATTTCATCCCTGAGTGTATGTCATCACACGATTCATTAGGAATTGAGTGATTACACTCGTATCTGTATGTCATAGAACAAGTTATTAAAAAAGAATGCATGCACTTAAAGCCTGACTCACCCCTTTTATTGATGACCTTACACCGTGCGTTCGCTCTTTTCCTAGTCAAGTTGTGCATTTAGCGCCAATGCTTCTTGAGTTTTTGATTGCAATCAAGTCTAAGGTCTTGTTAGCTTTTGGTGGCTTTTTGGTGTTCAAAACTGGCCGAAATAATTGTCGATCGTTGGTTTTTCTTCTTTACACGTTTTCAATCACATTAAGACTTAATTCTGACTTCTGTGGCTCACCAAGGGACAAGGGGCAATGTGCTTACGAAGGCGCTTTTATTAGCTTTTCTGTCTTCATTTTCCAGCTTCAATGTAAGGCAATATTTTTTAATGTACGCAATCGAGATATTTTCAGTTTTCATAAAGGTATCCTTTACTTTTCTCTCATGCAATAGTGTAGAGTTGAATGTTTTTACAAGGAACACAATCTGATTACCGACGGTAAGGTAAACCTGGAAAATGTTGAAAAGTTATTAGCTCCAATCGATGATGAGGCTACAAGAGCGACATTTATGGAAGCATATAAGAATTGTGATAAGATGGGTAAAATTTGTCATTTTAAAGTGTTTTACATCAAATAAATTTTGCCTTTTTATATCACAGGAAATGAGAAACTAGAGAACACCTTCGAAGATGATGGACCGTGGTCGGTGTGCGAAAATTATTACATGACATTTGATACATGCATTGCGCTGAACATAATGGCCCGTTGTCCTCAAGAACTGATGGACGGAAAACCTTACTGCGCTCGGCGGATAGATTTTCTTAACAAATGTATTTTTAATTAAAAGTTGCTCTGTTTAAACAAATAAAATTTTTGTAAGCATATACATATGTATGTAAGTGTTTTTTATTTGATGTTCTCTAGAAGCTTCTCTGAGGTAAGAAGAAACGTTTTTGTAAAATTAATAAATACATATTTCGAACATGCAAAAACTATGTAAATTCGATGTCTGTATGATTGTTTGAGTCAAAAAAACTAATCAGGAATCACGAGCTGAAAGGCCAATGCTTTTTACAGAAATCCTTCAGACAGTCGAAAGCTGTGGTCTTAATCAACTCGCGCTTAAAGGTGTCACTATTTCGATATCCTATGACGCACAATATTTGGGAGAAATCCTTGGTAGTAAACTTCTTTGGTCCAAGCATGTTGAATCCAAAACCTAAAATGCATTTTCCACTTTCTGGCATTGCAAGGGCGCTTTTGGTAAAACATGGGGCTGATCTATCTAGGAAAATAGATAGATCCCTCTTGACCTATACGGCCATGGTTGGACGACTCCTTTCACACGCATCGGTTGTATGGTAGAACAGGCTTTCGCGGAAACGTGTTTACTGCCTCTAGATGCTCTGATGAAATTCCATCTCTTGAAATATTTTTCATGCGGTGTGTACGATGTGAAAACCATATTTTGCTTAAAGAGAGGTGGATTTTGATATATTGGAATTCTGAAGAGCTTGAGCGACAATTGTCCTTCGACTCCTGTCTTATGGACATACTCTGATGCAATGACACTTGAAATCCTTTCGCAGCAAAACTACTACGTCAACTTTCCTCAGGCAATGGAATGGCTTCGACCAGACTCTGAGTTAGGGAAAGAATGCCATCGTATTTTCACGGATGGCCCCAAAGCCGAACAGGGGTCTAGTGCTGGTGTCTTTGTGAAAAGCAAGAATATTAAACTACACTTCCACTTATGTAAATACGCATCTGTCGTTCAAGCGGAGACCGGTGGAGGAAGGATTTCGTTTGCAGAGACAGCCAAGCCGCTCTAAAAGCGTTGTTCAACGTCCTCTTTCCTGGTCCAATATCGGAAGGCTAAATACAATGAATCAGAGGTCAAAATTCTACTTCTAAATTCTGCTGTCGAAAATCTGTTCTACAAAATTCTGGAAATGCAGCTTTGACAAAGCGACACAGTGAAATAGAAGTGCAGGGGCGTGCCGACCCCCTACAACCCCTTCCCCTTTTACCTTTGATTTACTTTAAAAATTAAAAAAAGTGCTTAAAATATAGCAGAATAAGCGGAATTTTCTTGCTTAAGTTAGAATTTTGAAAAGCACAATTATGACCCACTCCCCAATGAATCCCAATGAATCTTGTTTGGGTCCCAGGTCATACTGATGGTATCCAGGGAAATGGAATCTCTGATGAGTTAGCTACACAAAGCAGAAAAGATGTTTTCGCAGGGTCAGGATCCAAACCTGCGCAAGGTCTGCCTGTATCTTTTGTCACGTCTGCCACTGACAGTTGGGTTTCTCGTGAGCACACGGTTCGTAAGCATGACTGCAATGACACGGCTGCAATGGCAAGGCTCGTAAGCGTGACTGGGTGCAGACAGACCAAACCTGCTGCATACTTCATGTATAGACGCTAGCACCTGCCCTGTCTGTGAAGAGGACGACAATGCAACACAACACTTCCTCTGTAGTTGTCCCGCCTGTGCTCGCATTAGGTGGCGGATCTTTGGGACTAACGTGTTGAGTGCCGAACACCTAAGCTCTTCATCACTGAAGCTTCTTCTCGTCCTTCTTCGAAAGACGAGAAAACTAAAAATAATTAAGTAAGGTGTGTGCATGGTAGTACAATGGATCAGTGATTGTGTCCTAGTGTTCCATCGGATAGTAGCCAACCTTCGAAAAAAAATCAACCCCTAAAGAAGTGGAAAAGTACCAACGAAACGAAGATATAACATGGGATGAGTATATTCCTTAAATTTTCACATCTTTTATCCAAAGGCCGGAATTAGCCCAAAGCGAGAAATTTGCAACAAAAGCAGACAATTATTTAAGAAATCTGCACAAAGAATCTTTATAGTCAGATTTAAAGCCTGGTCGGGCACAATAAAGTCAAGCTTCTGCTATGTGCCTAGAAATTTAACAAGCTGATGAATAAGCAAGATTTTGAGGCGGTAAGTCTAATCCATTTGTAGTTGTAAAAAAATTGTTAATTTGGGGGATATGACATTTCGTTTGGGCATTGTGACGCTTTACACCTTGAGGTGTACGACAGATAAACGACAGATTCAGATTCTACGACTTTTGCTCGCTTCTATAGTTTACACCGTTTACACATACGATGATTTTAAGCGGTTTTGACTGTACATGTTTATACTTCTCTGCCAATAGTCATTAGTGTTATAGAACAACAATGTAGAGTTAAATATCAGACAGCCCACAGCCGTTATGCGCAAGGTTAAGGTCTGCTATGAATATATGAAAGAACTCTTGCATATCCGATTCGTACCACAATTAAGAATGTGGTCTGCCCATGCAGGGTGAATACGTGACGCCTCCACTCGTTGAAAGGTTGAAATCTGGCAACACTAATGCAATGAATTAAAAAAAACATATCAAAATCATGTCCCACAACTAATCGCCCAAGATTATAGAATCAATTAATCTGATCTAGGATCTGATAGCGCATCATTCAGCTTTGTAGATTTTCGCATTATAGATTATCTCAGTGCTGTTATTGCAATGCTATTGCTGTTATATGTATTTCGATTCTCGTTCTTATATAGGTATTTATTCAAAGGCAGGTTTTTAAAAACAACAGTTTGCAAAAGACTGAAGAAGGCATGGGTTATAAACTTGTATTTTGTGTTGTACTTTGCGTTGCAATTGTAATTTAAATTTAGCAATCGCTGAAAGGGCAAAATATTATTTGTCCTATCTTTTAGGTACGTGCGGACCCTTGTCCCAACAATAAGACAATACTGCTCCCGGTATGTACACATAATGCTAATAAATATTTTGATTTTAAAAATCGTTATTAATTTTTGTTTTTAGGAAGATTTATTTTGCTGTCATAACAACTCTACACATTGGTCGACTGTAATTTCATTAGATGATCCTTGCTTAGTTAATACTGGAGACAATGGTTATGATGATGATTTTAATGTAAGTTTTTATGCATCTATTACAGTGGTTTGAACCCCGCGAAAAAGTGCGCCTTAAAAAAAAGAGAATATAGAGGAATAAACAGGTAACACGATTTCGAAAAGGAAATCGAAAGGGCGGTTTTTTTATATGACATTAATATCCTTAATATTCCTAAAGTCTTCTGGAAAAAGTATTACCGAAGGTGTTAGAAGCGCGTTCCAGAGCTGTAGTCGAGCTTTGCTGCGGGAAGAGCAAAGAGGCACAACCGAAGGTTTTTTTACTCTGAAGATTATTCTTGAGAAACCCTCTAAGCACGCGAGTCTCTCACCTAGTGTCAATTTTAAGTCAATTTTCATTTGCTGTTCCTAGATCGAAAATTTGTCAACACCGTTTTTTTTATGTCCATTTGGTTTAAAAAATCTGATTTCATTTTTTTCATCGGATAGTAGCCAACCTTTTGGATTGTAGCCAATCGAAAAACAAAATCCTCGAAAAAAGTGGGAAAGTACCAACGAAACGAAGATATAGGGTGAAATGAGTATGAATTGAATTTTCGCATTTCTTATCTAAAGGCCAGAATTAGCCCAAAGTGAAAAATTTGCAACAAAAGGAGACAATTATTTGAGAAATCAGCACAAAGGATCTTTATAGTAAGATGTGCCTGGTCGGGCACAATAAAGTCAAGCTTCTGCTAGGTGCCTAGAAATATAAAACGTTGGAAGCTTGTTGGAAGATCCAAAAGGCTGATGAATAAGAAAGAATTTGAGGAGTTTAGTCTAATCAATTTGTAGTTGTAAGAAAACTTGGGCGATATGAAATTTCGTTTGGACATTGTGACGCTTTACACCTTGAGATTTGCGCGATATGTCGCTATTTTTGGGCCCTATTCATTAATTTGACTCAATTTTGACACCCTTTTTATACCCGACCCAGGGTATATTAAGTTTGATGAATAGTTTGTAACGCAGTGAAATAATCACCGTAGACCCCTAAGACCTTTTAGAGATATCAATGGGACCGACAGGAGAATCGATTAAGCCATGTCCGTCCGTCCGTCCGTCCGTCCGTATGTAAACAACTTTTAGGCCTTAAATTTTAACGTAGAGAGCTGAAAATTAGTTAGTGGGCTGGAAGTCTATTGGACCAGATCAAGTTAGAAAATTAGCTGAATCCGCCTAGAGACACGCTTACTACAGGCCTGTATGTGCGACCATCTCTAATTTAAAAAAAAAATACTTTTTCCAAATTTTAGCTATGTTACAATGGCGCTAGCGCATTCATTTTTGGTATGTAATATTGCCTTGTAATTGTCTTTGAAGTAGACAAAAAAGTTTGGCCTTTTCATTGATCACGCTCATTTTTTTAAGGGATTTTAGCTTAAAATGACTGTTTTTCAATCAATATATATTAAATTTGACTTAAAATTATATGACAAAAGTTGTAGATATTAGCATTTTCAAACTTTTATGTATATGTTTTATGTGCCTCCGCCCCTTTTTGTGGGCGTTAAAAAAGTGATTTTTGTTAGTTGAAAAGGCGGAGTTTTAGGCCGAAATGTATACAACCACCTAGTATAAAGCATTCAACAGTTATATTTTTATATCCCGCCCACTTTTTGGAGGCGTGGCAGTTTTTTTTCGGTATGGTCGGGTATTTTGCAATCCGTCGTAGATGGATTGGAGCTTTTGCATACGCACTGTCGTACTTTCCCAATTGTTTTGGTGTTAGTTTAGTTCTAAATTTTTAAATCAGTTTTGACTTTTTTTGTAAGGAAGGCTATTCTCAAATCTGCAATGCCACTGTACATAAAAAGCATTTTTGATTCTGTTGAACATGCGATTTAAAGTAAAACACTACACTTTTTTTTGAATCTCAAGAACCACAAAACTCAAACGAACACCCCAGCTGTCAAATAATACTTGGTGTTCGCGATAATTCCAGCGTGGTGTACACCAGGTTTCATTGTGTACAGAACGAAAAATACTGCACCAGTGCCATCATCACGATTTCATACAATTTCAGTCGCATTTTAAAAAATCACGAATGAAAATTGAGTCGAAATGTCACTTCACATACACAATCAAATTACACCCAGCCTTCCGCGTCAAATACGTGAGATTTCGAGTTTGGTGTCGACACCGAACGAATGCGGAGTTCAAAAGAACATTAACATGAGCACGATTCCGTTCAGGTATACGAGAAAAGAACAATTTTTTACTGTATTGCACACCAGTTGTACGATTCGGTGTTGAAAAGAATGCGCCATTAATTAAACTCTGGATTGATCATATAACAATTGATAGAAAGAGATTGCGAAACAACCGAACATGAAATTCCAGGTAAAAATTAATGCGTAGATGTACGCGATGACTGATGCCGACGACTATTCGTGGCAGGATGTTTGTGTGAGTCTGAGCATATTGAACATGTAATAAACTAATTGTTTGAGAGGCTAGATTTAGAAACAAGTCAAATCGGTTTCACATAAATGGACTCGGAACTTTGTTAAGAGAGTGTGTAGATGTACGATGAGCTCGTTGCATATGTGTGAGAGGATGTTGAACACGACAAAAAAAAAACTCGTTTGTGGAGAGTTATTCGAGTTAGAAACAAGTCAAATTTGTTTCAGAAAAATTTACCCGTAAATTAGAGGAAAGGCCTGGGAGTACACCAAACCGGTCTACGCGTGTTTTGTTGCTTTGGAAAAGGCCTAAGCCCGGGTTCCTCGGGATAAACTCACGGAGAGTTTTGCAGGACTATGCACTGAGTAGAGTTGAGTGGGCCTCTTCTGAGAGCAATTCAGTCTTTGTGTGGGAACTGCAGAAGCTGTGTTCGGATAAATGGCGTCAAACCCCGTCCTTTTGATGTGTGCGTTGGACTTCGCCACGGCTGTGATCTATCGTATCTCTTTTTCATAGCATATATGTACTGGATTGTGAAACGCAGTTTTGGTGAGAAATCTTTCGAAATGGCTGGCGTCAGGATAAGCCTTTTGCTTAGCCATCCTGACATTTCCGAGGAGGGGATTTAGCGAGCACTGCATGGGCTTGCTTGCGGCCGTCTGTGGTGGACGGAGATGAAGGTTAACGTGAAGGAGTCCGAATTGATGGTTGTTTCCCGAACTCCTGTACAGTGTACCCTGCACATCAATGGAGTCCCATTGAAACAGGTAGAGAAGTTTAAGTATCTCGCGGTCTTTTTCACGAAAGATGGAACGAGTTATACTGAGTTAATATGTAGGATTGGCCAAGCTGGAACAAGAACAAAGGAACTACGTCGTCCGGTCAGCAGGAAAAATCCTTAAACGAATATTTTTAAGAATTTTAAACCCAAAAATCGGACAAATTGTATAAGCGAAAAAAATGAGTTATCGCGAAGCGTTTGAAAAAATGCTATAAAGCCAGAAATTGTCGTTAAAAGAGAAGAAAACACAAGTCGCAAATATGCTTAGCAAAATTTTATATGCAAATTAAGCAATAATTGTACGGTCTTTTTTTTATATAGGTAAATAGAAAAAGAAATATTTACTTTTGCCTATTTTTTACTCTTGCCTAGCTTTTGTTTAATGAAGTTTTTGATTTAAGATTATTTTATTATCCTTAATTGCTCCCTTGATTTTATTTTATTATTCAAATATCATATCCCCCTCTTTTTAATCGCTTTCACTTTCTTCTCATTTGCTTTTCTTTTTATTTTAAAATGAATTTGCATATTAAAAAAACGTTTAGGTAAACATTCTTTCTAAAAAAAATCTTTGCATAAAGCCTTTCAGTATTTGAGAAAATAAATCCAGATTGTTCTATTCTGAGTATTGTTTGCGCATTATCTTTGACCGATCGCAAAATACTAACAACCTTACTTAACCAAACCAATAAACCTTACCAATAAATTGAGTAAACTTATATAAATTATAATAAAGTTTTTCTATTCAAGCCGTTGTACTCAGAATATTTTCCCAAAATCCTGGCATCCTGCCGGTAAACCGGTTTTGACTTGATTGGAACAAGTCCCAGTGGCCAATCGACTGAGCTATTGGTGACTGTGAAGTGATATATTTTAGCCGTTATTCAAAATTGAACTTTTAAATGTCGAATGGTTGTTCGACAACATAACACTTTAAGACTAAGTGTTGAGTAGTTCTAGGGTACCTATATAAGGGAACAGTAAATATGCTTACTACCTGATACGATTTTTATAAGCTTTTTTTTCAATCTCATTAAAATGATACTGTATTCTTTTTCATTCATGCAACAGTGTAGGGTTGAATGTTTCTACAAGGAACACAACCTGATGGCCAATGGCAAATTAAACATTGAAAATGTTGAAAAATTATTGGCTCGAATTAAAGACGAAACTGCAAGAAACACTTTTTTGGAAGCCTTTAAGAATTGTGATGCGATGGGTAAAAGTTGTCGTTTAAAAAAATTTTACATCAGATAAATGTTGTCTTTTTATAATCATAGAAAAACCGAAACTGGTGAACAGCTTTGAAGATACTGAACCAGCCTCAAAATGCGCAAAACATTGGATAACATTTAATATGTGCGTTACACTGAACATAATCGCCCGTTGCCTCAAGGAATTAATGGACGGCAAACCATACTGCGCCTCCCGGATAGATCACCTAAATAAATGTATTTTCAATTAAAGTCGCTCAGTTTAAATATAAGAATTTTTCGAAAACATTACTCTTAGGTTTTTTTTATTAACTTTATTATTAGCTTATTTAAATGCTTGTACATGCAGGTTCCAGACTTGGTATACTCGTTGCAAGCGGCTTGTACTTATTGATCGTTTCTGATTTTTTGTTTTGACATCCTTTGCGGAAAACATCGTTGATCCGTTTCGTACACCCAGGATAAAAACTAGAGTTGGTCAATAGGTCGAAGGCAGTCTGATGGGAAATGATGAACTCTTTTCGGCTCTTGGGCAATTGAAAGCTGGATCGATTTAAGTCACTAGTGTCCTTTAGCTGCTTCTTAAACGACTTGGGACTGATAATCCTTTTTTTGTCTACTATCAGCTTGCGTTTGATTAGAAGTTCTGTTTTCTCGAATTTTGGATGCACTGTCGGATTGCGACGGAAGTCTGGTATTAAATGATTGTTGTAAGTCATGTACTCCTTGTTAACGGGTGTTTTTTCTACAATTGAAGACTTCCTGACATTGCTACGTCGCAGATACGTTCGTTGGGGTGTAATGCACTTTCTCCATTTACTTGCTGAGCCGGGAATCCTGGTCGACGGCACGAGAAACGATTGATTTGGTGACCTTGGTGTAAACAAGTGCGGACTGGCAGGTGTCACAAAACTGGACACGTTCGAAATATTTCTTAAGACTTGGCTTTGACTTGTACGGAGCGATACAGCGATAGAACTCGCCGTCCTAGATACGGGCAGAATCCTGGCAAGTTTGCTAGGAGTGCTGGCAGTAGGAGTTCTATGTAATGGTACGATTTTTAAGCCTGGTCTCCGAACCAGCGAAGTAACCGAAATATTTCCATTGTGGACAACAGCCCGACGCACTATTTCGGGTGACGGAAATCCTGTTCCTGGGTTCTGGCTTTCCTTGAAAGGTGGGCGTGTTGGTGTGCTGTTAGCTAGGGGAGCATTGTCTTGTACAAAGGATCGTGTAGTTGTACCTTCAGATTGCATTCCGAGTGAACTTCGAGATTGTGTAAAACTTTGTTTACAACAACGCCTTTCAGGGATAACATTATGAATTGCGATGCGATTGTTTACAAGGGTTGGGACAAACACTTCGGTTACTCGACCGGGACACTTAACAATGATTACCCTCCCAGAAATTAATTGCAAGCTAAGATCCTCAAGTATCGAGTTCATATTAGAATAAAACTTTTACACTTTCATAAATTATACAGCCTTATGTTGGCTTTCAATTTTTTTATTTTTTATTTGAAAACAAGAGTTCATAATAAACACAACAACACTTTTTACATCAAAAATTATACAACTTCTGCTGGCTTGGCGCGACATTTAATTTTTGAAAATTTAAACTGTCAAACATTTGTTGACAGCCAAGGCATGGATGCAGCGCCTCTGTTTGTGAAGTCGGCAAACAAAATCTATGGCAACTTCTAAATTCAATCATTAAGGCCGGGGTATACATGCATTGCAAAATAAATCCCACTCATGAATTCTTAAAAGGCTACATCACAGAGCTGCGTTGCGTCTGCGTTGAATTCACATCTTGGGTTAAAACACATTAAATTCAGTGGGAGCTATCGCAACGTTGCTTCTATCTTAAGTTAAGTTTTTTTTATACCCCATCCCGAACAAATCACAGAACGTAATTATGCCACGTTGAGAAAAACAGTACACCCTCTGCGTCGCTCGTCATTGGTTTCCAAACAAAACTAAATTGCTGATCTCTGATTGGCCAGCACAGATTGCTGTGTATATAAACGGTTTTTTTTTACATGCATGCAAAATGACAGTTCCATTTCATGACGGCAGATTTAGAGTTAGGTATGTCATAAGTAAGTCATAATATTTATATTCTTTATTTCATGCCCCAACCCACAGGATAGGAGGTATATTAAGTTTGATTCATATTTTGCAACACAGAGAAATAATCACCGTAGACCCCCAAGACCTTAAAGCCCGGCGCAGAATAGTGGATGTTGATGTTGATGTGTCCGCGCATGTGGCTCGCCGCCATTGTTGTTGATGCAGATGTTGCCTATTGCAAACACAATAGAATTTCACTCCACAATTCAAACGATAATTCGCTACCACCCACACAATAAAAATTCATTTCCAAAAACCTTTTTTCAGATTCGCGTTATAAAGGCGAAGAAATTTAGTTTAATTCATCATTGAATTTTTAATTCTATGAAGCGAAGTAACGCAAAAGACAACAGAAAACAAAACGTCAAATATGTTGATGGGATTTCAGTCCACAAGGTTCAAAGTAGACCAACTTAATCAACATCAACAACCAGCGTCAACATCTCATTGAATAAAGAGACAAGGAATAACTCTTTTTCACATATACAGTGTGTGTGAGTGAAGCATTTATTTTGACATAAGTCGTCCGATGTCGGGTATCGACTTGTAAGTGAATGTATCGAATGTATCATGAATTGGGGTACAAATGTCACCTTAACTCAGGAATGTAAAACAAAAGTAGAGCCAGCTCCCAGAAACATATAAACCTCGAGCCGTCTCTCATGACATGCCTGGTGCAACACATAAGTAGTCCGAACTCACACATCTAAAACTGATGCTTCACTTTTCCCCAAAAACACCACTTCCTTGCCTCTTTATTCAATGCAACGTCTAAATCCACCATTCTGTTGCACTATGCACAGCTCAGTGCATTTAACTTTTTTGACAAGTCCGTCCACATCCACATCCACATCAACATCAACTATTCTGTTTCGAGCTTTAAGCCGCGTTGTCACAAGCAACGTAAAACTGGAACAGAAACAGAATCCCATATATTAGCAACTCAAACTTAATTTCGCTGAATGCTTTTTGCGTTGCTAATGTATGAAATTCTGTTTCTGTTTCTGTTCCTGTTGCTTGTGACAACGCGTCTTAAGGGTGTATGTATCTCCGTCCATCCGTCCGTCCGTGTGCTGGTAGTTTTTAGGCCTTACATTTTGAGCTAGGAACTTGAAACTTAATATCTATTCTTTCTAGGTCCCGAAGCAGTACAATTGTTAAAATTTTTGAAATCCGCCCACTGACACGCCCACTTTACTTATTACCATGAAAAATCAAAGTTGTTGAAAGAAACTGAAATTCGGTATGTGTTATCCTCGCTTTAGTGTTTTGTGATTAGCATTTAAAAAAAAAAAATTGCACATGTGGGTGTGGTCATATTTAATTTGCATTCCAATAAACGGTTTTTATTCGATATATTTGCTTTAAATCCAAAAAACTTGCACTTTATCTGAACATTATGTGCGTAAGGTATCAACTGAAATGAATTAATTTTTTTATAAAAGTCAAATTTTTCATATGAAAATGCAAACAACGCGTGTATACCATCTCTGATAAAAAAAAATATGAACAAAAAAAGTGCATCTATAGAGGCGAGCTATATAGCGCAATGTCTAGTTTTGGCATCCCTGCCAAACTCGACAGTCTGTGCAGGATGACGATGAAAAATTCACGCTGTTCCGTCAAGGTCGGCAAAGACCTCACCGACCCCTTTGATGTCAAAAAAGGATTTAGACAAGGCGACGCACTGCCATGCAACTTATTTAACATCTTACTTGAGAGAATCGTGCAGAGCTACCGCGCCAACACGAGGTAAAATCTTTCAAAAGTCCGTTCAACTACTCGCATACACAGACGACATTGATATATAATCGGAAGAACAAAGCGTTATGTCAGTGAAGCCTTCGTGAGTATTGGGACGAAAGCGGCGAATATGGGTTTAGCAGTCAACGAGGGCAAAACGAAGTATATGCTGTCTTCAAGAGAAGACACCCAACACCGAAGCCTTCAATAAAACGTTACCATTACGACTACCTGGGTTGCGCTATAAATTCAGAGAATGAAACTAGCGTTGAAATCAAATGAAGGATAGCTTTTGCCAACCACAGTTTCTTTAAGCTGCGCAGGCAATTGAATAGCAAAGCCCTCTCTTGAGCAACTAAAGTGTCACCCACCGACCGACCTAGTCAGAAGAGTCAAAATACAACGGCTGCTATGATTGGGTCATCTAGAAAGGATGGACACCAATGCCCCGGCCCGGAAAGTCGTCGATTCCACCCCGCAGGGACGGCACAGTAGAGGAGCACCGAGACTCAGGTGGCACACTCAAGTGGAACGAGACCTGAGCCAACTTCGCGTGCAAAACTGGAGACGGCTAGCTTGAGACAGAACTGGCTAGCGAAGCTTGTTGGCTGAGGTCCAGGTCCAGCCCTGAATGTAGCGTCACCATAAGTAAGTCAGAAATTAGAGATCTTTCTTAAATTTTGCCTCCAAATGAGGGCGTGGTCCAACATGTTGTATAAAAAAAAATAAAACCAAGTGTTTTCTCCATATTATACTAAGTGATTTTTTCCCAATTTGGAACAAATAATATATTAAATAATATTAAATAAAATGCATTTGAAAAATTACGCTTTAAGACCCGAGACACACGACGCGCTAGAAAAACTTACGATAAAAAACCGCAAGCGATTCCTGTGAATTGTTGTCAAAACCATCATGGCAGAATGAGAAATTGATCAAAAACTAACCAACTGCAGCTGCAGCAGTATTATAATTTTCATGGGATGCTTTCGTCATTGTCTTCCTCGTTCGGAAGTTTGCACTCGTTTATAGAATTGTAAATGTTTGTAATTTTTCGCTTTTCAATATTTAATTTCGCTTTGAATGGCTTTGCCATAGGGGCTATTCCCCAATTTAAACAACGATACGTTCGGTTAGCTTTCTTAAAGCTTAGATTAGACTGCATGCCATTTTGGCATTTTTGACGTACCCAAGAGAAAAATGCAGCAAATATTTTTCTTCTTTCATATGTCAAATATGCCAAAATGACATGCAGTCTAATCAAAGGCTAATTTTCTTTCTGGTCTCTATTATTTTTGTCAACCTGAATCGGAATCGCTGTAACATACTGCGATTTCGAACACTATCAGCGGCGTTGTTCTTTTCTAAACAATTTGCAAAACACGTGTTCCGAAATGTCATTGCGCACATGACGTTTCGTTTACTTCGAAAGTCTTTTTGTGATTTTCTGGACGACAGAAATATTTGAAAATCCCATTTATCTTAACAAAATATGGACAACGATTTAGAAATGGAAATTGTCGAACCCGACGATGGCGATGAAGAAATGGATGGAGACCCAAACCAAAGCGAAGACGCTTCGACGAAACCAAAAGAAGTCTACTTGCCGGGTAAAACTCTCGAAGAGGGTGAGGAGCTTGTTTGTGATGAATCGGCCTACGTTATGCTTCACCAGGCATCTACAGGTGCTCCATGCCTAAGCTTCGACATTCTGCCCGATGGGTTGGGTGAATCCCGAGAAAAGTTTCCTCTTACCGCCTACATGGTGGCCGGCACTCAAGCATCTCGTACACATGTGAATAACCTCATCGTAATGAAAATGAGTAATCTCCACAAAACTCAAGAGCAAGAAGAGGACGAGAAAGAAAAGGATGACGAGGAACTAGATGATTCCGAGGACGAGGATGTGGACAATGAAGCAGCCAAAAAACCACAAATGACCTGTGCTCTGATCAAACACCAAGGATGTGTGAACAGAGTTAGGGCCAGTAAAATTGGGAACACTGTATATGCTGCTTCGTGGAGTGAGCTGGGCCGAGTGAATATTTGGGACTTGAGCCGGCAGCTAGCGGCTGTCGAGGATGATCATATAGTTAAACAATACGAAAAAGACGTGGCGAGTGACCCCGTGAAGCCAGTCTTCACGTTTAGTGGACATCAACAGGAGGGATTCGCCATAGATTGGAGTCCCGCGGCGCAGGGCGTCTTGGCAACAGGAGACTGCAAGTAAGTTTTAGATTTTCTTTAACATTTGACTTCGTGTTACAAAACTATGGGCTTTCAGGCGGGACATACACATTTGGTCGCCGTCGGAAGGAGGAACTTGGAAGGTCGATCAACGGCCACTAATCGGGCACACCGCATCAGTTGAGGACTTGCAATGGAGTCCAAACGAAAAGAGTGTGCTCGCCTCGTGTTCTGTCGACAAAAGCATTCGCATATGGGACTGTAGAGCTGCGCCACAGAAGGCTTGTATGCTAACGTGTGAGAATGCCCACGAGAGTGATATCAACGTCATATCATGGAACCGTACTGAACCGTTCATTGCCAGTGGGGGCGATGACGGCTTCCTTCACATTTGGGACCTGAGGCAGTTCCAAACGCAGAAGCCTATTGCCACATTTAAGCACCACACAGATCACATAACCACAGTAGAGTGGAATCCAAAGGACGCGACGGTTCTTGCGTCTGGCGGGGACGATGACCAAATCGCACTTTGGGATCTGGCCGTTGAAAAGGATCAGGACCAAGAAACAGACCAAACCGGCAATGATGATGAAGTCAGCAAGCTTCCACCTCAGTTGCTCTTCATTCACCAGGGCCAGAAGGAAATCAAAGAACTGCACTGGCACCCACAGTTGCCAGGTGTTATCCTGTCAACTGCGCATAGTGGATTCAACATCTTTAGGACGATAAGTGTTTAAAAATATTTTTATTAAAAATGTATTCTCAAAATACAACAGAGTTTAACGGAATAGATGTTATCCTTCTTCTTCGCTGCATCCATCACCAACCTGTGAACTTCTTTCGCTTCTCTCGTCGCCTTCGAGGTCGTCGTCAGCTTCGGCTTCTTCTAGCAGCATGTCGGTGTTCACAAGGTGGCGCATAGTGGGCCGGCCATGTGGGCAATTCTAAAAGATTCGGGGAGTTATGATTCAAATCTTTTTAAGCGTTTCACGCTTTATGCTTACCCAGGGCTGATCGATCTCACCCATATGATTGATCAAAGAACGCATGGTAGGTCCGCTTAGAGCAGTCCCAATCATTACCGATTTTCTGCAAGCTCGCGACGCAAACATAGCTCGTATTCGAGACGGCCGACAAATTGACCCTTTAGGGGCATCTTTCAGCATGAATATCAGTTCGTCGATGTCATCCTTACCGAATTCCCAGTTTTTGCTGAACGGTTTACCAAGAAGCCTCACTCTTCTCGTGGGGGGTCCTAGAAATCAAACTTTACACACGACCAAAACAGCATCTATTCCTACCCACCATTCTCCTCGATCTGAAACTTAAATCCATTCTTCTCGAACACTTCCAAATTGTCCATCAAGACCATTTCACTGTCGGCGGTCATTTCTAGTCGCTGTGGCATTGCAAGGGGTTGGTACTGAAGCACTGTCGTGCTTTGTAGTTGCTCAAAATTGTATTTTTCATCTGTTGCATGCTGATCGACGATCAATAAATCTGAGCCCAGGCGCACCACAATGAAGCCCAAATTGAATTGTCCAACAATTTCCATTTTGGCAAACATATCCTTGGAGATTTCTAATGCCAGCTCCTCTTCGGCCGATTTGTTCTGACTGGGGTCTATTCGACTCTTGAATTTTAAGCGATCTAGCTTTTTTTGTATGCATTCTGCGTCGGTCTGTTCTTCGGCTTGAACCGCAGCTCGTATTTCAGCGATTGACGTGGTTATTTGTCGTGAGGTGGTAGGTGTAAATTCACATTCGTCATCGCTGGAATCAAGTACGACGATCTCTTTTTTGGGAACAACTCCGTTTGGAGAACCCTCATCACAAGGTGCGTTAACTTTTGGCTTCAGTTCAAATAGCGTTATTTTCGGAGCCGAAATATTCTTGCAGTTGATCTGTTCAACAAGTTCTTCCTTTGTGTCAAAACTATTGTCCAATAATTGCACTGGATTAGAGCCTTCGTGTTGGGTACTTTCGTCACCTACGCTCTGGTTTTGCAGCAAGGCGTCAAACTCTAGGATTAGTGGAAATATAACACAAAAACGAATGAACTTAAAAACTTAACTCGGAAAAAAATCTCCAACAATCGAGTGACAAGTTAAAATTTAGAACTTAAGCGGGCAATTGCCGTCTTCCCCAAAGAAGACGGCAGTTATGACGGAAGTCATGCTCTACTTCGGAAAACCGCGCGGAAATACGAGGGTAAAGGCACAGCGTCTAGGCAAAATAAGGTGTTACAAATCGTGGACGAAATATGACTCAACGGCAGTACCGACGGAATAATTCAAGGCGTTCATTGGCGGAGCATTTGCACTACCTCATTTACCTAAATTCGAGTCCTAAGTGTGTTTTTTAATTTTTTTTAAAGGGGTCAGGGGATCGTCGATTTAAAAAACAGCCTTACTAGGTGTAAAAACTGGGAAGGCATCTACGTGTTACCTGTATAAAGCGTGTTACCTGTCTGCTTATCTACTTATCTGCTTTTTATAGACTTTGAGAACAATTTTGCAGGCCTCTAAAGAGTTTATTTGACGTTCTTTGCGCCAAATTGGTAATCCAGAATAGGGTTTCTGGAGTACCAATTCTGGACTCGAACTTCTTTTTCTGTGTTTTTCTATGTGAAAGTCAGCTGGGAGTGTCAATAATTTCAAGAGTCGATGATTTAGCTCTAGATTCGTTTTATTCCGGAATTAACAGATCTTGGTCTCACTCAGCACTGAAAAACCGGCCCTTAGAATATGTTCATTTTCTTCAGGGCAAAGGTGACATTATCTAGAGAGTCGACTGTTTAACTTGAAGTAAGTGCAATATTGAAATAATTTCCAACAAAACGGTAACTAAGCCGCTAACTGAAGCTTTTAGGAATAGCATGTATCAATGCTTGACCACGGGAGTATTGTAAAAACTTACACAAACTCAGTCTTGCAAAAAAAGTTTACACAAACATAAACTCAAAGCAGCGAATTTTTCCCTGGCTACCCCAGGCCCAGACAAAAATAAAATTGTAAAAAAAAATTAAATGTGGAAAGATAGATACAAATATTAAATACAAAACTTACCCTTGGATTCAGCTTTTAATTTGCTTGTGTCAATGATACTCGCATCACATTCCTTATCAGAATCAGATTCGGATTTGTAGCTGGTTACGGAATCGTTAAGCTGAGGAGCACACTTATCAGCGCTTGCCAAAAACATTTGAATTTTCGTTAGCTTTGCTGTTCGCACTGCAATCTCATCTGATGGTTTTCGCTTCTTTGCCTTGGCATTATCCTTTAATGGCCCGATAGTATCGCCCGTTGCCTTCCATTGCGATAAGACCTGAAGGAATTTAGGTGTATTGGCCGGAACCTTAGGTTCATCGTCACTGTCCACCCCAGTAGGACTCCCATTTGTCTGGCGACTGAACAAGCTGTCTAGTGTTGTATTTTGAACTCTGTATGTTGATGGTATGCTTCCAAATGTGTTGAGTAAAGCTTTTTTCACAGCCAACAAAAGGATCTTTTCGTTATTTATAAGCAGCTGACGCTTGTCGGGCGTTAGATTCACATCTACTTGTGACCTCTCTGTTGTGACATTGAGAAAAATAAACGGATTCTGATGCTGATTGTAACGATGATAGATTTGGTTAACCACTTTGGCAACCTGAAAGTTAATGTGGGATTGCACCTTGCTTTAACATTTTTGAAAATAGATATTTTGTGACTTACATTTTTCGGCTCACAAGGTCTTGAGTTGACAAAAAAATACTGCCTGTCTTTGGTGCCTCTTCCCTTGCCATGCTCACAGCTAGAGATCCATCCTTCTAAATGGAATTGGCCTGCATTCAAGCTCTCAATGTCTTCATCGGTTATTTGAAAACTCGAATCGGTTTCGTTTAGATCAGCAAGACTTTCTTTTGTGAGCTTCTCCTCGAACGGTGACTTAAGCTTGACCAGATCGGCGACTTGTTTTGCCCCAAAGACGGCATGAATATTGTCAAGGTAATTCTGTGATCCATGCGTTGCTAGAATAGTTGATTTCGATCCTTTTGCATTGAAGTTGGAGCAAATGATTCGGACACCTTTTGAAACTAAGCAATAGCCTTGCAGAATCTGACACATTTTAGAGAACTCCTTCTTGATGTTTCGTGCGAACTCACGTTTCCTCACTGGTAGTGTGGCGAACAGATTGGCCAGTGATACTGTAGTGCCTACTTGCCTGGCACAAGGGGTTTTCTTTTTTATTCTGCCGTCGTGGTCGAGTTCGATGCGTATTCCTTGAAGTTAAGTAAAAAAGAAATTAAAGCTGATGGGTGTTTTTTACTTCCTATGTGCATCATATCAAGTATGAAAAAAAAAATGGTACCGAAAGTGCAGATAGGAAAACACTGCAACATAAAGGAGTTGGGAATAAATAGTATCGCATCAAGAGTAGAAAGGAGCAAACAACTCCTCGCATCAACAGTAGAGAAGCAAACGCCAAAAGATTATTGAAGAGTCTAGAAATCGTTAACCACCTGAATGTTTTTCCTCAACAACACCTGAATTTTTTTTTTACTGCCCAGATGTTTACTGACTTTAAACTTAATCGTAGGCCTTCGACGAGTGGAGCATAATTAGTAGAACAACTAGGAGTAAGACTGTCGGAAGCACCCTATTTCTCTTTAAAGTCTGAGTGGTTGGTCTCGTCTATTGGAGCAACGTAGGAGGAACCAAAGCAAGAAGGCTTCAGAGGCTCGTAGCAATGAAAATCTAGTAAAAATGTACGGAATATATTTCCGAAAAAAATGTAACAACTAAGAGGAACTATTCTAAGAAAACGGCCTCAAGCATCTCAAACTAAAGAAAAGCCAGTAAAAATGAACATATTTCGGTCGGCATTACAAAGAGTTTGTGTGTTGTGGACAAGAAATGATTGGGTTAAATTTCAAACTTACCAACACTTGTTGAGGAATGTCTTGTTACAATTGTCATGTCCGAGAGAGCACACAACGAACTCAAAGCTTCGCCACGAAAACCAAACGTCTCAACACCTTGCAAGTCCACAAACTCTCGCAACTTTGATGTATGATACTTTGCAGCTAGAATAAATAGAGAATCTATACCGGGTACCCTTTAATTGCTTGCATAGTTCCTTACTCATAGCTTCGATATTACTCTCGGGCACACCAGTCCCGTTATCAGAAACTTCCAAAGAATCGAGTCCTTGGTTGTGTAATTTTACTTCGACGAGTGTGGCGCCAGCGTCAATTGAATTCTCTACCAATTCCTTAACAGCAACAGCCAAGCTTAGCACAACCTAGACGGCCAAAAATCGTAGAATAACGCGGTTCCGATTTCGTTTAAACTTTTTACCTGGCCAGAGCAAATCTGATGAACAGTATCCTTGACAATGGCTTTTATCGACTTCGAATCCTCTTTGGTTGCTTCGGCCTCATCATGCATATTATCATTGTCAAGCATTTTACATGCATTTGAAAACTTGGCAAATTTTAAATGAAAAAACACTTCTTACTAGACACAAATAATAAAACAAACAAAACAGATGAGACACATTTCGTCTGTGAACACAACAAAATAAACACATGTGTCAAATTAGCCGGCAAAAATTGCTAATTTTGAACAGTGTCATCTGTTGCTAAAATGATTTTTGTTTGGATCTGTACTAAAAGTGATACGGAAAAACATGTTATCGGTTCGTATCCAAGCTAGGAAAGTTATTGTGCAAGCATCGATTCGCCCTTTGTATTTGAAATTTTATATTTTATTTTATCTTATACTAGGTAAGTCTCCACCGGTAAAATATAGGATTGATTTGAAACGAGCATTTTTTTTTGCCATTCGACTCTTAAAAGAGAGTGGCGATGTCATTTCCTAGGAGCGAAAAAAGATTTCCGTTGTAAATATTTCAATAGAAAACGTATTTGTGACAGATTTGTCGTGCAAGGACAGTTCCAGTTGCTTCTGTATTTACATAGATGCAGAAAATAGGTTTGTGCATAAGGTGAATGGGATTTATGAGAGAATTTTTTTATATCGTCTGCCGAGGGGATTTAAATTTGTATGGTATGATTTTATAGAGGATTTAATGAAAATTTATATTATTTGCGGATTAGTGCCGGTGGAGACATTGTAAAGGCTTAGATTAGACTGCATTCTTAGGTTAGGCTTATACTATGTCTCCACCGAGGCTTAGATAAGACTAGATGCTATTTTGGCATATTTTGATGTGCCTTAGAAAAAAGTGCAGCAAATTTTATTCTTCTTATGTCAAATATGACAAAATGGCATGCAGTCTAATATAAGCTTATGTTTCCGCCGGCAATAATACGAGGATTTAAGGGAGAATATTCATTTTCAGGAGATTTCCGTTGGAAACATCCCAATAGAAATCGTTATTTTGACAAATCTGCCATACGTGGACAGTTTCAGTGTCCTTTTTCGATTCTCAAACTGTGATTGAAATCGCATTTTGCGTCCGAAATAAAAATAAATGAAACAAGATGAATCTGAGTCAATCGGCTAGCGTAAGATTACGAACGTCCACATACGGATGCTTTCGAGTTGGGCCTTTAAATATGCATGATTCGCCATTTGTTTGGTACTTGTATGCTTTTTATACCCGACCTAGGGTATATTAAGTTTGATGTATAGTTTGTAACGCAGTGAAATAATCATCGTAGACCCCTAAGACCTTTTAGAGATATGAATGGGACCGACAGGAGAATCGATTAAGCGATGTCCGTCTGTCCGTCCGTCCGTATGTAAACAACTTTTAGGCCTTAAATTTTAAGGTAGAGAGCTGAAATTTGGTGGGTTGGCTGGAAGTCCATTGGACCACATCAAGTTTGAAAATTAGCTGAATCCGCCCACAGACACGCCCACTACAGGCCTGTGTGTGCGACCATCTCTAATTTAAAAAAATACTTTTTCTAAATTTTAGCTTTGTTAGGATGGTGCTAGCGCATTCATTTTTGGTATTTAACATTGCCCTGCAATTGTCTAAGTAGCCAAGTACTTAGACAATTGCTTAAAATGACTTTTTTTCAATAAATATAATATGAAATTTGACTAAAAATGATATGATAAAAGTTGTAGATATTAGCATTTTCTAACTTTTATGTATGTATTGTATCATAAATTACTGAATAACTAGATATTCAACTCTTACTCTCCAACACCCATTTGTTTTACGTTTTTTATAAAGCCTTTAAAGCTTTTATAAAACTTTAAATTTCCTTGTCGGTGAATACGTGTAAGAAGATACAACAACAATTTTCCTAAGCGATCAGCTGATGTAAAAGCTCCAAAACGAAATTGCATGGAAATGACGAATTCATGAATTTACTCATATTCGTAAACAAATGTCATGGGTAAATTCATCAATTTCAGCTTGTGGGCAAAGCTTTTACATGTCCGAAGTTGAATATCTAGTTTTTTAGTAATTTATGGTATTGTATGTGCCTCTGCCCTTTTTTGTGGGCGTGGCGTTAAAAAAAGTGATTTTTTAGTTAAAGAAGCGGAGTTTTAGGCTGAAATGTATGCAACCACCTAGTTTAAAGCATTCAACAGTTATATTTTTGTATCCCGCCCACTTCTGGAGGCGTGGCAGGTTTTTTTGGTATGGTCGGGTATTTTGCAATCCGTCGTAGATGGACTGAAGCTTTTGCGTACGCACTGATGCACTTGTTTACCACTTGTTTTTTTGTCGATTTTCCATATTTGTAACTTGAATATGCAAAATTACGAACTCTTTTGTTTCAGTTTCTATTGTTGTTATTGTAATGTGGCGACAAGAACTAAAACGACATGCAGGAATCGCTGAATGCATCATTGATTCACTTTACGAACACACCCAACTGTCTTTCAAGTCAGCTGACAGCAATCTGATGTCTGAAGTTCTAATTTCGATATCGAAAATTTCCTCTCCATGGAATCCAGCGGGTTAAGGGTTTGAGCATAAATTACTGAATAACTAGATATTCAACTTCGGATATGTAAAAGCTTTGCCCACAAGCTGATATTGATGAATTTACCCATTCTCCGACATTTGTTTACAAATGTGAGTAAATTCATGAATTCGTCATTTCCATGCAATTTCGTTTTGCAGCTTTTGCATCAGCTGATCGCGTAAGGTAAATTGTTGTTGTATCTTATTACACGTATTCACCGATATGGAATTTTAAAGCTTTAAAGAAGCTTTAGAGGCTTTATAAAAAACGTAAACAAATGGGTGTTGGGGGGTAAGAGGGACGCAGGCTAGGATTGTAGGCTAGGATTGTAACGATGACTACAATCGTTGTCGTATTTTTAAGTCTGAGGTCTTGGCAGTGATAACAGTAATTTCTGAACAGGCTTCAATGATGGTAGGTATGTCATTGCCATGGCCTTATATTACCTGTTCCACTACTGACTGTCAATAAAATATTATATATGATCATTACTTCCTGTCAATTGCTACTGTATGATATTTTTTGTCGTTGACAGCCAAAACATCCTTGAAATGCCTTCTTCCATAAAAAAAAATTTAGGTTTGTTATCGCTTTCTTTTTCATTTTAGCACACATTCCTTGACAGCACATTTTTTTCTCTGTGGTTGAGTGCTCAAATATGGTTGAGTGCTCAACTATAGTTTTATTAACGATTAAAAAAAAAAAAAAAAACATTAAAACTAGGCATATAACACGTATGCATTACGTACATTTTGTTGTTGTTTTTCATCAGTTTTTGTTCAAAGAAAACACACACAAAAATTCGATAACACAATTTCATATTGTGTGTGTTATCGATAACTTGCTTATTAATGTAAGCTCCTCTCTAGGGTCTGTTCTGTGTTATGTAGTGTAATCCTGAGTGGGAGGGAAGTGATAACTTTTATCACAGCTTCGGTTCGGTCGAATGGTTCCAAAGATTCGGTGAATCGTTGCGTTATGAGTGCAAAACGAATATGAGTGCAATATAATTCGAAATTAAAATTTTTTTAATGAATCTTTTGGTTTTTGAGTTGTTTATTGACTTTGATCGTTGACTGAAATCTTATGCCCCACGCCAACATGGAATGGGTTGTTGATCTTAGAGACGTCGTTTGTTTTATTTAATCAAGCCCGGGCTTGTGGTTGTAGAGACAAACAAATTGATGTTACGAAGGCCTGTAGACTGTTCTAAGACAAAAGAATCCTTAATTTAAAAGTTTGGCGGCTAGTGTAGTCGCCTTGGAGATAACGACGGATATACCGTTTGAATAACACTAATCATGTACCTAGGTAAAATGAATATTGCTTATTGTGCGGGAACATTGTTTACACCTTCAGTGAATTTAAATCTAAAGTTCAAGAATAGCAGCAAATTCGTCTTTTTTCGGAGTTCACAGTAAGTTGAAGTATTAAATCATATTTAAAGAAACTATTTGCTTTTAGCCCGCATTCATTCTAACAAGCTGGGCACAATGTGTGTCTGTGTCTGTCGCTGTGTCTCGGCACATTTTTCACCTAAAATCAGAGACACAGCGAGATACGCATTGTGGCGCTATATACGTGTTCCCGTAAGCTGAACTGCGAGACACAGCCACAGACACAGATACTCATTTTGCCCCAGCTATAAGCAACGAATGTAAAGTAACTGTAACCTGCTGTAACCAAACAGATTATATGATATGGCATCAGGTCCAGGTAATACTGAATAAGAGAAAACTTATCATAATGAGGAAATGAAGTGCCTTTTAAATTATTGAAGCTCATTGCTGATCTCCTTTAAAGTCCCCAAGCACTAAAAAATCCAACGACTTTTGCTTGCATCCCTCGCTTGTCCCATACCTATTAACCATATTCCAAGCATTACTCGTCTACTATATGCCGACCCGTGCAAGGGTTCCTGCCTAGTTCACAGTCGCTGTACATTCTCTGTCATATGGGGCACGCTGTTTCCTGTTGTCCCAACTTCCCGGCATCCTTATTGGCCCTGTAAGGCAGAAGTTCTGCCTCCCTGGCCAACTCAAGCCTTGGGGCTTGGATTCACCCTTCTTTTGCAAAAGCTAAGCTTTCAAACCATGAGCTATACGCAAACCACCCGAATTCAAGTTGCCGTCAACTTTATGCCAACCGAAGTCTTGATCAATGATAGTCTGTCTCCATTTTATGCGAAAGAACCACTAGATCCAAAATTGTTTTAACCGATTTCAGTAAATCAAAAATGCCATAATTAAAGACAATACTTAATACATATTTATTTCTAAAATCATACTTGGACAACTTAAAGTGAAGAATTTTTGTTAGACGCAAAAAACTTGTTCTTAATTGTAGCATCTTTTCCATCGAAGGTGATGCTTTCGTAGAAAAACTTTCTGTTTAGGCGACAGTGCACTCCACACTTGTTAGAATAGCAATTCTCGCACTCGAACCAACAGCCGGGACACTGCTCGTCCATGCAGTCGCAAACGTCTTGTCGAGTCTGGCGAATCCGTCCTCGATCATCGTAGACAGTCGGTGCCTTCGTTGTTTGCACACTTGGCTTGCGTCTTAGCTTGCGCTTCTCACGGTTTGATTTTCCTGGATCGAAGTCTTCGAGAAATTTCATCTCGTCCGCCTTGCTGCGAAGCTTTCTTTCCGTGTGAGACCTTCTGGTCCTCTCACGGAGAGATCTTCTGGAACCCTCCATGTAATCACGATCGTCCTCGTAGGGCATACTAAAGGGGGAACTTATAGTTGAGCTGTTTTTGACCAATATTTTATTTAATCAAGCTTTACGAAATTTTTACAGTTTTATCCCAAAACAAAAAAATGCTGTGAAATGTCAAACAAATAAAGTGAAGTTGGCACCGATTGTCACTATTGAGCTTTGTTTCATTTAATATTTTTAGCGTAAGGGCAAGACTACATTAGCCAAAGCCTCATAAAGAAAGCAAACAAACGGGTTTTGGAGGGCAAGAGGGACGCAAGTTGACTATCTAGTCATTTAGTAATTTATGATACTACGTTGTTTCTAAAGGTCTAACCATAATGAACTTAACAGAGCTCAAGTCGGAAAGACACACAATACGTATGCCACTATCGTTATATAATTATTTTGCTCGATTTCATTCGGTTTTCGTTAACTTGGGTTGACGTCCATATTTGAAAGCCCATATTTATTTTTTTTTAGCGTGCTTCGAAAGATCAAAGGCAAGAAAAAAAGGAAATATATATCAAGAATTAAACGCTTACCTCGAAAGTTTAAGCACATTTAAGATGGGACAATCGGTCTCAGAGATATTAACATTCAAATTTAAAGAAAATGTGACAAAATTTTCAAATTTGATTAAAAATTTTCAAGGCAACTTGGTGCTCGACACGTTCACAGTGAAATCGCATTAGATTTTCAGGTTGATTGCTTAAGTCTTTCATGGGCACCACAATCTTTTAGCAGAGCTTTAGTGGAATTTTCGTTGTAGTTCGACATTAGATAAATCCCGAATTTAACCTGCGGGAGAAGTTAAGTAAAGCCTAAACTTCTCTTTTCCGAATACTAATCCGCCCATTCAGCTGATCTCCTATAAATCGCGAGATTTCCAATACTTATTTCACAGCCGTTTCACAAACCTTGTTTCTGCCAATTTCAATTTATTTCGCAAACAATTATAACATTTTGAATCTCAAAAAAGGAAACTGAAACTGTCCATGTATGGCAGACCAATCACAAATCCTTTTTTATTGCCATTTTTACAACGAAAATCTTTTTTCGCTCTTGGAAAATATCTTCTGCACTAGCTTCTGAGAGCCAAAATGACAAAAAATGAGTGCTCGTGTTAAATTAATCAGATATTTTTCCGGTTGGAGCCACTTAGGTATTTATTTTTAGTGATCACCTGCCAATTGCTGTTTTATGGTCGGTGGAGACATAGTACAAGACTAAAGGGATTCCAAATAGAATATTGACCCCAACGATAAATAAATAGATGACGCGACCTCGTATTCTCAAGTAGCCTATACATCCCAGCCAGGATCTTATAAAGAATCTGCAAACTCTGATGGAAGGATCCTGATAACTATTTCTTCTTAAGTCATTAAGGTGAAACTTAGTTAGATACCATGCCTCACAGTAATCTGCCATTAACAAAAATCCTCAACTAATCTCCCTAAGATCTGGAGATTTACCATACAAATTTAAATCCTTTGCCAGGCGACATAAAATAAATCCCCTCATAAATCTAATTCACCCTATTCACAAATTCACAAACCTTTTTCATGGCACATTCAACCATTTTCGCACACCTTGTGCCTGTTTTCATTTGGTTGATCCTAACCTAAGCCAAATTTTATTTCTCAAAATAAAACGGAGGTTGAACGGTGGCCACCACACTGGCGCTTCCCCTCACCATAGCAATTCTGACACATCAGGTTAGGATCAACCAAATGAAAACAGGCACCTTTGTAAAGCTTAGATTGGACTGCATGCCATTTTGGCATATTTAACGTACCGAAGAAGAAAAATGGTGCCAATATTTTTCAACTTATGTCAAATATGCCAAAGTGGCATGCAGTGTCTAATCTAAGCTTGCTAGTTTGAGCAAGGAAACTCAACACGTATGACAGATCTGCCACAAATACGTTTTCTACTGTGAGATTTGCAACGGAAAATCTCTTTGCTCTAGGAAAATATCATCTGTCTCTCCTTTGAGAGCCAACAAAACAGAAAACGAGTGCTAATCAATCCAGTGTTTGTCCAGTGGAGCCACTTTGAGATTAATTTTTAATCCCGGTGAAGACAAAAATCCCGGTGAAAAAATTGTTCTTTTTTCGTACACCTGAACGGAATCGTGCTCATGTGAATGTTCTTTTGAACTTGGAATTAGTTCGGTATCGACAACGAACTCGGATTTTCGCCACCGCCGAATTTGACGGTGAAGGCTAGCTTGGATTGTGTATGTGAAGTGACGTTTCCACTCAATTTTCATTTGCTATTTCTTACAACGCGACTTTAATTGTATGAAATCGGTAAAAAGTTACTAAATATCATACAAAATAAAACAAAACAAAATTTTATGAACAAAAACCCGACGTCAACAAAATCACACTACGAAATGCAAAAAAATGTATAAACAAAATAAAGTCAAAGCAATTTGACACTTAACGTGATAACTGCACCGATTCAGTAATAGATCAGTAATAAAACTGAGTGTACACCACGCTGGAATTGCCACAAACACCGACTATTGTTTGACAGCTCAGTGTGGCAGTTCGGTGTTCAGAAGAATACGCCATGGCAGTTGTTGTACTCTTTGAACCCATAAGTCCAGGAAAAAATCGAGTTTCGGGTTCGCAAACGAAGATTTATGAGCTCGTGTTTTTCCCATAATTTACTTTATGGGTTCTCTTCTTATTTTTAAATGACTGACCACAATGCAAAGGAGTATGTCAAAAAATTTTCTTAATAGTATGAATCGGTCCGTGATTTTCTCAGTCGAACAAACCTATCAATCACATTTTTCTGACAGTTGTTCGATATTTCGCTAAGGACTTTTCTCATGTAAAAAATAATTCAAAAAATACATTTTATTCCGAATTTCGCTTATTAATTAATACTGAAGGCACCTATTTGTATCCAGGTGAGTTTTGTGTATTTCATATAATAATCTCTATCATAAAAACCAAGCATATACCATGTAACACAAGATTACTCAATTCGCCATAACCGCACGCAATTCGATCGGTACAACAAAAATACCTTTAAATGTAAAGTTAAAATTGTTTCTGTGATACTAAAGTGCTTCTTTATTTGGTGCTATTTTCTATGTAACCTAGTGAAATCAGACATGATAACGCGTGTCCTGCAGCATGTGCCAACGTTGCGTTGTGCTAAAAATCGAATTCCCGGTTCGTCGTCGAGATTCACCTCGTCGACGAGTGTTGTGACCCAGGATGGCAGACCACAACTTCAAAAGACTGCCACCACTGGACTACAAATTTTGAATTTGTCTGAAAAAAAGTACTCGCCGGGCAAGGAATACGAGAATTTCAAGTGCACACGAGCGGAAAGCATTCCCGAGTTTGGAATCATGAGCTACACATTCAAGCACAACATATCGGGAACCGAACTGTGGTACTTGGACCGCAATGATCCCAACAATGTGTTTTCGGTGAATTTTCGAACGACTCCCTTTGACTCGACTGGTCTGCCGCACATTCTCGAGCACAGTGTGTTGTGTGGATCACAGAAGTATCCTGTGCGCGATCCATTCTTCAAGATGCTCAATCGATCGGTGGCGACTTTTATGAATGCCATGACTGGGCCGGACTATACGATGTATCCGTTCTCGTCTATGAACGAAATCGACTTCAGGAACTTGCAACGTATCTACTTGGATGCGGTTTTCAGGTGAGCTGATGGGATTTTTGGAAATTATTTTGGTTCTAGCTTTGGTATTTTTGATTGATGATTTGAAATTAAAAAGCATTTTCCAACGTTTTGGCCCAAAGGATGGAAATGACCGACTTGGAATGCCTTAATTATTGTTTTTCGAATTTTTTTTTGATTATTTTAATAATATGGCGACGCAACAAAATGTTTTGTGAAAAAAACTGGTCATGTCGGTCATTCGCTGATATGTTCTATTTTTGTCTTTTGTTTTTAATCTTCCATGCCATTGCACAATATTTGTGTATCTTCTGATAAGTATGGAGGGTAACACATCAAAACAATTTGTTGGAGTAAGATCACTTTCTGACCTTTGCTTTGTGCTACCTTCGTCTGGTGCGTAGACGTTTTCTTTTTAGGATGTAAATCTTTAGCCTTTTGCCGTTTTAAGCAGTATAGTACCAATAAGGTCTAATGAAGGCGATTGCTTTTTGCTTTAGGTGGGAGATTACATAAAGCTTATTTTTTTAAAGAAATTTGAGCTGTCCTTTTAGATTGGTAGAGAGATTTTAAATACCAGGGTGAGAGCAGGGTTCATTTCACTTCAAAATTGGTAAGGAGTAGATGTGCATAACATTTGTCCTAAAGCTGCTGAATCCCATTAGGTCGAACATCCCTAATCGCAATTCTGCTTGCGTCAATGTTGATTAAATTACGCGTAGCAAGATGAAACTTATTATACTTCTCGATTATACGTGCATGGTAGTAACGTGCATTGTTTGGATGCTCAAATGTTATTACTGGCTGGTATGTTTCAATCAAGTCCGCACAGAAGATCACTGCAGAAGCGACAAATATCCGTGTCAGAAAGCCTGAGCCTCTGTGCGTGTTTACGCAGAAGGCAGTGTCCTGTCAGAATTCCTACTAAAGCCCTTAGCTTGTCCCTGCTCAGTTTTAATAGTCCCTTTGATCCTTTTTCGTCTAGTCGTGTCCAGAGAGCCCTAGATACCCTGTGTCCAGTCAGCCTTGTCCAGTCCACCTTTGGTTGGCCATCGTTTTAATTTTCTCCTCAAGAGTGCCTCTTACTACGCAGAGGGGTGGTAGCGTGATGAAAATTTAAAATACATTTGCTTTGGCAAACCGAAATAGCAACAGCCTGTACCGGTTATTTCCCCTCCTGGATCCAGGTTCGTTTGTGTTAGTCTGTTGGCTATGTAGTGCATAATCTCGATCTTTTTATGTCTTCTTCTATACGCTTAAAACGGCTACGTTGGTACCCTGCTGAACATGATAATTGTGATAGTAATAATTATATGCCCTGATTTGAAAACATTTGCCTTTAAAAAGATTTAGGTCCTCACGTTTCTTTGAAAACCTTTAGCTAGTTCAGCAAAGTTTTTTTTTATGGTGCCATGGTACTGGCTTCCCTGGTTTTCGACGTCTGGGAAGAGACCACTTTCTGGCCTTTTTTCTAACAAGAGTCTTCGATATTGTACTTTAATTCGGCCCATTTTTTGGCTTGACTCTTGCTACTTCACGTGTGCTGTGCTGAGGCAGACAACATTGAACTTCTTTTTCTTGGCGAGTTGCAGCTCCTTCTCGTAAGTTCAGTTCGATATTTAGTTGGTAGTTTGGCTGTTTGAAGACCGGTAAACTGATTCTAAGACTTTTAGGAACATAGTCTTGCTGATTGTGGGGTGCCGTGGCGTAGTGGTTAGTGTGTGTGCTTACTACGCCGGAGGTATGGGTTCGAATCCTGCCATTGTCACCTGAAGAAAAAAAGACTTGTTCTTTTTCACGGTCCCCACCTCCGCGAATGTTTGACAAGCCCTCCGAGATTATCAATTGTCTTGAAAAACTTCTCAAACTGCCGTTGTATGTGAAGAAATCAACACACACAGCATACATTGTTGAGAAGTTGGCCCTGGTTCACATCGAGCTGTTGCGCCACTCTATTTATTTATTTATAGTCTTGCTGATTACCGTATCTCGAGCTGCTGCAAAATTAGTCGGTAACCGTGCCAATTAATTCTCCGTGATGATCTTTTTTCTTCTGAATTAAGCATTAAAGTCCCCGAATACAACTTTAATATCGTACTCCGGAGTGGTTTCGTTAGGTCTATCCATGAGGCCTTAAAATTTGTTCCTTACAGGTTCTTCAGCATCTTTCGATCGATTTTTCAACGGTTCTTCAGCATCTTTCGATCAAAGTATTTCGATTTTTGTCCGATTTCTCACGACGAACCCGCACCACAATACTATGCAGAATTTTATAGCAGCTGTAATAAATGTGTTCTTTTTCACGGCCCCCACCTCCGCGAGGGTCTGACAAGCCCTCCGAGAGTATCATTTGTCTTGAAAAACTTCTCAAAGTGCCGTTCGGATTCGGCAAAAAATTGTATGTCCCCTTATATGTAAAGAAATTAACACACCAGCATACATTGTTGAGAAGTTGGCCCTGGTTCACCTCGAGCTGTTGCGCCACTCTATATGTGTAGATCGCTAGGTCTTTGATAGGATCATACCTGATCCCATCTATCGCCTCTTCTTCAACCCCAGCACGGCAGTGCTCGTGAATCAAAGTCACTAACCCACTCTGTGTATGTAACAGCTGCCTTTCAGCTGAAATAGCTCATCATCAGCTAGGCACCATGGATTCTAATTTTAAAATTATCCGCTGCCTGTTCGCCTTTTGCGGCCTTCAAAATTGACTTTTGGCACTTGATCAGCCAGTCACTTTGGAAAAAAAGTTTTCCTTTTCTCACCTTAAATTACACTCACTCAATAAAAAGGTATCAAAAACACTGGAAATGTTAAATTACAACACTAAGCATCATCAGGTTGACGCCGATCACTACGTTTCCTATTTTTATAAGGGTCTTTCGATGGACTTTTCTTCTATCGATTATTTCCAAAGTTCGAATTTCAAGGAACTTCTATACCTTGGCAAAACCTAACGTAAGTCGACATTAGTTCCAGACAATTGAAATTTACCAAAGCTGCAGCCAAAATATTCTTCTCCAGTGAGTTTTCTCTACATGACAAATTATATCTTTTAAGGCCCAACTTGGAGTACTTGGACTTTTTGCAAGAAGGATGGCGCCTGGAACACTCAAATCTCAAGGACAAAAACTCGGACTACGTTATAAAAGGTGTCGTCTATAATGAGATGAAAGGAGCCTTCTCAGAAAACGCATCCATATTTGGCCAAAATCTGTTGAATAATCTTTTGCCCGATCACACGTACGGTTTTGTATCCGGCGGAAATCCCTTGGAAATACCCAAACTTACGCATGAGGATCTAGTGGCATTCCACCGGAAATATTACCATCCCAGCAATTCCAGAATTTATTGCTACGGCAACTTTAAACTGGAGAAAACTCTAAGCTACATAAATGACGAATATCTATCGAAGTACGATGCAATTGACAACACCTACAGTCGAATACCGAATCAGAGGCGATGGGCAAAGCCAAAAAATGTTCACATATCGAGTAGGTTTGACAACATGGGCGCTCCGTTCGAGAAGCAGAATCAAATCTCAATCGCACTGCTCATGTCCGACGTGACAGATATCAATGAGACTTTTGTGCTATACGTGTTGTCTGAGCTTCTTGTTCGCGGACCCAACTCGCCATTCTACAAAAGTCTCATCGAGCCGAACTTCTCTGGTGGTTACAATCAGACAACCGGCTATGATCCACAAATCAAAGACACATTCTTTTGCGTCGGCCTACAGGACCTGAAAGTGGAGGACTTTGCTCGTGTACAAGAGGTTTTCGATACGACAATAAAGACCATAGTTCAGAATGGCTTCGATCGTGATCACATTGAAAGTGTTTTGCACAACATTGAACTCTCGCTGAAGCATCAGAGTCCCCAGTTCGGTTTGGGCCTGCTTTTTAATTCGACACCCTTGTGGAATCATGAAGGAGACGTGGTGGAAACTTTGAGGGTCAGCAAACTAATGCAAACATTCCGTGAGAACCTTCAGCAGGATCCGCAATATCTACAGAATAAGGTGGAACGCTATTTCGGCCATAATACTCACAGACTGACGCTGACTATGTCGCCAGACGATCGTTACGAAGCGAATTTCAAACAGGCCGAGATTTCGTTGCTTAAAAATAAGGCAGCTTCCCTGCAACCGGAGGATCGCACGAAGATCTACGAAGACGGACTGCGCTTAGAGGAGTCACAAAAGGCCCCACCGAATGTTGAGGCTCTGCCCTGCTTGGAATTGGCCGATGTCAAAACACCACCCAAAGTCCACCCACTCGAAGTGATCAAAGTGCAGAACGTACCCACTCAGATTTGCTGTGTGCAAACAAATGAGATTTCCTATCTAAAGTGCTTCTTCGACTCGGCCAGGCTAAGTCCAGAAGAAATTATGCTCATTCCGCTCTTCTGCAATGTTATCGACGACATGGGCACGCAGAAACACGACTACCGCGTTTTCGATAAGATTGTGACATCAAAAACGTCTGGCATTGGCTTCAAGCTGCACTTTGCGGAAAATATCTACGACAGCAAGTCCTACGATCTGGGAGTGTTGATGACCACACACGCCCTGGACTACAATTCGGCCAGTATGTTTGACCTGGTTCATGAGTTGCTGTGCAACTTCAAAATGGACGACGTCGAACGACTGAGTATGTTAATTGAGAACTACATGTCTTCTATATCCGTTGGTATTGCGAGTTCAGGTCACCTGTACGCCATGCAAAGCTGTAATGGTTTGGTGACGGATTCTGCCAAACTAAAGTCCCAGCTGGGCGGCGTGGAGCACATTGAACTGATGAAGAAGTTGCTAAGGGAAAACACGTCCGAACAGATTAAGAATAAGCTAGTCACATTGGGCACTAAACTGTTCGACGCACAAACAATGCGCGTAGCAATAAACACATCCGAAGAGTATTTCCCGAAACTTATGAAAGACTACGAAGATTTTCTTCAAAAACTACCCCGTAGTGAGTGCCAAAAGAAAGAAAACAAGGTCAGTTTGCTGCAGCCCAGCTGCCAACACTTTGTCATGAATATCCCAGTCAACTATTGCGCCAAAGCACTCTTCACAGTTCCCTACATCCACAGGGATCATCCTGCTTTGAGAATTCTGGCCAAACTCATTTCTGCTAAATACCTGTTGCCTGTGGTGAGAGAACAGAACGGAGCATACGGCGCCGGAGCCAAGCTCGGCTCGGATGGTATTTTCAGTTTCTACAGCTATCGGGATCCAAACTCAACGAAAACGTTCGATGCCTTCGATGACACCTACAAGTGGCTGAAGGATAGTGATAAGGAAATCACCGAGCAGACCCTATTCGAGGCGAAATTAGGTGTATTGCAGCAACTGGATTCGCCCATAGCACCAGGCAACTTGGGCGTTGACTTCTTCCTCTACGGTGTGTCACAAGAATTATTTCAAAAGTACCGACAGCGAATGTTGAACGTGACGCTGAACGAACTGAAGGCAGTGGTGGAGAAATATTTCAAGGAGGAACCACAACACTACGGGAAATGCATTCTAGGACCAGAGAACAAGGAGCTGGGCAACAAATCCGGCGAAAAATGGACGACAATTGTGTAGATGTACGTGTTTGTGTGCGTGCGTGTGAAGTAGGATTGCCTAACATAATTTTAGTTCGACTTATATTAGGATTTTAACAAATAAATAAACATGTTGCTTGTTAGACTTTAAATATACATAATTTACTATACAAATTATTTGTTCTCATTTAAGACAACATTTTGAGATTTAAAGGTTTTTAAAAATTAACAGTATAGTGAAAAAACACAAGTACAAAACCAGGAGAGACGTTACCTGAGTTCACTACATGAATTCAAATTCAAATCGAATGAATTCAAAGTTTTGCACTATCAAGATAAGACAACCGTTTTATAATGGGGCTTAAGATTAATAGGAGTGGGAAGACCTTTGCTATCGTTACAATAATGCACTCCACCGCAATACAATGCCAAATTGGTGTCAATACCAGTTTAGGCACCAGTCTAAAACTCATATACCCTTACCAGATCGGGACTCTTCTTTTTTGCGGCTTAGGTCATAACCCGACCACTTCTACTGCGTCCCTACTGGTTCGCTTATTATTAAATGTTGTTGAGCGAAACACATCGATCAAATAACAAGGGTTAAGACCATTTTGTTCTTTATGTTGTTTTTGTTCCATTTGAATGATTCGGGAATGTTTAAGCCTCCTTCCTTTCTTAATATAGGGTTCGTTGGTTCTCTCCTTCGAACTTGAACATGGCAACATCAATTGATCCAATCTTACTACCTATAAATTTACTAAAAATGGGTGGGCCTCTTTTACGTGTATACTTTCTTGGATCACCGTATTTTGTGTTCCATCCAGATTTGCTACTCCGCTGTGGGGCTAAGCATCTTGATTTCTCCTCTCGCTAACTTTCTCTCACGCAACATTGTGAACCACATGTGAGCGCCGGTCGCGTAACTGGCTTAAGGCCTTATTTTCAGCATAGGAGGAGTTTTCTGTTCACATAAGATGAAGTTTTCTCACCACTTTACCCACACTATACGCTTACGAGATTATTAACGTTGCCATCTCATCGTTTGCCTTGCTTTTGATCATGGATCCCATGTGTGTTGTGCCATAAACTTTTGGGAACTTCTGGACACGTGGGAAGCCTTCTGACTAATTTCTGCAACTTCTTGTATCGAGTTAGGGGATGGACAGCAAAGAAACTCTGTCTTTTTGGGGCTCATACAATGCCCATTGCCCTCCAAAACATCCACCCATACCAAATACAAAAATCAAAGCTAAATCCCGCTTCGCCAAATATTTTATGTCTCATTTCGCCCAACCGCGTCATATCCCCTTTTAGCTTAATGATAAGTCAGCCGATAAATCTGACAATTTAGATTTTATCTCGGTTCGCCGGATGCCAAATGCATTTAATCATCCTGAATGCCGAACATATTGCGGAAAATCGTCGAATTCAATTAGTAAAAGTGATAGGAAACAATTTTTTATCGTATGCAATTTTTGAAACTTAGCCGAGCGACGCAGTCGTGTGAGTAGATAAACCCTGTGAAAAAGGAAGTTAAATCCCTTAAACTTGCGAAGCGGGCCACCCAAACACTAGCTTATAAGTATCTTTTTTTTTTGCAGGCAGCTAGTTAAAGGATTCAATTAGTTTAGAAGTTATAGGCAAAAATATCCCAAGAAGGCTTCAACTATGCCATACCCATATGGCAGACAACTTGCATGATCTACCCTTAACGGAGCGACGAAACAAATTCCTTAACCCCGCGAAGCCCGCCTTATATCTTATGTATAAGGGATAAAAAAAGATCCAAAGCAATTTACTTGGTCTTTTGGTTAACCAGTTCCTTTAATAGCTTGAACTTTAAAACTAAATCTTGTTCAATTACACTTTTGGATTCTATTCTATTCGGCGAAATGGGATTAGGGGAAACGGGGCCCGGCAAAGTGGGATTCGGCGAAATGGGGTGTAACTGTTTTTGATGGCTTTAAGTCGGAAGTTTGTAAAATAAGCGCTGGGGCTCCCCAGGGTAATGTTTGGTTTTCGACTCACTTTCTCGTTTTCATAAACGACCTCTTGTCTGCTACTACTAATACCATTCACCCCTTTGCCGATGACTGCTTTTCATATTCGTTCACAGTTCCTAACCATTATTCTTCGGATGTAGAACTGAGCCGGCAGCGTGTATCAAATTTATGAAACTCTGACCTTAGCCGCATTGCATCATGGGGATTTCTTAACACAGTGGAGTTAAGGGCTGAAGTTTCTTAACTTGTTAAGAAAAACCAACAACACCTAGCCGTAACCTATGAATATCGCTTTTTGCATACACATAGAAAGCGAAATGCTTAGGTTTCCTAAGAAGGTTCAAATATTTTACACTTTCTGATCTAGTTATGCACCCTAAACTGGAATATAACTTCCATGCCTGGCAAGTTGCCCAAAAGCACAAATTACTTAATAACTACATATTCAACTTAAGCGTCCCCTTCCCCCCAAAACCCATTTGTTTATTTGTTGTTATTGTTTTGAGTTCCGTGTCGGTGAATACGTGTGAGAAAAGTAAACAAAAATTTGAGAGCCCGCCAAAATAGCGAGGTGAATTTCACACTGACATTTGAAAAATTTAAATACATATCTTAAAAAAGTCATAAAAGATAACCCACAAGTCATTAAAGTCAAAATGACAATTCTGTTTTAATTTTGCCCACACTTGGGGTGAGCCTACATTGAGACTACAAAATCGTAAAATTTAGTTCATTTGAATGTGCCTGGAAATACTGAAATGTTTATGACGTAATTGAATGTTTTTACGAATTTGGTATTTTTTTCAATATAGTTCGGGTCACAAATTACTTAATAACTAAATATTCAACTGTGTTGTTTATGCTTTTCGGTTTTGTGACGGTGAATGCGTGTGAGACGCTTATTATTATTATTACGCAGTTGGGCTTTTCTTTTCTCCAGAATCGTTCATGTGTTATTGATGTTCAGTTTTTAATTATGTAGGAATGCAGAAAATATTAGTTATTCAGCAAAACAAGAGCAACAGTTAGGAAACAATCGAGAAAACTTCCATTTTAGGAAAAGGCTTTTGATTTTTACTTGAGTAAAACATTAAGCGTTCCCAAATATAAGAAAAATGAAGAAGTTAAGAAGCATTAAATATAGCCTTCATTGGATTGCATCACTGAAACTTTTTTTTACTTGTGACTAAATTTGTTTGTTTACTGAATGCTTCTTTTGGTGTCAATCTCTATTGTTACCTACAAAAATATACATAAACATTTTTCTTTCGACTACTTTGCTATTTCACTGACAGAAATCAATTTCAATGTGCTACTGATTTTTTTTACGAAATGGGTTCACTCAAAAGTGCATTATTTTTCTGTTCTCATTTGCCAATTTGACTTTTAATGTTCAACTCTAATCTCAAATGCATGCAATAATATCGACTTGGAAGGATAAGGATGATAATTATATCATAATATTGATTTGTTCGAATAATGAATTCAAATTATAGCTATTATAAAAATATTAAAAGTGCCTTTGAACCTTTCTAATGACTTTTACTTTTTAATATACTAACGATTGATATCGTCAAAACATGTAGAATACATTTTATTGGTACTTAACCGTAAATTTTGCTTTTTAAAGCTTTAATCCGGTAACATAAAACACAAACTTATCAGAGGCACAGGCATTTAGGCAGTAAAGAATTAGTTTCATTTGCGCTTTTTGTGTTTTGTTTTTAACTATATATGAAAATATTTAGAAGGCATTTGAAATACATAATGTATAACTGGAATACAATTAAGATGAATATGATTTTAAGGTCTCTAGCAAAACAAACATTAATGTAGCACGACCCATTATGTGGCGACTTCCAGATATTGGAATTCGTTACCATTTTTGTCCGGTAGACGGAGCAAAAAGCTGATTCCGCCATGTTTTCGGGGTGAATCACTTGAACTTCGTGGTGAATCTCTTCAAGTACGGAATACATCGACAAAATATGAGAGTATGCGTAGTTTTACAGGTATATCCATGGTAACAGCTTGTAGGCCCCTCGGTTTTCCAGTCTAGTTGAATATCTAATTCATTAAGTAATTTGTGCCCAAAAGTCAATATATACTCTCTGGAACACGGATGCAACGTGTTTTTGGGTGTCACTGTTTTATGCCTTTTTCTACAAACAGTATGCAGCGAAGTAGCCAATTGCATGCCAGCCCTTAAGTTATTCAAACATTATAGTCGCCGAAGATCGAACGCACTTTAGTTCACCCTTTAGCCTACTTTTGGGCATGCAGAGGTGACGCAAGGCGAGCAGTGGAATATTGCCATTGCATACGATTCCACTGCTCACCTTGCAAAATCAGTTTAAGACATATCAACCGGCCACTTGGATTTAAAGTATTTAAGACACCATCAAGTAAACCTGTCGCAAAAATGATACCATTTCCATTTCTACCTTGTTGATTCTTTAGCAATCTTTTTGTCTTTATGCCCAAGAAATTTACTTTAACTGGTGCTTCGGCCATTGCACTATTTCGCTTTTCCTCGGAAAGCCACTGCCTCTGATACGAGCATTTCTGGAGCATTTCTGCTCTTCACAGGATCACAACCATCCAAATAGCAGTGCCTGGCGGAAAAGTGCTATTCGTATTAGCCTGGACTTAACACGCTTGAAGTTATATTTTTGATCGACAGATATCCGCACTTGCGGGCTAGAATATGATCTTAATATCGCATAACTTTAAAGCGAATATTTTGTTTTATTATCTCAATAAAGTTTCCATTCCTTACGATATCTTACCAGATCGAGTTAGTTGGTAAGAAAATCAGATTTCCCGAAAATGCGTCAACGGATGACGAATGTCTATTAGGGTGTCTCCTCGTGCAACTTTGTGCTGTTATTAGAGATACTGAAGAACAGCACAGAATTTTACAGGCTGGTTTGCCCGTTCCAACCGTTATCAAACAGCAGAAAACCCCTAAAAGTTACGTCTTAAAAGTAGGAAATAGAAACTAAATTATGTACTGAAGAGTTGTGGTTGAAAGGTATTGTTTTGCGCGACTCTTAATGATTTTAGTCTACGACTGTATATTTTGCACGTAATTTCAAAACATTAATGCACTACAAGCTACGAACCAAGTAAAGAAAATATTTTATTAATCAAAATGGTGGTGTGAAAAACGTTCCGTCTTACAGATATGTCATTGCCAAGTACTTTTAAAGACCCTGTAAAATACTTCCAGGACTGTGTGTCTTTTCTACAAAAATACTCGTGGGTATACGAAACATCCAATACTTGTTTTCTTCGAGAAAATGTGCTCGAAAAATTTCCCCACGAATGGGTTGAATATTTTACTACAGTCAGCACGGAAGACCTGAATTCATTTCCTGCTAGACAGTTGAAGACACATAAATCTGCCTCAGATGCTTTCATCGAAGAACTTGAAAAAATCACACCTAAAAGCAGCCAACTGCTTATTCCAGAGAGAACTAATCACAAGCTAAAAAAAATGAGCCCAAAAAAGCAACATGAAATTGTTCGACTCTCTTCCTTGATTCAAAGTATTTGCAGCGACAAAGTCGACATTCTGATCGACTTTGGCTCAGGATTGGGCTACTTAAGTGAGCTTTTGTACCAGTCGAACGACTTCAAAATCCTTGGTCTGGAATCGGATGCTATTCGAGTACAAACTGCCACGGAAAGACAACACTCGATCTATCCAAACTCAAAGACGAGAGTTATTTTTAAGGAACACTTTGTTACCAGCGAATCCAAGGACTTTCTTCTAACCAACGTTCAAGAGTTGACTACAGATGTGAAAAACGCAAAGATGGCTATAATTGGACTTCATGCTTGCGCTGATTTGACGGTTAATTCAATGAAGCTGTTTTTTACAATCGAAAATGTCAAGAAACTCATCATCATGCCATGCTGCTACCACAAACTGGAAGTTTCCACTCAAACCAATAATGGGTGCTTCACAAACTTTCCTCTTAGTAAGGCACTAAAGCAGGCTAAAATGAATGTACCTGGCTTTAATGGGTTCAACCGACCGTTTCTTAGATTGGCTTGCCAACAAACATCCGGTCGGTTTAAGAAACTCACCACAGAAGAACACCTCACGCACAGTGTTGGCATGTTCCTTCGAGGAGCCGCTGAAGCTATAATAACTATTGATGAAATGGTAATTAAGTCAAGGTCGAAGAGAGTCCTACCTGAATTAAGTTTCAGTGGACTGTGCAGTGTTTATGAGTTGCACTCAAAGACCACAAAGGAATGTCTTAAGTGGACTCGGGAACACGAAGTTCGATTTTCGGAGCTTATGCACAAGTATCCAAATGGCACAAAACTAGCAGAAGGACTCACTTGCCTACAGGAATCCATGCAGGTAAATTAAACTGAGCCACCTAAACTTACTTAAATTAATTTTCTTTGCTTTTAGGAACTTTGTGAGAACATAGTTTTGTACGATAGAATATGTTACATGGAGGAACAAGCCGCAGAGAGGAGCCTCAACATATCGGTTAGATTTGAGAAAATAATGGACGAACTGCTCTCCCCTCGCTGCTATGCGTTAATTGCACAAAAGTTATGACCTTCAAAATTCGATTCGTTTAAATTTTATAAGAAAGAAAATAAATACATATAAAAAAAACTGTCATGTGTATCTACATGACTTTCCTGCCACGTGACCAAGTTGTCTTTGTTTGCTTGAAAACGGGACATTAATTCAATTATTATCCTCCCCTGATTTACTTACCATCGGAGGTGGAAAGTTGTTAAACTTATGGAACCACTTTTACCGCTGCCAAGGAGGATAAATATTGTTTATCGTTGTCTATCTTTATGGAAGAATTCCATTAAAGTGATTTTCTTTCATTTAAAACTCTCGACTTTGTGAAGGAAATGCGAAATTTCAAATAGAGCCGAGCGTTGACTTGTTTTTTAACGAACTTGATTCTTTTTCAAAAAGAAAACATTGATTAAATGAATTCAATATAGGTACTATCCTTAGAAACAGCCGAACGAGCTTCAAATGCGGGTTGGAGGTTGTGGGTGTGGCCTATGTAAGAATCAAATGACTGTAAATCCGTAAGATCCCGTCAGACCTTTAAGAGATTATATTGAGAAGCTATGTTCGTCAGGATACCCCTAGAAAAAAGGTTGCTTTGACAATAGGAAGCACTTACGATCAAATCCCACCTAGAGTAAAATATCACGCATACGCCCGAGTAACTGCCTGGCGCCTACATAGTTTGTTTTCATATTTTATGTTCCAAGAGTTGAGTGGTCGTTGTTCTGGGTTCTCTCAAGATCTTTCGGCTAGAAACTTCGCCAGCCAGCAGTGTTTTTAGCTAGCCATCTCAAGTTTTTCACATGAAGTCGGTTAATGCTCCATTCCACTTTCATTCACCGCCTTAGTCTCGGTACTCCTCTAATGCGCTATCCCTGTGGGGTGGATTTGAAGATTTTCCGAATCGGGGCGTTCATACACTCGTCTAGATGACGCAGCCGTTGTACTCTGACCAAAAGAGTTTGATCGGTATTGCTGTACAGTCCATACAAATCGATGTTACGTCTCCTCTATTCACCGTCTACGAGACAAGACCAAAATCACCCAAAAGACTTTCTCTCGAAACAGCGTGAATTGTCAATAACCCATCCAATAGAAAATTGTCACATAGTTTGTAACACGGTGAAAAAATAAGCGGTAGACCCCCAAGACCTTAAGGGCATATGATCGAGACCGAATTCTGAATCGAATAAGTCATGTTCGACCGTTTTTATGTCACATATTTTTAGGCCTTAAGTTTTGATCTATGGAGCTGAAATTTCGTACATAAGCTTCATGTCACGCCCACAAACGGTCTAAATGTGCCACTACCTCCAGAGCTTTCAAAACTTTTAGAAGTCTTAAAAGCCTGAAATTTAACATTTAGCATCCCCTAATGAATGGAAGACATAAAAAGAAAAATTTAATCGGTAACTCCAGTGGGCGTGGCATCTATTTTAGGAAATTTTCAAAGCATTTTATTCAATATTTTTGCACCAAAAAAAAATTGAAAAAAATTTACTTAATATTTGATTAATATACAGTTACTATCAAAATTGAGCGCACACTAATGAGTGAAAGCATTTTTTTATCTTTTGACAACAGAGAAACAGTTTTTTTTCTAATAAAAATGGTTTTTTACTTAGCACTTTACACTTTTTACTAAAAGTATATAAGATAAAACTAACAAATATATAATTTACGGTAATTCGATTTTGAACGAAAAAAATACAAAAATGTGCTAAATTTATTTGCTATTTAGCAAAACTTCAAGCGCTACCGTTGATTTACCACTGATGTCTTTGGTCCTTTGCGAGAAGCCCAGCAATAGTGTTTTTCGGTAGTGCGCGATGAATGGTTTCTGCTGAGATTGATCGCTGAGTCAACGATTCATTCAATGACGCTAACTTTGGAACACTGGTTTTGGGATTCGCTTCGACTTTTCGCACGTAAAATCACGCGTCTTGCTCCTTTAGGCTTTTTTTGGTTTCTACTAGAATTTTTTTCGAGGAAAGCTACTTATTAAAAATTTTTTGCACATTGGAATACGTTCGCCCAACAACATTACCGATTTCCCGTACCGACTTTTTAGGCAAAAAAAAACTATATTAAGTTTTTTCGTATAATTATCGTATATTAGCGAATTATTTTCATATTCGTACAAAACGTTGAAAAATCACTAACACCAAGTACCAAAACCCAAGACGAACTCCAAATCATCTTTGGGATCATTGGCAACAACAACTGACACTTTCCGAAAAATCTTATAATTTTCTTGTGCGCAGATTTTTTATTGAGTGTACGCTCAATTTTGTGCGTCGAAAATCAATCCAATGCTTGATTTGAGCTTAAAAAAGCGGTATTTTTTTTAAATTCCACGCAAATAGCTTAAAGTAAAAGAGAAAAGATGTACTTTGCTGATGTAAAAATTAAAATTTTCCTCTCAAACCTCAATTCCCTCCTATGAAAATAGTATTTTTGTGATTTTTCTATTGGTGTACGCTCAATTTACAGAGTAAATGTATTTAATATTCGTTCTTCACTTTATTCATAGAATAGTTTGGTCCACGCCCACATTTGGAGGCAGAATTGATGAAAGACCTTGAAATTTCCAAAAAAATGCAAGTTTGACAGGCCTTAAGCCAATTTATGGAAGAATAAAAAATAAAAATAAGCATTTTAGGTAAATGAAGTTGCGGTCTAGATTCCAAAATTTCAAAATCTTTAGCCACGCCTTCTTTCTTACTTACTTACTTAAGGTGGCGCTACAATCCGGGGTGGACCTGGGCCTCAGCCAACAAGCTTCGCCAGCCAGCTCTGTCTCTAATTGGCTGAGGTCCCCTTCCACTAGCGTTCGCCACCTGAGTCTCGGTGCTCCTCTACTGCGCCGTCCCTGCGGTGTGGATTCGAAGATTTTCCGGGCCGTTGCGTTGGTGTCCATCCGCTGTGTGTTTTGGTCCACGTTGTGTTTTGACTCTTTTGGCTAGGTCGGTATCGCTGTACAGCCCATACAGTTCGATGTTATATCTCCTCCTCCACTCTCCGTCTATGCAGACGGGATCGTAAATCGTCCAAAGAATTTGCCTCTCGATGCAGCCTAAAGTGATTTCATCCGCCTTTGACAGGGTCCATGCTTCTGCACCGTAAAGCAGGACTGGGATGATGGGGGTCTTATTCATGGACACTTTAGTTGCTCGAGAGAGGGCTATGCTACTCAATTGCCTTCTTAGCCCAAAGAAACAGCGATTGGCAAATGTTATCCTTCGTTTGATTTCATCGCTGGTGTCATTGTCTGAATTGCCTTCAACACGCCTTCTTTGGGGTGTAATACACGAAAATATTGAATTTAAACCAAAAAACTACATTTTTGCTTACATTAAGCAATACTTGGAGACATCTATGCTAATATTGGTAGTTTGTAATAAGAGTGGTTGGACCACACACCTTTTCAAAGCATAAAATAGGATAGGGTGGGGTATTCAACGGTCCGTTTAATGGACTGTAACTTCTGCGTTACAGTCCATTAAACGGACTGTAACGCTCTGGATTTATCCGCCTTCGACAGGGTCCATTCTTCTACACCGTTAAACAGACTGGGATGATGAATTTTCCAAATTTGGAAAGTAAATGAATACCAAAATTCAGCTTAGTTGGGATTTTTCCGAAGGAACAACTTTTTCTTAGGATATGTTAATACATGCTGAGGTTCCATTCATCGCGCATACTTTCCTGTGACCATGTATTGTGACCATTTTTGCCTTAATAGTCTCCCGCGATCCCTTCTCCTGGTTCTCATTGAGTCTTACAGTCTTGTTGAACATTCCTCATTGTACTAGCTTTTTTTGTTTTTTTGATGCTGTAATCTTATGATCTTAATCGGGCTGTATCTCGCTGAATTTTATGAAACCATAAACCGAATCCTTAGAAGTCTCTTATGTGTTGTCAGTGTTATGTGCGACTGTCTAATTAAATTGGTTCTTGAGTGCCGTCAAGTCTTCCCTTAGCGATTGAACTATGTCAGAGTTTGCAGCTTTACAGTGGACGTAGTTTACGTTAATAGTGGACGTTAATTTATCCAAAGTATTTCTTTGTGCGTGTCCTACGTTTTGAACCATTTTTCTTATCAACGGAGGATCGTGTTTTTCACAAGCCTAGTTCCTGGTCGTATGACCGAGTCCCTCGAGATACACTGTGAAGGGTTTTGCAGGACTGAGTGGGCCTCTTCTGAGAGCCATCCAGTCTTTGTATGGAAACTGCAGAAGCTGTGTAATGGCGTCAAATCCTGTCCTTTTGATGTGCGCGTTGGACTTCGCCAGGGCTGTGTTCTGTCGCCGCTCCTTTTCATAGCATATATGGACTGGATGGTGAAGCGCAGTTTTGGCGAGCAATGTATCGAATTGGCTGGCATCAGGATGAGCCATCTGCTTTTCGCAGATGATTTGGCCATCCTTGCATCATCCAAAGAGGAACTTAAACGAGCATTAGATAGGTTTGCAGCCGTCTGTGGTGATGCTGGGATGAAAGTAAACGTGAACAAATCGGAAGTGACGGTTGTTTCCCGAACTCCTGTGCGCTGTACCCTGCACATAAATGGAGTTCCATTAAAACAGGTGGAGAAGTTTAAGTGTCTCGGGAGAGTGATACTGAGTTGTCCTGTAGAATTGGCCAAGCTGGAGCAATAGTAAAGGAACTGCGCCGGCCGGAAAGCTAAGCTTGGAGTAAAAGCAAATCATGCAATTTGGGTATAATGACCAAAAGAATTAGATCGCGGGTACAAGCTGCCGAAATGATATTCCTGAGGTGCGTTGCTGGTGTTGCTCTAAGGGATAGAGTGAGAAACGTCAGTAATCGTGGGAATCTTAATATTGAGCAGCTATTTTTCCCAGACAATCCTACATATTAAAGAAAGAGAAGCTTGTTTCTTTTTTGCCTCCTTTACCTGGATTGAAAATAAACAATTCAGTTAAAAAAAAATGATGGAACTAATTATGTAAGGCAGGACTTTGGAATGCAATCTAGCCTAAAATGCTGTGCTCAGTCAACGATTGAATAGCGCTCGCTAATAAAAAATATAAATAGAATTTAAGAACCATTTTTGTTAGTTCTATTCTTTTCTTTTCAAAATAAATTCGAGCATTGATTAGGGTGTAGGGAGCAGGGATAACGACATTTAACTAAATTCATTCAAATGGTAGCAAAACAACAACAGTACATGCCGTTTAGTGCTATCGAAAATGTATTTAATCGATTTTAACTTCCATGCTAATTAGTTCTCAAATATTACAACCTTCGCCCTTTGGCATACATTAAAGATCCCTTACAGCTATATGCAATGCAAAGATACATAGTCTAATTCAATTTGCAACTTTGCTTCCACATGTATTTTCCAATTATGGTTCATTATTGGTTGTTTGTACCATAGGATACTTAGGTGTTTCTCTTAAAGGTACGTCAGCTGCTGGGATGTGGTGAGAAAAAATAATTGAAGCTTTTTATGGCCTTCTCATCAGTTTAGTGTATTCATCCTTTGTGTACGGCAGGTATTGAGGGCATAGGAGTAAAATTAGATTTCTTTACCTTAACCGTGATAGGCACGCAACCAAAAGCATCATAGAAGAGAACAAAAAATGTCAAAGGCTTACATGTCTTTACTCTTGGCTTATTCAATTTGTCAGCGCGCCATGTGTGCAGTGTTAATACTATTGTCAACATCCACATACAAGTCTGGTGAGCTGTTGCTAGGGGGGTCTATCGCAAGGCGGATATTTATTTCCCACTCATTTTTATCAAAGTATGTATATAAGAGGCTGTTGATAGGTTTCAAAGAAAAGGAATGCCAAAAACCATAAGCCGTCCTGAACTCTGACATCTATTCAAAGTTCGAACCACTGGTATAAGCACGTTTTTCTCAGGATCATTTCATATAATCGTCAAGATGTATCTGAACTGGATATGCAAAAAGGACAGTAATATATGGTTTATCGAATTCGAAAACTGTGACCTTTAAGCTATAAGATACTCACAAATACTTATGGGCTCACATGTGAATTGAGCCCCAATCTAAGGTTGGAAACTAAGAGTTGTAAATCAATGATTAAGATTTCGTAACCATCTTGCAGCAGACGTTACTACTACGTTAATCTACTACAAAATAATATCCCAACACGTGAAAAGGAGAAATTTCAGAGAGCACAAAAAATATAAATTTTGAAGCTTCTTTATGTGGGGCACTATAATGGAAGAAATTAATACAAATAGAATTAGTGTTTCTAAATACTTAAACTAAATCATTTCCAGTAGCACCTCCATGGCACTTGCGCACGTAGTCATTGTCATCCTCTGTAATATAGAGGCAGGCTTGTCTTTTTACTGTTTTGACAGTCTTCCTTGACGCAGCCAGAGAAATTATTTCTTCCCCTCAATTCCGCCATATTTATTTATTGGTCTCACAGCAGCATTAGAAATCCTTCTAAGGACGGCCAGTCAACATTCTTTACAGCCTGTTAGCTTAAAAGCCAGTCCGGCCAATCATTAGAACTCGGTTGCTTTCGTGGCGAGCTCTTCAAAGCTCTTATGTGGGCTTTGTTTTTCTGTCTTGGTTGATTATCAGATTTTTAAGTTCCTTAACTAGTTTCAGTATTGCACCCGATAACCTTCGGTCCTATTCGTTCAAGTTTTTTTTTCTCGCCCTCGAGGATTTTCCCTAGTCCGGTTTCCCTAGTCAAGAAGGTGTGAGGTGGGTATGTATGTTTTCTGGTATTTACCTAGACATTTTCTCTTTTTTGGTTAATAGCTCCGTAAAATTGCAGAATGTGTTGCAGAGTCTCAAAAACCTCCTTGCCAAATCTGAAGAAATCCTTTCCTCAGTTAAACCAATTTTCCTTAAGTGCTCCATGAGTTTACAATGCCCAGTTTGGAATCCTGTAAGGATACGTAGGCTTCTTCTTTCTTCTTTTTCATTTAGGCGCGAAATTATGATCTGGAGTGATGGATTATAACCCTCCACTCTACTGCTTTCCTAATGGTCCGCTTGTGGGGTACGCCGATTTGACCTCAGAATATACCGGCAGGCCACCCGGTTTTGGATCTCTTCGTCACTGAGGCCAAATAAATGCTGTTGTCGTTGCATTTGTGTGATCCATGAATGTTTAGGACTTTCTTTCCTCCGCGATTGCACTGGAATCCTGAGTAAAATTGCCTTTTTGACGGGGTTCGTAGGATGTCCCCTTTGAATGCGGCAATACCAACTGAGCCGGTCGTGCTCAATTTTTCTGGAGATAGGTTCTTTTACATGGAGGGTTCCCCGGATCTTCGTACTTCTTATTCTATCTCGCTTTGTGACTCCTGCTGTCATGCGAAGCGTCTTCATCTCACCTGCCGTTAATTTGCTCTCATATTTCTTATACGCTGTCCAACATTGTGAACCATATGTAAGCGCCGGGCGCACAAATGCGGTGTAGAGCCTTCCTTTCAGCTTAGAGGGCATTTTTCGGTCACAGAAGATGGCGGAGTTTTCTTGCCACTTCATCCACGCCGCGCTTACGCGGTGATTGATGTCGTCATCACAGTTTGCTTTGCTATTGATCATAGATCACAGGCACTTAAACGTTTCACACTTGGCAAGCACATTTCCATTCAATTTAATGTCTGGTATTGGCTCGGGTCGGTCAGAGAATGGGCAGCACAGATACTCTGTCTTCATTTGGCTAATACGATACCCATTCTCCTCTAAAACATCCACCCATATATCAAATGCGTGGGGTGCCGTGGCGTAGTGGTTAGTGTGTGTGCTTACTACGCCGGAGGTCTGGGTTCGAATCCTGCCATCGTCACCTGAAAAAAAAAAGACTTGCTCTTTTTTCACGGCCCCCACCTCCGCGAGGGTCTGACAAGCCCTCCGAGAGTATCATTTGTCTTGAAAAACTTCTCAAAGTGCCGTTCGGATTCGGCAAAAAATTGTAGGTCCCCTTGTATGTAAAGAAATTAACACGCCAGCATACATTGATGAGAAGTTGGCCCTGGTTCACCTCGAGCTGTTGCGCCACTATATTTATTTATTTATTTTATTTATATATCAAATGCTCGCTACAGGGATGTATGATCTTCACTTATGATGGCCCCATCGTCATTGAAGAATAACTGATGTACTTTCGGGTCCGTCAATTTTCTTTCCAGCAGATAATCAATGACCACATTAAACATTTCATTAGTCAACTAGCAAGATGCTAGTTTAAGACATTTTTTTTTTTTTTGTTGAATACTAGGGTGGACGGAGGCTTAAACTCCAAAATCTTTCAAAGATACCAATACGCCCACTATAGCAGGTATATAATACCGAAGTAGCCGATATTGGTTATGCCCGATTTCCACGTGCTAAATAACCACCCATTTATGAGAGACACTATGAAACTGCCAGAACGCACTTCATAGTAGTAAATTTTCGCTCTCTTAATATACTTCTTGACTACAACTAAGTTAACTTAACAAGTAGTTTACGCTTCCGTAGTGTTAATCGCGTTGGATAGGTTGCTTTCCAGTGAATGCCCTACTAAGCCGTTCATTCATGCGGCTTCACCCTACGTCGCTAGATCGAAGGGTCTTATTCTTTGTAGTCGTCGCTCGTTGTTTACATCGTTAAGAGTCTCGTTTAGAGTACGGATCATTTCATTGTTGCAATGAACATGAAGGCGAGCATTTAGCTTTCGAGCAAAGTTTGTTACTTCTTCGCTCACGGTAGCTTTTTCTATCTCTGTGAATATCACTATTCCTAATATACCATGGAGCATTCACAATTGCTCTTAGTGTCTTGTTTTGGAAAGTCTGCAACATGGACATGTTGCTCGGCTTGGTACAACCCCAAAGTTGTATACCGTATGTCCAGGACGGCTTTAACACCTGCCTGTACAAGACAGTTTGTTATATATGCTTAATCTCGAAAATCTTCCAATAAGCCAATACATTTCCCTGAGCCTAATCTTGAGCTCTTCACGCTTCTTTAGCGTCCAGTGTCATCCCTAGATATTTCGCTTCATTTGCATAAGGTATTCGTGCAGAATTTATGAACAGAGGTAAATTGTTAACCCTTCTGTAAGTGAAATTCACATGCGTAGACTTGTTCTCGTTAAGAGCGATTCGCCAAGTCTTCGTCCAGGCACAAATTCTGTCCAATGCTCGTTGGAGGCTTCTCGTTGATAACTCGACTGATTCATCTGTTGCCAGGATGGCCGTATCGTCCGCAAACGTGGCTACGACTGTCTCGTCATCTAGAGGTATGTCTCTTGTGTAGAGCAGGAACAGGGTCGGACCGAGGACGCTTCCCTGGGGTACGCCAGCACGAATTTGTTTGAAACTCGAATATTCACTACTACACCGAACACGAAAGAGTCTTCCATCAAGATAGTTTTTCAACATTTTAAACATGTCTTCCGGCAAGTTTTGCCGTAGCTTATATTTCAAGCCTTCGTGCCATATCTTGTCGAAGGCTTGCGATACGTCGAGGAAAGCAATTATTTTTTTTCCCTTCTAAGGCTTTTTCCATTTCATGCGTTATTCTGTAGACTTGATCTATTGTGGAATGGTTAGGTCTGAAACCGAATTGATGATCCGGGATCAAGCGTCTTTCTGCAATTATTGGTTGTAATCGCTTCAGCAGAAGTTTCTCGAATACTTTTGATATTATCGGCAGAAGCGATATGGGCCTATAAGATTTTTTATCATTTGCACATTTCCCCGGTTTTGGAACCATAATGACTTCAGCAACTTTCCATTGTCTTGGAACATGTAGAAGTCTAAGAGAAGCGTTTATCATATAAAGTAGCTTGACTAGTGCCTTTTTTGGTAGTTCTTTCAATATTTCGCCAGTGATCAGGTCGTAACCCGGGGGCTTATTATTTTTAAGTTTGCTTATTGTCTGTCGGAGTTCAACTAACGAAACTTTTTTTATTCTAAAGCTATCAGGTTCCGCGTTGTTGTTTTGAACGTCAGCCAACGGCGGACCGTCGAAAGGCTTAAATGTTTCTTCTAAATGTTCAGCAAAAAAATTCGCTTTCTCTTTGTCTTCTCTTGCCTATTCGCCGTTAGCTTTTTTTATTGGTGCCGAGTGGATTATAGGTTTCTTGAAACACTTAACTGCTCTCCACAGCGAGTAGTTTGAGCTCCTATCCGACGACAAGCCTTCAAGGTATTCAGTGGTCGCACGATTTTTAAAATCTTGCAACATTCCTTTCAGTTTGTTAGAGAGGTGGTTCAAGAGGGTTTTGTCTGGGGAGCCCTTGTGCCTTACCATCTTCTAAGCGCTCTTCTCTTTTCATGAATCAATTCTTCGATTTCGAGCGGATATGTTGCACGTACATGCCCGTCGGTGCTAACTGCGTTCTTTTGGGACGAAGTGTTGTTCCAAGCAGCGCTCTGAATTGCTTCAATGAATTGGTCAACTGCGGTTTCTAGCTCATAAGTAGTTTTCAATGGCACATTCAAGCCAACACCCTCCTTACAGTCCTTTCTGAAGGCGTCCCAGTTCAAGTTTTTGCTACCTTATCTAGGAGCTCTTTCTATTTTCGCCAGTCTTCAACCCATCTTCAAGATTATTCCTGAGTGGTCTGAGCAATGATCATAACACTCTTCGATTCGCGTAAGGTATTTGGGGTACCCTTTAGTGATGAAAAAGTCGACAAGGTCAGGCTTTTTATTCCTATCGGTTGGCCAATATGTTGGCTTACCCGTGGAGAAAAAGTCCACCCCGCGCTTCATACTGTTTTTGTACAGCAATCTGCCTCTTGTTGAATTGCATCGTGAACCCCAAAAAGTATGCTTCGTGTTAAAGTCACGAATGATAAAATTGGACCCAATGAAGTCATACATACGAGCAAGATCGTCTTCCACCAGTCTATATCCTGACGGGAAATAACAAGATGCAATGTTGTAATCTAAGCAGTCAATTTTTACAGACACTGAACTGATCTGCATAGAGTCTAGCTCAACTTCTGTGTTCTTGAAGTGCTTTATGCAGTTCTTAATGTAGAGGGAGGAACCTCCTGTCGAATTTTGCGAAGGGTGATGTGCGTGATAGTCATTGTAAGTCATTGCAACTGTATATAATTTGATGGTGCTGTTCCTCAGTCTATGTTTGTAGACTTATTGCTACAGCTCTTTTTAGTACAAAGCTTCATAAACGAGAAAGTTGTCCTCAAGGCTAAACCTCCTCAAATCGTCATCCTTTGTTCTGTCTAATTCTTGGACTGCCTCTAGTGCCCTTTGAATAATTTCGCAGAGCGTCTCTTCAAACTTTCCTCTGTCAATCAATAGATGGCAACGTCGTCAGCTTATGCACAGGTAAGTTAATATTTCAAGCGGTTCATCCAGACCTATAGGCTCTACATTAGGGGTGAAAATGCTCCCCCTTACGAACACCGTCTTATAGTGCTGATCTTGAAAATTTCCTGTGATCTGCGCATCTTCATAGATTTTGTGCTCAGGAATTCATACATCCATTTGATAACTGTACTATTAACTTCCGTCTTATGTAGGGCCCGCCTGATGGCTTTGATATATTGTCAAATGCCTCCCGATGTCGAAGAACACACAAGTCTTAGTCTGTTTAATATCAAGATAAAATATAATAATTTTCGTTAGCTGACATAGAGTACTCTCGTTAGACCTACCCGCCCTGTATGCATGCTGACGATGATCAAGAGGGAAGTTGTTAAGCAGTTCTTCTCTTAAGTAGTTGTGCACAGGTTTCTCCACTGTTTTTAGTAGGAAGGATGTAAGGCTTATTGGTTTATATCCCCACCTTCGGAATGCATACAACCTTTGCCCATCTAAACTGGTTCGAAATGTATCCTAGAGCGATTTTTTTTACTATTCTGACGAGGTACGAGAGTAGCATTTTTTGCGCTTTCTGGAGTAGGGTAAAATACCATCCACACCAGGTGATTTAAACGGTTGAAAGGTGTTTATTGCCCATTCTTATCAACCTCTAGATTAGAATCGGTCTTCTCTTGTCTATATATATATAGACAATATTTGTCTTCTCTTCGAGGTCTCAGAGTATTGATCCAGCACCCTACACCCTGCCAGGCAAGCTTCAAGGAAAGTGAGTTTCTAGGGCAATTTGAGTGATGAAAATAAAGCTTATGAGTTACAGATTTTTTACAAAAATAAACAAATTATATTTAAGCTTTTTTTTAAAATTCACTTCGATATTTCACTGACAGTTCTGGATATTCTGACAATATGCCAGAACCTTCTTCTTTAACCTGCTTTCGAACCATCTGTAAAAATTGCGAATTCATTTAGCCTAATGGGCTTGCGGTCCCCAATCGGAGGTTTCCCCAAGTAGCAATTTGGGGAACGCTCACCAGATATGGTAGCTACTGGCATAAAGAATTTCCGGGCGGACCAAAACCAGCAACAAACGAAACTGGTGGGCTGGTGGGCGCGAGTCTGTTATCCAAGTAAGTGTCGGCTGAAAATTGAGAATCTTTTTCTCCCCCTTCCCCCAAGAAGCTTAAAGAATGAAAAACTTTCAACTATATGCCAAATGTTTTAATTGAATACTCTGCCGATCACATATTGCTTTTGTCCGTAATGTCATAACACTTGCGGGGATTAGCTTTGACGTTTCTGTGCAGGGATTTCATGTCCCGTACTGGCACAAAAGCGTTTTTATTGGATCAGAAACTGTTTATCCATTCTCTTCTTAAATTTCTTCCTCTCGCTATGTGCTACTTTTATTTTAGGCTTGTCATAACCCCTTGATCTCAGCCTTGAAAAAGAGCCTGATTGTTGCATTTTTTCTCCAGTCCTCCCACTACGGTTTCTATAAATATACCTTTTTTTGTGTTGTGTTTCGTTCGTTTGTAATGTGAGTCTCCAGCTGCAGGATCTCGGGTTTAAAGCATAAAAGGCGACATACTTATTTGCCACTCCAATCACGTTTCCTTGATATCTCTTTATTTTTGAAAACTTTGAAAAAAAAAACACAAATCGAGCTAAGTTGTATATTTTAAATTATTTATTGCAAATATTTTTTATAGCATAAATTAGAAATATTGTTTTTACTACATAATTAAATAAATATCAATAATTATTTTTAATTAATTAGACCGGATGATGTTTACATAACTACGCTAGAAAGCCGTTTTTGTTTTTGTATGTTTCTTGAAGTAGATATATATTTTTTTTTATTTACAAATTACATTATGGATATAACACACTATTTGTATATTTAACAAAATTAAAATTTACCCAGCCTTGTAAAATTTAATTTTGTTACAATTACAACACAGATCTTAAATTTGGGTTATCGCATCGTGCATATGTTTACATATTGGTTTCATTCTGATCAGCGGTAAGTTGGTTAAGGACATCGTTGATTTCGTCTCTGTGAAATAATAAATATCAATTTTTTTATTTTTGAAATAATTTAAATGAAAATATTTATACGTACGAATTACTACATCTGTAAAAGTTCTTAACGCCTGTGTATATGCATGACATCATGAATGGTGTATTGATTTTATTAAAGGATGTCTGTTCGAAGGCAGGGGATGCTAGTTCACCTGTTCGCTTTCCATATCGTGACCCGAGGAAAAATCTGTCGTTCCTAGGAGCAATACTGAATCTTCTTGATTTCGACTCATGATACTGTGGTGATCTACCATATCGACTGCCAACAAAGAAAGCAGGACGTTTGCTTATGTCTTTATCTAAAAAAAAAAAGGCAAACGAAATACACAATTAATTTTCCTTCCGTTGGGCGCCATTTTATCTGAGTATTATAGAAACCAGAATAAAATTCTACATAGGCACTCACCACCGGTTTTTCCGTCACTTGGCTCAAATAATTCCAGGGAATCTGGTCCAGATAGATCAGATGAATGCGTCATCGAGACCATGCATGCTGTCAGAATCAGTCCCAGAGTAATGCATATTGAGTTACGGACAACCATATTTGTTTATCTAAAACGAGATATGTTTAATTTTTAATTACTTATGTTCTTGCTTATATGTTCCTTTAGGTACTGGATTTTTTCCCTTTATATTTTTGAAAGTTCAAACACACGTGTCCTAAACCGGTGCCAGCGTTTAAAAGATAAAACATCTTTATGGCCGCATTTAAAGAAAGTACAAATGCCTTTGGCGCTTTTTATCCTTTGTATTTGCACACCCACCTCAAGTGGATTGTACCCTATAAACATAAAGGCTTATCACACACATGAATGTCTGCATGTTTGATTACACACGCATTTATAGATAGGCCCTGTGTTTTTTTCTTTTATCTGTATTCAATTTTTCTACAGATCAATTCAGATGCCTGAGTGAAATGTCACTTTGTTTACTTATTAAAGAATTTATTACCGGTAACAATATTTTCTCCTCTCACAACACAACGTTGAGTGGCTACGAGCACTTAATAAAAAATAAAAACAAAAAATATTATATGTTTGGAGTGAACCGCCTGTTGGGATGGAAAAAAAATCGAAGGACTAACAAGAATACATACTATAAACAGGACTACGGCTGTGGCCACAAAAAGAGCTTGTTGCTTGATTTTATTCCTGTCCTATCAATGAACCTCAATGAATGTTTCAGTGATGTCAATTTTTTACGAAATTGTTTGGTTGTTATCCTTTACTTTGTGTAAAGTCTAATTTAGTTAATTAACTATCGGTGTGTGTGTGTGTTTTTCTGTACGCCCACTAAAAGTGTATGCAATATCAAAGTGCACGCAGGTAGATTACTAAATAAACATTTACCAAAATTGGAAGTTGTTTGAGACCGCGCGTCGCGGCTTAAAAAGGTTTATTACATGATTGACATGACATGACTTCTTCAAAGCTATTTGCTGATGGCCAGTTCAAAGTCTTTCTGTTTCGGCTATCGGTCACAACACGATGTGATTACCGGGGCATAGTAATGAACGTGCTGACAAACTACTTCTTGTGCACCTGTCCTTTGGAGCTCACGAAGTAACAAAGTGCATTAAGCCAACCCTTCTTTGGCAAAGTTTAACTTGTCAAGGCATGGTGTTAAGTTTAACTTGTCAAGGCATTTACGCATGAACCCGAGTAGCACTATGGTATCCCGTTTTATTACGGCGACTCGCGTAAATATTTATGTACCTGTACCCATAGTCAATCTGTGGAGTTGGGGGAATAGGTGAGACTTTGTTTCTCTTTTCATAAACTCAAGCTGACACCGAAGTCATATAAGAATGGAAAACAATATGAGGAACAACTACAACTTCAGCGCATTACACTCTTTCATACAAAATCTGGACAGAGTTGGATTGGAGGTTAGCGAAAAACATATTTCGCTTAAAAAGATAGTTGGGCCTCAAATATTCCCACTGTGACAGATCTTGGATCAAACAAATTTGTATCGATTTCAAGGCCGCTTATGAGCAATGTTTAGTTTTGGCATCCCTGCCAAACTCGTCGTCTGTACAGGATAACGACGGAAAATTCACGCTGTTCCGTCAAAGTCGGTAAAGACATCACCGACCCCTTTGATCAAAAAATGATTAAGACAAGGCGACGCGCTAGCATGTGAATTTTTTAACATCACACTTGAGAGAATTGTGCAGAAACCCGCGCCAACACCAGAGGCGCAATATATCAAAAGTCAGTAGAATTACTCGCATACGCAGGCGACGTGAACATAATCGGGAGAACACAGCGTGATGTCAGTGAGGCCTTCGTGAAAATCGGCGAAAATGTGTTTAGCAGTCAATGAGGGTAAAATCAAGTACATATATGCTGTCATCAAGAAAAGAAACCCAACACCGACGTCTTGAGGTAGTAAGGGCCATTTTTCAGTGCTGAGTCAGTCAAGCCCAGCTTAAACCAAGATCTACTTATCCCGTAACAAAACGAATCTGAAGTTAACCCAGCGAGCAGCTTTTCAGTCAACAAAGTTGTCAAAATATTCGACTCTCGAAAGTTTTGACTCAACAAACTCAAAAAACAAATTTGAATTATTCTTAGATGGCATTTTTCACAGAAACACGCAAGTCAACTGCCAGAAAAAAGATTCAAAGAAAATCATACTGTTCTCCAAAGTTGATCCGAGATTAACTCACTAAATTTGGTGTGCTAAGCCGAGACTAACCGCAAACTAATTTTTTGGGGGAAAACCTCAGTTTAACTCGGAAGCTCGGATGATTTCGCACTGGAAAACTGGCCATTATTGGCTAATTTTCTACCTGGGCTCCGCTACAAATTCAGGCACTGACACCAGCGCTGAAATCAAACGAATCACTATAGAGCCAATCGCTGATTCTTTGCTTGGCTTAGAACTCAAAAGGCAATTGAGAAGCAAAGCCCTCTCTTAAGCTTTAGAAAAGTGTGCTTTTATAAGACCCTCATCATCCCAGTCCTACTTTTCGGTGCAGAAGCATGGGCCCTGTCAAAGGCGGATGAAAACGCTTTAGGTTGTTTCGAGAGGAAACTTCTTCGAACGATTTATGGTCCTTCATAGACGGAGAGTGAAGGAGGAGATATAAAACCGAATTGTATGAGCTGAACAGAGACACAGACCTACGGCTGCGATGGCAGGATCGTCTCATCAAGCGGATGAACAGCAATGCCTTGGCCCGGAAAATCTTCGAATCCACCCCGCAGGGACTCTCACCGAATACGTTTTCTCTAATTTCTCTAGTTTTGTATAAATCTCTTCCGATACTTTTTCGTTCGCCGTTTTGCTCGAATCAGGAAACTGTCACTTGGTTCTCCGGTGCGGGCAAACCTCCTTTTTCACACAGTGGTGTCAGATTGAATATCATATGGTCGAATAGCAGCTCTGCTGAGCACACGGTCACCTTACTTAACTAAATCCTGGCTCAAGTCCTCTGTAATGTTTGTAAAAACATTTGTTAATTCTTAAAGGTGTCTTTACCACTTGTCATTTTTAGGTATATCTTATGTTAAGGCCAGAAGAGCCGAAGTTAAAATCCCCTTGAAATATAAAAAAAATTATCGTCAAGTATGAAGACATACACGGAGCTGTCCGTCGGCTTTCGTATAATAAGGTTAAGCTCATCTTTATTATACTGTTTAAGTAAAAGTCTATTTGTTAATTTAAATTATTGCTCGATATTTTACATTATGCTGTAACCTTTTCTCGCAGCACATCTCGGAAAGCATTTAATATTTCAAAACCCGCTATAGAGCCTTTTTTGATTTCAAAAGAGGTAATATTTCCCGTTATTTATTTAAAATTTTTACAAATTACAATTTCGTAGACGCAAGGAAATACATTTTCTTTATCCTTTTTACCATATTTGAATTTCAAATAGAAGAACAACTACGTTTTTTTTTGTATTCAATTGCCGTTAGATTTTTTTCCAATAGTGCAACCACCTGCGCCAGCATTGGAAGTTATTCTTATATTCTATAGGAAACGTAAACTGTAAAACAAGCTCTTCATTTAATTTGGCTTAAAAAAACTAAGGTTGGGATCGGCATTTTGCGTTAAGATACAAAAAGATTTAAGAAATTATTTTTAAAAGTGCTTTTATGCTTTCGAGTTAAATCTCGATAGTTTTTGAAACTTCAAAAATGTTTATAGTTTTCCTTAAAATTGTGGTTAATTTCTGATACGTGTGATTTTTTTCATATGATTTCCCCAAATAGCACCGGAGATAAGGGGACACACACAAACACGTTTTTTTTAATGCATTTAGCGGTTTTTTTATTCAATAATGCGTCAAAACAGCAATATTAAAACTTTTTTTTGAAAAATATGACTTGAATATTAGGTACACTTTAAGTTGCATTTTTAATAATAATTTTCGAATAAGCCGCGTTTTTAATTTTTATGAGCACAATTCTGAACTCAGAACTCACCTTGAACGTTTCGCTTCGAATTACATCGAGCGTGGTCACCGGGAAACCAGGACATCAGTTTCCCGGTCATCCATTTTCAACTCTTCATTTCTCAAAAAATTTTTAATGTTTTCAAAAAACTAAAATTTATTCATTAAAGTTCAGTATTTATGCCTGCAAAAACTTTCAAAAAAGTTCTGAAAAACATTTAATCCTTCTTCGCATGAAACTTCAAAGTGTTAATAAAACCGCTGCATAAAGAAAACTGCTCTTATATTCGTTCTCCGACTATTTCCGGAGTTTCAACCGAAATGGAATTATAATAACTCCTAATCAGGACCCTCTTATTCTATGGACTAGTGCAGTATGACTTTTGAGTCATAAAAGCTTTATCTTTTTTTTGTTTTTTTTTTTAATGCTTTTTGTCATAATTAGTCACCTTATACCAAAATTTGATACCTTTAGTTTTCAAACTGCCTTTCTACACTGATAAATGATGGCATTTCTACTTCTTCATGACTTACTTAAGATACGAAGTCCTATTACCCACCGAATGCACGAATTGTTTGGGTAAAAATACGCATTAAAACTGTGACGTGCTCGGCTTCAGCAAAAAATGGGGAAAAAACCCTTTCGAAACCGAAATATATAAAGTTAACTGCCAACGTCATTCTCCATAAACTGACATTGTGATTAGCTCGTGACCTGACATTCGCTGCCTAAGGGTTGACCTAGTTTGAATTACATTTGTGAACACAATGCAATTCGGTGACATTAAAAATATCCTTCTGTGCACTCTTTTGTCTACTGTTAACACGGGTATTTTCTTTAATATATCATAAAATTGACGTAATTTCACACTCATTTGATTGCGAAATTTTAAAAGAAGGTCATTGATGGTTTGTGAAATCCAAAAAAAGCAAACAGTCACGCATTTTAGGAACATCCAGCAACATAGGAAAATTGTCTTTTATTTAATTATTTTAACGGGCCAGGGAGTGGTATCTATAAGAGAATCCCACAACACTTGCACTAGGGACCTATTTCGGAAGAGTCTACTCATTGTCACTTTTGTAGTGTTTACAAAACTACTTTTTCCAAACTGATGCGCCCACCTTTCACTGCAAAAACTTGTCGACATTAAACATTTTTATTTAATTTGCATTTAAAATCGCATTAAATTTTATTTTAATGCGTTGCATCCTGCAGATTGAAAAGTTTTTCGATACACTTTCCCAGCCACTTATGTTGACAGAAACTTTCGCGCGAAGCCAACATGAATGCAGCAGAAGCCATTTAAGGTCCCGGTACCTTTATTCGTTCCTGATAAAAGTTTCGTGGAAGAAAATTGCTAATTAAGTGTCAATATTCAAACACGAATAACGCTCAATAGGTGGACCATTATCACGTTGGACACAACATTTAGGTTTTGTGCTCCTTGCGTGAATTTTTAATTTAATTTATGGCCGAGGGGAAATATTAATTTTTTGCAGGGGACGTTATGACGAGTTTTGAGAGGGACTTTAAATGTATTTAACTGCTCACAGTTTATCGACTGAAATGCGTTTTTTTCTTGACACGTGCTTTCCTTTTTAAGACTGTGGGGTAAAAAATTTAGGAAAGCAAACGTTGGAAACTTTATTTTCTTGAGCCTAGGTTCGAGATTAATAATATAAAAAAAAACATTCAAAAGCTTAAAGGTGAACCTTAGCTTTTTGCCGAAGTAAAGGACAAAAAGAACATAATCAGATGAAAGAATTTTATTATCCTGGAGAGGGCCTACAATTGTATGTAGTTATACCATACTGGAAGGCTAACCAAAAACAAATAAACAAACAATTTTAGGTACAAAATAATACAATGTTGCAATAGTTTGAGATAGAAAGCCCCGTCATATATCTAACGAGAAAAATATTACGCATTCGGCATGTGTACCCTCATGTGACCATCGATTTAATTAAGCATTTTTTTTAATTTTCTTTTTAGCGTTCAGTCAAGACCTTTCTATTTTAAGCTCATTTGCAATGGCCTGCTTTTAAGCTTCTCTTATCGAACCTCGCATTGATTCGCACTTATTGAGTGTATCTTAATATTATAACGCCAGTGGTTTTTGTACACTCACAATCTTTGTAAGAAAAAATTAATCTTAAAATTTATTTTAAAGTAGGAAAGGATTAGTGTAACAACCGGAGGCATACTGATGGATTTTTTGGTTTGAGCTTTGACCCAACAATTGGGAAGAAGTCTTTTCGGGGAAGCCTGTTCCCCGTACCTTATTTCATTCTTAAGATAAACTTGCAGTACAATGCGGAACGTCCGAAGTAGGGCTTTAAGATGAATTGAAGAGCGTTCTTTCAAGAATGGGTATTGCAGTTGAATTCTTTGTGAGGTGGAATGCAGCCAGCTGGAGCATTCTTTCTAGAAGTAGCGATTAAACAAGGAAAGTCAGGAGACATTGCGTTTATGCTCTTAGACGTCAAATTATATCACAATGCTACAGCCTCCCATAAGCTCCAATGCACTTTTTTGGAGCCTCTCGAAAAGGCTCAAGGTGGTCTTAGGCGCACCTACCTAGACGTGAGAATTATACTCCAGTTTTGAGCGTATGAATGCTTTTATATGGCGTAAAATGGTTCCGAAACCAGGAAAATGTCCGAACGACAAAAAGTCATACAGACCTATTTCGCTACTGCCGATAATATCTAAGGTATTCGAGAAACTGTTGCTTAAAAGCTTGCAACCAATCATTGAAGAAAGACGATTCAATCCGGATCACCAATTCGGATTTAGAAAAAAACATTCAACAATCGACCAGGTCTATCGAATAACAAACGAAATCGAAAAAGCTCTGGAAGTGAAAAAGATATGTTCTAGCGCTTTTCTCGACGTATCGCAAGCCTGAAGTAAAAGTTAAGGCTTAGCTTACCAGAAAAACTCTATAGAATCTTAGAGTCTTACCTTGAAGACAGAATCTTTCGCGTAAGGTACGAAAGTGTGACGACACTGATACGACAGTTGAATTATAAACAGGGAAACTTCATCGCGCTTTAGACAAAATATGCAACTGGATGCAAGTCGTCCTTAAGGAGACTTAATAAACTTAAGTCTTAACTTATAAATAAACTTTGAGTTAACTTTACTTATAAAAAGATTAACAACAAACCCTTATTCATTAACTCGGTACAAGTCCCGTACTCAAATGAAGCGAAATGTCTGGAATGACTCTAGACGCAAAAGTTAAACGGAAGCCGCACGTTAAAAAGAAACGCGACGAGCTCGAAATCAAGTTAAGAGAAATGAATTGGCTTATCGGAAGATTTTCGAAACTAAGCGTATATAACAAACTGCTTTTGTATAAGCAAGTGCTAAAACCATCTTGGACGTACGGTATACAACTATGGGGTTATACTTAACCAAGCAATATATCTATTCTAGAAACTTTTCAAAATAAGACACTCGGAGCAATCGTTAATGCTCCATAGTACATAAGAAATAGCGATCTACACCGAGATCTAGGAATCGCAACCGTGACTGACGGGGTAACAAACTTTGCTCGCAATCTAAGTACTCGTCTTCGCGGACACTGCAACAAAGAAATTATCCGAACTTTGGATCAGACAAATCTTACGCGCCGACTACAACGAATGAGACCGTTAGATCTAGCAGCATAAGATGAAACCGCATAAATTGACGGTATTGTAGGTGCCTTCGTTGGGAGGCAGCCTGCCACACGCGATTACTACCGAAACTCGAACTACTTGTTAAGGAAACTTAGTCGTAGTCTGACGGAAAATGGGAGGTTTCTTAGTGAGTAAAAATCTCACACTACTATGAGCACGTGCGGCCGGTCCTCGTTGTGCCTATAAAAGTTTTTCCTGCCCACGAAAAAAAAATATGGCGTAAAATATTTCTTGCTATCGCTTAAATAAATCATAAGCATTTCGCAGCATTCCCGGCGAAGTAGAATATGTGCTTACTCCAGCGGAGGTTGTCATACCAAATGCACACATACCGAGTACGGAAGGCAGAGTGGAGCAACAGTTCGAGGTAACCAGGGCCAACTGGTAACTTCTCAACTATGGGGACGTACAATTTTTTACATTTTTTACCGAATCCCGGTAGTCATACTCTCGCGAAGGTAGGGCCCCCTTGAAAAAGAACGAGTTTTTTTTCCCAGGTGACAACACGGTCAAACACGGTAGGGTTCGAGCCCAAACCTCCGCATAGTAAGCAGACGTACTAACCACTACGCCACGGCCCCACATGGATAATGGCTGGAGGTGTCTATTCCGCTTGGATGATAGCAGGCAGCATTGACTTTTGAAAGCTTAAAATTCTACTCTTTTTTCTGTCCCCCACGTTATTATCCCCCGCTGTCAAGGCCCGAATTAAATGAATTTAACATACGTAACCGTTCTTTTATTTTAACATCCGAAGGGCTGGGCGTCTTCCTGGAAAAAAAAATGAAAAATGGAGTCTACTCTATTTGAAAGAATGAATCCGATTAAATGTGACAGATAAAAGATCATTGATGAATATCAGGAAACTAGCGTGGAAGATAAAACTGAATTGATTTGTAATATGCAAATTTTTATCGCACATCTATAGCTAAGTTGGAGGTAAATTAGTTATAAAACTTAACCCTGGGGCACACCAGCATCTATGCAGTGGATATCAGACTTGACTCATCCAGAACCAGTTGGATTGAAAGGTTCGAGAGGAAATTTCTAATCCAAAGAACAAGAGATTCATCAACACCAAATGTACGAGGGAGCCTGATGCCAGACTCTGTCAAATGCTTTTGAAATAACGAGCGTAACAGCCTTACTCCACGATAAAGTTGCAATGAGGGGTACCACTTTTCGGTGAGGAAGGCCACCGATCGCCCCGTGAACCTTTTACTACGAAACCCTTATTTCCGGTTATTAAGAATCTTCAAAGGTGGAGTGGTCTCATAGAATGTTCGACGTACTCAATTGCAGGCGGAGACAACGCACAATCAGGAGGCGTAGAGCTGGCAGCAAAGTAAGTCGCAGGCAGATTGGCTTTGTCTAGGGAGTAAACAGCTGTGATATTATTGTAACTTTCACCATTGGGGTGAAAGATGAATCACAATTTTCAATGTTTTTGAAGAAGGACCAGAAATTTTGAATACCTTTTTGACATTGTAGAGTTTTTTTTGTCTCATTTTCTGGTCATGTAAAAATTTAAAACGACGCCGACGCACGTATCACTGCATTGCATTCATTTTTCGCTTGTTTGAATTTCTTACGGGCTCCCTCATTTTGGTTGGGAAAACTCAAAAGCCCTTAATGGCTTCCTTGCAGTTCGATACTTCCTGATACTTTTGATTCGATTGGGAATAAAAGATTTCATACCAAGAACAAGTATTTCTGTGAGCTTATCAGCTGCGTCGTTCACATTAAGAAAGCAAAGTGACCAACTGAAGATGAAGTTCTTTGAGGAGTTGGAATTAATCTTATAATTAGAGCACGAAGAAGAGGCCGATATATTGCAATGGTCCTATGAATCTAGAGGTGATTGGATGTTGTTTACATATTTTTCCAGTTGAGAGATGAGGAACAAGTATAAAGTGTTGGCGGCATGATTGTAAATGTTAGAATGCAGAACGCAGAATACTGTTTGGCATATGATTATTTCGCTTTTGATTATTTTGCAAAGTTCAATATAGCTTTAAAATTGTTAGACTTTGCAATATATTATATCCTAATATCATTTCGCGCGAAGTAGATAGATTGCAAAATATAAAAATATAAAAATTTAGAACACTATTCAAAATAATAAAAATTAACTAGGTAATGCCACATTCTGTAACAAGTAGGTAAGTGTTTGTCTGTAACCAACTTCTAAATACCCGACCCTCTTAGCGCTATAAAACCAAATTTAAAAGTTTTGGCCACGCCCCTGAAAATTGGCGGGGCTGAAAATTGAAATTAAAAAATTAAAATCAAATTATTCTAATTTCTTTAATATCATGAGAAAATGCGTCAAAAGCGAATATTAGTGCGAATAACGTCCACTAAAAGTGAGCGGAGCTCAATGCTTTGTATGCAACAAATTTAGCAAATGGTAATATCCTTAATATTTGAAAATGAATTTTCCGAGAAATCAGGTTTCTTAAGATCTAACTTGAGTAAAAGATTTAAAAGTGGACATGGTCGATAGTGTGAGTGGTCCAATTTTTGTCTCATTTAAGGTTTCTGACTTTTATTGCTTTGTATCAAAATTTGAGTTCTACACCTTGTCTAACTTGACCAAAAGGTATTTTAAATTAAATTTAAATTTGAGCTTCTCTGACATCCAAGCAAATTGTGGGTGTGGCTATGGGTGGATGTTTTAAATTTTCATACTTTGTCTATACAAAAAGAGAACCAAGCTACGCTCCAAGTTTGAGCTTTCTAGCTCAATTTTAAAGACCTAAAAACTTTACACATACGGACAGGCGGACAGACGGATGGACATGGCATAAACAATTCACCTGTCAGTCTCGACCACATCTCTTAAGGGTCTTAGGGGTCTACAGTTATTATTTCACTGTGTTACAAACTTTGCATTTAAATTTAAATACCCTGGGTCGGATGTAAAAATAAATGTAATTTGATCTAAAATGTCTTTTTTTTTGTCCAATTAAATCATTTTTTAAAATGAACTCCTAAAAATGGGCCTTTTGATTTTATGACATCCTCTTGATTGGAAATTACTTATTTCCAGAAAAAAAATTCAACAGACCTCCTCCTCCTTATGGTTGGCAGGATAAGTCCAGTTCACATCCAATCAGCCTACTTATTGTGTCAAGAAATATTTAAAAATAAAAGCTGCATTAAAAAGGAAGACAAAGGTATAAAAGCGTAGTCAAACTACCCACCAAACATGAAAATGAGCAATTATAGCTCGAGTCCTTAAGCCATCCAAGTGACAAAGTTCCCATGAGACCAAGCATAAAGAATTTCGCCGGTAATCCCTCAAATCCAAAGCTAGACGCTCTTATAGGGAGGGTAATTTGACAATGTGAGATCAAAATAAGAAAGGTCACCAAACATAATCGTCTATTACCTGATTGGCTGTAATAGAAATCGATTAACAAAACTCGAAGGCGTAAATCGTGGGATTGTTGCATTCTTATTGAAAAAATATCCTCCTTGATAACATTATCATAATGGCAAGCAAGGGGGAAATTGCTTGATTAATGGTTGACTTTTAAATAAATGATTCATGTAGCACAAGTGAATAATTGATTGATATCGGTAACAATGCAAGGAACATGAGTTAAGCTTAAGCGATACGAGGCATAATTTCCTGCATAGAAAACGATGACATGTAATTTGATATAGGCTTGTCCCTCAATCCAGGTTTTTAATGTGGCTTAGAATAAAGAATTTAGCCTTTTGTATAAATAGATTTTAAACTGTTGTCTTTTTCTCATAATTCTTGTGTTTACACAAATTTTACAATTTGGATAACCTATTTTCGTCACAAGCCTAAATACTTCGTTGCTGCATGTTAAAGTTTAAAGGACTAAAAGATCAACCACATTGAGTTCAGTAGTTACCAAAAACTAACAGCCAACATCGTTACCTTGTTTTGGCTCATTCTTTTGACCATCTTATGGATCTTTCGGTTCGTTTAAGTGTAAAAAGTTTGATTGTTCTCGCAGTTATATTTATTCGAAGGTTCTTGTTTGTAATCTTTTAAAGCATATAGAGGCTTTTTTGAGTCAGATTCAGACTCAATTACGGGTTTCGTTGCTGCAAACTTTGCCAGGATGATGACTGGACTGCGTAGAAAGAATTAAATCTGTTTTTAAACGCACGCAGTTAATTTTTTGAGAAGTTTAACTTAACCTACGAAAATGCAGAATGATAAAGTTCAACTTCTTATTATTGGTGCAACAAATGTTTTGAATTCTCCAACAAGTCTCTTGTTTGCTAATGGATAATACGTGCTTTAGCTATCTTAAGGCTCTTAACTCACTGCTTTATTCAATTTTTTAAGATGTTGTAGAAAATCTGCCATAGTTGGTCATATATATTCCATGTCATCTTGGGAATTTAATTTAAATAATATGCACCTTGGGATGTGCTTACCTTTTGCATACACAATGAGTTTATGGTATAAAATATGATTTGATTAGAGAAAGGGTTCTTGTGTAGCAGATAGTGCAGTATTGAATAGTTAATTTATTTGTCGCAGAAATGATTCAAACTCAAAGTGAAGATGAGTTAAGAAATTTATTGTACCCATGATAAATAAAACCGGCTTATGTACATACACATACACACTGAGTGAGTACATTAAGAAAACATTTATTTTGTTAAGCTTGAATATGTAAGTTATAGAAAACTGATAGACAGTTACAGGTAAAGTATCTTAAATGTACCATGCAAGGGTATGTTTTTGTACATGCATGTAGGCATGCCAAGAAAGACGTTGTTGACCTTAAACCTTTCTTAGGCTCTATTTCAATTAACTTTTATTTATAGAATATTTATTACGTTAGACCCCAGAAGCTACATTATTTGGAAGATATTTGCTTAGGATTGTTTTCTGTTTTATTTTATTTTTTGTAGCTTAGGAAGTTATGTGAATTTATTGTTTTATTGATCGACAATACATTACATAAAATCAAACCTTACAAATTTTGATTTTTCTGTGGATGTTTGTATAGGGGGAGTTTGGTCTAAAACAGTCAAAGTGAGTCGAGAAAGAATGTTTGTGTAGTCAGTTTAAGCCAAAAATGTGTTCCAAAATCAGGACTCGGGACTCGGTATAGCTCTGTCCGCCTATATAACATTTTCTCAAAACTTTCAATCTGTCAAAACTAAGCGCCGCCCGCCGTTTCGAACATATCCTTTTTTTAAACAAAAAAGATTTCTCATGCTCCTAAGAGCAAAGAGTGTTTGTAAGGCGAATAAATTTTTTCTCACTTAACTGAGATGAAGTCCCGCACAGCAAGGGCCCTTCAATTGGGGAGGATGGCGGGAGTGACACCCCCGCGGACCCTACTTTGTTTTCAGGGCGCAACCTGAAATGCCGAAATCAACCCCCTTCACGCATTCTCCATCCAATTCAAATTTGTAAATGAATCGAGAACCTTTATTTTTCTACTCCGATTGGTATTGGTAATTCCCAAAATGGACACGCATTTCAGACTCTTTGAATACGACAGGGGTGTAGATTCTAGAGGCCCAAACATTCATTTATGAAAAAAGAACCAAAGAAAAATCTGGTTATGATTTTTTGCAATTTACTCCTGCTCAAGGATTATGGCTACCCTTATGGTGAGTTGACACAGCGCGAGTGAAAAAAATAAGAGGAGAGGTACTGGTGCACTTTGTTTTTGAATTGCTGTGAACTGTAATGAGGAGAATGACTCTTTATTCGACTCGATGTGTTTTAATCTTTATTTTTATCTTCGACCCTGCTGCTAACATTTAGAGAAAAAATTAGTTCAAATAAAAATTTCTAAAAATAACGAGTTTAAAGTATTATTCAAACATTTATATGGACATTTAAGAAAAATATCATTTAATGTTTTTTTAAGACAAAATACCATTGTATTTTTTAAAGCATTTATTGGCAAGCTCAAAGCAAATTTGGTTGATGTTAAATAAGTGGCCCCGAAGTTACGATATATTTGCAAGTGGCATAATTTATGTCTATCAACTAAAGTGTTTTCAAGCACATCTCAGAAACCATTCACTATTTTAAAACTGCTATACTTTTTTTATTTAAAAAGATGGATTACGCCCGCTATTCATTTCAGAATTTTACCGATTATCGTTTCATAGGAGAACATATACATACGTTTGTTTTTTATCCTTTTTTTTCGATTTCAAATCCATAAAACACAATTTTATATCTTTTCAATAACCTTTAGATTTTTTTACACCCCATCCCGTAGGATAGCAGGTATATTAGGTTTTTCAGATAGCTTGTAACACGGTGAAATAATAATGGTAGACCCCCAAGACCTTCGGGGCATATGATCGAGACCGAATTCTGAATAGAATAAGGCATGTACCTCCGTCATGTAATATAATTTTGTTCCAATTCGAAAAAATTTTACTTCATATTTAAAAAAAAAAAAGCGTTATTACGACTGAACTGGCCTTAAGCCTAAAGGCCCAACCATAATAGACTTTGATGAGCTTAACTCGGCTTTCCGAAATATCCCATTGCATGCGATTCGTATGCCATGACCATAATAGCCGTTTGCTCGGTTTCGTAAAGTTTTCGTTAACTTGTGTTGTCTTAAAGATTTCTTTTTGTTTGTCATTAGTTCACTAATTGTCATATTTAAGCCCATATTTATTTTTTAACGTGCTTCAAAAGACCCGTGAAAGATGGGAGTATACCAAGAATTGCACGCTGACCACAAAAGTTTAGAAATATTTTAGATCGGACAATCGGCTTCAAAAAAAAAAACTAAAAAACTGAAAAAAGTGACACAATTTTTAAAATTGATTTAAAATTCTCAAGGCATAACGTGTTACTCGAGACGTTCACAGTGGAATCCCATGATTTTCAAACCGTTTGCTTAGGTTCCCATGTAGTCCATGGGAACTACAATCTTTTGGCGCAGAACTTGAGTGGGATTTTCGTTGTATTTTGACATTCGATTAATCCAGCTTAAACCAATTGGGGTAAGCCAGTTGGGCCAATAAAAAAATAATTAGCAGAAAACGAAATTTCATTCTAGATTTCCTTTATACAAAGTTTTTAGCCACGCCCCCCTTTGGGAGTCGATTTTGCACAAATATTGATTTTGAATCAAAAAATTGCATTTTTGCGTGCATTTAAGCGTAACTTGGATATAAAAAAAATAAATAGAGTGGCGCAACAGCTCAAGGTGAACCAGGGCCAACTTCTCAACAATGTATGCTGGTGTGTTGATTTCTTTTACATACAAAGGGACCTACAATTTTTTGCCGAATCCGAACGGCACTTTGAGAAGCTTTTCAAGACAAATGATACTCTCGGAGGGCTTGTCAGACCCTCGCGGAGGTGGGGACCGTGAAAAAGAATAAGTCTTTTTTTTTTCAGGTGACGACGGCAGGATTCGAACCCAGGCCTCCGGCGTAGTAAGCACACACACTAACCACTACGCCACGGCACCCCAACTGGATATATCTATGTGAACTTGGATATCTATGGTAACTTGGATATATCTATGTGAAAATTGATAGTTTGTAAAAAGGGGCGGTTGCACCACTCCTGTTTGCCATAAAATGCCAAAACAATAACATCAGCATTTTACAATGTGGGCTAGGATGGGGTATTATACTATTCAACGGACCGTTTTACGGACTGTAACTTCTGTGTAGCACTCACTCACTGTTTTAATATTAAAACCACCTGTGGTACCAAAGGCAACATTTCTTAAATCCTGTGGACATGGATTTTTGAGAATCCATGTTTTCGTTTTACAGCTGTAAGCTGTTTTTATTTCGTTTTTTAAAAGGGCTCAAAAAAATGAGGTTGAAAGCGGCAATTTTGAAACGTTTTCAATGCCGTTACGTTGCCTTATTAACGTTACATACTTTAACCGAATACATACATAACCGTTAAGATACTAGAAACTCTAAAAAAAAATCGTTTTCGAAAAAGCATTTTACGTTTTTCAGGCAAATCTTGCAATTTTTTTAATATTAAAATTCAGCTATATTTTGGTATCTGAAAATTTTCAGAAAATGAGCTTTACCTCTCATTTATTTCAGAATTATACATTGCACCGTTCAGGAGATAGAGGGGGAGATGTACATTCTTTTGACCTTTTGATTTGAATGATTTTTTTTCAATTGCCGTTTGACTTATTTCCAACACAACCACCTGCGCTAGCATTATTTGCTTTTCTAAAGTTCCTTGCGAACCGATTTTAGCATCGGTAAAGTAATCTTTTTTTTCTTGTTTTTTTTTTTTTGTACATAGAATTAAAAAAAACTAAGGTTGGAAACTAGATTTTAATTTTTTTTTCAACGCAACCAGCTTTTTTTCTGTAAGCTTTTTGCTTCAAAAAATCTGAACGAGATCGCTGTTACTATTTAGATTCTTGAAGATTTTAAAAAATAGTGGTAGAAATTGCTTTTATGTTTTCGACTTAAGGCTCAAAAATTTTTGAAACTTCAAATTTGCTTCAGTTTTCGTTAAAATTCTGGTTTTTTAAATCCCAAATATGACTTAAGCACAAATGAGAAAAATATGACTTAACTTCATATTTCACTTTGAGTTGCTTTATACGTGTGTTCAATAGCCGCCTAAATTAGGCCTCAAATACTTTAAAAAACGTAATCCATTTTTAACTCTTTATATCTCAAAAACTCTTCAATAATTTAGTAAAACCTATTTTTTATTAAACTTCAGTATTTACTAGACTTACGTTTCGTTGTACTAGTTCTTTCCTGAAAAAAACTTATCAAAATGAAAACTGAAAATCATTTAATCCATTTTTCCCGAAACGCAGTGATCTTTTTTCCATTTCTCGACAAACCGTTAAAAAAAATCGCAAACGTTTAAAAAAAATGCAAACCAGCCAGAAAAAACGCGAAAATAAAAGCGACTGGAAAATATTTTGCAGTTTCGCAGGCTTCGCAAAATATTTTTGCGAATCAGGTCTTTTAAAAGTCTACGATTTAAATTAGTTTTTTTTGCAAGTAGGATAAGTAAAGGCGAATAAAAGGTCGAACTTAATTCACATCATGTGTCAGAGATCTTAACATTCGTACATCCTTTCCTTAAAAAATCTCTAACCAATCTCGGCGCCTTTTCATAAGTACTTCCTTTATTCAACTCAGCCAGAACTTGGCATATATTTATCAGTTTGTTCTTTTATTATATATTAAATAATTTAATATAATAATTTATTTATAATAATAATTTCATTTAATATAAATATTATAAAAAAATATATTAATAATTTATATTTCTTTTATTATATATATTCTTATATTATTATATATTCGGACAGACGAAAAAAGAAACTGCATTTTAGGCTTATAGGTCTCAGACCTGGTGCACACTCTGCAAACGTGAATTCCTTTTCTGTGTACGCATTTTTCAAAAACAAAAAACCATTTTTTGCAACTACTTTATGTTAAGTATGTTGAGTTTAAATTTGGCCTTACGGCTGAGATTAGATAAGTTAGGCTTAACTGTGAACACGCATTCTCATAAGTAGGCCCACAAAGTTAAGTCAGGTGTGGCAGAAATAATTTAACCTTAAGCATGATGTTTGTTAAACTCTAAAAAAAAATTAAAAAGTGACTTTTGATTTTTTCAAAAAACTGACATGTCTGGTGAAAACCTAATAAAAAACATGACAAACTTTATCTTATTTACAGCGTCATTATTCTGATCGATATAAGAAGCACACTAGGGTGCAAACTTCAGCTTTAACAACTCATTCTGATCAGCCCTCAAGTTTAAAACCTCCTCAAACACCTTTTTTTTAGATGAACATACATCACAAAATATATCACCCTTTTGGAATTGTGCCCCCAAAACAATTGGTTCATTGATCAATAAGCACGCGCCTCCTACAAGGCGCCGACTTATGTAACTTTTTCGCCCAAATCGTATGGCTCTAATTGTTGCAGGACTTTTGTTTTTATCAATAATTACCGTTGTTACTTTAAGATTGGAAACCTGCATGTTTAGCAAATTTATCAGCGAAAACATTGTAATTAGTTCTACACGAATTATTTTCTTATACTTTTTACTCATCATCAAAGATAAATCAGGTGAGACAGCAAGGACTAACTTTATTGTTGTGTGGAAGGCGTTGAAAAAGTTTACCTGTTGTAACTTTGAAAGAGGACTTTCTTCTCTCCATTCAAAACTTTAGAGCAATAAAACACCCGGTTGCAGCATTTAAACATAGACTCAACGAGTGTAGAATGACAACTTTTGATTATAAATCAAAAAAGACATAAAAGAAGATGTAGATAAACCCATAAGGCAAAGGTACTGATACCTGAAGATAAATTGTTTTTGAATTCATGTGTCCTTTCGAAATCACAATTCCTATTGAATTTAATACGGAGACTTGTTTTGGGAAAAAATTATGGCAAATGATTTGAATTAACTTACTTTCATAAGTTATTTTCCTTGGGCCTATGCTAGGCGACTCAAGGACTCTTCTTAATTTTCGAAGTGATGTTTCCAGCCTCTTCAACCCATTGGCACAAGAACAACAGAAGAAAAGTATAATGTACGTGTCCTCTTGAACACGCGTTTATGAACACGTTTGAGCACTTTAGCCCCTAACTAGAAACAAATGTTCTCCCTGCAGATATTTTCCCATCTAGGCCGCTTTTGTACATTAATGAAAAATCATCACTTAAAAACAGATTCCCAGCAGAGACCAAAAATCCCTGAGGGGCAATGAGCTGCACCTGAAGCTGTGGTGTCTACATCTTGGGTACTTTTATAATTTGTGTATGCCCCGAGTATCATTGTGACTAATTACCACATTCGTTTTAATTTACAAATAATCAGATTAGGCAAATCCAGACAAGGATTAAGTCTTATACAAGAAAATGTCCTTAGCACAATCACAAATCTCCCAGGCAAGACTTTCGAACTCTAATAATTACAGATTGCTCGAAAGGACAACAAGCACGAAACAACCGATTCGGATATATGTAAGAAAAAGTTTTCACTAATCACCTATTCATTAAGGATACTTATGCGTAAATGTGAATACTTTTTGGATGTGCCAGCGATTTCCTTCTCAACACGAATCAATATCATTAAATATTCAGGTAATGAGTTAGAAGCGATTTTTTTTGTTTGTTTGTTATTGGCAGTATCTTGGGTGCGTTTATGTATTCTGTTGATTGATCCGGTCATAAAATGAATGCCCTAACACTGCAACCTTTAAGTATCCCTTTCGAATTTGTATTTATTTACGGGCGCTTGCATTTTGAACTTATTTTTTATCACGTTATACGTATATGAGCTTTTTTATTGCCTTCGTTCTTGTTTATATTTTTGGTGTTGTTGAGGATCCCTTTCAATACGGAACCGGAATACATAATCTGAGCACGTTAAAAACCGTTAATGCTATCGCTCAAAATATGCAGAAAAAAAGAAACCCTTTTTCAGATTTTATATATTTTTTTTAAGTGTTAAAATCTAAATTAAGTTTTTGAACTTTTACCAAAAGCTGGGGTTGGTCGAAGAACTTTTTTTGTTTCGATTTATTTTTTATAGATCTCACTTAAATAAAGTCTCACTTAAATAAAACTCACATAAATAAAAACCACAGATTTTTTTTGAAAATAACCGATTCCTATGGCAGGCAAAGTCCAGCACTTGGAATATTGAACAAGTTTCCCGGTATGAACACCTGTAGAGTACTGTTGATACTGACTACGACCACTCGACTGAAGTTGCCTTTATATAAGAAGGATGATACTCCGGTGATACGAGTACAGCACTCCTGATGAGTGCACCTACGATATACACGATTTGAAACATAGGACCGTTAAAAACAACACAAACCACCCCCAAGCCATCTGAGGCAAAGCATCGACCATACACGCACAGTGTTGGAAACACAAACAATGGGACATGTGCACCCCCTCATACGCAAAATGTTGCAGAACATTTTCATTGAGGAATAGACCTTTGTAAACAAGGATAAGACCGCTGCTCGTGGGTCCTGAATGGATGGGAAATGTTGCGGACGCACTTAATTAGACTTGAGTGCGCGGTGCGCAGAGTCCAGTGTATGGCGAGTAGTTTGAATTAATTACTTAAATTAATGATAACACAACACACTGATAGTTCCGACGAAAGCTGAGAAGAACACGGGAATATTCTTAAATAGAATATTAGATGGGATCCATTGAAATTAATTATTAACAAAAAACTGTCGGTACTTTGGCGTACAGGTGTGTAGGAACAGGGGCTATATTACAGGTTTCATGAGCACATTTTCTGGGTCAGAAAATTATAGGTTGTGATAGGAAGTCAATTCAAGTTTGATTTGAGAAATCATGATGCAAAATGTGAAATGGAATCGATGGTAGTGATTAATTGATAACCAGCTCATGTCATAGATGGATTTAACTACTACTTATTTTTTTTAAAATGAGCTCGCGATCAAGAGGTTATGCTTATTTCTACTTTTAAAATGCGTATAAGCATAATTACGAGTGAAGGGAAATAGCCGAAAGAGGAGAAACAAGTGGTAGTAATTCATTTTTAAACCCTTTTATCACCAAAGCTTCTTGTCGCATGTGTTGTGCCTTCATGTTTATGGGTGAATCAATGGTAAAACGAGTGGAGTATTGAGTATAATAGTCTTCCATAATGTTTTGACTTAAATCTAAATATTTTCATCCTATATTTAAGGCTTGGCTGAAGGAGTCTCTTCTGGTCTGGCGTCCCACATACCATGATCCTGCTAAGGCAGAAGTGGGCACCCGGTTCTCGGACAACATAAATTATTCCGTTGGGGAGGAGGGTTATGATGTTTAAGCTTAAGGTTAAACGGTCGACTTTGGCTCTTTTTCAGGTGTATGCACCAAATCGAGAGTCAGATGCCCTTATTTTATTTTACAATGAACTCACGATCAAGGGATTGGTTACCCTTTTAATGTTTGACATATCACGAGCGGAAATGATTAGAGGAAGGAGAAAAGGAGAAGAGGTACTGATGCACTCTTGTTTTGAATAGTTGAGGATTGTATTGCGCAGCAAAGACCGATCGTGGTAGGACTACATTCGTATGGTACGGCTTATGAAATTACCTCTAAACTCAACTGTTCGCCCGAAAGTGGGAAGACTACTGACTCACTCGAACGTCCGATGTTCGAGTGAGTCAGTAGACTTCAGAATATTTCATTAAACAATAAGTCACTGGTTCTTGAACGAAGTTGACGCTGCCCTGAATATGGAATGGCAGAAAAAGACTTGTTTCTCCTAATGGTTGACTTCAATGCCTATATATAGAAACGCCCTCGTAGGGACAGCAGTACTTGGAAGAATATAATTGGGAGGCACGGTGAACCGGATCAAAACAGCAACGGAGCGAAGTTGTTGGCCTTTACCTGTGCTTATGGTTTGTTTATCGTGATTGCCTTTTTCAGACAAAGATATTCACAAATAAAAATGATACCGATACGCTTTATAACAAACTTTACTATTTTATTCCCCCTGGTATGGTATCCCCTGACGGCGAAGCTTGTTGGCTGAGGCCCAGGTCCACCCCGAACTGTAGCGCCACCTTAAGTAAGTAAATAAGTTATGGGTTCACACCGCTTCTGTTACCCGAACCTTTCCCATTCCCCTGAGGGTTAATTCTAACTTAAGCCGTTTAAAGTTTGAAAACGGTTACCCTGCATTAACAACCTTGCTTAAGTAAGACCTCTCCCCCGGCAGGGGTTCAGACCGAAATCGGTTTCCCCTGCGATCTCCCATCTGTGAAGCTATTTCTTACTTATTCTGAGATAGGCCTCACATGACCTCCCACTACCTTTTTGACGCGGGTTCAAACCAAAAACGGCAGTTGCTCAACCTCAAGCTGCTCCTTCTAAGCCATACCAACCCCTTCCCTCCCCATCCTCAAGGCAAATTCTTTTTTGGAGTTCAATAATCACAATCCTCACCTGAAAAAAAAGACTTGTTCTTTTTCACGGTCCCCACATCCGCGAGGGTTTGACAAGCCCTCCGAGAGTATTAATTGTCTTGAAAAACTTCTCAAAGTGCCGTTCGGATTCGGCAAGAAATTGTAGGTCCCTTTGTATGTAAAAGAATTTAACGCACCAGCATACATTGTTGAGAAGTTGGCCCTGGTTCACCTCGAGCTGTTGCGCCACTCTATTTATTTATTTATTTATTTTTAATCACAAGACCCTTTTCTTCAGAAAAATCTCTTACTGGAACTCTCAACTCTGCTGCCAGTGATTCATACCGAAACGGTTACCCCCAGCCTCCTTTATACTGTTTCGGGTAAGTCCCTTACCAATCAAACATTGATTAGTTATCTTCGGAAAAGGATTACACCGTTACTGGTTGCCTCGACCTTTCTGGCCCAAAACGCGTAGTAACCATTAAGTTCCCCGGGCTTGTAACTCCGGTCCTACAAATGGTGTAAGTGTGTCCCTGCCTAGCGGACACAGTCACCTAACCTAACCCTAACCTACATACATATTGATTTCTTTGTTGGCCCATCGTGTATCCAAAAAATGATTTGTGGAGATATTTTGTGATGTATTGAGGAGAGTTGAGCTGTCAACTGATCACCATCTGGTGTTGTGCAAATTGCATTTCAGGCGGGCAAAAACCAAGACTGGTGACCATCATACACTGGGAAAAGTTACAGGTTGCTGACTTTGACTTCAAAGAAAGCTTTGCATGGCATGCTTCGGATAAGTTTGAAGAAATTCAAACCTTAAAATGTAGAGGAAGAACGGCAGTTGTTTTTATTGGCAATCATTACCTCCGCAAGAAATATTTGTGGCTTGAAGTGGATTGGGGTAGCGGCCAGTGGTGAGAAAAGATCAGCGAATTTCAAAACACCTTGAGTTTGAGATGTCATAAGAGTCATGAAATCATTGTAGGGACTTGCCACCCAAAACCACTATACTGGCCGCGAAAAACTTCCAATCTGACAGTCAGAACAGCCAATGATCAGCTGTGGAAACAGTTTGCCAATAGTTTGGTGCGATTACAGATCTACTATTCATCGTCTCAGAGGAAAGAAGTTGAATATCATACAAGGTGTTAAATCCAAGGAGGGTACATTTCTTCCAAATGAGATATCGTGTCTTGCGCAGCTGGAGCGAGCACTTTTCGGAGGTTGCTCAATCCACAACAGGGTGTTAAAGGATGGCAATAAGTGGCTGAGTGTCTCAGGCCCCGGATAATATACTGGCGGTATACACACTCGTCGTAAGGTCGGTATCGGTATCGGTATGCGTCTGTTGGACAAAGATCTGCAAAGTCACTAGGGTCAAAATGCTAAAACGAATACAACGTCCAACTGGAATTAGCATGACGGTCTTGCAGATGTCTTCGCTCCACCCCGACTATGGCTATTAACATAGTCTTGGGTCTTACACCTTACAGGTAGACTATTCAGTTCCAGACTATACATTTTCCAAGAGGAATTCCTTGTCAACAACATAACTATCTTGTCTTAGAATAAATCTTAGTTCTAAGACAAGAGGAAAAATAATATTTATCTTCTCGGACAGCCAAGCGGCTAAGGCGCTTAACTCATCCGACATAAAACCGAAGTTTGTTCTGAAGACAGTCACGGCCATCAAAGAACTAGCTAAAAAGAACTTAATCAACCTACACTGGACTCCAGCCCACACTGGCTTTGATGGCAACGAATTTGAAGACTCGCTAGCTTAGGTCAGGGCAACTACACCACTCATAGGGCCTGAACCATTGTGTGTAGCCAGTAAGAGACTATTTAAGAACATAACTAAAAGCCTAGCTAGAATCGAATCCAACGAAGTCTGGTTTAACAAACATGGGCAGCATTGCTCCGAAAAATTCCTTTCCAGGTGGTATAATACCATGACCATAATCTGGGCTAATTTAAAGCTCCTCACTGGAACTCTCTGTGGCCATCTCGAATGCATCGGACTCTCTCTTTCACCGGATTCCACACACAGACTTTGTCTAGAGAGCGATGAGTCCTCTCTACACATTAATCATGGATTGACGGGCCCTCCTCCATCTGGGGAAGAACATCCTCGGCGAAGAAATTATTCCTTCAGCAAACCTAGCCGATACCCCTCCAGATTCTTGTCTTCCTGACTGCATCTGATGCTTCTTGTATCAGTTGACATCACAAAAAGGGACAACTCTCAACAACCAAAGCCGACGTAAATTGTGATAATAAGCTTTGGGTAGATTCGGTGCCTCATGTCGATGGTCGTTCGCCTGTGCTTGGTACAGGTCCTTGGGTTTTTCCTTTTCGAACTCACTTTCCATATCTGTTACGTTTTTTACGGTTTAGCTTATTTGTATTAGCTTATTCCAATAGCGTCAAAAGATGCCCCTGTAACCAATGCATGCTGTCACCCAACAAGTGTTCGAAATGTTTTCGTTAATTATATTAAATTTTTTTCTCTAATTCGTTTGGCTTGTGATTTGTTGAATGATTTATTTTAGGACATAATTTTATCTGACATTTGAATGTTTTCTGTTACTTAATTAGGTATATGTATGTTGTGCGAACCCTAAATTCGATGCCCGTGATAGACTTTAAATACTCGTTCTAATGTTCCAGAAAAACAAATCGCCGTCATACGCCCGTTCTCTCTGCTCTGTGACATCCAGAACACTAGGATTGACTTCATTCATATAACTTCCAATATCTTATCCATCTTATGCCAAACGACAAAAGATAAAATTAAGTGCACAACTCAATCGGAACTAACAGCTTTTTATTACTTTTTAATTGTTCAATAATTTGATTATCCTCGAACACACTTTCCTAATTAAATCTCATATTGTGTCAACTCATTATTCTGCTTGATAAACTAGTGTGTTTTCCCTTTTCCAGAATGAATAATAATTACTTTTCAATGTACGATCGTAATTGTGTACTCAAAGTGGGAAATTTTCTGCTAAAGATGAAAGGCAAATAATGTACAAACGACGTCACAGATAAGATAGCGACTGGAATACTACCGACTCACTGGGTAAACCAGTTCTGGTATAGTCTTGCAAAAAGGTAAATAATATCGACAGCATTGGGCGCCATATCTACTGGGTATCCGTTGGAGGTCATTTTAATATGGTTGGTTAATCCTTGAATCTAGACATAACGTCATGCGTCGTCGAGAGTCTACATCATAATTTTATTATCCGGCTATAAAAATGTAGAATCCTCGCTTTCTAGACCAACGAGATAAATATTTCATATTTGATTATCTGCAAGCGATTGATTTATGAAAGCCCCTTGCAATGAGTAGAAAACAAAAAAAAACATCTCTGTTGGGATTTTTCGGTCATATTTCGTTTTTTTTTTTTTTTATTGCAATAAAACAAAAGTGCTAAAAATACGACGCACTGATGTTGCCTAATAATTCAGAAACAATAAACACACACCTATAATTATGGATTGAGACAATTGAGTATTTTGTGAGTTAAAATAAAGCAACTTTGATGATGTTTGATAAGATATCCAAGTCATCCACCAGATGAATACTGATGAACAAAACGAGACGAATTTTTAATCATTATTAAAGTTTCATTCCCGCAATTTATTCAGCACGCCGCCAAGCTAATAAGTCCTTATATATTATTTATTATTTCTTGAAAATCGTTGTTAGACGGTAATGTGGGTAAAAGACATCCACGACATCTGGTGAGCATTCCCAATATACGTACGACATCAGGCTAGGAGCGCAGTTTTTTAGTATCCGTCTCTTTCCTCACTAGCTTAGGGCTAACTGCGTAAGCCCCCCATGACAATCAAATGCGAGAAATTTCAACATTATTGATTTCGTGTTCAGGATTCAGTAGGAAAACACCTTTAGAGCTTTAGACTCCAGCCCAATTAATACGTTGCGTCCGTCACGTTGCAGTACACAATTGACAACTAAGTTAAATACACACTTAAAGGCCTTTACAACCGTAAAGTGAAAGCTAAAGGTCAAATTGATACAATCATTTCGAGGCACCTTACGGAGTGGAGCGTAGCGCATACTATTCGAGTATCTTTGAGACATTTTTTATAAGACCCCGCTAGTAGTGCTGGTTGGCTAGTACTGAATATGTAAAACTTGAACTAAAATGCAAACACAATCACCGGTTTCGATTCAATCGAAGACTCAAAATGCTTTATTACATGCTTTAAATCTAGCATACAATTTAGAGAAGGCGATGTTTTGGGCAGGACTTGACAGACGCTCACCTGATAATCTAACTGTCACGACTGTTGTGAAAACTTACTATAGGGTGGAGACAACTATTTAAATTTTTTGATAATTTTCTGAATTTATATATGAATTGGGTTTTGTTTTGTCTACTGTATCTATAACTCACATTGAATAAATCCGTTAAGGCCTGATCAGAATAGGTAGCTGACGCTGTCGCTGTGGCTGAAGCTTGCCGCGTACCGTGCCCCTTATATCGATCACAATGAGAGGCTGAAGCTGAGTACAAGTTTGCCATGTTTGTCAATAGGTTTTCATTATACTACAGTGGACGGGATTCCCATAAAGAAACATGTATTTTTTCTTTTCTATTTGCACTTTTTTTATGTTTTTGGATGAAGTTTGCAAAAAACAAAAAATTTGATTTAAGTCACTTCTAAAAATAACGGAAATGTTATAGACGAAAAACGAAAAAAAAAAATAAGAAGAAGATAGCCCAGCCAGAACGATTTTAATCTTACTGAAATGAAAAATTTCTTTAGGATGAGGAAAGAATGGGCCAAATGTCTGTGGAAGCACAGCGTTTCTGCAGAGAATGCCCAATCCTCATTTCCCGGAAGTTCATTAGGTGAGCAAACACGGCGATCAAATGCCCGGTGTCGTGATACAAGCAAGGCATGTCTATGCTTAGTGACGCCAATTCAACAATAGGGTTGTTTGAGTTTTGACGTCTCCGCATTTGACGTCTGCCCCTCCAGAACTTTGCATGGATTGTTGTTAGTGTATTTTTATTTATTCACTCATAGTTTCGGCTCGGTTGTTTGTTTTATTAAATTTTGTTCTTGGGCTTACAAAAAGTTTAGTTTTTATACCCCATCCCATAGGATAGGAGGTATATTAAGTTTGTCACATAGTTTGTAACACGGTGAAATAATAATGGTAGACCCCAAGACCTTAAGGGCATATGATCGAGACCGAATTCTGAATCGAATGAGCCATGTCCGTCCGTCTGTATATCACATGTTTTTAGGCCTTAAATTTTAAGCTAGGGTGCTGAAATATCGTACGTCAGGTGCACGTCATGCGGAGCAGTACAAGCGTAAAAATTTTTGAAATCCGCCCAAAGACACGCCCACAATCGGTCTAAATATGCAACTACCTCCAGATTTTTCAAAACTGTAAGACGTTCTAAAAGGCTGAAATTTGACATTTAGCATCTCTTAGTGAATATAAGACACAAAAAAGACAAATTTAATTGGTAAACCTCCTGTGCGTGTTATCTGTTTTAAGGGTAAATTTTCAAATGCAGTTTACTCAGTATTTTTGCTTGAAATTGAAAAAAAAATTGCTTAATATTTTATGTAGAATTTTGTTTATACAAGACTTTGGGCCCCGCCCACATTTGGAGGCAGAATTGAACAAAAACCTAAAATTTTCCAGAAAAACTTAATTTCGACTGCCCTTGAGCTTAAATTAGGAAAGCATGAAACAAAAAAAGTAGCAGGTTAGGTAAACAATACTTCCGTCCAGATTTCGTTCATATAAAGTTTTAAGCCACGCCCCTTTTAGGGTTCGATTTTTCAAAAATATTGAATTTAAACAAAAAAATTGCATTTTTACGTACAATTAGGTGTGGAAATATCTTATAATTAATAGTTTGTAATTAGGGGCGGTTGGACCACGCCCCTTTTCGAAGTTTGCATTACTTATAAAATGTCAAAAAATAACTATGCCATCAGCATTTTACAATGTGGGATAGGATGGGGTATTCAACGGTCCGTTTTACGGACTGTAACTTCTGCGTACACACTGGTTTTATATTGGAATATGTCTGGAAATAATGTTTTTAAACATTATTAAAAAAAATCTAACCTTAGCAAAGACCAAACGTTGGAAGATAATTTTATTTATTTTTAATTAATGTGTGATATCTGGTGATTGTTTGCATAGCTATAATGGCGAAAAATAAGTTGCGATTTGAGAAAGTGCAATTTTCATGTTTACAATTACACAAAAAAGTTGCTGAACGTATTATTCACAGGCCTGTCCACGACTTCCCTAGATATAAAGGACGACCAAAAGGTATGACGTGCAGCAGTGATTGATAATTTGTCGTATGTGGACCGAAAGAGGGTTAAACAGCGCACAGTACCTAGTACTACGATTTTCTGTGGTGATAAAACTTCAGTTTAAAACTTATTATTTAGTTAAAAAACCGCAGTGAATCCATACACAAATCGCACATTTAAACCTCAAGAACTATTGACAGCTTGAACGTCATCGATTTTGACAAGTGCACAAACATCTCTGTGTAAAAGTGCTTCGAAAAGGCATAGCTGCACAGTGGACTGCATGCCGAGGCGAATGCAAGCCGTTGAAAGCGTTAATAGCGATTTACAGAATATTAAATTGATGAATTTCGAGGAAAATCTTTCGTGTTTTCACCAAAGTGATTGAAATTTAATTTTTTGTAATAACTTAAAAATTTTTTAGAAACACCATTTAAAAATATAATTAAAATGCAGATTGCAAAGAAAAAATACAAAAAATCGCGTGTGTCTATGCGAATTTCGGGCACTGTAGTTTAGCAAAAAACAAACTATAGATTGTTTGACACATAAAACAAAGGCGGGAAATAAAAACACGTGTTCCGCCTTGAAGTTTTTGTCACTTTTGACAAGTTTTCAACATTTGACAAACGTCATGTTTGAAGTTGAATAATTTCAGCTACAACTGTCAGCCTCAGCTTCTCATCTTGTTCGCTCTTATGAGAACACGTGTATTTAAATTTTTACTCAGCGTGAGCTACAGCGTCAGCTTAAGCTACAGTTCTGATCAGGCCTTTAAAATTGCCCAATTCATCCCCAAAAAATCCTAACCATCAAGGTATTATCACAACCAGGCTTCGACCCTTTTTAGGATTGCACAAAAAGCCTCAATCAACACAATTTTCACTTCTTTTCTTTATTTTAATAATTTCTCGTTAATTTCGCTGTTGAGGGGTTAAAAATGATAAAAAAAAATGGCAAATGCTTGAATTTTCAATTTGTCCCCCTTTGAGGTCGGAAATCCCACAAAAATAATTTTTTCCCAGGCCCGTCAACACTGTCGAACATTAATGGGAACCTGTCAAAATACTTTTACATTGTACGCTGTCGTTGTATATATGACAAACTATGAACTAATGACAAGCAAAAACAAAACTTTAAGCCAGCACAAGCTAACGAATACTTTGCGAAATCGAGCAAAAGGCTATTATGGTTGTGGAATACGAAACGCGTGTAATGGGACATTTCGGAAAGCCGACTTAAGCTCATCAAAGTCTATTTTGGTTGGGCCTTTAGAATGCGAAGCTGAATCTGAGTACAAGTGTACCATGTCAATAGGTTTTCATTATACTACAGTGGCCAAAATTTCCATAGAAAAACAATTTTTTGTATGTGTTCTTGCTGATTGAACTTTTTGATATTTTTGGATGAGGTTAGTTAAAAATTTTATTGTTGTTACAAGAAGTGTAATTTTAGTCCTGTGAAAAATAACGGATGAAAATTATAACCGAAAAACGAAAGAAAAAAAATGACGATAAAATTCCGAGTATTCCAAAAATACTCGATATTAATAAAAAAGAAATGACTAAACTCCTAAGTTATCCACCAGCATATCCATTAAGGGCCGATTTCACAGTGGTATTTTAAAATAAAACTTAAATAAAAAACGCTTCAATATTCAGGCTCAGGGTTTTGCAATTACCCGTAAACTCCTAGAAAATGCTGTCAAAACAATTTTGTGTTGTATTTAAGATCATTTGGTCTTAAGTTTTTTGATCGATGTGTGTTTCGTTCAACGATCTTGGCATTCTGAATACTCTTCAGTGGGTGTTGCCAAGAAACAAAAAATAAATTTGTTTTGTATTTTTTCAAACATTTAAAAAAAATTTCAGTGCATCGTGTTGGTGTTTCCCTTTTTCGACTTATTATTTTTGCATTGTTTTTTTGTGATAAGCCAATGTTGGTGACTCAAATGTGTGATTGAAAAAAAAATAATGTGAAAACGGAATTTCATCCTGACTAAATGAAGTGTCTGAATCGATAGTTAAGTTTCGACTGTCAAATCGGCCCTTAAGTGTGTAATTGAAAAAAAAAATATGTGAAAACGGAATTTCATCCTGAGCGAGTGTTAAGTGCCAGAATCGGTATTTGAGTTTCGACTGTGAAATCGGCCCTAAATATTTTGTTATGTATTAAAAAAAATTTTAAAAAACGGCATGCTGGAAGTTGAATAATTTAGCTACAACTGTCAGATTCACATTGTTTTTGCTCTTATGAGTACGCGTATTTAATTAAATTTTTTATTTAGCTTCAACTACAGCGTCAGCTACGCATTCTGATGGACTCTTACCGTTCACCCTTCATTCAAAAAAACTAAAACAAATGGGTGTTGGAGGGCCAGAAGTACGCAAGTTCAATATCGTGTTATTCAGTTATTTATGCCCGGTAATCGAATTTATAGCGTTTTTCATTGAAAAAAGATTTGCTCTTTCTGTCAAAAGGTTTGATCTTTTTCGATTTCGAATAATAGAGCAATTCTAGATCAATTCTCAACACGAAACTCTCGTTCTTGGCAGATTTGATCTCACATACACATTTCTACTTAATTACATATTTCTGTACTTCGCAAACATTTCTACTGTCAAACGTCAAATCGGAGAAAATTTATTAGTTTCATGTTTCGATTTTATGTGCGGACGTGTTTTTTGCTGACAGCTCGTGTGTGCGATTTATTTTGTCGCTAAACGGGGAAACATGTTTTATTGATACGAGTAGTCCTCGATTTCGCGAGAAATTCTTTCAAGCTTAAATGATAAACGCTATTAGAATATGTAAAGACCTATGTATTTTGACAGCTGGTCGTGGTTGTTATCATATTTTTTCCACACATCAATTTAAAAATTTACAGACAAAAGTGTGAATTTGTTTATGGAAAAGAAATCGAACCTTTGATATGTTTTCAAATTTCGACAGCTGAGTTGATAGCTATTAGTTTTCACTTGTTCGAAATTTGACCGCCAGTTATGGTGGCTGAATAACTAGATATTCAACTTGCCTCAACCATGGCCTTCAATCCCATTTGCTTGCGTTTTATGTAAAACTTTTATAAAGCTTTTATGTGAGAAGATGCAGCAACTATTAAGCTTAAACAAGCAACTGCTATAAAACTTCGAAAACGAATTTATTGGAACAGACTAATTGACGAATTTACTCGCTTTTGTAAACAAATATCAGAGTAATACTATGTTTCCACCGGCAATAATACGAGGATTAGCGGGAGACGATACAAAACAAATTCCAAAGTGGTTCCTCCAGACAACTATAGGATCAATTTGACATGAGAACTGTTAATCAGTCATTTTGGCTTTCCAAAATATGTTCGTTGCAAACATCCCAATAGAAATCGTAACTCTGACAGATCTGTCATACGTGGACAGTTTCAGAATCCTTTTTCGATTCTCAAACTGTTGAAAAGTTGTTCGAAAAGGGTTGAAAGTGATTCGTGATAAGGGTGAATGAGATTTATGAGGGGATCTATTTTGAATCGCTTGCCGAGAGAGTTAAAATTTGTTTGGTTAATCGCGTAATGTTCTCTAGACACCATAAATTACTGAATAACTAGATATTCAACTTGCGTCCCTCTTACCCTCCAACACCCATTTGTTTACGTTTTTTATAAAGCCAAATTGTAATTCAAAGTGTACGTGTAAGAAGATGCAACAACAAGTTACCTTACGCGATCAGCTGATGTAAAAGCTCCAAAACGAAATTGCATGGAAAAGACGAATTGATGAATTTACTCTCATTTCTAAATAAACGTCGCGTCGGCGGATGGGTAAATTCCTCAATTTCAGCTTGTGGGCAAAGCTTTTACATGTCCGAAGTTGAATATCTAGTTATTCAGTAATTGATGCTACTCACCGGACCGAAAACCATGTTTTATCGAGGATGGTAAAAAGAAAAAAAGCGGTTTTTAATTTCTGTTATACCATGTCTCCACCCAGCACTAATCCTCGATCAATATAAATCTTTATTAAATCCTCTACAAATCACGAGATTTACAAAAAAGGAAACTGAAACTGTCCCTGTGCGCCAGATCTGTCACAAGTACGTTTTCTATTGTGATTTTTACTGAGGAAATCGTTTTTCGCTCCTAGGAAATGGCATCGCCACTCTCTTTTGAGAGCCAAAATGACAGAAACAGGGTTTTCGTGTCGAATTAATCCTTTAGGATTTATTTTAATCGTCTCTAGCTTATCTTCTTTTAATTATAGGTGGAGACATAGTATTATTTTGTGGTAAGTAATTTGAGAATAATAGAAATTATTCTGAGAAAAATAAAAAATGTGCATATCTGCGCATACAAAAGGTGCGGCTAAATTCCTTTTCTTTTGAAGTCTAATACTATGTCTCCACCAGCAATAAAAAGAGGATAAACAGTAGACGATTTGAAATAAATCGCTTAATGGCTCTACCGGCCAAATATAATATTTATTTGGCACGAGCACTCTTTTTTGGCATTTTGACTCTCAAAAAAGAGTAGCGATGTCATTTCACAGGACGAAAAAAGATTTCCGCTGTAAAAATTTCAATAGAAAACGTATTTGTGTACGGGGACAGTTTCAGTTCCCTTTTTTATTCTTAAACTTGTACAAAAGATGCATGAAACAGGCTTGTGAACAGGGTTGAGATTGGGATTTATGAGGATTTATTTTTAATCGTTTGCGTGATTTGTAGAGGATTAAGTTTTATAATCGCGGATTAGTTCCCGGTATAAGAGTTCTAATATTCGTTGGCGGCGTTTTTTTCTTTTATGTAGACTAGCATTGATAGCCGCCAAAATAGGATTCTTTTCGCGTTAGTTTGAGCACTTGTTTTAATAAAAATTATTGTTTTAAAACATTCGAGTTCATTGTGTTTCTCTTTTACAAATGCCAGTTAACGATTTTTGTTAAAGTGACTGAAATGTCAACCAAACCTTGGTCGTAAACTTTTTTCCGAAAACGAGTTTGATCGTTCATTTTCACGATCCGGTGTAAAAATGGCATAACTTTTAGAGGTTATATCACAGGTGCATTAAAATGCAGATTTATACTAATCGCGGATTAGTGCCGGGTGGAAATATGTTATAAGCGTAAATTTGTAAATTGTAGCTTGTGTTCGGGTTTTTACATGTCGGAGGTGAAACATTATTCAGTTATTTATGCTGCCAGTTCCGAATTTTTCCAATCGCCACTATTTCTGACTTAAAAAAGGTAATGTTTTCTTTGAACAATTAAAAAAATACAAAAATTCTTTGGTGAAAAAACCCCAAATTTGAATTTCTTTTATGACAGATTTTTTTGTTTTCGAGCGAACTACACGCCCTTAGGAAACAATAACGGCAGTCATGTATAGATGGCGCCCCGTAAGTCTTCGATGACATTTCGCAGTCGTGCCAACTTCAGAATTTTTTAGCCAAAACCCTTTTGTCAAAAGTTCTGTAATCTACCGCAGGGTGTGAATTTTTTTCAGGTAATTTATCCGCAAATAATTTACACATCTGTGTAATAAATTCGTTTTATTTCTATTAAAAATGCCATTCAAATCTATATCAAGAATTTGATCCTGACATTTTCATTATAAGCTTCTTTCTTATTATGTAAAAACGCCAAAACCGGACCGGGTCGCGGTCGCTATTTACCTTGAATTCCCCCTCTACTGAAATCAATTAGATGGACATGCATTGATAGCCACCCGCTTTATATTTCCAGCCGAGCCGCATAAAACATTGAAAAATGCCTGAATTAACCGAAGTCAAAGCCGACACACCCGCTGAGGTTAAGCCCGCAGCAACCTCTGAGAATGCAGTTCGCCTTGAAGATGACGCCAGTGACAGCGACTCCGAAGACACTATCCCAGAGTTGGAGGACGCCACTGCTGGAGCAACCCAATTGGGTGGCGGCGCGACTGGACTACCAATCGATCTTGTCTCCAAAGCCAAGCAATCGCGTGGTGAGAAGAAGGCTCGCAAGATCATGCTAAAGTTGGGTCTGAAGCAAATCCAAGGTGTCAACCGAGTCACCATTCGCAAGTCGAAGAACATCTTGTTCGTCATCAACAACCCCGATGTGTACAAGAACCCCCACAGCGACACATACATCATCTTCGGCGAGGCCAAGATTGAAGACCTGTCCCAACAGGCTCAAGTTGCTGCGGCCGAAAAGTTCAAGGCTCCCGAATCGGCTACCGGTGCATCAGATACTGTTGGCACAACCACCTCAGTGGCACCAATCGCCGAGGAAGACGAAGAGGAGGTCGACGAGACTGGCGTCGATGAAAAGGACATCGAACTAGTCATCCAGCAAGCCAACACAACACGAGCCAAAGCAATTCGAGCCCTCAAGAACAACAATAACGATATTGTCAATGCGATTATGGAGCTGACAATGTTATAAGCGGAACGATGTGCAACTCACTTTGTTTCACTATAATTTGCATTTTACCCGCCTTTTGATCACACACATTAACTCACACCCCCAGCAAAAATAAATAGAAATATATTTAAACAACAAAAAAAAAAAAAAATCAAAAATACACTTGATAGTGCTTGTCCTTGGTGATAGTAACATAGCCCTCAAGGATCGGCTCGCAGAAATCTATTTCGGATGTGGTTAGCTCGTAGGACACACATTTTAAGGATTCAATGAATAAAAGTAAACATTGAACTGAAACAAATCGTGGCGTTGACTTTCCTAAATCTTTCGAATCCAGAGACGTAGACAGCAAGGCTTTTACATCAACTAGTCTTTCCTTAAGGTAAGATACTTGGTAAAACCTATCTAAGCTTTGTGCTGTTTTCATGTGTAGCTGTAGAAAATGTTTTTAGTTTTATGCTTACAGCATTAATAGAAATTGCAGCGTGCAAGCAAATCGTCATCTACTTTCAGCTTTTTTGCTGTCCAGAAAGTCCACATTGGACTTTTGACAAACTTGGATGGGTTATAAGTTCACGATTGACTTGTTGTGAACCTAACATCGTTCTTAGTAACTTGACTTACATCTAATTACATAATTGGATGAGTTCACAACGCTTAGTAGCAGGCGCACTAGAGTCAATGTGCCATTCGCCAGGTTGCACTAAGGAGAGAGCGAACGATGTTTACATAACGCTAGATTTTCCTTGAGCTCTAGTACTGCTCCCCTGTTTTGATTAACATTCCCTTGCGTAATGCCTGTTTTTATTGCATTGGAATCATCTAGGTCCTGCATTACCAGCATTGCTTTTGCCTTAACTTCTGGTTTTCACTCTTCAGCTCCGTCTTCCGATTTGACATCTTAAAGAATCTTGGTCTTGATAGCAACACCAGTGAACACTTGCAGTGCCCATAATAATAGGTTTATATTCTTCGGACAAACCTGCGAGTAAAATTGTTCCAACGCATTCCTCACTGACCGTTAAACCAACGCCGGCCGTTAAGCTTGGGAGAAGTTGTGCTGCTCTGCTATGAACAACAAACAAGGTTCTTAACGTAATTCTCCAAGGATGAAGAATTAACCAGCCTGGTCGTGATAAGTTTCCTCAGTGGTCGCACTCTACGTGTCACAACATTGTCTTGTAAAGCTTTCTCTAAATTATCCGAAACTTCTCTCGCTGTTCTAGTTGCTTGAATGTGGCCGAAATCGATGGGATCAATCAGCAAAAAAATTTTTTGAGTCAAAATAAACCTTTGAATCCTCAGCTTGAGACGAACTGCAGGTCCACAAATCTTCAAACCTGTGCCGCTGCAGATCCGCGGTAGCTTAAATTTTAGCCGACAGCTCCGCCTCCAAAAACACTGCAGCTGACGGGTTTGTCTAATCCCTGAACTTCACAGAAGAAGTCTGCGCCTGTTCCAGTACTGTCCAGTACTTCCAGTACGGTGATATCGAATCTCCTACTGAAAGCAAATGTCAAAGGTGGGTAGAACCTGACCGCATTCTACGGTGCACAGCCCGCTCGGTCCGTCGCATCTAGCTTTTGATTATTCCTCGTTACCTGCCTGGCTTGTGCTAGGTTTACTGGGACTTCTCGAGGTAGTGGCACTTCATTTCGGAAGACTGCATTCTTTTAGGCGGGCAAAAAACCTTCCATTTTGCTTTTCTGCAATCCACTCAAGGCCAGTCTGTTTTTTGGTCCTTGGATTTCTGTATGCATCGAGATATCTATGCACCATTCTAAAAAACCCAATCGGATTAAAATGCGATAATTTGTAACATTTGTCTCTTAAGCTTTTATTTCTATAAATAAGTCCATAAAACAAACAATAAAAAAATAATAAATTAATTAAGTACACAGAAGACGTTAACAACATTCAAAAGGTACCCATTTTTTTTATCATGGTAAACATTTTAGTCTCTTTGAGATTCACCTTAACTACTTGTCTGTCATTTTTTCGTACTTTAACATTCGCACTTGACTTCTTGACTGAAGTAAAATATCACAAGGTCCCTGCATCCATGGTTCGCCGTCAGCTTGCATTGGACAAGTATCTCTCAAATGAATCTAAAGAGCAAAATATTTTTATAATCTTTGAGTCTTTCTTCGCGCCATTTACTCACTTTGATTTGCTTTGCCTGGCCGATTCTGACTGGTTTGCTAATGCCGCACTGCAGTTGGGCAATGTGAAATGAGGACACTATACCGAAGACTTCCATAACTCCATCTGATACGGAATTGATGATTTTCACTTTGGAGTCTCCATTACTTAGTTCTGAACAAAAAAAAAATAGATCTAACCCTGGCGGATATAAAAATATTGTATTAGACTTACCACAAAGTTTACAACCAGCTCCCCAAGAATCAATATTTAGGAACACAATCGATTGCAGTTCAGGTAAATTAATCAGTTGGTTGTCCAAATAAAGATCGAGCTTCTGCTCAATTCCTTCACAATCTCGCTGGACTATTTGCTGTGTCCCGAACCCGAAATAAATAAGCTGAAAGACAAAGCAATTTGGATAAGTGCCAAAACTATATCGACGTAAACAAAACAAACCTTATTAAATATGCGACTACTGAGGACGTAAAATCGAGATTCCCGTGTTTTGTGGAAGTTAAATGTGACCAAAGCATCAACTCCGATGCTAAAATAATTGTATACGTAAACGGTTTTTGTTGGCGGTCGTTTTATTGGCAAACGATATCGTGACTGTTCAATTTGTAGATCAAAACGATCTAAGTTGACAGATTTGGCACTTTGTATCTGAAACGATGAATCGAAAATATTTTAGTAAAGCTAAAAATGTTATTTGTGACAAGAGCTCATTGTTAATGGTGGGTGCATTGACTCATAACGGAAAATATAGGACCCTTTGACTATAGTTTCCGTTAAGAGTCACTAACTATGGCGCTTAAGGTAAGAAATTCTTTGAATTTAAGATACTCCCGGTTCGATAAGCATGAATGATCGAACCTTCGATTTAGGGGTCAATTGATCCGAGAGACTAGGGAATTCAGTCTATCCAACTGGGAGGAGCAATGGATCGAACAAGTCATTCTGAGACCGTCCAAGGGTCGCTGGTCTGATAAGTGGGAAATACTATCATTGCAACCCTGAAAGACTCGTAACTTTTGCCTCAAGTTAAAAGGAGGGGGACTAAGGACGCTTTTTTGATCCAAGCAAGACTTCGACTGAATATTAGAGACGCGTATAGAGACAAACAAATGCAAAATTTAAATGAAAAACAAAACAAATGTATATCAGGAATCCGTTGTACTCACATCTCTTAGAATTTTCCTTGGGTCAAGCACAGAGGGTGGTTCTGGGCCCCATCCCAATACTCGAGATAAATCGTTTCCAGTCCCCAGAGGCATTATTGCAAGCGACGGAATTGGCTAAAAGAACAAAATCAGAACTTGTCTTTATCGGAGATCAAAGCATGTAACTAAAACCCACCTTGATGTTCAGTGTGTAGATCGTGTTGAGCACCCATCCGACTGTGCCGTCCCCACCGGCGACTAGAATGCGACAAGGTCGCGGGCTGGCCTTTGCGGCCCACTGCAATGCGTCCTGTGGCCCACGACTACCTAACTCCATCACTTGCAGCGGATGCAAGTAACCTTTTAGCAGTGAAACAACATCGGATCCAGTGCTGCTGCCAGACTTGGTGTTCGCAATCACTATCAGCGGTGCCCAGTTCTCAATTTCAGGCGGCTTAATTCCCGTCAAATGCAGCCGCACAGACTCCCGAGTTCGAGCAGCTTCTATGCAGTACGATGGGAATATAAGATCCTTGAACTCGCCCAAATCACATTCGGCCTTCAGGTCTACCTTCCGAAAGCAATTGTTATGGTACGCCCTCTGACACCAGCAACAGCGATACCCAAACAAACCGGGCGTGGCCTGATAGTCGATGCCATCCTTGCACGCATCGCACTCACAGTTCAAAGGAAGATTGCCTGGAAGACATAAATCAATTAAATCACGCCACGGTTGTTGACCAATCATGTGGAAACAAACAAACCTCTGACCCACAGGTGACGCATTGATTTTTCATTTTTCAGCCACTTCTCTTTGCATTTGAACTCGGTGTCAGCCTTTTTGGTGCATGGAGCGTCGGCGAAAATTCCACAGCAATCACAGAAGAGCCCAGCCGAGGGCTGGAGCAGAATCTCACATATGCTGCAAAAGCACGACTGTGTGTGCGACGTATATTACGTTTCATAGACACGGCAACATGGACTTATATACTATGCTGTGCTATACTCACTCGGTCCAAAATGCGTATTGATTTCCAGCTGTGACGCGATTTCCGTGGAATGCAAATTACGTCTTCGATTAGAAGACTCCGACAGAATGCAAATAAAGCAACCAAAGCGAACAGCGACCCAATAAGGGCTTCAGAGCTCAGCTCCAGATCCATGGTGTAAATGGGTATCGTCGTCTGGAAAATTCTTATGACAGTTAATTTAAAATGCCCAAGGCGGTGCTGTATGTGGGGTAACACACGCCGATACTCATGTTATTTGATTTAAATGAAGGAAATTAATTTAAATCGATTTTGTGAAAAACTTTTTGTGACGGAATTCTTCGACGAAAACCCAAAACAAATGAAATGTCAAAAGTTAGCTTGGCAGGTGGCGCTAAATCCATTAGAATAATTTCGATTCTATCCACAGTGGTAAGGTAGTGTGGCTCTGAATACTGGGTATTTTCATTATTGGGTATACAGTTTTTTTTTTAACAAAAAAGTTTTTGATTTAAAATAACATGTGAATCTGAACCGAAGCATAAATTACTGAATAACTAGATATTCAACTTTGGACACGTAAAAGCTTTGCCCACAAGCTGAAATTGATGAATTTACTCATTCTTCGACATTTGTTTACAAATGTGGGTAAATTCATGAATTCCTCATTTCCATGCAATTTCGTTTTGCAGCTTTTACATCAGCTGATCGCGTAAGGTAAATTGTTGTCGTATCTTCTTACACGTATTCACCGACACGGAAATGTAAAGCTTTAAAAAAGCTTTAAAGGCTTCATAAAAAACGCAAACATATGGGTGTTGGAGGGTAAAGCCACGTAATCACAAGGAACAGAAACAGAATTCCATACGTTAGCAACTGAAACCTAAATTCGCTGAAAGCTTTTTGCGTTGCTAATGTATGAAATTCTGTTTCTGTTTCTGTTCCCTGTGACAACGCGGCTTAAGAGGGACGCAAGTTGAATATCTAGTTATTCAGTAATTTGTGAACGAAGACTCATGGTTACTGGTTGGTGAGAAGGAATATTTCCTTATGAATTTCGATCTAGAAATAGAGCACGTTTTAAGAAACAAAGGGCAGAATTTCAAATTCGAACGTATATTTTCGAATTTGAAATAACAGCAATCAAAAATTGAAACTGAAACAAAATAGTTTCTACATTTGCATGTTACAAATATGTCAAATCAACACAGAAAAAATTACATGAACAAAACAAATGTCAAATTATGCAGCGTAATTTCAACCCAGGTATATTAGCAAAATTCATGACTAAAGCCGCGTTGTCCTGAAACCTAAATTCGCTGAATGCTTTTTGCGTTGCTAATGTATGAAATTCTGTTCCTGTTTCTGTTCCTTGCGATTACGCGGCTTAACAGCCCGCAGACCGAATGCGGTCGACCCGACACGACTCAACTCAACTCGATCCGCGTTAAGCCGCGTTGTCACAAGGAGCAGAAACAGAATTTCATACATTAGCAACGCAAAAAGCGTTCAGCGAATTTAGTTTTCAGTTGCTAATGTATGAGATTCTGTTCCCGTTCCTGTTTTACGTTGCTTGTGACAACGCGGCTTTAGATCGAAGCTGGCTTGAAGTTCGCTTGAACCATAAATTACAGAATAACTAGATATTCAAATTGCACCCCTATTGCCCTCCAACACCCATTAGTTTAGAATTTTGTTAGTTTAATTATTATTAGAATTTTAATTAGTTTATCCTTACCTAACCCAAAATTTATTTCTCAAAATAAAACTGAGGTTGAACGGTGGCCACCACACTGGCGCTTCCCCTCACCTTAGTAATTCTGACACATCAGGTTAGGATAAACCAAATGAAAACAGGCACTAACGCGATCAGTTGATGTAAAAAGCTAAAACGGATATGCATGAAATTTATGAATTGACGACATTTGTAAACAAATGTCAGAGTATGGGCAAATTTATCAATTTCAGCTTGTGGGCAAAGCTTTTACAAGGTCGAAGGAAAATATTTAGTAATTCAGTAATTTATGCTTGAGCTCTGCATATAAACGAACTTGAAGCACTAAAAAACAAAAATTGTACCAGAAATGGGTTACTTTTTTAACATACCCAAAAAATTGCACCTAATAGTGGGAACAATACATGCAAGAAGTGAAATTTAAGTAACGGTAAATAGACCCATTATTAGAAATATTTTCTTTTGCTTGACAAAACCGCTGGCCACGGGAACACGAAAAGGCGAATTTTCTAAATCCTCGAACTGCAAGTTGCAAAAGTTGTGTAAAAATGCAGGACGCAATGGAAATGTCGCTGGGTAAACATAGAAAACACAATGTTTTGCCTTAAAATCAAAATAAATCAATTTGGCTTTTTTGTCTAGACGACTACATAAACAGTTTTCAGCAGCCGGCGGCTGATCCAAAGCTAAACGATTCTCAAAAAACGGAAGAGTCCAAGTTCAAGGAGGGTCGACGTCAACAAGACGACAACGAAGACGAAGACGAACTCATCCTGAGTTGTGAAGACGGCAACGGTGCTGACTTCTTGCAGTTTGAGGAACAAAATGACGACCTAGCGATGGTCAGAGAAGACCCCAACGATTTGCGAAACAAAATTGTCGGCAGATTCCCCAATTTCAATTCGCAACAATGGCGCCTGATGCAACCCAACGTTATGCAATCGCGTCCGGCTGGAATGCCACCGCTAGTACCTGCGGGTTTGCCACCAACTACTTTAAGTGGGAACAGAGGCAAATGGCGGAACTATAATCGGAACTATCGCAACTGGAATAACAACAGGAACAATAACAACAACAATAACAACAACAATTATCAAAATAATCAAAATCGAATTCAGCGGTTTAACAACAACACCCGGTCGAACTTGAATAGGTATGCAGTACTTGGGTTGGTCTAGAGAAAAGCTTCCAAGAATCTTAATTGATTTCAGGAAAAATATTCAGATCGTGCTGCAGCAGCTCAAGGAACGTAATCCAATGGTTCTTTACTCTTCAGTCAACGCTTCTGACTTAACAATCGAAGCCACGACTGAGCGAAAGCAGCCTGTTGGAGTTCCGCGCCTGACTATGCCAACGGTGCTGAAACCAAACTTGTCGCAAGTGGTCACGGAGACGGAGCCGAGTGTTTCGTCGAAAGGCTCCGAGGCCATCAAGAGTCTGCTGGGAATCAGCGACGCAGCGCTGAGAAACGACATGATGCCAGCACTGGCCGGTAAACTTCTTGACTTCTTAAACGGAGTTAATCCTACGGTACACAAACCAATTTACGACATGAAGATCCAGAAAGAGATCCACGAAATTCAGGTAAGAAAAATACATCGTTTTTCCTTAATAGACGGCGCCCAGACTATCGAATTTATCTATAGAAAAAGCCCCTTCTTTACAAGTGCCCGGGAGGTGAAGTGGTCAGCTCGGATGGGGTCGGGATCGCTAACTGCCGAATACAGCCTAAGTCGTCGGGTATATCACTAAACAATAGATTTGCTTAACCGAATGCGGAGGCAAAGGTTTAAAGCGCTAAAATGAATTTCTTTTATTTTTGTTTTTCCTCCTATTTTTAGGTTTTGACTTTTCAAATTTCAAATATTCATAATTTAAGGGATGTATCCACAAATACTTAACAAAGAACATTACACTAAAAGAAATAATTGTCGATGTTTTATTTTATGTTCTTAGTAACATTTGGATGCTTCTCTAGGTTTTAGAAGCCTGGTGGTAAACATCAGGGTCTATCGACCCCGATATTTAGAAAACAAGAACCTAGAGAAAAAAAATGTTTTTTTTTAAACTTTCCGCTTAGGGTTGAAGTAATTTAGCTTGAAGTTAGCCTGCGTGTATAGCCCCATATCTATTTTAATTTACCATCTAATAATATAATCTCGAAAAGCGGATGTGTTCTAGACTTGAGTCAAGATTTTGCCGCTCCAGCAAACTAGACGGGATTGAACGCTATTTCAAAAAATTCTTATACATAACGCCACTCATGTAAAGTGTTTTGTGTTTTGGGCTTGTAACAGAGCTTTACCACAGAAATTGTCGTGGATGTTTGTTGGGTATTTTCCTTCTTTATGTTTTTTGTTTCTTTAATTAATTTAGATTTTTTTTAAACCCAGGAATGATCAAATTTGTCAGGGATGTCTATTATAAGAGTAGAACATTTCTTATATTTAATTTAGTCAAAGATGAATTTTGGATAAAGAATAAATCGGTCGCCGATTGCTTAATTGGTTAAAGTGAAGCCCCGGTAGGTGTAGTTTGTAGGATCGTGGCCTGCTGGTGAACCAAATACGTTTTTTTCTTTCGACATTTCGTCCGCTAGTACAAATTTCAACTCCACTCTGGATTATAATTAAATTAATTAAATTAAAACATGTTTGCAAAAAAAAAATGGTGCTGAACCCACGGCCTTCGGATTTTCAGTCCTAGGTGCTACGATCTACTCAAAAATCTCACTTCCTTATCGAAAGCTTAAAAGCCTACTCGTTCTCTCTTTATAATTATTGCACAAAATCCAACAACGTTGTAAGCCCAAAATGTTTCACGGCTATGGGAGATTGAGATGGAGGCTATGGCCAAGATCTTTTAACCGCTTTTCAAGCCCTGAAATTAATATTACCATCAATCGTTACCACTGTCAAACTCTCCACGTATGACAGATCTGTCACAATTAATGTGATCTCTTTTGGAATTTTACATTTATTATTTTGATTTAAGATTACGAATTGACATTATCACTCTCTTTTGAAAGCCACAATTACAACAAAAGGCTGTTCGTGTGAAATTAATCTTATGGTTGCGCATCTTTCTTGTTAAGAATTGATCTAAAATTTATCTTTTATATTTAATTAAACATACAAAGTCAAAAAAGATCAAATCTTTTGAAGAAAAGAGTAAATATTTTCTTCCATGAAAAACGCTTTAAGTTTTTCTGATTTTTAGTATTGCTCCATAAATACTGGCGAGAAACTTGTAATTAAATAGCTGACCCGACAGACGTTGTCCTGTCTAAGCTTTGAATATTAAATTCGCACTGGAATATATAGGGTGATTTTTTAGCTGGTTTGGTTTTGGCAACACTGGTTTTGACAGCTGACGTGTGTTTAGTACCTTGTGTCACTGTCAAACAGCTTCAGTTTGGTTTGCAATTTAACCATGGATCGTCTTACAAATGAACAACGCTTGCAAATTATTGAATTTTACTATCAAAATTCGTGCTCGGTTCGAAATGTTCATCGCGCGCTGCTTCCATTTTATGGTCGGCGAGTTTGGTGAACAGTTAATTTCACGTTTCGGGCCGGTCAATTGGCCGCCTAGATCGTGCGATTTGACACCATTAGATTATTTTTTGTGGGGGTACGTCAAGGCTAATGTCTATAGGGACAAGCCCGCTTCGATTGACGCACTGGAAGCCAACATCCATGCATTCATTCGTGAGACACCGGCCGATATGTGTGAAAGAGTATGCCAAAATTGGACTCAGCGGATGGGCTACCTGAGACGCAGCCGCGGTCAACATTTGCATGAAATTATCTTTAAACATTAAATTGCAAGGTTCAAACTATCGATTCAAATAAATATTTCATTAATTTTTTCGAATTTTTTGTGTTTGTTTTTTTAAAAAAAGTTCTCAACCTCATACTAAGACTCGAGCGAGTATGCAAGATACTCGAGGGAGTATGAATGATTTTGCATTAAACCTATCTGAAACAAGTTTTGCCTAAGACCATCTTTAACAGATACCCGCAAGGGCAGCTGCCACTTAAACTGATTTCACTCCTCTAAAGACTGGGAGTCCAGAAAGCCGTTGGACGTCTATTAAAATTGGCGAACCGTGTTGGGCTTTCACATAAATCACTTAATCAAGTTATGTCACAGTGTCCTGGGCATACTGACATCGAGGAGTTAGTACAGCAATCGAAATCGTAATTTCACCAAAGTCCGATGCTCTCTCTTGGCTCAATAAAACTTCTTTACTCCTTTTTAGCCCGCTTAAAATTGTTCCAATTGTTCAAGGCCATCTGGCAACTTTTTATCATTTTTACATTCTGAAATAATCGGCCATCTGGCAACTTTTTATGAATTTTACATTCTGAAATAATAGAGGTGTGAAACTCTTAAGTTTTGTGAAACGCTAAGTTCGTTATATACAAAGCATTCAACTCCGTCTACACTCTTAGGGGGCGTTTTTAGGAAAGAAAAAGTTTTTTTTTTAATTAATTGGAATCATTTTCTCATGATTTTAAGCCCACGCTGACGTTTTGCCAATATAAATTATTGACATATAATATAGGAATTCAGGCTAAAAATCTTTTACATTTGGTGTTACAGGGTAAATAGGGTCGAGTAGTAAGTAGTTCGTTACAGAGGAACTCTTGCACTCGTTTTTTTTCCTGTTTGACCTAAGACGCTTCAAAATTCAAGTTTTAAACATAAAATGTTTACAATTCAACTGCATTCGTAATGGTCCGCTTGTGGGCTTCGGCAATTGGATTTTAGAATGCACTGGTAGGCTAGTCTGTCTTGAATGAATATTACTGTGTTTTTGTTCAATTTAATACTTTCTTAACATATTTTATTATTCGACTGTTTCGGCTTTCATTTCGGATAATATATTATAAAGACTCTGTGGTTTGAAAATGTGCCGCCTATTTACTTTATACGTAATTGCTAATCATATTGGACTCCTAATGGTAGATCACAACCCTTGAACCCCGAACGAATTTCTGAAACCTTTTATCTAAGACCCCATTAAATCTTCGTCCACATTGTATGTTAGACTCGAGATGTTGAAGGTCCTGTACAAAGTCTCCTTTATCTTTATGAGGCGGAATAGGACTAAACTTACTATACTATCCCGTTTTGCTAGGAACTCAGCTCGACCCTTAACTTACTGTTTGTGGGGATTTGCCACAATGATATCTTTTGCTTTTTTTCCATTTCTGGCAAAAAACTAATTTTTTAAATTTTGTTTATTAAAACTAACTATCAAGTGCAGCAGCATTATTAACTAATATTGCGACTCTTCTGTTATTAGTTACAATTTTGTGCACTTGTCGCCGGTGGTGGTTCAACAAGCGTGATGTTACGAAACGTGTCGCACATATCTCACACTTATAAGGCGTTTCACGTGTATGCACAAGGCGCACATGAATATCTTTGGTTGTGCTACGAGAGAAGGTACTATCACAATAGTCGCACTTAACCTCGTTCTCACTGGGATCCAGGTGTCTTGCCAAGTGTCGCTTCAGGTCACCCTTGTGACGGTAATTTTTTGCGCAAATATCACACTTGAAAGGACTTTCGTCCGAATGTAGCCGTCTATGGTATCGTAAAGCACTGGTTGTTCTAAACCGAAATCCACACATTTCGCATTCGAAAGGCCTTTCCTGAGAGTGTGTCTTCAGGTGGACAGTGTGAGATGCTTTGTTCGTGGACACTTTGCCACATAGTTTGCAGGTGAATGTCATTTTATTATTCACCCTCCGAAGAATGGTCTGATCCGATTCCCCGGACTGTGCTTTATGGAGTTCCATGTGATTCGCCAGTAGAATTTGAAAAGGAAATCTGGAAAAAAATTAATCGCGAGTGATGACTTTTGGGTGGGTGTTGGTTTTTTTTTTTGCAAACTCACTGTTTAGCGCACATTATACAAGTATACTTTTTGGGCTGTGCTGTGGGTTTGGAATTGACGATATGGACGCGCATTTTGTGCTCCTTCACAGAGTACGCAAGATATGCCCCACAAATGTCGCATTGTTTAAGTTTTTTGTTTTTAATTTCATCAGTTTGTAAGCATAAATTATTTGAAGTCGTCTTTGAATGATTGCTGCTCAAATGGTGTCTTAGATCGCTTTCACACTTATCGTCATATGTTCCATACAACGATTGATCGTCGTTTTTGGTTTGCTGTCCTGCTGTAGTTTCCCATCCGCAGTCGATATGAATTTCAGGCTCTTCCTTGATTGTTTGTATGATTTGTTGTACAGTGTTCAAGTCATGGTTATCACAGGAGGCTAGTGCAATGGTTTTGATATTCAGCTCTTCTTTCTCGACAAAGCCATCATCGTCTTCAGATTTATTCTTTGAACTTGAGTTTATTTGAAGAAGAGAACATTTACAGTATTCGCACTTTGCTGAATTCAAGTCATTTGCCATCTGTAAGAAGAGAACTGCCTTAGTTGAGTCTCATATTTCCAAAAGTTTTTGTTAACATACGCCACATATGTTGCAGGCTATACACGCCATTTTACAATAGCAAGTCTATCGTCTATTAAAGCACAAAAAGGCTTACAAAAAAAGTATGTTATCTTTTAATTTAAACACATTTATATTTTAAAAATATAAATCATATCAGAGCTTCTCGTAGGAAGGAATAAATAAAATATTTTCAGCTGAAATATGCCAAAATTTGACGGATGTCATCATATGTAGCAGCCTTTGAAAGGTATAAGCGGCCAATGACATTTACAGTGGTGTGCAAAATAACAGGTGTAGTTTTTGGAAAAATGGTTTCACACAAAACAAAAAAACTATGAATTTTATTTTGAAAAGCTCTTTCCGAAATAAAATTTTAGTAGAATACATGTCAGACTTTTAACAATCAGGGGATGGTTACTCAGAAGTCAAGTTGCCGGCAGCATTTGACTCCTTACTAATTATTCACAAACCAGAAATACACCTATTATTTTGCACACCACTGTACATCGTTCAGTTTCTTTGTTATTTGTTGTTCCTCTGGTAAACTCTCAAAGCCGGCACACAATTTTTTTTTAACCCTTTCTAGCTAAGTAATTTCGTCCATACTTGGATAAATTCAGTTTCTTCTCATACTGGACATCAAATCTCTCCTTTTTCTATCATTCTCTCACTATTCAAACAGTCCAACTATTTCTCGCGATCCTTCTACTAGATTTCTAGAGACAGCAGGCAAGGGAAAAATCGATTTGAAGGACTTTCGATTGAGTTGGGAGTCTACGTTAGCGTTCTTTGGAGTTCTACGTTCCAAAAGAGTTCTTGGACCTGGTTCAACCACCTCATTCTTGGCCTACCAGTCTATATTGCAAGTTAAAGCCTTTTCCAAACCAACAAAATCACGTGTAGATCGGTTTGCCACATTTCTCAGGCCTTATAAAGACAACCATCAAAAAAGCTGTGTAGCTTCCAACATCTTCGCGGATACTAAAAACGCCCATAGTTAGAGATAGTAATCTATATTATCTCTTTTTTTTAAGGTTGGCACTAACACCTCGGTTTGCCAAACGTTGATGTTTTTTCTCTATCCTGCGCCACCCTAAGCCATTTTTACTGTTTAACAGCTTCTTCAATTATTGGTAAAGAGTTTCTGAATTTCTGAATCGGCATCTTCTTCTTTTTATGGTCCCTCATCTTTAAGGAGGTTGGACATCATCCTTTCTGTTGTTTGTCTCGATCGTCCGGTTAACAGTTCAATTATTGGCACGTTTGCCTGCCAATAGTTCTTCCGCCCTCAATTCTTCCCTGAAGAATGACCTGTAGAAGTTGTACTTTTCATTTCTTAAGTTGTGCCCAAGATATTGCAGTTTTCACATCTTAGTTGTGTTAAGAAGCTCCCTTTTGGTCCCATCTTTCTCAGCACTTCTGCGTTGGGTACCTTGTCTGTTCACGGTATTTTTGGGATTCTTCTGAAAATCCACATTTCGATAGCTTCTAAATTCTTCTCTGTGGCCTTTCGTAGTGTCCATTTTCTGCTCCGTACAGTGGGTGGACCAGAACGATAGCATTTAAGAATCCGATTTTTCAGGGGTAATTGGATGTCACAACTACTTGCACCTTCTTTGGCTTACTGAAAACTGATCTTACTTTTTCTATTCTACTTTTTTCTGTTGTGTTACTCCGTGTTATAGTTAAATACTATTGAACCCAAACTTTTTTTCGCTCTTTGCCGATTGACTGCTGAGTTGTCGCCTAGAAAAACCTCATTACTCTCCATTACTAACCTCATTACTATCCAAAATCTAACGATTGACAGTTTCTCGTCTCTTGTAATGCCTATTCAAGAGACTTGCGTTTTAAGTATTGCAGTATAACCCGTTAAAAAAGGTGTTTAAATAAAAACAAATAAAATTAAAAATAACATTGTACCGGCATTTTACTAAAAATTTTAGTTCCAAAAAGTATAGTCATCAATATACTTTTTGGGGTTTTGGCTTTGGGGGATATATAAACTTAAAAATAGTTAACATACTACATAGCTACCTTTGGCAGCATATTTTAATGACTTCAGTGAGCTAAAGTTTCCTTTAAAGATTTATTTTGTACACTTGCGTGGTATCAATGGAAACTACATGGCAGTGGCAGTTAATCAAACACAGAGCAGGCGCAACAGTTTGAGGTGTCACAGGCTCAGATTAGCGAAACTATTGCGAAGGATTCTTTATTCATAAAGAAACCATGGCAGTACTTTGCACGCCAGAAACCTCCAAAACATACTATTTTCTAGGAATTGGCAAGTCGGTTGCGAAATCAATGACACTTTGCAGAGTCGTGCAATAACTTACTACTGCTCCCCCCCCCCCCCCCCCCCGCACCTACAGAACGGCCTTGAATTAATTCTTAGTTCTCATGAAAAAAAAATTGAACAATGAAAAATTATCAGCCGACGCCATAACCTTGCAAGAGTTCAATTTGTGCTGCTCTTGAAAGGCAAATAAAAACAATGGAAAACTACGTAGCTCCTATTAACTCTCAGCTGCACCGTCATCGGGTATCAGTTGTCGAACTCTTCTGTTGAAGTTAGTTACGACATTGTGACTTGATCGCAGGTGATTGTTAAGGTGGCGCGATATGGCAAAACTTTCATCACACATCGGACACTGATAAGGAGTCTCGTGCGTATGTACAAGACGCTCGTGATCCATTTTCATTGTGTGCGAGAAAAATTTGCTATTGCAAAAGTCGCAGGTAAAAGGCTTGGCGTTGGACTCGTGTTGCCTTTTCACGTGTCGGTTAAGGTCCCCCTTGTGACGATAACTTTTTGTGCACAGTTCGATTGGACATTTGTAGGGGTGGCCTACAGAATGGAGTCGTTTATGGCTCTTCACTGTGGTTCGTGTTGCGAACTTCATACCACACATTTCACATTCAAATGACCTGTCTCGAGTGTGTGATTTCAGGTGAACGGAGTGAGTCGCTTTATTAGCAGAAATCTTGCCACACAATTTGCAGGTGTAGGTCAGTTGATTGTTAATCCTGTGCACAATTGTTAGCGCCGATTCCTGGTCTTTGTGGACAAGTTTTATGTGGTCGGTTAGTAAACCGTTCAGCGGAAATCTGTAGAAGGACAAACCTTATTAAAACGTTCTTCCTTCATTTGCTCCCTACAGCACTTACCTCTCGTAGCAAATCACACACGTAAATATTTTTGCCGTCTCAATCGTCTGGGTATTGACACTCTGAATATGATCATTGCGCTGAATGTTGTCTTGAACAACCTTTCTGTGTTCTTCTTTATGAATTCCTTGGTTTAGGCTACTAGTAAACGTTTTCTCATATTGGTTGTACTCTAGGAAGCCTTTCAGAACGGTCTCTATGTCATCTCCCTGATTCTCGTCATCATGCAACAAGTTATGATCATTGCCGACTTCTTCTTTGACTTGAGGATCACTTGCCACGCAGTCTATCTGAATTTCAGGCTCACTTTCGATCCGTTGCATTGGTATGATTTCGGGTGTGTCTTCCTTATCATCATGGTTGAAAGCCTCTTCCAATGTGTTGAGAGTGTACACTTTGCCTTTGAGCTCGGCTTGCTCGATAAAACGAAAGTCATCTTCCCACTCATCCATCAGATTTGGGTCTTCGTCCAGAAAAAGGCATTTACAGTGCTCACACTTTGCAGAGTTCAAATTAGCCTCCATCTGGAAAAAAATATCCGAGTTAGGTTGCATTTCTGAGTACGCAATCCTATAACTTACGCCACATGCATTGCAGGAATATGCTGTTGCCATTTTCAGACTTGAATTTAATTCTTCCACGATCACCGATCGATTTGGGATGCATAAATTTTGAAGACCGGTTTAATTTCTTTTTCAATAAAAATAATATACACAAAATTGCGAAAAATATATAGAAAAACAAAGTTTTTCAAAAAGCCTTTAAAAAAATGGAAATGTCAAATCGGCAGCCATTGCAACATTCAGTGGTTTGGCGATAGTTTTAGGTTTGATGGGGTGTATTCAGCGCTTTCGATCGAACATGGCTCCGTTTTACATTCGATCGATTAAAATTTGTATTTTAATACAAGGTTTACCTTATTTAATATAATTTAATTACTAAGCTTATTTAAGGTTCAGAACATTCAGATTATCAGTCCAAGGTGTTCTCAGCTATACCATAGACCAATTTCCGTTTGAGCACAATAATGTGTACTGAATAACTATACTCAACTTGCCCACCAGCACACATTTGCTAACGTTTTTTTGCGATTTGTATATACCGTGCCGGTGAATATGTCTGAAAAAAAAAAACTGAATTGAGAATCACTTTTGTTGACATATATCAAAGTATTAATAAATTCGTGAATTTCAACTTGGGAGGAAAGCCGTTACCACGTCAAAGGTTGAATATCTAATTTTGTATTCAGTGGTTTATGATTTTTAGGAGCTAGTGCATACTAGAGCTGTGTCAATCGTTCATTTTCCCGGATCGAATCGATCCCGGATTCCCGAATCACGATTGACACAGCTCTAATGCAAACAAATATATTCCAATTCCGTTTTCGACTGATTTAAATTGTTTCTAGCTTTGTTTCCAACGATGGCATATAATAAGTGCGTGAATAGGGCAAATGGGATTCAGGAGGAGATTCATTTTAAATGTCAGAGAAATATTTATACGCCTGTACCTGACACTAATGTGTAGTTCAGACAAATTTTCTTAAAATCCACTCTATATCCTGGGATACATACGAATTTCTTCACGAAGAGAATAATTAATAAAAATAATTAATCCCGTTAAAAATCTCTACTTCGCATGACCCTCTCAAATGAAACCGTACGACGAAGCAAATCAAACAGACCCTTTTTTGACAACTGGGTCATCTACTCATTTGTGTTTGGTGTATTGTGTAAAGGGATGCGCAGTTGATGATGATGGGGATGTCGTTGGGCCTGTCAAAAAGTTAAACACTATGAGCTATGAGCATTCCAACAGAATGGTGGATGTTGATTAAGTTGTTCTACTTTTGACTTTGTGGACTAAAATCCCATCAAAATCTTTTACATTTTTTTCTATTTTTGTGTTATTTTCTTCGTAGAATAAAAATATCGGTGGCACGAATTAATTTGGTGCCTCACCCATAAACGTTGAAGCCTAAGGATAGAAAATAATTTGTGTTTTGCTATATTTCCACCGGACACTAATTCGCGATTAAGCGTACATTTTCAAGTCATCTCCCATATAAAACAGTGATTCACGCAGGAAGATCGAAAGCTAACCCTGAAGCTCTACTTCAAGTGTACTAAACGCTAAGTTCGGCCGACAGCTCAAAATCTGTTTTTTTTTTATATGCGGCAAAGATAAAATGTTTTTGCAGTTGTTCATATCAAACCAAAATTATTCCCTAGAAGGGTTAGCCAATAATCTTAAACTCGTGTGGGATTCTCTGTGGATAATAGGGATATACATAATGTAGTGTACCTGCAACAGCATTAGCAGAACGAGCTTGCCAATCTTTAAATCCGATTTATATTACATGTACTTACAGCTGACTGCGAAAAAATAAATAAAACTACAATTAATTAATTCAATCTGCTACGTTAAGTGCAAACGTTTTAAGTTTACAATTCCAAGTTTTACAATTTGTTCCTTAGCTTATGTTCAATTTTAAGTGGAGACAATGTAAAACTTTTACATTGTCTCCACCGGTCATGAAACCGGGGCTATCGGGTGACAATTAAAGAGAAATGTGGGGTGCCGTGGCGTAGTGGTTAGTGGGTGTGCTTACTACGCCGGAGGCCTAGGCTCGAATCCTACCATGTTACCTGAAAAAATGACTTCTTATTTTTCACGGTCCCTAGATCCGCAAGGGTCCAAAAAACCTCTGAGAGTATCATTTGTTTTGAAAAACTTATCAAAGTGCCGTTCGGATTCGACGAAAAAATGTAGGTCCCTTTGCATGTGAAGAAATTAACACACACAGCATACATTGTTGAGAAGTTGGCCTTTGTTCACCTCGAGCTGTTGCGCCACTCTATATATTTCTTATAATTAATAATAAATACTGAAGTGTCCACTGGACAGAGAATAATTTGACCCTTTTGCTGTCGTTTAGGCTCTCAAATCAGAGGGACGATAACATTTCACATGAGTGAGAAAACGATTCCATTGTAATCCCAATAGAAAAAGCTTTTGTACAGATCTGTCATAAGTGGACAGTTTCTTTTTTCAAGTCCCAAACTGATATAGAGCTGTGCGAAGAGGGTTAAAAGTGGCATAGAAGAGGTTTGTGAAAAAGATGAACGAGATTTATTTTTAATTACTTTCGGAGACAAATTAAATTTGTAAGGTTAATCTCACGATTTGTTTAAGATTTTTGCTCAAGCAAGTGCTATTTGTTTAATTTTTTTCAACGTGTGATGACTAAGTTAGTAGTTAACAATTTCCGTTTTGGCGGTTTTGCATGTCTTCACATATTCCTTTATTTTCCTTTTACATCTGTTTTGATAAAAAATTCAATTTTGAATGGGTTTCTTGACTCTTCACCTGAACGTTTGAACTCTTTTTGTTTTGTTTTTGTTTTCTTGCCAGACCAAAATTTGCTGTCAAAACCATGTGCGCAGTTTGACGTCGCAAATTGTTGATTTCACTTGTTTAGTCAAAACATTCGTGCATTTTAGTTAAATTTAGTCCAATTTAGTTGTAAAAATGTCCAAAAAGGATAATAATCCATTTACTGTTCTTGGGTTAAAACCCTGGGTGTCAAAGCAACTACTCAAACTAGGTAAGAAAATTAAGAAATGTATAATGAATCGCCAAGTAACCTGTAGTGTGTAGGACTCAAAACTGCAACTCCTATCCAACAAAGCTGTATTCCACAAATCCTGGCCGGCAAGGATTGTATTGGTGCTGCGAAGACAGGATCCGGGAAGACATTCGCTTTTGCATTGCCGATCTTGCAAAAACTAAGTGAAGAACCTGTTAATCATTTTGCACTTGTTCTGACACCCACTCATGAGCTCGCATATCAGGTAAGTTTCTAAATGTGTCAGTAAAGGTACCGGTTAAGTTTGAATTTATTCCAGATATCTGAGCAGTTCCAAGTGGCCGGTCAACCACTGGGCGTGAGGGTTTGTGTTGTCGCCGGCGGAACTGATCAAATGATTGAAAGCCAAAAGCTAATGGCACGTCCCCATATAGTTGTCGCAATGCCAGGAAGACTAGCGGACCATTTAACTGGCTGTGACACATTTTCATTTGATTCGTTAAAGTTCCTCGTTGTCGATGAGGCAGACCGGATGTTGAACGGGGACTTTGACGAAAGTCTCGGTGTCATTGAGAAGTGTTTGCCGAAGGAGCGTCAGAACTTGTTTTTCTCTGCTACAATGAAAGATTTCATCAAGGAATCCAGCATATTTCCCATTTCAGATGAAGTTTGTTTTTAGTATTAAAACTGAGACATCTGCTTAATTTGCCCCTTTTTTAGGCCTTTGAATGGTCAGAAGAATCGGATATTGCAACAGTGGACACCCTGGATCAAAGATATATTCTCTGCGCAGATTACGATCGTGACATGGTACTGATTGAAGCACTTCGAAAGTACAAAGAAGAGAATGAAAACTCAAACGTTATGATCTTCACGAACACTAAAAAGTAAGATTAACGATTGGTGGTTGGATAAAAACTCTAGCTTTATACCTCTACCTCATAGGTACTGTCAGCTGCTTTCGATGACTCTGAACAACATGGGAATTGAAAATGTTTGCCTGCATGGCTTTATGCGACAAAAGGAGCGTGTTGGCGCCCTAAATAGATTTAAATCTAATCATGTTCGAACACTTATCGCCACTGATGTCGCAGCTAGAGGACTCGATATCCCAAGTGTTCAGCTGGTAATTAACCACCGTTTACCGAGAACACCAAAGGAGTATATTCACAGGTTTGTAGGGATCCTTTTGAACTTGGCTTGATTTAAACTTTAACATTTTTTTTCTAGAGTTGGGCGCACAGCACGTGCTGGACGTAAAGGTTTAGCAATATCGATATTTCGGTTTCCTCGTGACTTGGAACTGTTGGCTGAAATTGAAGCCGCCATTAATACCAAGTTAACAGAGCACCCTATTGACCGTAAGACAGGCTCATTGTTTTTCTTAAAAATTGTTGTTAATGAGTTTTGCCTTTGCAGAAAGAATGGTGGAGAGAATATTCATGCAAGTCAATGTTACCCGACGAGAGCAAGAAATCACTTTGGACAACAACGATTTCGATGAAAGGGCGCAAAATTATCGCAGAAAGAAGTGGATAATGGAAGGACTTGACCCCGACGAAATGGAAGAAAGGTATGCACTCATACGGTTAGCAATTAAAAAAAAATTAACTGTTCTTCAGGTAACTCTCTTTTATGTTTTGTTCAAGTTCATTATATTGTGTAAAGCGATTATTTTAATTTGGTATTCTCCTTGTGTTCGTCATGTGCAATTGATAAACTCACCACATTTAACTATTTTTCATTTCATTTCATTTCGGTTTTAATAAAAAATAGGCAGAATATTCGCGGTCACCCGCTGCTGAATGAATTTTGGTATTCTTCCCATGTTATTGTTTAACTCCCGATGCAGTAGTTGTTGAGATACGTCGATAGTATTTTAAATTAGGGGTCTCGCCAAATAATTCCGTTGCCTTAAAAATGAACGCCTGAACAGAACGTGTTTCTACAATAAACAGTGAAATATGTTAAAACTCTTCTTTAACACTTTATTTAAGTTATCTTGTACATTGTTTTAACAGTAAAACGTTGCAATTTGCGTGTAAAACTCAAACTCTTTAAAGAAACGCGTCCAATAAAACGTCAAAGGAATAGCTTCCATTTATTTCCTTTCGCACAGACGAAAATTTCTTTCGTTTTTTGAGTTATGTGAATCAAACTTTTCGTCTGAAAACGAATCAAGCGAAAACGTTGTTTCGTTTTCGCCTTACAGAGTCTGCCCCCCCCCCCCCCCCCCCCCCCCCCCCTTGGTTCGGTAATACCTAACAAATTGTCCCTTGTGCTTATAGTGTATTACTACAGCTGTCATGATTCTTACCCAAGAAAGTTTTATAAAGAAACGTAGTGGCATTTCTTCTCATTTACATCTGACAATATGTGCTTCGTGAGTTAATATACAATCCCTCCAGTTTTTCCTTCTTTGTTAGGTGGCTTTCAGCATTTCGAAATTATTTTATCTGAAAGACAGTGCGGTTTCCAGAAGATAATAAAGCCGACCTAGGCAGAAGACAATAGAGTCATAATAATACAACATCTGCGATCGCTAAATCCATTTTTTTTTTGCGAGTTATGAGAAGCAGGCATTTTTGAGAAGTAAAATCGACATCTCTCCCGTTACATGATGAATTAGAAAAAAGCGACTAGGTAAATAAGAGACTAATTTGTTAACCAATAAAATATAGAATTAGTGTATGCATAAGGGAGATTAAGCTACCGGAACTTTGATGACAAATTGTAAATTGGGTTAAGAAAAATGCGGAGGTAAATCGGTTCATTCGTTTAGAAGCAGTGAACTAATCAACCATTTTTGTGTAGTGAACACATTTTTATATTGCACTATCAGATCTGTAATGTCTGTCAATGTCTGTCAACACATCTGTAATGTGTGTCAATGTGACCTAACAATAGTTGCTGGTTAAAAACGAGATCGGTGTTAATACGTCTTTGAGACAGCCTCTGCAGATTAAGATTGATTTTAGCCGCTGGGAATAAGTTGGAAGGTGAAATGGATCTTCCCAAGGAAGGCCTCTTAGAGCAAAGCGGATAAATCTCCTCTGAAAAGCCTCAATCCTGTTAGCATAACAAATTTGGGATGGTGTCCAAACCTGTGAAGCATGTTCGAGGTGTGCCCTAACGAAACTATTGTGCAGCGAAAGAGTTGCATAAGAATTATTAAATTCCTTAGCCCATCTTTTAATAAACGACATAATTAATGTGTTCGGAAAAAGTAAGATCGGAGCTAAAGAAAACACCCAGATCACTAAATCGAAAGACACGACCAAGGATGTGGTTGTTTACTGTAAATGAGAACTCCGTCGAACACTTATTTGGGTTAAGTGTGAGTCCGTTTTTATCACACCAGATGGTGAAACTTTCGATGTTTGACTGCAAAAAACTATGGTCCGACAATGACTTTATTGTTTTTGATATTTTCATATCATCGGCATATGCAAGAATATTCGGCTCAAATGGTAAAGTAAGATAAATCTTGACTAATAAGAATGGTACAGTGTTATTAGTCAAGATTTAGTGTTAATAAAATTGGGCTAGAAAAAATCTCTAACAGTGGGGGAAACGGCAAGAACAGATGTCTTTCATGCCGTTCCCGTGCTTAGCACAGAATAAAAGAAAGTGAAGTGAACAATGTGTCAGCAATCTCACGCAAAATATTAACGAAGCGCTTCTTCTGCCTCAACAACTCAGGAGACACGAATTATCGTTGGAATGTTGTAACATTCAGCTTTATCGGCAGCTAAAATCAGGGAAAAGACTAATGTTAGGCCAACTTATACACGTTTATGCACATATTTCACCGTGCTTAATACTAGAAACTAAAGAAAAAAACACCATATAATGACACAAGGAAAAATAAAAGCTTGTGTTTCGCGATAGATCACATGCAATTTGCACAAATGATGACAGGTATGAGCTTCTCCATTACAGTGGATCTAGAGCAGAGTCTGAAAAACTTTTTAAAGTGTTGTTGGTATTCGGTAAAAAAAAATTCTGTAGGTCTTAAAGCTGCTGATGAGGCGCAAAACGCCTTCCTTTGATCTTTGATTTATTATGACATTTTACTCTCAATCTTTATAAGAATATCATGCGCAGCTTCAACTTTGTCCCATGCGAAATGTCAAATGATAATAAGAGGGTCCATGGCTCGAGTTAGCCTTTTGTTTATCCTTCCAAACACTTCGAGATTTGTTTTAAATCTTCTTTCACCAGTTTTCATTTTATGGTTGATGGAAACATAGCACAAAGTTCTTAGCTAACAATTTTAGAAGTTGCCCTAATAGTACGGTGGGTAGCGTTGCATTTTGGCGAGTGATTTTAAGTTTTAATGGGAGATGAGATAAAATGGGCGTCAGTCGCCGCACCTCCAGTGCGGTTAGGGGTGCGACCAGGTTAAGGTTCATACAAAAATTTTAAAATTTTACTCAGTTCATGCCGTTCCAAAATTTTTGGGCTGAAAAATTTAGTTCAAACTGAGTCAAAAAATAATGATCAGCTGGTGTAAAAGAGGTGGAGCTGGTGTGTCAGTGGTGCGTAAAATTCTGTTTAAAAATTTTAAAATTTGTTAATTTATAACGCTTTTCTGGCAGCAGAACTTCCATGCTTTTATTCGTAAAATATAAATAGATATCTGCGCGGTTAACGGGCCATAATCCGTTAGTCGACGTAAAAATAAGCCTTATGCGAGCGTCCAAAAGCCGATTCCATAAACTTTGGAACGGTATGAAATGACTTAAATTTTTATTTTATTGTTCAACATCAATCTGTCTTAACCACCTTCTCCGAATCATTTTCATGGCGGGTCGGCCAGACTTCGAACATGTATGGGGAAAAAAAACTACCAATGCTGTTTTTTTTCAGGTTTTAAAAATGAGTTCATCAAATTAAGGCAACGCTACCTCCCGTAATGTAAGGTCTAAAGTATTTTGGACATTAACTTATAAATGTCCTTAGTTTTCATATTGTCCTTAGTTTTCGTTATTGTTGCGAGTAGGTTTGGGACCTTGGGCCAACTTGGCAGCAGCATGAAGAACGGCGGCACGTTTCAAAAAAATCGGCTAAACTGTTCGGCGGAAATTGTTCTGCCCACCCACGAACAAAAAGTTCGTGTCTTACTTAGCCTAACAGAAAAGAGAGAAGTTAAACCCTAATCAGGCACTGAAAGAAGGTTAGAAAGTATGAGAAGAAAGAGTAGACAAAGACTTTCCAATCCCTTAAACTTCGCCATTGAGGAAGGACGGAAACGGGGACACGCGAATGTATTCTAACTAGTCCAAACCAAGCCTTAACTAACCTAAACTCCGTATCTAACCTAACCTAATCCTTAAGTTAGCTTAACCTTTAACCTACATTAAACTTACCGAAAGCTGCCCCTGTTTTCATGGTTTCTCCAGGGTGATGGCTTCCGCTAGTATACAAGGCTGTCTGGCGTTGTTGGCTAAGTCTGGCTTTACTTACTCAATTTCAGACTACATAGATTTACCTTCGATCAGCAGTTTTGGACATCGTTAACCTTTGCTTAGAATAGAAAATTCCTTGGGTACCTTTCCTTCCTAGGGCCATTAAAAAATGCTATAAGCCATTCTTTTTCGGTGATTTTTTTTATTTTTATATTCTCAAACGTTTTGCTGACTTACATGGCCGTATATCATGTTATAAATTGTTATGTTTTTTTGCCTGGGGTTCGTCGAATAAAACTCAATTTCACTTTTATAACTTCAAAATATAACTTCATTTATCAAAAAAAACTTATTTAAATTCAAATCGCACTGTTATTCAACTTTAGTACTTAGAATTCAACACTTTATTTCAATTCAATCACTTTTTACTTTATTACCGATTTTTACAAGTCAACGTTTAAAATATAACTGTCCCCTACGAGCCTGTCACCCGTGTATTTATACAAAATTGAGCACCTTCTAGTACGTTCCATACTTCAACTTTGGTAATATTCCATTGGCACTCTTCCGCTGAATCCCAAAGAGGGGAAATCGGAATTCGAACTTGGAATATGCCAGCTGACTGAAATGACAGTTGGGTTTGTTCGTTTAGTGAATCGAGCGGGTGTGTTCGTAAAGTGAATCGATGGGTGTATTCAGTGATTCCTGCATGTCATATATTTCTTGTCGCCACATACAATGTGTACAACATAAATTTAATTCCTTAAAACTGGATTAACTCCCTCCATACCGTCATATTATGCAACCGATGTTTTATTGTTAAATGCTTTTAGGTATCGTAAAGGCCAAAAGGACAAATTGCGAGAAATCCGCAAGAAACGAAAGGAAGCTCAAAAAGAAATGGCTGAAAAGCAGCCCGCTTTAATTCAAGATGACCGTTTTAAATCCATCGACTCAGAACGCTTCGAAAAGATCAAAAGAAAACCTAAAAACGAAGTCGGCAAAGATAAGCTGAAAACTCTAGCCTCTGGTTCTAAAAATATAAAGAAACATAAAAAGGCAGACAAAACAGTGTTGAAAAAAAATAATAAGGGAATAAAATGAATAAGTTATGTTTAAAAAGTTTAATTTAATAAAAAAAAATATATATTTACACATTCAATCATTCTTAAATAAATTAAGACACGCATCACTTTTTTTATGCTAAATCTATAACGCCACACTTCGTCAACCACTCCTGAGGGAATAGCATTTGCAGTCCAGTTTTGCTCAGATCAATCCAGTGCTATGGTCAGCAAGGCGTCTTCAGGGTGAACTTCTAGCAATGCCTTCGCACCATCGTTAAATGGATATGAAATGCTTCCGTCAATTACGAGACCTACGAACGAAAAATTTAAACACTGTAGTCTGAATTGTTTGTCAAACGATTTAATTAAATATGTAGGTGTCACCTAAGAAGTGATTGAAAAAATCAATGTAAGGAAATCAGGAAAATTCCTGAAATGAATAAACTTGGTTCTGGCCTTTCTTTCTCCAACCTTCATAGGGTAAGTAACGAAAAACCAAAATAAACATGCACATATTACAGCGAGTTACCTTTTTAGAATTGTGACCAGTATCGTATTGACACAGCCGCACTTATAATTTACAACTACTTTTTGATGTTCTTAGTCGCTCGAGCTGACATGGACTGGCCTTTTTATCCATTCAAAAGTAATGTTGCAACAGAATGCGTCAATTGGTATGTTTTAATTTTTCTTTTCTTTTTATTTTCTTAGATGATTTCATTGCGGATAGAATCGGACTACAATTCTTGAAGCCAGAAATTTCATCTAAATTTGGACCAGCTTATCGATCTCTGACTATACTGTTCAATTCTTGTGGGCTTTTGCCACTTTTTGCAAGGGTAAGTTATTCAAGTTGTTTTCTTGTTACTTTGACTTTTTAGGAAAAAAATAGTTCACAAAGGGAAGAAACACTCATACGCCTTTTGTACTTGCAGAAAAGAAAATATCGAAATTGGCTTATTCCCGTTCTGATATGGGATGTGTATACGGTTACTGCGCTAGCCGAAAACTTCCTCGAGACTGTGATTTCAATAATATCGCTAGAGGTTAGTTTAAAAGCTATCTTAAGCGTAAGCTTGTGTGCAACGTTCGTGATACTTTTGTATTTAAAATTACTTTTACAAGTTTTTAACTTCTATGAACACCAAGAATTGGTTAACTAGTTATATTTTATACGTACTTGCATCGATGCATCTTGATCGGACAAATAAATTTTTAACGAAATTTCGAGATGGGAAATTCTTTGGTATCGGCCAGACTCCTACGCAGATTTGTTCGCGAATGGAGTAGCATAGGCGCGGATCATCTGGAAGGAAACAAAAGTGAATGTTAATAATATGTTTTTATTTTTTAGTTGTAAAAGGGGTTTTTATTTTTGTTATGTTGCATGGTTAATTTGTTTAAATGTTTCCTATTTTGGGTTTAGATGGATAACAGACGCCGACCAAGAAGCCGCTTACTTTGAAACAATCCTGGATTTTTTTTGCTGATTTTTCTTTTGATTTTAGTCTGTTGCTTATATTTTCCATGTCGGTACTCACCACATCTGAGGCAAAGATCCCGATTTCTCACTTGGGGAAGGAAAGTAAATCACTCATTTAATTTGTAATTGGCTTACAATATTTGTATTTTGCACACTAAAACATTCTTTACAAATCTTACACAGTGGGTAGGGGACACGAGGTCGAATCCACTTTCCTATCTCCACAGGTAACACCAAGCGAACGAGCAATGGGGCCATTCAGTGTGCTTATTCTAGCACAAGCATTTTTACAGCAATTGTGATTTTAAGGATGAGATGGCGAGTCAATGGGTTTAAACGTACCTCGGTTAACAATGATGCGACGCTCTGTCAATGAATTTTATTTTGACGGCTATTTTCCAAACAACGAAATACACAAGAATTTCCTATCGAACTTGACATCGTAATAGATACATAATCAGTTTCCCTGTTGAGCAATTATCTCTAGCTACTGTCTAATTCAGAGTTCAAATATCTTTATCATTCGCTTGCTTCCATTGACTATTCCTACCGCTTCGGCGGCTACGTTTGCTGAATTCTGAAGCATGTTTTGTTAAGTTGTTGAAAGCGTCTATCCTCGTTGCAACGCGACAAAAACCGCAGGGAAGCATAATTTAGTCGGAGAATGTCTCACCCCCTGCTTTTGTGCTATTTTTTTTTTTTAATTTAAAGGCAAAATGTACTGATTTTTTTTTCATCGGGTTTGGCACAAACAAATCAATTTATTGTTGTTTGATGCGGCTAAATTGAACGTTTTGACCGAACTGGTGTGGATTCTACCTCAGATTAAAAACAATGTGTGAAGTCGCTTTACTTCAATACATTGTTATATAGAATCGCCTCTTTGTTACATTTTTAGGTAAAAATATTGGCTTGAGATGCGGTTGGGCCAGAATATCCTTAAGATGACTCAATTTAAAATTAATCATTGCGCTAGACAGTAAACACGCATGGACAAACATGGACATCGATGTCCACGTAGCTCCGATTCTTAAAGAGTTGCTAGTGTCCAACGGTCGAGTTCGACAAGCTACTGTTCGATCACTGGATCATAATAAATCATAAAAAATAAATACAGGAAAACAAAAACATAAAATGAACAAATAGAGTGGCGCAACAGCTCGATGTGAACCAGAGTCAACTTCTCAACAATGTATGCTGTGTGTTGGTTTATTCACATACAAAGGGGCCTACAATTTTTTGCCAAATCCTAGCGGCTCTTTGAGTAGTTTTTCAAGGACAATGTTACTCTTGGAGGGTTTGTCAGACCCTTGCGGAGGTGGGGACCGTAAAAATTAACGAGTCTGCTTACTTGTACCCAGATCTCCGGCATATTAGCACACACACTTATAGCTGGGACAGAATGAGTATCTGTGTCTGTGTCTTTGTCTTTGTCTCGCAGTTCAGCTTACGGGAACACGTATATAGCGACACAATGGGTATTTCGCTGTGTCTCTGATTTTAGGTGAAAAATGTGGCAAGACACAGCGACAGACACAGACACACATTGTGCCCGGCTTGTAACACTACGGCACGGCACCCCACAAAACAAAAACATAAATTTTTTAAATTTTATTTGGGATTAAATAATATTTATTTTAAACTAGCAAAGACCTTACGCTCGGTACGCATTTTGTCCAATTCAAAACTTATTTCTCAAATGAAACAGGTTGAACGGTGGCGATTACACTGCCGATTCCCCACCCCAAGGAATTCTGACACATCAGGTCAGAATTGATCAAATCAAAAGAGGCACTTAAGAAGCTATTCACGCACTTAACTCGAGTTTCCATATCGATTGCGATTTGCGTAGCGTATCGCACCTAATCCGTCTTATCATGTGCGATCCGCTTCGAATTGGGCTACATATTATGCATTACGATGAGAATCGCATCTCGTTGCCTTCCAGTTTCCAGTTGTCAAAGCGACTTGGCCTTCCAAGTAAAAACTAAAATCAGACAAATCATTCGAATTTCGATTTGTTGAGCTATTTGCGAACGTTTATTTTGACATTCCAGTGAACATGCAGCGAGTCACTATGAAACATTGAAAGATGTTGAGAGTTGGCAAATTTTTTTTTAAACGTCTTAATTTATAGCCATTTATGTCTTTCTTAAGTAAGTGCAATTTTTTTCTTGTATCAGCAGTATTTTCTGAACCTATTTCGGACAAAGAAGCAAAAAAAAAAAAAAATAAGTGGAATTTAGTTATTCCTTCAATATATATTTCTGAAATTTTTAAAGACGTCAAGTTAAATAAAATTGCAGCTTGTAGGTCTTGCGGCCTTTTCGGTTAGCGATCCCGGATCCAGGCGTTCTTTGCCGGATTGGGGCTGTACATCTAAACAGCCAAACACGTTTTCCTTGATTTTGAAGTTTACCTGACGTTGTATTTGTGAAGCACATGTTATTCTACAGGGGACAAATGACATTTATCCAACTTGACATATGCGGGGTTTTATGATTGTGTTAGTGTGTCTGGTGTTGATTCTGGATTCTTCTGGCAACCAGAAGAAAATTTCTCTTCTGTCCAGAAGAGGAACTGTCAAACGATTCGAAGAAAACAGTTCCAGGAGAGTCCAGAATGCTCCCGTACGACCAACCGAAAAGGCCATTAATATCCCTCATAAATGTGTTTAAAAATAAGAGAATATTAAAGCTGGTTCACAAAGCAGCCTTGGGTTCGGCTTCGCGCCGTTACGATACGTCGGCTTTGTGCTCATGGGGAGAGAGAGAGAGAAAGAGAGAGCTTTTATTAGTACAGTCACTACGTTCTCTAAGAATGCCACGATGAATTTAAAGCGGGGACCACAAAGCAGCCTCAGGCTTCGTCTTCGCCCCGTTGCGATACGTGGGCTTTGAACCGGCTTTGCTATGACATTTCGCTCATGGAGAGAGAGCGTTTATTGTGTATTCACTACGTTCTCGAAGCATGTCGATCAGCTTGATGTCCACCTAATAAATAATAATACGCAATTTGGTCAAAAATGTAAACACACTCAGATATTCTGCGTCATATCCGTGCATGACCCAACACACTTATACAAATATAACCAAAGGCACACTGATTGACTTTGTGTGCGAATAAACTTCCATTTGTTTCATACGAAGCTTCTGAGCCTCATTACGAAGCATTACGTTTTCTCTTTGCTCACTCCTTCTCTTTGCTAACAACATTTTGATTGACGCCGAGCTTCATTGTGTTGGGAAACACTGAAATCGTATGGCTGAACTTGTAAACGTCAAGCCGAGGCCGAGCCCAGGCTGCTTTGTGGTTCCCGCATTAAATTACGCACATACAGCCGAAAGCGTGCTCTGCTCATATTATGTGGAATATTCATGTCCAACTAATAAATAATAAAAATACGCGATTCGCCCCTGAAAAGTTAAAACACTCAGAAATTCTGCGTCATATCCGTACATGAACAAAACACTAAAAAGCCCAAGGCAGATTGATCGTTTGTGCGCTCGAAAACAATCCCCATTTGCTTCAGACAAAGCAAATGTTCAGCACATTTGAACTCGAAGCTTCGCTTCGGAGTTTCATAAATCATTACGTCATTAAGTTTTCTCTTAACGCACGCTTTCTCTTTACCAAACGAAACTTTGAAGCCGAGCTGAACTCGTAAACGCCAGGCCGAGGAGGCTGCTTTGTGGGCCCGCCTTACTTTCTTAGATGTTGTTTTTTGAGGGCAAGCGTTCAACGATCGCCATGTTAAGCTTAATCAGAGCTCGCGCAATGCGCTCTGAGTAATTTGTAAAAACTCGGAATGTTTGTAAACACGTCAACTTAAGGTCAAGCGTATACACTCTAGTTTACTTAAAATTAACTTGTTTAAAATGAATAAACAACAATTGAAGTGTATACTTTCAAAGCAAGCCACTTAAAAGCTCTGTTGACATACCTGGTGAGAAGAGTAAATTCTGATTGTATTGATCAGCTATTTGCTGGGTATCAATGCTCTCCAAGTGGCAATTATTTCCGGGAAGTATGCTTATCAGATCCTCTACGTGTCGCTTCGAAATCCGATTGATGCTGTTGGCGTAAACAAAATTCGTTATCACGTAACTGTGTTAGATTAAAATCTTTATGTAATTGCATTATAAAATGGTGATAAAACTGATTGTTAACCTTTAAATTCCGAGAAAAACATGCAACTGATAATAAAAGTTACATTCATTGCCAAGGAAATAAAAATGGCACTTCGAGATCTATTGAATAATTGCTTACCTATTGTGCCATGATGTGGAACCTGAGCCTGTGCTCACACATAAGCCAGAACTCTTTGTTTTATTTACCACATCCGAGTGGTCAATAACCATTTGCAAATGCGACACACGAGCCGACAAAGTTTCACCAATGAAAACCTAAAAACAAAAGGATACGTTTACTTTTATTCTTGTATGTAACGTATTGAATCAAACTTTACCTCATTAAGTGCTAAGTACGGTAATACACGTTTCATTTTCGCTTTATACTTGTTGGCAAATTCTTTAGAAAGGCGTTCAGGAACAGTCTTTTCTTGCTCCATCTTCGAAACACTGTGGGAATGCAAATCGACGGACTCGGGCATGTGTCCGTTATTCCCCAAAAGGGTTGTACGAATCCTCGATCGGTGCATCCAACTAAAATCGCCCTAGAATGAAATTTCAATAATTCGTGTTTCGTCTTACGATCCACAGCCACTTACACTTTTTATTCTCTTAACTGCAACCTCAGGATGCTCTGAGTAGTACTTGGGCAGCATCAGTCTCCCTTCCGAGTGGGTTGGATCTGAATTGAATCCAACAATCGGAGTTTTGTGCTGGCTCTGCCCAAATATTGGACTTGCTCTACCGGCTGCCAGCAGAAAAGTTCCATCGCCCCCGATCGGTACTAGAACATCGGCCCACTTGATCACATCCTTACTTAGAGTTGTCCTAAATTCAACTCTTTAAAATTAATGAAAAAATTACACATGGATTTGTGCAACGGACGGAAGACAGATGGTACAAAAACTGCTACGCTACCTGTTTCTGAGCTTCACTTCGCAGCCAACATCCTGCAAGCTCTTCGCTACCTTCCGTTCGAACTCCTTGTGTATGTTGTGTAAAGTAAGTAAATTATCATAGTCAGTTCCACGATTTCTGAGCTTCTCTTCAAGCTGATCTGTGCTGAGATTCGGGTAACGCAATTGCTCAAATTCGTAACGCGAAAGCTTTGTCACAATAAGTGCCCGTTGCAGTTTGAATGCGCCATTTTTGAAATTCTGCTTGCTGTATTTTCTTGCAATGCGGAACTCTGGAAGAGACATATACAAACAGTTTTTCTTTTATGGCTATAATCTTTCTCAAATGCGTAGGAATAGTGGTGTGATAGTGGTGATAGCAACGACGCACATGCAGCAAGGCGGAAACAAAGATACACAAAAATATACTCTTGCAAAGAAACACGATTCTTCGAGTCGCACGAGGACTGAAAAGATATCTTCAATATCGTACTTCATTATCAATAGGAGCTACGCACGTCATTTATGAAAAATGATAAGACCCATTGAACAAAATAAGCAAAGAGTCAAAAACTCAGAATTTACGTTGCAACATTTTTCATTACCCCCTAGTGAGAGAGCTGATAACTTTTATTTATTTAGATTTAGTCGTCATAATCCAAGGTCTGTTGTTATTGTTTTCAAAAATGCGGACTATCAGTCACACGAGCATTTTAAAGGAGAGAATTTTCTCGTGACAAGAACAGATACGTGGCGGTAATGAATGCTCTTTGTTAGGAAGCATTTTGCGATTTTCTTCAAATGGATTTTTGAAAATTGGAAAAAAGAAAAACACTTCATCCGACAAAAGGAATAAAGTTAGGAATAAACTTCTTGTCGAATTTGACACGGAGTGCGTTTGCGTTTTGTTGAAAATCCAAACGTGAAAACAAAGAATTGTTGAATCGGTCAAGTGCAGATCGCCTGGGAGATAAATTTTGGCTCTTGGCATCTGGACACAGACAAAAAAACCCCCCCTATTTTTCTTTCTAGAGCAAAGCGAATTTGTTCGTTTGTGGATCTGGTGTTCATGATAAAAGCAGACAACAATTGTTGACAACAAAGCAAATATTGTAGCTTTTTTGGTTTTACAATGCTGGCCTTGACATAAGTATTTTTGCAACAACAACAACAGATAACAAATGTGTCTGCAGAGTTTGCACCTATAATTAATTAATCTGCCGGAGTTCACACCAAAGGGTTAAACATAGCCTATCGTTTTGAGTCAACTGCGTCCCTGGCATAATTTAAAAAGCGAGAGCAAAAACCCAGAGCAAATTTAAAAGATTGTGGGCAATATCGTTTAAGGGACTTAACAATTATTTCGATGGCGATGAGTTAAAAAAACACTGGGACGAAGAGACAATAATTGTACAACAACAGTAGAAAAAGGAAACCTCTAAATAGCGGTTTCGTCAGTAAAAAATTATGTTTTCTAAATCCAGTTTCTCGGAAAAAACTGTAGGAAGAAAGGACTACTCTCCAATTAACGCCGAAGTAAATGGAGATACAAAAAAACTCTCTTCAATAGTGGAACGTCTCAAAGGTAACAAAGGTGTAGATTAATTTTTGAATAAAATTGCAAACTGCGTTTTGGCTATCTCTTTATAGTCTCATCAGTGGCAATTACTTTTTTTCTGTTCTTAGTTCTCAAACGGACTCTTATAAAATTACCATACAACAAAGAATAATAAAAACAACGTCTTCATGAAAGAGTAATGAATCTACCTTTAAAAGGCATTCAAAATAGATCCCAGCAGCACGTTTCTACTGCTGGGCATTGAGCGCAACAGAAGATAAAATAAAATAAAATCATAATAAAAAACTGAACTGGAATGGAGAAAAGCTGAAGAATAAACGCTGTAAAAAACATGGCGAGAATTTTTATAACTTCCCAAAATTTCCAGTAAACAAAAGATTTTTACTGCCTTCAAAAGCTCAAGAGAAACCAACCTGCCGGCATTGGCCGAGTTTTGCGGAAATTTTTCAAGCAACACAAGTAGCATCTGCTAAGCTCCTGCATCGTTTCTTTGCGCGAGCTTAAGAAATAGAGAGACTTTTACTGCTAAAGGGCGGTTTTTTAGTGCGAGATCATCCGAGTTTCAGGGTTAAACTGAGATTTTCCTCAGAAATTAGTTTTTTATTGTTTTAGATCTGGGTTTGATCGCGGCTTAACTCATCAAATTTGATGAGTTACTCCCGGATCAACTCTGAAGAAGGGTATGAACTTTTTTGAGTGTTTTATCTGTGTGAAATGACAGTTGCTTTGCGTGTTTCTGTGAAAAATGGCACCTGAGAACACCTTGCACTTCTTTTCCTATGTTTGGAGAGTCGAATATTTTGTCAACTTTACTGACGAAGTAAACTCTGCACTGAAGAACTGCTCCCTGAGTTATCTCCAGTGCGCGCCATAATCGGCTTAGGCGAACCGTTGGATACCCGCATCCCAATTAACCCGTCAAGCTAAGAATCGCCAAATGTCAAAAATTTAGTTTTTTTTTTTTGTTAACCTAAATCGCATCAGTTGACAACCTTCTTCAGTAAAAAAAAGAGTCGTGGCATCAACCCACGTTATTTTCCAAAAATGAGGATTTCATGGATCATAGAGAAATGCATCAAAGACCGAACAACTGCAGCAGTATTATAATTTTTCATAAAATGCTTTCGTCATTGTATTTATTGTTTCTTAAGTTTTCAGTGGGTAGCTCATAGTATTGGTAGCCACTTTGTGTGTTTAATTACTGTGGGTTTTTTTTTTTATTTGTTTGCAAACACGTGTTCTCTCACAGGAAACCGTAGGAAGGTTTGTCGCTTAATGGTAGCATCATTATAATGAAAGGTTTCTGGACGATGTTTACCTGTCAGCGTTTGAAATTATCATAGGACTAGCCATTATTATAATGTTTGTAGAATTGTAAATTGTTGTAGTTTTACAGCTTTCAATATTAAATTTAATTTTGTATGTCATAGGGACCGCTCCTCAATATAAGCAACGATACGTTCGGTTAGCTTTTTAATTAATTTTGATTGTCGTGTCAGTGGGCAGTTGGTAAAAATTTTACACTTGTACTGTTTTGGGCCCTAGAAAGATCAGATATCTTATTTCAAGTTCCAAACTCTAAATTTATGGCCAAAAACAACCGACAGACAGACGGACGGACTGACGGATTCATATGGCTAATTCGACTTACAATTCGGTCACGATCATATGCCCTTAAGGTCTCGCGAGTCTACGGTGATTATTCCTCTATGTTACAAACTTTGTCTTAAACTTAATAAACCCCCCATGGGTTGTGGTATAAAAATGTTAATTTTAAGCCCAGCTAGCGACCACAAATCGACCAGTGCTCCACTGCGTTCTTAACTAATGGCGTATACTTTTCAACACCGTGTGAAATACAGAAAGAATTTGTTCTTTTTTCGTACAACTGAACGGAATCGTGCTTAAGTACATGTTCTTTTGAACTCCGAACTATTTCGGTGTCGACACCGAACCCGAATTTCCGACACCGTCGTATTTGACGGTGTAGGCTGGGTGTAGCTTTGATTGTGGATATTAAGTGTCATTTTGGCTCAATTTTCATTCGTTATTTTTTACAGCGCGAGTGAAATAGTATAAAATCGATAAAAATTTACCAAATATCTCAAACTCAAAGCTGTCAAAATTAATTTTAAGCAAGAAGTGCAAAAAACCGGCGCCAACGAAATCACGCTTCGAAATATAAAAAAAGTAAACAAAATTTAAGTCAAAGCAATCGGTGCAGTATTTGTTCGCGACCACCGAGTAACATTTGACAGCTCGGAGTGGCAGTTCGGTGTTCAAAAGAATACGCCATAAGTTTCGGAATGCGATTGTGTTGACATTCCACCGCGGTGAGGTGCGATATATTTCAAACAGGACGTCAACTCATCAAAAATCTTGTCCATGACTTACCATCCCTACATTGATTTATTATACGTACGCACGAGTAGATTTTCCTTAATGCAGGCGAGTATAATCACGACTATAGTGAGCAAAAGATCTCATAGGTCAACATAGGTTAAGAGAGCCATTTAGTGATTTGAACATTTCTACATGATTGTGTTATCGTTATCATTCCCTGAACTTGGGGATCCCCCGATAACGATTTGCTGGCTTAGTAAAGTATATAGCCCTTACGCGCCACAGACAATCTAGATTTTCTATTTGATTTCTACAATGCGATCTCTTTTCAGTTTTGATGTTCAAGCGCACATCTGCATTGGTGGAGATGCGAATCGTACTTCGAAATTGAACAAGGGCAAAACCTTATACATCTGCCTAATGTCTAGCTGTCTAGCAGACTAAAGTGAAACCTTAAGTAAAATTCCTAGCAGCACAATAAGAAGCTAGAGGCTAGGTTGGGCTATGATCTTTAATGACTGACTTTAACGTCTCCACTTACAATCACTAGATGGGACTACGCGATTTGACAAACACCGCAGGTGACCCAGTCAGTGAACAGCCCATCACTAAGGTTTACTGTGTTTTCTGCATTTGCAAGATTTTCTATTTCCTGAGCATCTATTTCGAAATTCCACTCATTTGAGTGGGAACGTTGGGACTGTGCGTTTTTGGCGTATTTTAAGAATCTTTACCTTGAAATGCATTCTGCCCCCATCTTGCAATGGGCGCGGTGGGTTAGCCGGATTTGTAGAATTAGACTAGAGCGGCCTCGCTAGTCTTCTTTAATTTCTAAAGCTGATAAGGGATTTGTCTTGTGGCACTGTTTATGAGCGTCAGGCAAATGGAGAATAGATCCTAGTATAACTAAGAAAGCTCGTCATCTTTGGTCGACCGCCCGATAGATAACACATTAGCATTGCTCATTACTGAAACGCAAGTTGCAGCTGAGGGGATATTAAAATCGTTTGCTGAAATACATATGAGCCACCTGCCAAGCGGAGTTTTTCCAACAGTTTTTACAGAAGGACAAGTCAACCTACGGATGTCATCCCTCTTTTCAATAGAATTGTAGTACATATCCGAAACTATTAATGATTTCCCGTCAAGTCTAGACAGCTATGCTAATAAACCCTCTTATCTAGCTACACCATCAAAATCCGATCACTTTTAGCTGTGAACGAATATCGCCGAATGAATCCAACAACTACTGTTGCGCTATATTTAGCTGATGGTCTGGTTTCGTTTGTTCCATCATACAATCATTCTTATCAACAGTTGATTTTTTTTTTTAAATACAGCTTTAGTAACGAACCCTCTACTGATAAGGAATTCGTATAGATAAACGAAAATACAATTCCCAGATGACAACGGAGTTTTAATGAAGCTTTCCATCATGATCCAATCAAGTGCTATTCGGATGAGACTTCTTTACACAAAACAAACAACTGATGGGAAACTGCATGTGAATGGTAAAATAAGACCCCCAAAAACCGGCTTTCATTGCGATGTCCTCACCATGAAGCGTTTGGTTAATTAATGCTTTGGATTTTAACATTGAAATGCACTCTGTGGAGTCTTTGGTGGAACGAACACAAAACGTCGCACTTTTCACATTCGCCGAATTAATGATTTAATTTAATTAAAAAAGAACTACGCGAAAGAAAACACCAAGAATGCGCGGAAATAGGAAAAACACTGCAACAGCTGGACTTTACACTTGGAACTAAACAGCAGCTAGACAAGGCGCAGGTGAATTTTGATAACTACTGGCTGATTTGCTACTGGCACTGGCACTTGCTTCGGTTCGTTCACGGCTGCAAAGCAGCTGACGTTTCGTTGAAGTTTCAAGTGACAGATTGCTGTTTTTCCATTCGTACTGTACTGACTTGTGTGAATTTGCAGTTTCCGTTAGATTTCTTTGTTTCTTTGCGGCAAAAATTAAATTTAGATTTGATTTTAAATAATAAAAAACTAAAATTTGGTACAAAAGTGTGTTGTGGAGAGAACTCAATAAAGGATAAGCGTTAAAGGTGAAAGTTAGAGTATTTGGTTTTTCTGTTTGATAAGATGTGAAAAAAAGTGAAAAGGCAACGTATGTTTTTGGACCAGAGAAGCGCTACCAAGATGCCCTGGAGCCGCGAAGTGGCTCATACCAGAAATATGGTAAGTTATCTCTTATTTTAGACATTGTTTTATAAATCGATAAAATTTGATCATTGCTGCTTTTGGTGTGCTCTTTTCAATGCTCTTGTAAAAACGACATATGTACACTGCCAAAACGGTCCGATCTAGCCTTTGGTGCAGGTCATTGCCCTCAGCGGATTGACCTCCTATCCTTGGGTTCGGAGCAAGGTGATGACTCCTGTCTGCACAACCTTGAGTTCCTTTGAAGCTGTTTCGTTAGGCCATGAGCAGGGTTCTGGAACAGGCGCTCTTATTTTTTCTTGATGAAAGCTTCCGTATTCTTGAGCCGCGTAGGTTTGGTTGATAAGAAAATGAATCTCTTCCTCATTGAAAAGTCTTATGTCAACATCCGTTGATGTGTATGCTTCTTTCATTGTGAAAGAAGTTGGTTCTAGGATTCTAGCTTTTGTTCAAATAGCAATCCATGAAGGTTTTGCTCGTTCAATTGGCACCCCATGAAGCTCTTGCTTGTTCTAAGGTCTTACTGCCCAAAAGCTGGTTAGCCAGGCCCTGCAAGTCCCATATGGAGGAAAGCACTGAGCTCGTTTCGGGACAGATGATCGAAAAGGACAGACGAAAGAGGTTATCATTTGATGAACAGGAAAGCGAAACGCCATCTAAGTTTTCCAGTCAATTAATTTTAATTTAAACACAGTGTATAGATTCCGTCAAGGGTTATAAATGTCCTTGGCTAGTCTTAATAGTACATCCAAGTCTTATCAAATAATCTAAATATCGACCTGTAAATCCCAGGCAAGTTGTTCTTCTAAAATATGTCGTCATTTTGGGCCTTATTGTCGTTTGAGCTTACTTACTTACTTAAGGTGGCGCTACAGTCCGGGGTGGACCTGGGCCTCAGCCAACAAGCTTCTCCAGCCAGCTCTGTCTCTAGCTAGCCGTCTCCAGTTTCGCACGCGAAGTTGGCTGAGGTCCCCTTCCACTTGCGTGCGCCACCTGAGTCTCGGTGCTCCTCTACCGCGTCGTCCCTGCGGTGTGGGTTTCGTTTGAGCTAGGTTTTTATAAAAGTAATAAAGTCCCAGAATACAAGTAAAAATATTTGAAAAGGAAATTATTTTCAAATGACACAATTCCAAGACTAGTGAGATAAAACAAGTGATAAAACTCACTTGTACTATGTGCAAGAGTTCGTCTGTGATAAACTTCTATATAGCCGACCCTATATTATATGTATAGGCCACGCCCCCAAAAGTGGGCCGGTGCTAAAAATTAAATAAATTAATTGTAATTTCGTTAGAATCATGAGAAAATGCGTTAAAACAGAAAATTATTTTAAAAAACTGTTTTTTTTTCCCAAAAAACGCCCCCTCAAAGTGGGCGGAGCACAAAACTTTTTTATAGAACAAACTTAGCAAATAGTAAAATCTTAAATATTTGTCATATAATTTTTTTTCGATTTGGAGTGAACGTTGGGAGAAATCGGGTTTTCAAAAATCTAACATGTTAAAAGAGGGCATGGTCGATATTGTGGGCAGTCCAATTTTTGGCTTCTTATAGGGTTTGGATCAGTATTGCTCTGTACCAAAATTAGAGTTCCTCATCATCATCACCTGTTATGTCCACAGTTGAACGTAGGCCTCTTCTAAGGTTTTCCAACGGGTTCTTTTTTGCGCTGTATGAATCCAATTTCGAGTTATTTTTCGATGTCGTCGCTCCATCGTGATGGTGGTCTTCCTCTACTTCTAAACTCTCCTCTTGGTCTTCATTCCAGCAATCTTTTTGTCCATCTGTTGTCTGCGGTTCGGGCTATATGTCCAGCCCATCTCCACTTTGCTGTTGTAATGTGTGTTATTATATCCATCACTCTTGTTCTCCTGAGTATTTCTTCGTTGCGTACTCGGTCTCTACTGCTGATGTTTAACGTTGCCCTCTCCATCGCTCTTTGTGCCACCTGCAGCTTATCGATAGTGTCTCTTGTTAGGGTTAAAGTTTCCGCCCGTAAGTTATTTATTACTGGTACTACGCATTGATCGTATACTTTCTTTTTTAGATTTATGGGGATATTGCTTTTGATTATATGTTTTAGCTTTCCAAAGGCTGCCCATCCCAGTCCAATCCGGCGCTCGATTTCGCAGGTTTGGTTATCTCTTCAGATTCTCATTTCGTGGCCCAGATATTTTTACTCAAAAACCTGTTCTATTTCAGCTCCTGCCTCGATCTTAACATTTTCGCTCGGGACTAAGTTTGTCATAAATTTTGTTTTGTCGAAGTTTATGTTTAGGCCGACCATTCTTGAGGCTGATTTAAGTTCTCCTAACATTACTCGTGCATCTTCGAGGTTGTCTGTCATGTACGCTAACGAGTTTCATGTCAAAAAGAAAAAAAAAACGCATACCATCGCGTGCGGTATCCGGTTCACATCGGTAATTATGCAAGTCGAATTTAGTCGTTTTTTCAACGGATCTAGTCGTATTTTCTTCACTTGACATTTTAACTTCAGTGACTAAAGTGACTTCAAGTGAACCTTATCAAAAACATGAAAAACAACATTTTTTTAAACGTTAGTTTTTTTAATCTTACATAAATCACCGCACCTTTCAAGCTTGGTTTAATTTTTTACATCTGAAATGTTGACACTTCTTGTGCATTTGAAGTACGATGAAACGCGTTGCTGCCCGGCTGCATCTGTGATGGAGTCGTATTCAACGCATACGACTTGCATAATCGCAAAGCAAATACGATACGATACGAGTACGAGTCGAGGTAAATTTTTGTCTACGACTTGCGTAATCGGGGTGATTAACACGATGTCGTTTGCGAATCGCAGATGGCTTAGGTATTCTCCATCGATATTAATCCCTTTGGTGTCCCAATGTAATTGTTTAAAGGTGTATTCCAGAACAGCTGTCAAGAGTTTTGGTGATATTGTGTCCCCTTGCCTAATACTTCTCTCTATTCTATATTTTCTGTTTTTTCGTGTAGGACAACGCATCCTGTAGCCGTTTCGTATATGCGATGAAGTAATTGGATGTGTCTTCCATCTACTCTGCACTGTTTTAGAATCTCCGTGATGCAGTGTATTTCTTTTTGGAAGTCTACGAATGTCAGTACTAGAGGTCGATTGTACTCTACCGTTTTTTCTATAAGCGTTTTTAGTGTTTGTAGGTGGTCGTTCGTACTAAAACCACTTCTGAAGCCTGCCTGTTCTCGTGGTTGGTAAAAATCCAGTTTCCGTTCGTTTCTTTTCGTTATTATCTTTGTAAGTAGCTTATAGAGATGCGATAGCAGGCTTATCGGTCGGTAGTTTTCCAGATTTGTGATGTCTCCTTTCTTGTGTATTAGATGTATGCATGAATTTCTCCACTTGGTTGGTATCGATCCTTGCTCTGTACATAGGTTTAGAAGTTGTGTTATTTTGTGTAAGAGCGTATCACTTCCGACTTTAATGGCATCTACCACCACTTGATCTTCTCATGGGGCCTTGTTGTTTTTCATTTCTTTAAGCGACCTTTGTACCTCTTCTATGGTTACTTCCGGAATTTCCTCTGAGCCGATATTTACAAGATGATGTCTTCTTCCTTCCATATTATTCCAGAGTTCCTACACCTTGTCCAACTTGACCAATAGGCATTTTGAAATGTGAAATAGAGGTTGTTGGCGGATTAAACCAATTTTCACACTTCGTCTGTCTCGATTCAAATTAGAATCAAGATACGCTCCACGGTTGAGCATCCTAGCTCAATTTTAATGACCTGAAAACTTCACACATAGGTGCAGACGGACGGACATGGCTTAATGGATTCACCTGTTGGTCTCGATCATATCTTTTATAGGTCTAAGGGGTCTACGGTGATTATTTTACTGTGTTACAAACTATGCATTAAAATTAATATACCCTGGGTCGGGTACAAAAAAGCAACTCCCAAAAAAAGGAATGCCGAAAATTATCGATTAGAATGTTAACATCAGGCCAAAAAAATTTAAAATTTGGTCTTATAGGTAAAGAGGGTCGGGTATTTAGAAGTTACTATACTCTTGCACTTACTTGTTTTATACACACAACAGATGATTTAAAGTTTTAATTTTGTAATAAGGACATCATCCTCGACCTTTCCACTAGTTTTTAGCTTGTTATTCCAAATATCCGGGTTTATATCTAATTTGACAGGACTACAAATGGTAGGAAAAGCGTTCACTTTCATACGTGCTTTTTCTAGCTACTCCTAGTCCCTTTACAGGTGCTGTACCCATATAACATACGAGAATCAAATCTTGTGAGAAACGGGAAAAAATCCATGATCCTTTCTGTGAATGGTCTCCTAATTGACGTCTTTTAACTTAGGTAAGGTAAGTAGTGATGGATAAATAAACCTGGCAATTCAGTATAAAAGCCTGTTTGTTTACCCTCTTTCTTTTCGCCTTACTTCAACATAAAAATTTAATTTTCAACAAGCTTACGCTTTTTAAGGGTAAATATAATTCTTTTATCGCCAGTGTTTTTTCCGGAAATTTCATTTCAATTTTTCAATTGTTTCTAGCGCTCAGGACACACATACATAAATACTTAAGATTGTCGATCGAAACAGACGTTGTTACCAAACTAGGGTAAAGGCCATTTTTGAACTTTTTGATAAATACTTTAATTCAAGCCGATAATCTGATGGGATACCGTGGCGTAGTGGTTAGTGTGTGTGCTTACTACGCCGGAGGTCTGGGTTCGAATCCTGCCATCGTCACCTGACAAAAAAAGACTTTCTTTTTCATGGTCCCCACCTCCGCAAGGATCTGACAAGCCCTCTGAGAGTATCATTTGTCTTGGAAAACTTCTCAAAGTGCCGTTAGGACTCGGCAAAAAATTATAGGTCCCTTTCTATGTGAAGAAATTAACACACACAGCATACATTGTTGAGAAGTTGGCCGTGGTTAACCTCGAGCTGTTGCGCCACTCTATTTATTCATTTATTGAATCTGATGGGATACAGCTATTGATCTTTCTTACCTACGTTAGTTATCCTTTCGACAGCAATTACAACACACGTCATTTATTTCAATCAATTCCGAAGTCAATATATTTCCGAAAGACTTAAATTTGAGATTTTTAACAAGAATATTGACTTACGAGTTTTAGTTGCTCACTTAAATAGCTTAAGGTTATAAACCAATCGAATGCAGAAGGCCTCACTCTCAGGATGTTTCGGTTTCCTCCAGTCATCTAAAAAACAATCATGCTTGTGCTTCTTTCATATTGAATACTAGGTTTTGGTTTATGGCAAATTAGTAGTTTGTAGTCTTTGTTTACCAAATTATGTACTTCTACATTAATTCTCCGTCGTGCTACGTTACTCAAGTGCAATTAAAGCTAGTCTTAAGTCCACAACTTATTTTCGTTGAAGGTTTTCTTTTAATTGTTTCTGGATAGAAGTTTCGTGAGATTATGCCTTAATGGTACCAGGTTGGTTGGTGTCATTTCTTTAATAGTTTTCTATACCTACTTATAGTTGAAGTTTAGTTTAAGTTTAAAGGACTTTTATTGGATTTCAAAGTGATATGTTTATAAAAACAAAGCAGTATAAACAGAAGTCTATTGGTTTGGCTTATGGCCGTCTACCAGATTGACATTAATTTTTTTAAAGAATTTTGCTCGAGTTATATAACAAAGTTATGAAGTTATGAGATAAAAACAATTTGCTTGAGTTATCTAATAAAGTTATGAGAAAACAAAAAAAAAAATTAAAAGTCGCCCTCAATGGTACGTCTTCTGTAGCGTGATGCATTCACAGTATATTTGTAAAGTATGTCTCAACCTTGGTCTCCGTTCAGAATTGCCAGCGTCTCATCCAGACCCAGTTGACTCGCTCCAAAAAACGTTCTTCGCAGCTCGCTCAGAATGGGGCACTTTTCCATGAAATGGAATACATCCTCACGCTCTCTGAGGTTGCATAGATTACACTGAATTGGAAGATCATCTCGGTGTGGGATATAGTTTAGGTTCGTAAGTTCACCTCTGATTCTAAAGATTGTATTTATTTTTTCCGTAGAGTTGTTATTAAGGAAGTAAGCTTTATCGTGCACATTGTAGTTCAGCTTGGAGTAATACGCTCGGTACTGCGAAGACTGGGCATTGGTGACATACAAATCGTATAGAAGATTGTCTTTTTTACTCCAATAATTTATGGAGTTGACTTTTGAGATTGTCGTACCGTTCGCTGTCAACCAAATCTAAGCTAAGTCCACAGCTGCTCGCCCAAACGTCCCATTCTGGAACAAAGTTACCTCTTAAAGAAAGTATATGAGACAGAGCTTTTCTTGGCAGTCTTTGTTCTTCCATTTTCATGACTTAAACAACGTAATCGAAATGCGGTTTAAGTGTTTCGAGAAAGAGGGGTGCCATTCCAGTCTCTAGGTAGATCATATAGTTGGGGCTGTCGTTAGGTAACCTGAATTTGCAAGAGCAGAATTAGGTGTAACTTATGAAAGTTTAGGCGATTATAAAAAACAAAAGGAGTATCTTGACCTTTGAACTAAAAATTGTTTAAGTATATTATTTAACTTTGAATACTCGCTTGATGCAGAATCGAAGAAATGTTTCCACGGAACTATACTGTCGATATTCCCATGCTTGAGCTCCATGCAATATAATTGATTTTGCAGTTGCGCTTAAAACTTTTAGTTTAGAGCTATGGTCTAAATAAAGACTTCCAACACATTTTCCCCATATTAAACCAATTGCTCGCTTGGCTTCTGAAAGTTTGACTTTGAAGTGCTTTTCCATGCTTAGGTTAGGTGTGACAAGGACTCCTAGATACTTATAATCCCTTACAATTTCAACGTGTTCCCCATTATAAGTCCACTGTTCACTTCTCGAGTATCTGCCTGTGTCATTTCGAAATATCATCATTTAGTTTTTGACAAGTTGACAGTCTATTATCATAAGCTGCATTCCGTTTACAGTTCCAGCAATAACAGCAATGTCATGTGCAAACTTTAAAGCCAGTAACGACATGTAGCCAACTTTGATGCCTCCACCTAAACAGTCTGTTATGTCGTTGATGAACAATATAAAAAGTAGCGAACTCAAAATGGATTCTTGTTTTACTCCCATCGTTGTGGAGAATTCTTCCGAGACGCGGGTTCCGTCCCATACCATCGCTAAGTTATTTTCGTACAACGCTCTCAAAATCCTGGCTATCTTGGTTGATACTCCCATTCCATACAGCTTAAAATATAAAATAGCGCTTCACGTGAGATTGAATCAAAAGCTGCAAGAAAGTTTACAAACAGAGCGTATAGTTTCTTTTTTTTCTTGTAGTACATCTCGGCTATGCTTGCGAGTGTAAATATTTGATCAACGGTGGAGTAACCTTTCTCTAAACCCAGCTTGAAACTCCGGCAATATCTTGTTTTCTTTTACCCTTTGCATAAGCCTGTTGTAGAATAAGGCGCCAAAAAGTTTCGATATTGTATTAAGTAAAGATATTCCTCTGTAGTTCCGTGGACCATCGTATTCGCCTTTTTTATACAAAGGGAAGATAATAGCCTTCTTGAATCTATTCGGTATTTCTCCTGTTTCATAAATTTGGTTGAATTCATCTGGTTAAGCTTTCGCGAATTCCACTGTACAATTTTTATAAAATTCAAACGGAATGCGGTCTTCACCTGGAGCTTTGTTGCTTTTTGAAGCTCAAATAATTTTCTTGACCTCTTCCAAGGAAAACGAAGCATCTAACAGGTCACCGATGAACATGGGAGCTGCATATAGATAGGGTAAGGATGTTTGTTCGGCATTAAGTAAGCTCTGAAAGTGGTCTATCAACTGTTCGGCACGCAGATTCGGGGAGATCACTAGTTTCTTTTCCCTTAGCTTCTTAACCGCCTTCCAAAAATCAGCAGAAGATCTAGCACAGCTTATTTCACCTATTTTTCTCTGTTCAAAGGCTACTTTTTTTGAGCGGCAAAGATTTTTGAATTTTTTGTTTGCTTCTGCATAAAGATTTTTAAAGCTGTCAATGTTGTGAAGTCTTAAAAGTTTTAAAAAGGCAAATGAGATCTGTCTACTTATTGAATTTTCCTACTTATATGAAAACACGACGTATAGGTTATCTGCCAGACTTCAAATCACTCTAAGTATAACACCTGCCAAATACTGTGGAAATGATCCAAAACATGCCTTGATATGCTCTATATTCCAAAGTTTTACCAGCAAACTATCAGAGCGGGGACATCGTTTTTTTTTTTCCTGGGACTATGCTTCATGTGACTGGCCCTGTAGCTCCCATACACGAATTTTTGAAAAAACCCCTGGTCTCATAGTAGCTTATTGGAATCTAAAACGCAGAAGTTGACCTGTGACGAGTGGGTGTTTCAATGACTATATCTCGTAGAGCAAGTTGTCTACACGATTTCCAGCTTGAATTGAATCCCTGCAACCAAAGGAATTTGCGTGATTTTGGAAGTCTTCACCTTTGCTTAGAGACAACTTAGAAAAAGATATCCGTTGGCTCTGCTTCTCATCAGCAGACAACGGGGCTCTTTTGCACGGCGCACGCAAGTTGGTAAACGAAGTAGAAATTTTTTTCGATGACATCTTGAAATGCGTCTCCGCAAATTTAAATAACTAGAGCTTCGCCACCAATTTACTTTCAAAGTTTGTTTTATTGATAAAAATTACTTTTCTCCACCCTCTCAAAAGTAAACCGGATTTGTAGGATTAGAAAAAAATTCATACGTTTCATGGAATCACGTTTACTTCTTGGCGGCTTGTCCAACCTTGGCCTTCTTGGTACCACGGACCTTCTTCATCCTGTTTCGCTTCTCCTTGCGCTGTTTGCGGGTCTGCTTCTTCTGTTCGAAGAGTCCGTGACGCGCCAATCGGTACTTGGGTTCGAACTTCTTGGCAAAGTCCAGCGTATCGTAGATCAGAGCGAATCCAGTGGAGCGACCGCCACCAAAGTTTGTCCTGAAGCCAAAGACAAAGCAAACATCGGGGGTGACTTTGTACATGCTGGCGAGTTTCTCGCGGATGTCCTTCTTGTTCACCGACGACAGTCCTGGGTGGAGGACATCACAAACCATTTGTTTTCTGCATAGCAGGCGGTTTGTCATGAATTTTCGTGTACGAATTGTGGCGGTTGTTCCAGACATTTTGGCGGTTCTGTAAGGGTATTGGAATTAATTTTGGTTTCACGAAATTTCCCACGCAACACAATGACTGGCCATGCAAAATTGTAAAAGGAAAATAAATTCTACTTTTGAAAGGGTGCTACACAAACGTCAAACATAACCTACAACGGCAGATAAGCACACGTGTATGCATTTTCGGAGGGAATTTGCAGCAAAATTCAATTATTTTACATTTCACAATTGCGGGCGAGCCAATAGCTTTGTTTTGCACATAATTTAACATTATTCGGTGGAATTTTACCTGTGAAAATACTTAAAAAGTATCCAAACACGTCTTCAGTGTAGGCACAATTTTTTGAGAAAGGAAGATGGCTACCGCGACTTTTTTTTATTGTGTCATGTTGGGCAGACTGTGGCGAGACTCGTTTGGAAAAGTCAAACTGGATGAGGTGTTCGGAAATGTATTCAATAAATTAACAACTATTCACAATAGGCATGTGTTATTTTTAAAAAAAAAAATTTTATGTGTTTCTTTTAACGCAGCCGCTTCCCTATATTAAGCCTGTATCACACTAACACTAAATTCACTGACCAACGGCTGACTGTCACGTAAAAATTTCGTCACAACACCGTTAATGGAGTCATGCATAGAATGATACCTAGTTTTGGGACGCCCCAGGTTAAGTCGCGTTTTCACAAGCAACGTAAAACAGGAACAGAAAAAGAATCCCATACATTAGCAACTGAAACCTAAATTCGCTGAATGCTTTTTGCGTTGCTAATGTATGAAATTCTGTTTCTGTTCCTGTTTCTTGTGACAACGCGGCTTTTAGTGAGGCTATTAGTGCACTGAACAAACCAAATCGAGTCAGTGACTGACACGAAAAATGATAAGCGTGATAAGTAACTCTCTAAGCACGCGGTATTTAAATTAACACAAAAATGAAGTCTTTACCCTATACATGATGCCAAATTTAAGTGTCAATTTGGAATCCTTGATAAAAAATTGTTAACGTCGTTTCTGGTTACCATTTTATTTTGAATATCTGAATCCATTTTGACGCAATTTTTCGGTGTTAGTCTGGTTTCATTAATTTAACTCAATTTTTACACCCTTTTTTTGGTGTTAGTTTGGTGTTAAAATTCTAACTCAGTTTTGATTTGTTTTGTGAAATGCTCGCTTTTTTATTTTTTTGCAAGGCTATTCTCAAATCTGCAATGCCACTGCTTACAAAAAATATCCCCAATCCTGTGGTACGTTCGATTCGAACATGAGCATGTTGAACATGACAAAAATATCCGCGAAGAGAGATTCGAGTTAAAAACAATTCAAATCAGTACGAGGAAAATGGACCCGTAAATTTTCTTAGAGGGTACCTCTAAAACGCATCGTTGAAATTAACACAAAAAAGAAGTCGTAGTAACACAAATGAAGTCATACATGATGTCCATTAGGTGTCAATTTTGACTCAATTTTAAGTTAAGTGCTGTGCTTTATGCTTATTGCTTTATTTTGTTTCAGAACTCTGACTTCATTTTGACACAGGTTTTCGGCTTTGGCTTGGCATCGTTTTTTGGTGTTAGTTTGGTTTTAAGATTCTGAGCCAGGTTTGGCTTCGTTTTGTGAAATGCTCACTTTTCATTTAATAGTAGGTAATTCTTAAATCTGCCAATTACAATGCCACTGCACATAAAAAACATTCTGAATTCTGGCTGAAAAAGACGCCAAAACAACCGAAAATAAAATTGTAGGTAAAAATAAATGCGTAGGTGTACGATAGCGATGAGTATTCGCGGCAGGATAGATGTGCCAGCATTTTGAACATGATAAAAAAAATCATTTTTTGAGAGAGTTTAGAGTTAAAAACAAGTCAAATTGGCTTCAGAAATATCGACTCGAAACTTTGTTGATAGAGTAGGTGCGTATATTTCGAGCTCCCATAGCAATAGAAATATACGTCACAGAATACCTATTAACGAATTTACGTCAAGAAATAACTCTTCCTTTAATTTCTAACATTGATAGGAAATTATAAAATTATTGATTTATCTAAAAATTTTTTATTATGGTTTGCCGCCAACTTTTATTGATTTAAAATTTGGATGAAAATACCTGACAGAACACATTTTTATGCTTCTGACCTAAATGGCAGTTCGACGAAGAAGAAACAGAAAATGTATGCATTGAATTTTCTTTTAAATTGCTGATCTTGTGAATGAAAGCTCATTTCTTATACCCGATTTTTTTTTCTAATAAACGTATTTCTTATATAAGCTCATTTTTGTTTGGAAAAATATTAAAAATAGACGGTGTTTCTTCATGCGTTCCATTTAACCGTTTTTTATACCCTATTCCACAGGAATGAAGTATATTCAGTTTGATACAGGCGAAAATGTAACATAGAGAAATAATGACGATAGACCCCCAAGACCTTAAGGGAATATGATCGAGACCGAATTCTGAGTCGAATGATCCATGTCCGTCCGTCTGTCCGTCCGTATGACACCAAGTTTTAGGCCTTAAATTTTGAGCTAGAAAGCTGAAAATTTGTACGTAAGCTCTCTGTCATCCGAACTTAATCCGCCCACAGACACGCCCACAATCGGTCTCAATGTGCAACAACCTCTGGTGCTTACAAGACTGTAAGACGTCGTGAAAAGCTGAAATTTATTATTTAGCATCTTCTAATGATAACAAGTCATAAAAAAAAATAAAGTCGGCAGACCGCCCCTTGTGGGCGTGGCATCGATTGAGTGTAATCTTTCACATGCAATTTATTCAATGTTTTTGTTCCAAATCGAAAAAATTTTACTTAATATATTATGGAGAAAACACTTTTTTTAATTTCTTTCTTACAAAATTTTGGGCCACACCCATATTTAGAGGTTTTTATGGAAATGTCCATAAAAACCTATAAATTTCCAGAAAAACATGGATTTCGACTGCTTTTTAGCTTTACTAAGTATAGAATAAGAAATAAAATTTACCACATAAAGAACACCGGATTCTATTTCAGATTTCGTTTATGCAAAGTTTTCGTCCACGCCCACCTGTAGAGGTAAACTTCACAAAATTATTGAATTTGAACAAAAAAATTACAGTATTGCGTACATTTTAGCCGCAAACTTGAATATTTTTCTATGCTAATATTGATTTTCGGTTAAAGGGGTTGGACATGCCACGCCCCTTTTAAAAAAAAAAATGAACAAAACACTTAAAAGGAAGGTTTTTTTTCTATTTAAAATGATGCATAAATGGTAACTGTACGGGGATGGAAAACAAGAAAATAAACGATTGCAAAGGAGAAAAGGAATGGAAAGGAGAAAAGGAATGAAAAGGAGAATAGCAATAGGAATAGGGTATACCGCGGTCCGTTACAGACGGACCGAAGCTTTTATATACACTGTTGCACTTACAGTTGTGTAGGTACTTCGACTTAACGGACGCAACGGGATTATTCGGACTGAAGGCTAAATACCGATAGGAGTTTCCCTAATAGGGCTCTCTTAAGAAAGTTTCCACTTCATTATACTGCTCACAGTTGTTTTTGGGTAAGTCTTTATATAATCGTCTTCGGAATAGGCTAAAATCGAGACTGGCTGCTTTAACTTTTTCGCCCAAACTGGGTCTTTTCAAATCCCCAGTGCTTATATACCGTTCTTTTCCCCCTTCGGGTAGGGGTTAGAATATACCCGAGGTAAGGCATGCCTGTCGTAAGAGGCGACTAAAATCCACCCTCCGTATGCCGAGCGCGTAGCGCATACAAACCATGCAATGGACAAAACGAACGGAAGTAATACCCCAGGTGGTAATCCAGCATCACTGGCAAATCCACCCTCTTCGGAGGCAGGCTCTACGGATTCTGGGGAGAGCCATTTATTGCTTTCAAATCCCTTTATGAAGAAACCAAGGGTACCTCGATCACCACCACCTAGATCGATCATCTCCGGGAAAGGAAGTCCGCCGGTTAATCGGGACTCAGCGAAAACTAAATGCTTTGAAGCGGAAAACAACGAACTCCGCGCTAAGCTTAAAGATATGGAACGTCTCTACCATGAGCTCAAAAATGAAGTAGATTCGTTACGAAAAGAAAACGAGGCTCTTAGGAATCCCCGTGATACTACAAAACGTGAGGACACGCCGAAGCGTCAAAGCGAATACGTGACAGACGAAGAAGAGCTTGCACGTGAAACTAATCCGGCTCTTAAGAAAAGATCTACCAAAAAACGAAAAATTGGGTCTTCGCCAGTAGTTGAGGCCGTATATAAACACGATGAAACACCAACCGTCGACCGTCCGGCGGTCTTCCTATTTTCATGCTGACGTTCGATAGGATTGAAAACATAAACGAAATATATAAAATAAAAACAATCCTAAATATCAGGGTAAAAATTGAGCCCAAGCGAAAGGGCAATAGACTAGTACCTCAATGTAAGCGATGCCAAGGCAAGCGTGCTGCCAAAAAGAACCGCGATGTGTCAAATGCGCCGGTGGACATCTTTCAAAAGATTGCAACGTAAGCAGTCAGGCCCCAGCGACTTGCGCCAATTGTAATGGAAGTCACCCGGCGAGCTACCGAGGTTGCGAAATCGCAATAGAGCTACAAAAACGTCACGAAACTGTTAAGCAACATATTGTAGATAGGGCCACAACCCCAAAACGTTCTAGAGCTGACAAGCCGAAAACTCCAAAATCGGTCAGAAATACGAGATTGACGAGGAAAAATATACAAACTCCGCAAGAAAACGTCGCCGGTCCAAGTACAAAGGGAAAATCATCACTCATCGGCCCAAGATCGTACGCTGAAGTCGCGTCACACAAAAGCAAACCTCCAGAACCTACCACAACAGATTCGGTATGTCAAATAACGGGTGATTTTTTAAGAGGTTGAGAACTTTTTTTTAAAAAAAAACACAAAAAATTCGAAAAAATTAATGAAATATTTATTTGAATCGATAGTTTGAACCTTGCAATTTAATGTTTAAAGATAATTTCATGCAAATGTTGACCGCGGCTGCGTCTCAGGTAGCCCATCTTTCACACATATCGGCCGGTATCTCACGAATGAATGCATGGATGTTGGCTTCCAGTGCGTCAATCGAAGCGGGCTTGTCCCTATAGACATTAGCCTTGACATACCCCCACAAAAAATAATCTAATGGTGTCAAATCGCACGATCTAGGCGGCCAATTGACCGGCCCGAAACGTGAAATTAACTGTTCACCGAGAATGCCGACCATAAAATGAAAGCAGTGCGCGATGAACATTTCGAACCGAGCACGAATTTTGATAGTAAAATTCAATAATTTGCAAGCGTTGTTCATTTGTAAGACGATCCATGGTTAAATTGCAAACCAAACTGAAGCTGTTTGACAGTGACACAAGGTACTAAACACACGTCAGCTGTCAAAACCAGTGTTGCCAAAACCAAACCAGCTAAAAAATCACCCGTTATTATTTATGATATTGGAAAAGCTTGAGCAACAAACTAAAGTTAATCAAGTAATATTTGACAAACTGAGCGAGCTAGAGTTTAAACCTCGCAAAACGAATAACAAATCATGAATATGAAGCTCATTAACATACTTACATGGAATGCAAATGGTCTTTTAAAGAAAATCGACGAAATAGAAGTATTTCTACGGGAAAAAAATATTGACCTATGCCTGATTTCGGAAACACACTTTAAGAAGGGATCCGGACCCAAAATTAGAGGTTACATCGACTACCACGCGCATCATCCATCAGAAAATTCGAGAGGCGGATCCTCTCTCTACATCAAAGACTGCATTAAGCATTACAAAAACGAAGAAATTGAGCTTGACTCTAGGCAAATAACTTCAGTATCGGTAAAAATAGTTCACCTAGATTATAATATTGCCTCGAGTTATTTTCCTCCACAGTATAGGCTAGCGGACGACGATCTTACTCCCCTCTTTGACTTACTTGGGTCGAATTTTATCATCGGCGGGGACTTTAATGCGAAAAACACCTTTTGGGGATCACGGTGCAATTCAACAAGAGGTAGAGTACTCTTCAAAGCTAGCATGAAACGTGGCGTGATTTCCTTTCGACGGGAAAGCCAACGTATTGGCCAACCGACAGAAACAAAGTACCTGACCTTGTCGACTTCTTTATCGCAAAAAGGGTTCCCCGCCACCTCACAAATGTAGAAGAAGGCTATGATCTCTGTTCGGATCACTCGGCAGTCGTTTTGAAAATCGGCGGAAGTCTAACAAAAAATGAGAGAGCGCCTAGGCTAACGAATAACAACACCGACTGGGATGGCTTTAGGAAATACTGTAAAAAAAATGTATCTCTACATGTACCACTTACAACCCCTTTAGAAATAGAAGACGAAGTCGATAAACTGGTTAGAACTATTCAAGACGCTGCTTGGAACAATACTTCTTTCTGGAAGACTGGAGTAAGGAAAAGCGGATCAATTTACCCGCGCGAAATTGAAGAGCTCATACGCGAAAAGAGAAAGGCTCGAAAGAGGTGGCAATTGTCTCGAGCTCCTCCTGATAAAACCATTCTGAATGGGCTATCTAACAAATTAAAGCACTTACTTCAAGATTTTAAAAGTCGCGAGACTACCAACTACCTCGAAAACTTGACTGCCGATAGAGGGTCAAACTATTCACTTTGGAAAGCCGTGAAGTCTATTAGAAAGCTCATAGTACACTCGGCGCCAATAAGAAAAGATAACGGTGAATGGGTAAAAGGCGACAAAGAGAAAGCAGATGTATTTGCAGAACATCTAGAAGAAACATTCAAACCGTTTGACGGGGAGCCGTTGGTTGACGATCTGTATCGCAATGCGGAACTAGACAATTATCGAATGAAAACCGTGACACTGTCTGAACTTCGTCAAACAATCCGAAATTTGAAGAATAACAAAGCTCCAGGTTATGACCTAATTACTGGGGAAATTTTGAAGGAGCTACCGAAAAGAGCGTTAGTCAAGCTTCTCTACATCATAAACGCATCAATGAGAATTTCATACGTTCCACGGCAATGGAAAGTCGCAGAGGTAATAATGGTTCCGAAACCAGGGAAATGCCCGAACGACAAAAAATCATATAGACCGATTTCGCTTCTGCCGATTATATCTAAAGTCTTCGCGAAACTTGTGCTCAAACGACTGCAACCAATAATTGAAGAAAGACGATTGATTCCGGATCACCAATTCGGCTTTAGGGTCAAACATTCAACAATTGACCAGGTCTATCGAATAACTAATGAAATTAAGAAAGCCTTAGAAGCGAAAATAATATGTTCTACCGCTTTTCTTGGCGTATCCCAAGCCTTTGATAAAGTTTGGCACGAAGGCCTAAGATATAAGCTACGGAAAGTTTTGCCGGAAAAAATGTATGAACTCTTAGAGTCTTATCTTGACAACAGACTATTTCGAGTTAGATACGGGAGCGAATACTCAGAATTCAAAGAAATACAAGCCGGCGTTCCACAAGGTAGCGTCCTCGGTCCAACACTGTTTTTACTTTTTACAAGAGATGTACCTCAAGTAGAGACAACGACTGTAGCCACGTTCGCTGACGACACGGCTATCCTCGCTACGGATAAGACAGTCGAACAATCAACGGGAAAACTCCAACGCGCTTTGAATAAAATATGCGAATGGACAAAGGCCTGGCGAATCCTCCTAAATGAGACAAAATCAACGCATGTAAATTTTACTTACAAGAGGGTAATCAACTTACCTCTATTTATAAACTCGGTACAAATTCCGTACGCAAACGAGGCGAAATATTTAGGCATGACCCTAGACGCAAATATATATAACAAACTGTTATTGTATAAGCAAGTGCTAAAACCATCTTGGACGTACGGTATACAACTTTGGGGTTGTACCAAACCAAGCAACATATCTATTTTAGAAACTTTTCAGAATAAGACACTAAGAGCAATCGTAAATGCTCCATGGTATATAAGAAATAGCGATTTACATCGAGATCTAGGCATCGCAACCGTGACCGACGAAGTAAGAAACTTTGCTCGCAAACTTCACACTCGCCTTCACGGCCATTGCAACCACGAAATAATCCGAACTCTGGATCAGACAAATCTTGCACGCCGACTACAACGAATGAGACCGTTGGATCTAGCGTCGTAAGAGGAAACCGCACATAATGACGGTATTGCAGGTGCTTTCGTTGGAAGGTAGCCTGCCAAACGCGATTACTATACAGAAGCATGAACTACTTGTTAAGGAAACTTAGTCGTAGTCTTACAAAGATTGGGAGGTTTTTTAGTGAGTAAGAATCTCACACTACTATGAGCACGCGCGTTCGATTTTCATAGTGCCTATGAAGGTTTTTACCTACCCACGAAAAAAAAAAAAAAATATATATACCGTTCTCACCAAAAATTGGTATCACAATGCACTTCTTATGGCCAAGTATATCCCTGTTAAGTGGTTATATCTACCCACCTAACCGATCCCTTACCTACCTACCTAACCTTCACGGGCTTTGAATGTCAACATTTCATGTGATGAATGTAGCATGAATGTTTATCACAGCACCGGTAAATCGAAGAGTTTTATTTTTTTTAGCTGTGGAAACATTTTTGTGAGTCTTTTAAAATCGGGGACGCTTTTTGAACAGAATCCTTTTTATGCTTCGAAAATCCTTAGACTTATTCTATTTTTAGAAAAATTGCAGAGCCTTATATCGGCTTTGATCTCAGAAGCGAAACATGGTTCTAAAGATGGTACAGCTGCTCATGGTCTTGTAAATTCCAAACTTATTTCAGTTCGGATATGACTAGAAAATCACAAAAATTCTCAAAAATCACAAAGAATTCACAATTTTCTTGTTACAGCTCACGATCACCGTTAAAAACAGCTTGTCCCCAGTTTTCAAACATTGTGGTTAGTTGGTTTCTCTGCCTCCTTGCCTTGGTCGCACTTATTGACCCTGCCCAGATCATTAAATTTGTGAAGGAACTCCTATAAAAGTTGGGTCTAACTATATGTGGGCGTTTAGTGCTTCGATATCTGCCTGCTGGTTAACAATATTAATATTTCGCAATGTTTCCGTAATTCCTGTTGTACTCTTCTAGCGTGTCATTCGGCGTGAGAAATGTTAAATGGGCAAGCCTACAATTTTTTCTATTACAAGTTTGTATAGGTAATTTTTTTTTCTTGGCCTCAACCTTGCTGCACCAGTCAAATTCTCATTTTTTTAATTTTTGGCCATGTGTAAAGGTACCTATCGGGTTTTCGCCCATGCCATTGGCGAAGTCTTATATCATTTATGTCATTTTCAAACAGCCCTTAGAAGATACCCAATTATTCAAAAATTAAAAGCACACAAACTCGGCTATCAATGCTGTGAGCTAGCTACATAGGTAGAGGTACTGCATGTTGCCCGCTTAGGAAGAAAGGAGTTTCGAGATCCTTCGTATCAACGTTTCTCACTCTGTTTAGGAAGGCATCATGCATCAACCTACCTATATTTTTTTCTCTACACATATCCAAAACTCAACTATAATGAGTGTCACATGTCAACCTCCACATAACCTGCAAGAGAACATGTGTCACTCGCATCCAATGACGTAGGTACGAGTATCTTATTGTCAACAAACAGCGTCGTTTAAAATCTTTTTGTCAATAATTGCCTCCTACATTACATATGCATGGGTCATATCATGAGCAATAGTCACGTGCATTTCCTCAGAACAGAACGCGTGTGATTTGCGGCTCACGTATTCGCTGTTTTCGGTCTGACGTACGCCAACTTCGTATTTGAATTATACGTTTTCATGGCAAACGGGCTAATTCCAACATTTTTGCGTATTTTAGACAACGTCATTGAAATCGCTGGCAGCGCTATAATCCTTGTCAATTTCTCTGCCACAAACCGCTGAACACCATACACGTGTCGTTTGACAAAAACACACGTTAGGGGTAGGTATACCCTGTACCCTTCAGTAACAGGCAAACATGGTCTCTTTTATAGCAGGAATATTGTAATTCCGACAAATGCCAGTTGAAACACGTGAAAATTCTGTTTTTTAATCCAACTGAATGACACACTTTCACGCCTAGTTAAGGTAACATTGAAGTCAGTGGCATTATTTTGATGGTCAATGGACACAAATGTGTCGATTTTTTTTCGAAAATGTCCTAGCAACAATTAATTAGGTGTTGCATGGGATAGTTGAGTGAACGGGTCCTTATTATAGATATCTTCATGAAAAGGAATTTGTGACTCACATTTCTTTTTCTAAAAATAACACCGGGTCGGTTGTAGTGGGTAGATATCCGATGACAGGATAAAAACTATTGCCAAGTCAATCTATCTTTGCGTCAGAGTTAGCAGATGGATACTTCTGTTTCACTTTTTTAGGACACAGAAATTCTAGGACCTTGAAATCTCGGTGTTTACATGCCACGAATTTTTTCTGCGATAATATGATTTTGAAGTGATACAGAGCAAAAAATATACAAAAAATGGATTGGGATTTTATCTAAAAATTATTGCTGGGAAGCATTCAGGCTTTAAACTTGGTTGTGATGGCAAGACCCATGTTTAAGACTCATTTTTCATAGAAACACGCAAAGCAACTGCCATTACACACAGGAAAAACATTTAAAGAACTTCGTACTGTTCTGCCAAAGTTTATATGGGATTAACTCACTAAATTTGGCGAGTTAAGCCGAACCCCAGGTCTAAATTCAACGAAAAACTTATTTCTGGCCGGTTAATTTTAGTTTAACTCGGAAGCTCGGATGAACACGCACTAAAAAACCGGCCCTAAGTAGTTAAAGGAGATTTTGATTTTCCCAATTCAAAAAGAGGTGATATATCTGATCAAATAAACTACAGAGGCATTTCCTTTTTGGACGCTTTTCTTGGACCTTTGAGCTCGGGGTTAATTGCCTAAGGCCATTAAGGCCATTCCAAAGTGTCTTGCAAAGTAACATAGTAAAAATAGAAAAAAGATGTACATGCTCCTCGTCGATTCAGGCTGCTTTTGACACCAGAAAGCGCAGTTCTCTACCTGACAAGCTTTATTGCCTTTTGGAGTGTCCCAAAAATTTTGAAGAGTGATTGAGGACAACCGTGATTAACATCAACCTTTTGCTCCGGTATGGAATGAAAAAAGCCATTTGATTAGTTTTTTACGACAACTGGTACAAAACAAGGCTGTGCATTGAGGCCGCTGTTATTGCGTTACACATTGAGGACATAATTAAATTTTTGCTTTGTGGTATTATATACTAACTTAAGGAGGCTCTACCGTTGTAGCCTTCACAGCCTCTCTATTTTGACTCTCCTGGTTAGGTCGGGGTCGCTGTACAACAAAAATTATATACAATTAACATCTCAAGTATGATGTTAAGGAAGTCCCATGACAGCGCGTGACCTTGTTTAAATCCTTTCTAGATTAAGATTTGTCATCATTCTTAACATCAAAGGGGTCGATATGAGATCTTTATCAACCTTAACGGAACAGCGGGAGTTGTCTACCGTCTTCCTGCACAAACCGACAAGTTTGGCAGGAATGCCAAAACTAGGCATTGCTCTTTATAGCTCGTCTCTATAGAAACTATTATACTCGGCATTGAAATCGATGAAAAGGTCTCCCCCAAGATCTGCCGCAGTGTGAATATTTTTCTGGCCTAAAGCCTTACTGATACTGCCTTCCGGATTGTTGCAAACGGTTTTGGTGTTCACAGAGTAAAGCAAAAAACATCTTGTTGGCGAAGCGATGTTAAGAAGCCTCTGTAGTTGGAACAATTCATGGCGTATCATTTCTTGATGATCGGGCAAACAATGCAGAGATTACCCTCGTCGGGCGTAATTTCCTCCGACCATATCTTGCAGGTGAGCTGGTGTACTCTCCTAACCAAATCATAGTCAGCGAATTTCAAAAGTTCGGCAGCTAGGCCGTCAGCTCCGGCTGCTTTGTTGCATTTTAGCCTAGACACCAACTACTTTTACTTAATCCAGGTCGGGGGCGGTATCGTTTGTATGCATCGTCGGTAATCTTTTCACTCGGGCTGGATGGCTCATTCTGCCTGACATCGGTACTCGTTTCGCCTTCACCATTCTACCTACTGTCTGCAGAAATGGTTTTTTAAAATCCTTAACACCGACTGCCATTTCACTGCGATGTTCCCTTGGTAATCCTTACAGGCATCAGCTCGAACCTTATATCTTTGACTGAACCTTTTTATTGTTTGGTAAGACTTTCGAATCTCATTCCTGTTGTAGCACCTCTTTTATTCTTCAACCGCGCACTTTTTGTGATATCTTTTTTTCTTTCAGAGGAGCCGGTCTTTCTTCCTCCTTCTCTGCTCGCAAGCAGCTCAAGTCCTTTTGTGCAGAGACGTTTTGTATGAAATGCCTGTTTAGCTGCATGTGCTTGCTGGCATTCAACGCGAAACCAGGAGTTTCGAGTTTCGTTGTAGTGTCGTGAAAATCACCACATCAGAGGCGACATCTCTGATCTGATGACAATTTGCCAATGTTTCCACTGGCTATCAACATTTAGTGCTGGCTGCATAGGGCTTCATAGAAAGTTTTGGAAGACTCGTTTTAAGAAGAGTCTGTCGATCTCTTGCGGTTGTATCTCGCCGACGCCAAACTTCCTCACAGCATTTGCATTTCTTAGCATTGGTCGGGATATTCGCAGCTGTACCGCACCATGGCTGCAAGGTAGTGATCCGAGTCAATTGTGGCCTCTCGGAAAGTTTGGAAATCCATTATACTAAGGGTCAGTTTTTCAGTGCGAGATCATCCGAGTTTCGGAGTAAAACTAAAATTAACCCCAAAAATGAGTTTTTCTGAGTTTAACTGAAATTAATCTCGGCTTAACTCACCAGAGGACAATGGGCAAAAATGTTGGGGTTTGTTCCAACTTTCAACCACGAACGTGACCTATGTAGGCGAAAAGGTTATCAAATTGACATTGGGTTAAAATTAAGTTGACATTGTTTTTTTCTTCGCAGTAATATTAAAAATGCTCCATATTTGATAACCTTTTCACAAAGTTCTCATGCGTGGTGGAAATTTGGATCACTTTTGCCCATTGTCCTTTGCTGAGTTAATCTCGGATCCACTTTTGTTAACAGTATGATCTTCTTTAAATGTTTTTTCTGTGTGAAATGGCAGTGGCTTTGCGGCTTTATGTAAAAAATGACATCTGAAAATGACTCGAACTTCTTCTTCCGTGTTTTTCTATGTGAAGTGAGAGCTGGGAGAGTCAATAATTTCGAGAATCGAAGATTTTGACAACTTTACTGACGGAGTTAACTCTGCACTGAAAAACTGTTCGCTGGGTTAACTCTAGATTTATTTTGCTCCGCGAATAACAGATCGTGGTTTAAGCTAGGCCTAACTCTGCACTAAAAAACCGGCCCTAAGAGTGCCTTGCGTTGTTAATCCACGGAAAGGGGGGACTGTAGCGCCACCTAAGGTGCCGATAGACGGAAAGTTTGCATAGGAATTTTCTTCCTGAGAATAGGCCGAACAGAAAATTCCAAGGAGGGCCGGGAAATCCATGAATAGGGTTCGTGGTCTTCTAGACAAAGTTTGTAAGGTCCGATACGATAAAGATATTTCTTCAGTTGTCAATGGCTGCTGAAAATTTCAGGGAGGATTTTTTCATTTTGCCCTGTCCAGGTTGGTCAGGGTGCTTGATCTCCTAGGGGGAAATCTGGAGAAGAAGTTTTTGGACCTCGAAAACAGAGTCTATTCCCAAAAAGTGTTTCGACTTAAAATTATTTCACTTCACCAAATACAAAAAAAGAGTATTTTCCATTTTATCGTAGCTTATTGTACATTTTATCTTGTTCACGTTTCTTTAGCAGCAGTGTGCGTGCTCTATAAATGCCATAACCTATTAAAAGCACCACGACCTTGCTTAACACTAACAGAATTATTAAATCTACCAGGTACAACTGATACCATGGAATATTGGTTCCAGCTGTTTTGAGATGTGACACATTTTTATGCCTTAAAATATGTTCGATCCAAAAGAGGGACGTTTGTACAGCTCCCAACTGTCGGTCACGATATTTAGCTGAAACTTCTCGAATGTTTCTCGAGTAAGATGTGTCCTGGACAAGTTTTTGCACAGCCCATGTGAGCGAAGTTTCCGTAAGATTGGAAAAGTCCAACTTTATTCCAACCCCTAAATCCTCTATGATTTTAAGATTCAAGTACTGAAAGAAAAAATCTTTATTTTTCATGTGACGGCATAAGAGGTATGGATCTTACCTGATCCCTAAAAGCGGGAATCCCTAGGACTGGTATGTTTCTGTAAATTGCTTCCTGCAGACTTAAAAGTCCTCCACTTGTAATGAAGTACTTTACGTGGGGGTGTGCCAAGACATCACTGGACGATACGATCTTTTGCAAAAGCACGTTCTTTGGCAGATTCTCCATTTTGTCCACGTCGCAGTGCCACAATATGCTTTGCTTTTGCTTCCCAAGAGCTGTTACGATAGCAGAAAGTTTTTCCTTGGGGAGATCTGAACACTTTAGGGCGGTTCCTAGGCTTAAGTATATAGCTCCGTTGCGAGCTTCGTCAAGGAACCGCTTGATGTTCCACTGGATATCCTGAGTGGGTTTGATATGAAGGCCTCCGACGGGGATAATGTTTGTAAGAGTGGGCCGTGGAACCAAAAGTGGGGCATAGTTGTTAAGCAGTGTAATGGCAGTTTGCCCTTGTACTTGGGCAAGAGTTGGCAGCTGTTCTAAAGAGAAAAACATTTTTTAAAGTTCTTTGTAAAATAGAGATATAGCTTACGGCTAAATTTGGAAAAGTGCTTTTTCGCCACTTGGTCCTGCGCAATCAAATCTTTCAGTCGTTGGTTCCTGCGCTCGATGCAGTCAAAAATGTTTGATACTCGATCCCAAAAGGAAAGATCCTCTGTGTAGGTTTCAAATTCAAGCGGTGAGCACGCACTGGGAACAGTAAAGTCCACCAAAGTTGTCATGTAACTTTCGAAATTTGAAGAGCTGATCGCAACAACAGGCTTATCAAAGACTTCACCAATCATTAGAAGAGCTTCCGTATGAAATAGGTCGACTACTATGAGATCATAGGGGAATGTGTCTTTTGAGCTTAAAAGTTCTTTGACCTTCGGTTGCTGCAAAAAGTAATCACTCAGAGCTGCGCCGGCAGCTCGCAATGCTTTGTGCATACTGCTAAGAGAGGCGTGACCTGCTTCAAACAAATTCTTTGATCGGAGTTCATGCTGCACTGGAATTGTTACGAAGAGAATTCTTATATTAATTTCAATGAAAAATTGAAATTTTGTTCAAATGAGGTGCGATTCTTACCTTCTGTCCAAAAATCAAATGCTGGTATGATTATTTCCTCATAGTTTTCCAGCTTTTCGCCCAATCGATAACTGCTTATGGAAGTGACCTGCAATGAAACATTTTAAAACCATTTTCAGTATGAAGCCTGTGATAGAGTCAAAAACTTACATTGTGATTCTTTTTCGCGAGTCCTGTCACGAGAGGTCGAACGGCATTAAAATGACTTTGACTAGGGAACGCAAAAAGTCCCAAAATTTTAGCACCACTTATGAACGACAATAGTGATGTGAATAAAAGTCCAACCAACAGGATATGCTTCATTTTTACTAAAAAAAAAAAGAAAAACAAAAAACAGCCTTCATTTAACGTCTTGTTAATAAAATATGAAAAAAAAAAACAAGTATATGCTGTCATCAAGAAAAGACACCCAACACCGACGTCTTGGATAAAACATCACCATCGACAGCTTTAATAACTTTGAGGTAGTTAGGGACTTAGTAGTTAGGGTAGACCAGGGTCTACCTGGGTTCCGCTATCAATTCAGACAATGACACCAGCGCTGAAATCAAACGAAGGATAACTCTTGCCAATCGCTGTTTCTTTGGGCTAAGAAGCCAATTGAGTAGCAAAGCCCTCTCTCGGGACCCTCATCATCCCAGTCCTGCTTTACGGTGGAGAAGCATGGACCCTGCCAAAGGCGGACAAAAACACTTTAGGCTGCTTCGAGAGGAAAATTCTTCGGACGAATAACGGTCCCGTCTGCATACACGGAGAGTGGAGGAGGAGATATAACATCGGAAAATTTTCGAATCCACACCGCAGGGACGGCGCGGTAGAGGAGCACCGAGACGCAGGTGGCGCACGCAAGTGGAAGGGGACCTCAGCCAACTTCGCGTGCGAAACTGGAGACGGCTAGCTAGAGACAGAGCTGGCTGGCGAAGCTTGTTGGCTGAGGCCCAGGTCCACCCCGGACTGTAGCGCCACCTTAAGTAAGAATGATAGCAGTACTTTAAATACCACTGTTTCTACTGCGTGTCTTCTTACAATATAGCTTCGTTGGAAAACAATAACCTGAAAATTAAACCGACATCCTCAATTGTGGCATGAAAGCGATACCGGGTTCTCTTTCGTGTTTTTTCTTTCCGCTAATAATAAGCACCTCTGGCGAGGCGAGCATCGCGCGGGAAGTCGCATGCCAGTAACAAGTACTCTTATGGGAAATAATGTTCTTAGTGACATACGGATCCCTACTAAGTAAGACATTGTGCAATAAAACAATTTCGTTGTTAAAAAGGCGGATGAAAACACGTTTCAAAGGCGGACGAAAACGCTTTAGGCTGCTTCGAGAGGAAAATTCTTCGGACGATTTACGGTCCCGTCTGCATAGACGGAGAGTGGAGGAGGAGATATAACATCGAACTGTACGGGCTGAACAGCGATACCGACTTAGCCAAAAGAGTCAAAACACAACGTCTACGATGGCTGGGTCATTTAGAGCGGATGGACACCAACGCCCCGGCCCGGAAAATCTTCGAATCCAACCCGCAGGGTCGGCGCGGTAGAGGAGCACCAAGACTCACGTGGCGCACGCAAGTGGAAGGGGACCTCAGTCAACTTCGCGTGCGAAACTGGAGACTGCTAGCTAGAGACAGAGCTGGCTGGCGAAGCTTGTTGGCTGAGGCCCAGGTCCACCCCGGACTGTAGCACCACCTTAAGTAAGTAAGTAAGTGTTCAAATCTCAATAGAAAACGTATTTTTGACAGATCTGTCATGCGTGGAGAGTTTCAATTTCTTTTTAATACCCCATCCCAGGGGATAGGAGGTACATTAAGTTTGATTCATAGTTTGTAACATAGAGAAATAATCACCGTAGACCCCAAAGACCTTAAGGGCATATGTTCGAGACCGAATTTTAAGTCGAATGAGCCATGTCCGTTAGACCGTCCGTCCATCTGTCGGAAGCTTTTAGGCCTTAAATTTTGAGCTAGGAACTTGAAACTTGATATATGTTCTTTCTAAGTCCCGAAGCAGTACAAGTGTAAACATTTTTGACACGCCCACTTTACTTAATAGCATGAAAAATCAAAGTTTTCGTAGGAAGCTGAAATTTGGTACGCGATATCCTTGCTTAAGTGTATTGTGATTGGCATTTAAAAAAAAGCGAAAACCGCCCCCTTGTAGGCGTGGTCATATTTAATATGCATTCTAATAAACGGTTTCTATTTGATATTGTTTCTTTAAATCCAAAAAAACTTGCACTATAAAATGTTCAGATACACATACTCCAAAAAGTCTCCGTACACCTGATTCCTTTTTTTTTAATTGTAATAAACTTTTAAATTTGAAAAAAATATAAACTAGAAACAACTAGAAACTCATAAATGAAATCGTTAATTTTAAAGGAAAAACAACTAAAATTTTATTGGAAAATAAAAAAAAAATATTTTTTTCACCACCAAAAAGTCCCCGTACACTTAATGCATTTGTTTATTTTCTTAAAAGAAATCATAAAATTAAAAACTTAAGTTAATCTCGTGTGTTTCTTAAGACTTCCTACAATAATTGTTTAATCGAATAGGCTAGGTTTAAAGACTTATCTAAAGAAATCGTATTTCATCCGAAAGCAAGATGACTTTCAAGTCCATTACTTTTGGACATTGTGTAACAAAAGGGATTTTTTTTTGTGTAATGAATTCTAAACTGAGTAAATAAGGATTAAATCTAGGGAATGAGAATGATGTTTAGCTTGCTTTTTGAAATGGTAAAGCACCTTTCTTCCACCAGCAACGATATCTGCTTGGGGTCATTATATCGTATTGAAGTATAAAATTGTTCCATAGACCCAGTGTTTGACTACTCTTAGTCAGATTTTACTTGAGCACATTCAAGAACCTGGGGGTGGGGTGCCGTGGCGTAGTGGTTTGTGTGTGTTCTTACTGCGCCGGAGGTTTGGGTTCGAATCCTGCCATCGTCACCTGCAAAAAAAAAGACTTGTTCTTTTTCACGGCCCCCACCTCCGCGAGGGTCTGACAAGCCCTCTGAGAGTATCATTTGTCTTGAAAAACTTCTCAAAGTGCGTTCGGATTCGGCTAAAAATTGTAGGTCCCCTTGTATCTAAAGAAATTAACACACCAGCATACATTGTTGAGAAGTTGGCCCTGGTTCACCTCGAGCTGTTGCGCCACTCGATTTATTTATTTATTTTACTTTCAAGAACCTATAGTTTCTCATCGTCAATCTATTAACACAAGTTACTCAAACACCAAAAGAGACCATACTTCCCCAAACTTTAACATTGCCCACCATGCCTAACAACAGATGTTACATTTTTCGGATTCAAAGCAGTGTTTAGTTTTCTCCACTTCATGCGATAACGTCATCTAAGCCAAAGATGTTAGATTTACCATCAAATTAATCCCGGAATAAATTCGGCTTCCGGCATCAAGTGCTGCTTTCCCCTAATATTCAAAAACATTCTTTTTCCTCGCTTGTATAATAGATTTCCGCGCAAATGGCTTGACGGTTCACTCAGCCATTATACCCACTTATTTTTAACGCATTTCTTATCTCCTTAAAACATATAACTATTCCATCTGCGAATATTCCACGTCCACCTATCACTTAACCAGCAATAACGGGACCACCTACCTTATGATCTTCGGAGAATCTTCATATTTCATATCGTTTTTTAGCGATTGTTTCCTTGTAAACCAAGACACTGTCGTCGCTCACTTCACACGTGTTAATGCACAGAAGTCAGAGATATATCCCGTTATAAATTTTTTGAAAGTCCTAGCGGCAGGAGGTTGCAAGTTGGCTACTTCATAATAGTCTAACTAGTGCCCAGGGAAATAAGCTTATTCTGGCTTTCTATTCCTTTTTCCTTTTGAAAAAAAAAGAATTTTTTTACCCTAATGAAATTGTTAATAATTGAGCTTACCAAAAACCTACAAAATTCCTCGTCCCTGCACTTACATTTCCAATTTAAACAAAAGAATAACATATGTACGGAGACTTTTTTGACGAATTCCTGAAATTCGGTAAAAAGACAAAAAACATACATTTGCTCTTTCTGTGTTCCATATTAAGCTTTTAACATTAAACGGTAAATATTTTTTACAATAATATAGAAATGAATCTGCTGTACACAGACTTTTTGGACTATGTGTATGTGCGTAAGCTAGCAACTCAAATTAATTAGTTTTTGCCACGCCCACCTTTGGGGGTAAAAAAAAATTAATATAAAACTGCGATCAACTCGTGTATACCACATCGTTGAAAAGAGGTTGACGCCATGCCTCTTTTTTAACAAAGAAGATTCATAACTAACAACACAGTTAAAGTTAATAGAAACTGAAATTTAACAACCAAGATTTTGTTGGTTGTTAAATTTTCTCATGGCCGCTGTTTTACAAAGAGCTGTTTTACAAAATGCCCAATTCAAGCTCGAGCCAGAAAACTCTTTATCTACTCTTAGAAGAGACATTTGTACCTCTTTATGCCACTTTTAACACTATTCACACACTTTTATAACAGTTTGATACTTGAACTAGTGAGAGGGTTACAATCCGCCTAGGCGAATCGTTAGGTACCCCATCCCAATTGACCACTATCAAGCTTCAAAATGCGTCAAAAATCTTGGTTGTTAAATTTCAGTTTCAATTCAATTCAATTCAGAAAACTTTTTATTTTCATTTCGATAAATTTTACAAAAAGAAGTTTACAAAAAGTAGTATACAACATGGCTTAGAGCCGTCTGCCGTTGAATGATAGGACCGAGAAAGTTAATTAATAATTAGTGCTTATATTAGGTTTTTTTTTTTTTTTTGTTAATTTAATTTGTAATACAAAAGAAAAAATTGTGACTTCTTTGTCATCTATACTTATGGGCTTTTGGTTTAGCTTAAAACGGAACAAAAGGGATTTCTTTGTGGATAGATCTGATTTTGCTTTGCTGATTTAGCTCACGGAGACTGATACAAATTACGAAAAGCAATTCCTTCTTTTAGATAGCATGTAAGTATCTTCCAACCAAATCCGCCGTTTAGTAAGGAGCGACATTCCTGGATCGAGAGAAAGCTCTTGGCAAAAAATAATCTTCGGATCTCTTGAAGGATAGGACATAAAGCTAAGAAATGGAAGGTGTCTTCGTTCTGATTGAGGTTACAGAGGTTACAAAGCGGGTTTAAGTCATTTCGGTATGGTCTGAAGTTAAGATCAAGCATTTCAGTGCGTGCCTTAAATACTAAACTAATTTTGGACGCGTTCAGCTTATCACAAAAATAGTTGGCGGTGTGTATATCGTGAGTGAGGCTTTTATAAAGTTCTCTTGTAAGTGATGTTCTCGCTCTGCACAAGGACTGCTGATAGAGCTTTTCGTCAATGGCTGCCAGGCAGTCATAGAATATACTTCGCCATTCGTGGCAATTTCTCTCGTCAAGATTTAATTGACAATTATGGTTGCCAGCAAGCTCACGCCATTCCTTTAAAGGTGAAAAGCCTCCTTCTAGTGCAACCAAAAGAACCCTGCGTTGCAAGTTATTTACAGATCTTTTAATAACTTTGGACAAATAGTCGGCACTTGATTTGGCATTTCTTACAAAAAACTGGGGATAAACCTATTTCAATGTCTATTGCGTAGTTTGGCGATGATCGAGGGAGCCTGAAAATCCTTTTTACGAAGAAACGTTGGATAGCTTCAACCTCGTCGAGCTTTCGGTGACCATAGACTTCACTTGCATAACGAAAGCAGGTGTTAACTACCGCCTCAAAAACCCTGAATTTAGACCGCAAGTCAACATCTTTGTTGGAGAAAAACCTGTTCCACATCGAATTGATCGCAGTTTTAGCTGCCACCGATCTTTCTTTAATGTAAGGACGAAGGTCTAAATTGAATTTCAGGCGGAAGCCTAGATATTTGAATTCATTCACAATTTCAATGTTGTCATTGTCCAAGGTCCACCTTTCGCTCCTACTCAATTTGTGGTGATGTCTAAAAATCATAATTTTAGATTTTAAAACATTAATTTTTAGGTCCCAAAGATCACAATAATCTTTCAGCTTATTTATGATAAGCTGAAGAGTAAGAGGGTTATCTGATAAGACAACAAGATCATCGGCGTATAGAAGTACCTTTATTAGAGTATCTCCAAATCTTACTCCACCTGGCAAGAAATTTATTACATCATCGATAAACAAAGCAAACAGCAGGGGACTTAAAATACAGCCTTGTGGGACTCCAGAGTTAGTTAGAAATTCCGAAGATTTCTTACTTCCATCCCAAACTGAGGCAGAATTGTTAAATTTCAGTTTCTATTAACTTTAATTGTGTTAAGAATTTGTCAGTTAAGAATCTTCTTTCTTGAGCGAGAATATCGCATACCATTTCAGCTTCCTACGACAACTTTGAGTTTTCATGCTAATAAGTAAAGTAGTACACTTGTACTACTTCGGGACCTAGAAAGAACAGATATAAAGTTCTAGATAAAAAAGGGGCGTGCCATCAACCTCTTTTCAATACTATAATTTGTTTATCATATTTTTTATCAGATGTGGGATACACGTGCTGATCGCAGTTTTATATTAAAAAATTGTTTTTTTACTTACAAACGCCCCCAAAGGTGGGCGTGTTAAAAACTAATTAATTAGAGCTGATAACTTACGCACATATCTGAACATTCTATAGTGCAAGTTTTTTGGATTTAAAGCAAGTATATCAAATAAAAAACGCTTATTAGAATGTATACTAAATATGACTGCTTTTTTCAAATTTTAAAATTTTTTAAATGCAATTCACAATACACTTGAGCGAGAATATCGCATACCATTTCAGCTTCCTACGACAACTTTGAGTTTTCATGCTAATAAGTAAAGTAGTACACTTGTACTACTTCGGGACCTAGAAAGAACAGATATAAAGTTCTAGCTCAAAAATTAAGGCCCAAAAACTACCGACAGACGGACAGACGGACATGGCTCATTTGACTTACAATTCAGTCTCGATCATATGCCCTTAAGGTCTTTGGGGTCGCTACGGTGATTATGTCTCTATGTTACAAACTATGAATGAAACTTAATATACCGCCTATCCTATGGGATGGGGTATAAAAAATGCTTGGTGAAAAAAATTACTGATCTTTCTTAAATAGATCTACGTATAAGGATCCAAGTTTTGCATTCAATAGTATGAATTTAAATTTCTGTAGAATACAATCATATTAAATACAAATTAGCTTAGAAAAACACTCGATGCAATAAATAAAAATTCTCTCAAAATTTGTCATTTTAAAAACCATACACAGAGCAGAAGTCACTATCAGCCAACAAATATTGCGACATCAAAGCATTGACCTTATGATAAACAAATCCAAAATAGTACAAGACCGGAACTTGAAGTACATTTTTCACAAACATTCCACTGCAATAACACTTACGATCGTTAAATATTTTCACTTTATAAAATTCAATCTAATGCATTTTGGTTGTAACAACAGGCGATTTTTTTAGGAAAACAATATTGAAACAAACGAAAGCGAGAGTCGTGTTACTTCTTCCGAATTCACTTCAGTTTCATCGCAATCAAAATTAATTAATCTTCCAGGCTGTTCTAATTTAAGAAACACCACCACCGCCACCGATCGTTTTGACGAACATACTGATGGCACATGGTCACGACACGATTCTGATGGTGCACAGCACAGCGCACAGTTCTGGAAGATCGCTTGCATAAATATTTTGGAATGTAAACATTTTAAATTGGAAAAAATGTGCTGCGTTGAAGGCGTACCAGAATACTACATTATGCCTTCATGGAAAATGTATGGCTACCAGATATCTGCAGATGGTGTCTTATAGTAGATTTTTTTAGATTAGATTTTTTTAAAGTAAACGCCAAGTTATACAGAACAATAGTTTAACATAAAATCATAATAGCTTCGCATTGCCGTCTGCCAGGTTGAAAATAATTTATAAATTAAATTTTAGGTTCTTATTCTCAATAAATCTCTTTTTTGTATTTTTATTTATTTTTTTTAAAACTGAAGTAATTTATTGTTTGATCATTCTAACTAGATTCAAAATTCTCTCTCTCTATTTTAGAGCGACTTTACAGAATTGAAAAATGCTATTTACATCTAATTTGTTAAGAACATTCAGCACTTGTTCGTTTGTTAGGGTAAAACTGCCGAGGAAATGCGCTCTTGTTTCTCCAAGGATTGGGCATCTGCCAACAAAGTGCATAACATCTTCTCTCTCTCCTTGGTTACGCAGCTGGCATACAAATGGTAGATCCTCTCGATGTGGGATGAAATTCAGATTAAAAAGCTCCCCTCGCGATTTGATCATTAATGAAATTTGTTGCACCGTAAGATCATCTCTGAAATAATTGTGGAAGTCCAACGCAACGCATTATTTAAGAAACGTTCCCTGTATTGCAAATCCAATGCACATATAAGAGCGTACAATACTGGTTTCCAGTTATTATCGAGGTCATCCAAGTTCAAATTGTAGCCGGAAATGTTCGCCAAATCGTACAGATCCTTGTACCAACCCGTCCTTCGTCGTATAGCCTGGAGTGCTACTCTTTTTGGCAGTCACACGTCGCTCATGTTTAGAGCTTTAAACACGTAGTCCACATTAGCTTTAGGGTTTAGATGAACAGCGGGAGGCCAGTTTCTAGCATCAGCGAATAGTTGGGTGTGTGCATTGGCAGACGAAAGATGCGCTTAAGGTAGTTTCTAAGCAGCTTCTCTACTGAATCAAACGATTTGTAGCCCCATACTTGGGCCTTTTAAGGCATAATGGGGTCCACAAGCGTTTCAAAAACTCTATTTTTACAGCTGTGAGATACGTTCTTTTTGGAGAAGCAATTCTTCCATGCTGAACTTATCACGTTCTTTGCGTTGACCAGTTTTTCCCGCAGGTGCTTTTCCATACATAAGTTGCTTGTAAAGATGATGCCTAAATACTTATACTCTTTAACGATCTGAAGGTTTCCACCGTTAAGCTTCCAAACCTCATTCGCACAGGTTCTTCCTCCTCCTCTCTTAAATATCATAGCTTTGGATTTTTCCAAATTAATTTTCACACTCCACAAGGAGCAGTATTAATGCAGCTTGTTAATCATCAGTTGGAGAGATTCCGGAGAATACGCAAGCAAGACGATATCATCGGCGAAGAACAAGGCTTTAATTGAGGTACCAACATATTGAATACCACAAGGCAAGAATTCAATTAAGTCCTCAATGAATAATGCAAATAGCAAAGGGCTTAATGCACAGCCCTGCTTTACACCGGTTGTTGTAGAAAACCATTCAGAAAGGCGTTCTCCGTTCCATACAGCTGCGAGGGTTTGTTGGTAAAGGTCCTCAATTACTCACTTCCAAATTTTCGGGACATTCCAAGGCAATAAAGCTTGTACAGTAGAGCACCGCGGTCTATGGTGTCGAAAGCTGCCTTAAACTCCACGAGAAAAACGTACAACTTTTTTCCATTTACGCAAAATGACTCAGCAACGCTCTTTAGGACAAATATGTTCCCTTCACCTGAGAGGCCATTGGCGGTAATCCACGAGCTTAACCGTTCATGCAAGTTTGATGTAAAGACTTTGCATGATGCGTTTAAAAAGGAAGCTACCTCTGTAGTTTGCCGGATCAGATCTATCACCTTTTTTGTCGGAAAAATCAAAGCCACTTTAAACTGTTTGGGAACTGATCCCCTGTCGAATATATCGTTGAAAGTCCTCTCGAGGTGGCCGACAAGATCACTGGTGCCGTATTTATAAAATTCGACAGGTTTTTTCCTTGCCGTCTATTGGAAATAAGTTGTCTCCAAGTCCGGATTTAGCAGCTTCCAGAAGTGATTAAGAGGTACGTTTGGGTCTACCGTAGCATGTCTTTTTCCCGTTGAGTTTCGCAACCAGTTTCCACAAATCCGCAGCATTATAGCAAGAAGCCAGTCGCCTTGCTTCCGTTTCCCAATATATTTGCTTTTACTCCTACACAATTGCTTATATGAGCTGTTGGCTTCCAGGTATCTGATTCGGGAAGAGCTGTCACTCAAATTCCTGAACTCCCCAAGCAGAATAAACGAGAGCACCCGTGCTGTCTTACATTCATCAAACTAGGGTTCGCCAATGTTCCGCCCACTAATTTTCGCACCGCCGCTGCCGAATGGATAGGATGACTTGGTTATTTGGCCTATTTCTTACAAATCCAACTCCATATGCCCCTGTAAATTAAAGTCCAGCTGATGTTTGTACTGTGAGGACCTTTCGGGCTTCCACCTTAGCTTAGAAAGTAAAGCCAGATTTTTGACATCAGTTTCCTCGGTATGGAGCTGCAACGTGAGTGATATCGGAAAATGATCCGAAAAAACGACTTTTTCCACTTTTAGATCTGTGGCGCAAGGGTCCCAATCACTTCCAATAAGACCGTGAACACCCTGCATGCCCACAAACGTATGTTCTTGTGACAATCACCAGACAACAGACAACTAAGTCAAATTCGCCAAAAGCCACGCCCACTTGAATGTAGCTTAGGTAAGGTTAGGTTGGGTGGTTGTCTTCGCTGGGCGGAGCGCAGCAAAGTGGTACCACAATGGACCTTCTTTTGTAGTCTTGTAGAATCGGAGTCTGAATGTAAGACTACTTCAAATTGAATTTTTCTCTAAATAAAGGACCTTTTGACCATAAGTTAGAGAAGGCAAAGAAGAATAAAATCTCCTGAAGATGTCGTAAAGGACGACAAATCGTTGGAAAAAAGAGAAATAAAAGGAAAAATTGATTTTTGCACATCAATTGACTACCTTGAAGCCTATGAAAAAATTTTGGAAAATATATTTAATTACATTAGCCTTAACTAAACTAACAAAACTAAATGACTTTAATTCTATTTCTCATAACCTGACTTAATGAAGGTTCTTGTCTAGCTCAATAACTTAAGCATTCAGCCCAATAAATCCCTTGCGTCTGTCACGTCGAAGTACACAACTGACAACTCAATTAAACACACACGTTCTCATAGGAAGCGACTTACGCCACGCACTATTTCTATGGGCCACTTTCCATAAGAACTTTTGTATTTAACTTAGTTGTCAGTTGTGTACTTTAACGTGATGGGTGGAACGAATTCATTGGGCTGAAGGCTTTACACTTAGTGCACCTTGGCGTTAAGGGTCTAATCATAGCTATCATCGGATAGCATCATTGGAACAATTGGTTCTCTGACAAGTCATTCAAAGCAATCATTGAAAATTTCTGTCAGTGCCAACAAACAGCTACAGCCGTTTGAGGTTGGAGTTGATCAGTGAAAGGAAAACTGACAGTTGAGAATAGAAAGAGAATTAAATGTTTTTAGTGAAACGATTTTGTCGCAAAAACACAAATGAAAATCAGCTGTTCCTTGAAATTGATTTCTATCAGTGAAATAGTAAGAGCGAGTTTACATAAAAGTTTTAACGCAATTTATGTATTTTTGTTACGGAAAAAATTCTGAAATTCTAAGCTTCATTTTGATACCAATAACAGCCAACATTGTTGTTGTTTCTGTGTCTGTAGCTGTGTCTGTTTCTCGCTTAGGTTTCAGATACGAGATACACATTGTGTTCCTACCTATATACAACCACAGACCCAGTGAAGCATTCTGTTCTGCTTATAAGGCTTTAAACTCTTCTTGATCTTCCATAAGTTTCATCAAAACACGTTTCTTTTCTAGGTGACTGTCAGTCAAAGCTGGACCTCAATCGACAAGTTTCCAGTTAAAAGCTGATTGAATTTAATCTCCACATTTATTCTTAGCCGAGCAGCAAGGCAAATTCCAGGTTGATTGAATGCCTGATTCGTAGACCCTTGGCAAGGGTATCCTTATATAAATCGGTAAGTTTGTTGTTAAACTAATTCTTTCTAAGACCGATACACATTTTCGCGATACAATGTTGAAAACTCTGCGGTCCCTTCTGGGGTTGCTGGTCCCCAAATTGGGCGCCTTCCCAGGTGGCGGATAGGGAAATGTTCACGAGATATGGTGGGTACCGGTATGGAAAATATCCTCGCGATACAATGTTAAAAATTCTGCGGTCCCTTCTGGGGTTGCTGGTCCCCAAATTGGGCGCCTTCCCAGGTGGCGGATAGGGAAATGCTCACCAGATATGGTGGGTACTGGTATGGAAAATATCCAGGTGGACCAAAACCAGCAATAGCGAAAAATCCAGAACCGTTCGTCTCAGAATGAGCGGCTTCCTGGTCGGCGTCTGTTACCCAGGTTAGGGTCGGCCGAATAAAAAACACCTTTTTGCCTTCTAATATGCAAATATGTAGAATGGACAACAATTAGATGCACGCCAGAAGCTTTTATAAAATATTCTGCTGGTTATTCTATTGCTTTTCTCCGTAAAGGCATAATACTATGTCTCCACCGATAATTAAAAGAAGATTAGCGGGAGCCGATTAAAATAAATCCCAAAGTGGGTCCATCGGACAAATATAGGATTAATTTGAAACGAAAACTCTGTTTCTGTGATTTTGGCTCTCAAAAGAGAGTGGCGATCCAAGCAGCGAAAACGATTTCCTCAGTAAAAGTCACAATAGAAAACGAACTTGTGATAGATTTTTCGTACAGGAACATTTCAGTTTCTTTTTTGATTCTCAAACTGTTACAACGGTGCAGAAAATAGGCTTGTGGATAGGGTGAATGGGATTTCTGAGAGGAATTATTTTTTATCGCTTGCCGAGAGGATTTAAATTTGTATGGTAAATCGCGTGATTTGTAGAGGATTTAAGGAAGATTTATATTAATCGACGATTAGTGCTCGGTGGAGACATGGTATAACACTTGCGAGGGTAAGCTTTAGTGTTTTTTTTGCAGAGGTTTCATGTTTAGCTCATCAGCGATTGTGTTGGATCGAGAATTACTTTCTTCTTCTATCTTTTCTATCCCCAAGTTCTTTCCACTCGCGATGTGCTACGCCTTTTAAAGGTAATCATATTCCCTTGATTACGTATATCATATGTCAGCAATTTGTAAAAAAAAATATAATCGAAAAGTTGAAAAATGTCTTCGACTTTATTGGATAAAGTCTGTGCCTTGGTATCTTAGAGCCGTTTTATAGATTCGGAATTGAAAATTATATTGTAAGAGTTTTAACAATATCCAAACCATCTCCATATTATGTCATCAAACATGCCACGTACTCGGTAAGACAGACATTCTTTTTGGGGTTGCTGGTCCCCGATTGGGCGCCTGGTGGTGGGGAAGGGAACGCTCAGCAGACATGGTGGGTATCGCTATGCAAATTATCCAGTGCGAAACGAAACCAGCTACAAACGAAAAATCCAGGAGCGTCTGTTTCAAAATGAGCGGATTTCTGGTCGCCGTCTGTTATCCAAGTAAGGGTCGGCCGAATATTTAACACTTTTTTCTTTTCCAACATGCAAATAGAATGGACAAAAATTAGATGTATGCCTGATGTTTTTATTGAAAACTCTGCTTTTCACCGTAAAGTATGCTGTCTGTCTGCTGTATCTGTCAAGATTTCGAGCGGTAAACAGCTCTCGTAGTCAATATAGCCTATGATTTAAAAAGAAACCACTAGATGGCCCAACATGTAGTAAGTCAATCCAGTGTTCCCCCGAGTTCAACTTACAAGTGAAATTGATCTTACAATTGACACTTGATCTCTCAAGAGACGCGATTTACTGTGCAAATAACTACGCTCGAGACTATCCATTTTGTTTTTTAGCCCTAATATTTCCCGAAGTGACAGCTTTTCAGAATATAAGGGTAAACCCTGAATTAAAGCAGACTTAAATAATAACCATAGAAGGGGCAATTTACCATTGACAATGGCATTATCAAAGCTGTCAACTCTTCGCTATTGATATGTCTATTTCAAAACCCACTAAAAAATTCGCTTTTTAATAGGAGTAAAAAAAGGTCTTTTAATTTTTTTAATCAAAAATACCCTAATTGGCATGTGTTTAGCGTTAATGCAAGTGAATCTTCGAAATAAGAATGATCACGGACTCAAAAACATGTTCTTAATTTAAATCTGTCTATTGTTGACTCTTTGGCTATAAAGTCGGTAACGTAGCTGTCAACCCTTGCCCTGATTAACCCAGCTCTGTGAACTTCTCCACTGAACATATCATGGATGTTTGGTGGGTATTTCCCATATGACGTAAGCCATTTATTCAATAATTTTCATGAAAAGTTGCAATATTCCTAGTAAGTTCTAAAGTTAAAAGTTTGATTGTCTGGAGATTTAGTGACATCTATATTCCACAAATAGCATTATTCTCTCACTTTTGTATTCTATTCCAATCCCCATTAAACTCTAATTCCAATCCTAGGTCCTGATCCAAATTAACAAACCATCATGGTGAAGCAATGCGTAAAATTTAAAAATAGACCTTCTTCAATTTCTTCCAAGGGTCAATTTATCGCTTTAAACGATAAATTCTGCGCAGAGAGAAAATATGCTCCACGTAATTCCTATGTCCGTAACCATTCTTAAACATGGCAAGTGTATCTCATATTTTACAATCTAGAAATCCCGCAGACTTTTTGTTCAGAAATGAGAAATACGAGTTGAAAAAAGAACACTGGAATTGGAATACCACAAGACTTGTGTTTGTGAATTGTGCTTTGTGCATAAATTTTTTGAGCAAACCTCTCTCGACGTCTCTCATTTCTTTGTTTCTTATCTCATATGGGGACCATTAATTTGATACTTTATTAGCGACATGGTGAAAAGTCAGAAAGTTCAAGTTTTACAGAACTATGGCCGGAAAATATACGTTAAAATAAAAGCTTTGAAATAATTTTTTTAAAAGGTCAATACAAGAACGGCGAATTTCTTAATATACTTGTTTTGTTGAAGTAAGATTTTTAAAAATTCTGATGCGAGGTGTTTCAAGATACAGGCTTAAAACTATTGTGCACTTATTGCCTGCCTTCTACTCGTCTTCAAGATAGTCTTTGTAACAGTCTAAAATAATTTTGGATTCTAAGCAACTTGCATGCAGGTGCTACCCCAATTTTCGCAGTCGGTAAGAGTTCGGTTTTCAGGGATCCTGATGATAGACACTTTTTTCAAGCATCTGGACAAGGCGATTTTATCGATTGCTTTTGAGCTGCTTGGATTATCCTCACACAAATTCTATTAAGTCCTGCGAACTCATATGTATTTCTTGAACGATTTTACAACATTAATCATATCATCCTTGCGGGGTGCTGTAATGCGTATTCAGCAAACTTTCGCCATGGCGACACAACATCACTTGACGCCGCCATATCAATGTGAAATTCTCCTTGCAGCTCTTAACCATGTCCTCTTTCGAAAGTAGCAGAGACCCGCCTAAGTATTTTACCGGATAATGAATAGGGTTTCCTAGACAGGTCATGCTAGCCGAGATTCGAGCGCGTCGCCCCCTGGTAGGCCAAGAAACAGGTGGTGGGATCAGGTAAAGTACCTCTCTGAGTCTCGCCTGAGGATTGCGCCGGAGTCTCTTGAGTTGGTGGCGGAGGATCGAGAAAGATGAAAGGACCATTTAGCCACCCTCGCTCCGCAACCCTTTTAAAGGATAAGCGGCATTTCGAAAATGATGATGATGATGATGAATAGGGTTATGGGCTATAGCTATGGCTATCCCTTTTAGTCAGCTCTTTGAAGATTCTGTGAGGAGTCCAGTTATCAAACCTTCTGGCTGCATCTTCTGCTTTTGCGGCAACGGCAAGCGTATTGATGTTCATGGTTATAGATTGTTACGTGCATCGTACGCTACACCAGTAACGTGCATTTTGGGCTTGCAAGTCTCACATTACTTTTGGAAACATTTTATTAGTCAATTAGCAAATTGCTAGTTTAAGACAAAAGGCTTGTGGGGCCTTTTGAAAATCTTCAAAGAAATTATAAAGGTATTCTCCACCCCATTTGGTGTTTCAGAACAGGCGTGACAGAGTTTTTTTTTCTGCTTAACAATCGCGTTTATAACCTCAGCTGGCCTCGTCCTGAAAAGGGATGAGACCCAGTATTGCGGTGGTTGGCACGTAAAGGTAAAGTAATCACTTGATGCGTATCCCCAGTTCCCTCTTACAACACTTGGCGTCCTCGTCTTCGTCAAGGTTGACGCCGATCAGTCCCTGTACCCTGTTCTTACCCTGTTCCTACCACCGCATATTATGTGTTGAGTATTTCTTTAGTTCTGAAAATTTTTGATTGAATTCATGATTTTCTTAACTCATTTTTAAAATTCTTGATTTCTCTTTTTTTGCGACTACTAAAACACGTTGACTATCCCATGTGTGTATAAAGAGGTTAAAGTTAAAGTGTTTTCTACCTGCCAAAATCAACAGTTAAAACCTTGACGATATTATCCCAAAACTTTATCTCTTGAACCTTAATGATACTCTTAGGGAATCATTGCTACTTTTAAATCCAATGTCAGACGTCACACAATAGATAAAAGCTTTTCATTCTTTCATCAGGTGTTAGATAAAGTCGCTCACATAAAGTTGATTAACCCCTTCAACGCTAGGACGGTTGAAAATATTTTCTTTATTTTAGTAGCTCTTAACGCAGAACATCAACTTTTTTATTTCTGCATGCGTGTCGCTTTAGATATTTTTGGATAAACCAGAATAGATTTTTATCATCTCGACTCCTGTGTCATAAGAATTGAAGACACACGGTAGTATGTATTAAGAGTTATGTTCCACCACCGCCGCAAACAAAGGATATAGAGTGCGTTTCATGAAGAAAAAGGCGATATACTCCTTGAAGGAGTTTAAACATAAAAAGTATGATGCCGAGAAAAAGTCTCCTTTATTTGTCTTTATACCAAACGGCTTTGTTCGTTTCATATATGGCAGAAAAATTTAAAAAAGTCCTTTCCTGAATATTGAAAGTTTTACTACGGTTTCTTTGTAGCCTAACGGAAAAGTGTGGTTTCTCAGGCAACTAGTTTTAGCTTCCTTTCCAGAGTAATTTTTTAGTTTCTTGAAGAAAATTCTATTGGATTTTTTTGTCCTTGGGTCTTTTATGTGACCTTGTGTTGGGGTGTTTTGTGGTGGGGTTTTTTCTGTGCCTTTAAATAAACTGACATCGATCCACATGTATTGCAATTTAAGAATATGAATTTGAAAACGCTTTTGCTTACGTGTAAAATTTATACCTTGAAAGTTTTGATGGTCTTGATTTCTGCCACGTCAATTGACTCTTTGGCAGCTTTGATATTATCCTTGGACGCGACCCGAAACACCTTTTTTTTCTTTTCTGCAGAATAAAAATCCTTCTCCATCTTGTCAGATTGGTGTGTCTTTAAATTTTTCACCGTTTATTAAGGCGGACTCCATTTATATGCATAATAATTCATTTTTTTAGTCTTTTTGCAACTTAATTTAATAAAACAGTGATTTATGATACATATTTAAAAAGGCCGTCAAGTATGAAGACATCATAGAGCAGTCCGGCTTTTGTTGAAGGTTAAGCTCATCTTTATTTTTCTTTTTTGTGTAAAATTCTATGCTTTTATAAGAATTATTGTCTGATACATTTCTTGTATATGTATTTGTATGCATTGTATACTTTTTTTTATATACTTTTTTTTATACTTCGTAGTTTGAAGTCGACGCAGCTCATTATATTGGATGATTTTTAGGTTTCGTTACTCTAAAAAAAGGATGGCAAAATATGTTTATTAAAACATTTTTTCTATTTATTTCTTAAAAAAACTGTTATACGATTATTGTTTTTTTTTTTAAGATTTATGTGCTAGTTTAACGTTCATATGGTAGTGTTTGCCTCAAAGTTGGTTGATGTTGCATCATTTTAGTCAGTCAAAGTCAACTATAGTGATTTCAAACAACACATTTACTATTTCAAAACCAATAACGCTTTTATTTTGAATCTTAAAAGATGGACTACTCCCGTTATTTACGTCAATTTTTTACCTATCAATTATTGTTTCAGAGATAGAGTGGGACAGAAACGTTTTGTTGGCCTCAAAATTTCAAATCCATGAAACAGCGATTTCGTAAAATTATTTAACTACCGTCAGACTTTTTTTTTAATATAACAACCATCTGCGCTTGCGTTGGCTATTTTTCTTAAATTCTGCAAACATATGAATTTCTAAGAAAACGGTAAAACATGTTTTATTTCGTTTAGCTTAAATGTGCTTGAAAAAATTTAGTTGGAAACTGCAATTTTGAAACGTTTTTAATGAAGTTAGCTTGTCTCGTAAACGTAACATACTTTAACCAAATTTAAACAATATCGTCATCGCCGTTAAAGATACTAGAAACGCTTAAAAAATCATTTTCTAAAATGCTTTTAGGTTTTTAAGTAAAATCTTTAAAGTTTTTGAATATTCGAAGTTTGCTATAGTTTTGCCTAAAATTTCAGAAGATGGACTGTTATTTATTTCAAAATTATAATTTATACAGTTTGCGAGATAGAGGGGCTGACACGTTCTTCTGACATTTTTTAGTTCATAAAACAACTAGGTATTTTACATTTTTTTCCAACTGCCGTTAAACATTTTCCAATGGCACACCCACCTCAGCAAGCATTGACTGTTTTTCTTAAACTCTTTATTTTAGTATGTTTTTTTTTAAATAGTCTTAGGTTGGAAACGGCAGTTTACAATTTTTTTTAACGCAGCTAGCTTAATTAGGGGCACGCGTGTTTTCGTGAACTTTAGCGATTTTTTTTTTTTCGAAAATACGTCAAAACGGCAGTATTAAACTCTTTCGTAAAAAATAAGACTTAATTACTTGGTTAATTTTGAGTTGCTTTATTCGCGTGTTCAATATCGGCTTTGTGCACTGAGCGGTTCAAAAGTTATTGCCCAAATACTTTGAAAAACCCCATCCATTTTCAACTCTTCACTTATCAACAACTTTTTATTAATTTCAAAATACTAATTTTTTCATTAAAGTTTAATATTTACTTGACTTAAGTTCTTATTTCCTAGTTCTTGCCTGCTTAACTTTTCAAAATAAGTAAGAACTCAATTTTCGTATGAAATTCTAAACTGTAATTAAATCGTTATGTGTGCATGAAAAAATTCCCTCTCTGTCTGTTCCTGGAGTTTATAAGCACACAAAATTTCATTTTTCTACGACTCGTACCGTTCAGAAGTTATAAAGCGATTGAAATGACGGACGGACCACGCAGCGATACCATAAGATTTCCTTGTTCTATTTTTGGACGGGCCGCTAGTTGAATAGTTTCTACCTTAAAATAAATCGAAGAATTGTGTCAATGATTTTAAGTCTGAAAGTTGGACAAAAATTCATTGATATCCCTCTTTTTTATCTACATCTAGAATGACAGCTTTTAAAACAAGTTCTATATGCCGTGTAACACCAAATCTTGAATTTTTTTTGGCCCGAATTCATATATTATTTGTATTGCCCACGACCCTAAAAGTGAGCCTGGGCTTAAATTTAAAATCAATTAATTTTAATTTCAGTGGGTGCCGTGGCGCAGTGGTTAGTGTGTGTGCCTCTGACGCCGGAGGTCTGGGTTCGAATCCTGCCTCTGCCACCTGAAAAAAAGACTTGTTCTTTTTAACGGCTCCCACCTCCGCGAGGGTCTGGTCAAAGTGCCGTTCGGATTCGGCAAAAAATTGTAGGTCCCCTTGTATGTGAAAAAAAGTATAGCACACACAGCATACATGGTTGAAAGGTTGGCCCTGGTTCACCTCGAGCTGTTGCGCCACTCTATTTATTTTTATTTAACTGTAATTTCGTTAGAATCATGAGAAAATGAGTTTTTTTCCGAAAATTATTTCAGAAAAAAAACAGTTTTTTCCTTAAAACGCCCCCTTAAAGTGGGCGGAGCCTTAAACTTTATGTGAAGAAAACTTAGCAAATAGTAAAATTTTTTCGATTTGAGTGAATTTTCCGAGGAATTGGGTTTTTAAAGATCTTACATGTAAAAAGTGGGCATGGTCGATATTGTGGGCGGTCTAATTTTTGCCTTCTTAAAGGTTTTAGGCCATTCGCTTTGGGTATTCGCTCTGTACCACAATTTGAGTTCCTACGCCTTGTCTAACTTGACCAAAGGGCTTTTTGAAAAAAAATGTGAAAGAGAGGTTGTCATTCATTGAAGCCAGTAGTGGCCGTGGTTGTTAGCCGATTGAGCCAATTTTTACACTTTGTCTGTGCAACAGAAAAACCAAGCCGTGTATCGAGTTTTAGCTTTCCAGCTTGATTTTGAAGACCTAAGACCTTCACACATACAGACGGACGGACGGACATGGCTCAATCGATTCACCTGTCGGTCTCGATCATATCTCTAAAAGGTTTTAGGAGTCTACGATGATTATTTCACTGTGTTACAAACTATGCATTAAAATTAATATACCTTGGGTCGGGTATAAAAATATTATGCTTTCTTTATTAAGTTTCACTAAAAATGGTTAAGAACTTAAGAGCAGTCCGTATGCAAAAGCTTCAGTCCATCTACTACGGATTGCAAAATACCCGAACATACAAAAAAAAAAACTGCCACGCCTCCAAAAAGTGGGCGGGATATGAAAATATAACTGTTGAATGCTTTATACCAGGTGGTTGCATACATTTCGACCTAAAACTCCGCGTTTTTAAATAAAAAAATCACTTTTTTTAACACCACGCCTACAAAAGTGGGCGGAGGCACATTCAAAATATAAAGGGTCCGCCATCTAACGTTTTTTTTTCAACTAGTGCTTATTTCGTGAATGGTAACACTTAGCTCATGTCTGATTTGACAGTTAATTAGTTTTATCCTTCCGCTGAACGAATATGGTTGTGTATACGCTTGAATAACGCTGGGAAATATTGCGACATTACTTTGAGAATCATGGTAATGTTGCAGAATGTGGGCGAAAATTGCGTACGGATTTTGCCAAAAAAAATCGTCTTTTCAGTTGAAGCTCATTTTGATCTTGGCGGGTATGTAAACAAGCAAAATTGTCGCAGAAAACGCGCGCGCATACATTGAAAAGCCGATACACCCAAAACGAGTCACTGTTTGGTGCGGATTTCGGTCTAAAGGCATAATTGGGCCATTTTTTCGAAAATGAGCAATAAGTGGCCGTTACAGTCAATGGCTATGGGGCTATGTTGAACGAATTTTTGTTCACAAAAACTGATGAGGAGGATATTGGCAACATTTGGTTTCAACAGGACGGCGTTACGTGCCTCACAGCCGAAGCTACACTCGATGTTTTGCGACCTTTTTTTGAAGATCACTGTTGGCCCGCGGCTTTTTCTCCAATATAAAAATCCTCTTGATGGTTGTATAGGATTTTATTTGCTGTTCACAAAAGAAAAAGTACAATTCTACAAGCTCTAACAATTATCTATATTAATAGTTACATTGGTGATCAACTTCTATCTCGATTTGCTGCGGCCAACGTCGGGGATGAAAATGTGTCACAAAAAAACGTGTTCTTCTGTTCTCGAAGGAAATGGAAAAAATTCGTCTTCTTTTTGACGAAATGACAGATCAAAAAATTAGCTCAAAAAAAAAAGATTTCATCCCCGGCATTGCCAGCATAAATCTGTTCTTAGGGCTGCGTTCCCTTTTGTGGCTCGATGACATCCCGGGGCCCGTCTGAAACTGTCGGTGAAGACTCCAGATCCAGCACAGCGAGCCTTCCCACCGACCTCTTCCCCATCACTGTGCCACTTGATAAACGAACGTCAGCAATTCTGACCACACCATCAGGACCAGGGTAAATCTTCGTCACTCTACCTAGTTTCCATGCTTCTCGAACTTCATTCGGATCTACAACCAGAACAATGCTTCCAACTGTTATCGGAGTAGTCGCCTTGTGCCATTTTGAGCGTCGCGTTATCTCAGGAAGGTACTCAGAATACCAGCGCTTTGTAAACTGCCTCATCAAATGCTGCGCCCTCCGGCTGTACAACCTGCTCCATTCATCATTTGCGCAGAAAACGCCAGGCGCCGTGATGTCCCGATCTGCTTCACCAAATAGAATTGAGTTTGGCGTGAGCGGCGTAGGATCCTCTGGGTCAACTGGGATGTGTGTTAGTGGCCGTCTGTTTATTTGCCCCTGGGCCTCGAGCAAAGCATTGACGAGAACATCTTCCCTTGGTGTCGATCCTTTCAAAACAAAGGATATGCTGGATTTAATTGAATGTATGAGACGCTCCCACGCTCCGCCCATCCACGGAGAATACGCTGGGATAAAACACCAAAGTATTCCCTCGTATTTAGCACAGTATTCTCCAAGAGCCGACTCCATCTCCTTCCTATCCTTCTCTAAACGGTTGCTCGTCCCAACGAAATTAAGGCCATTGTCGCTATAGAAGAAGCGGCTAACTACTCGATTGATAACAAAACGCCGCACCGCCATGGTGCATTGGTCCAGACTGAGATCATTGAGAACCTCAATATGCACTGCACGGAAAGTCAAACAGGTGAATATCATTCCGTAACGTTTGGCCGAGCCTCTGCCATATTTGACGCTCATTGGGCCAAAGCAATCCACACCAACATGGGTAAAAGGACGAGAGTCGAAATCCAGTCGACCATCAGGCAGCTGACCCATCTGTGGCATAATCGGACGAGTCCTCAGCCGTTTGCACATATAACATCTTGATCTCACTCGTTCAACTGCTCTTCGTATCCCAATAATCCAGGCCCGTTCTCTAATGTCTGCAATCGTAGTAGCTGTCCCAGAGTGACAATTGGCCTCGTGATGATGCTGCACCAGAAGATCCACTAAAGGATGCGTCTTTGGTAGTATAGCGGGATTACGTGACGCATAAGAAGTCTTCGCTTTCTGAGCCCTCGAGCAAAGTCTTAACGTTCCCTCCTTGTCCAAAAACGGCGACAAGGTGAACAGCGGACTCGAAGGACTTAGACATTTGTTACCCTCCAGGCAAGCTATCTCCGTTGGAAATGCCTCTTGTTGGATCCTTCGAAACATCCAGTTCTCGGCACGAAGAATCTCTGCCGGAGTTGCGAAAGGATCTTTATCGGAGTCCTTTTTTTTAAATAGCCAAATATCCACAAAGCGAAGAAGAAATGCCAGCACTCTCACAGCCGAAGACCATCTAGCACGAAATCTTGCCAACAACTCATCAAAAATCCCGAAAGAAGCGGTCACTCGGTGTACATTTACCACAATTCTGGTTTCGGCTTCATCTGGACTTCCATGTGCCAGGATATCTTTGCTTGATTTAACCGGCCAATTTGATTCACTTAGCTTCAGAAAGTCTGGACCCTGGAACCATCTATTGGATCTTTGACTGTGCGATAACTCACTCCATCTAATCCCGTCATCAGCGACGTTTTCTGCAGAACCGATGAACCGCCATTGATGTGGGGCAGAGGCATCCAAAATCTCGCCGACACGAACAGCGACGAAAGCAGGAAACTTGAAGGTAGATGAGTTGATACAAGACAACACTGTCTTGGAGTCGGATACGAAAATTACCTCGTCCGGTAGAATTGAGTGAGATTTCTTTACCGTTTCTGCTACTCGTACACCAAGTACCGCTGCCTGCAACTCTAAGCGGGGTACGGATAGTTTCTTGACGGGTGCGACCCTGGCCTTTGCTATCGCAATCGCTACTTGCACCTGCTCCTCTTGCTCGAATCGCCAATACGCCACGGCAGCAAAAGCCTTTTCGGATGCGTCCACAAAAATAATTAAGCTTTTTCTTGTTAAGTCGGGGCTCCAGGACACATACGGACGCGGCAACCTTATCTCCTGCAATGCTTTCAAGCTAGATGTAAAGTCCAACCACTCCCGTTTTAAAACTCCAGATATCGGCTCGTCCCATTCATAGCCCTCACGCTAGATTTCTTGAAGGATGACACGCCCACGAATGATCAGGCACGAAATAAAACCAAGAGGATCGAAAATCTTCATTAAAAATCTTAAGATTTCTCTCTTTGTGATAACGGCCTCTGCATCCATCAACTTGAGCGAACAGTCGTCCCCACTCAGCCTGTAAAGTAACTCGTCTGATAATGGATCCCAAAACATTCCCAAAATCTTGGTGACGAGGCTCTCGGATTCATTCGGATCAATGCTAACCAGCTTCGGCTTAATGTTTGGTTGAGGCATTTGCTCTAAAAACGCTCGACTATTTGACTGGAAACCCACCAGCTCGAAGTTCATCTCGCTGCATATTTTAATGGCATCTCTGCTCACCGCCACCGCTGCTTCGACTGTGTCGTGGCTGTTGAAGTAGTCATCCACGTAAGTACGATTCACCAAGCCGTCCACTGCCTCCGGACACTGCTCAGAATAAAGATTTGCGTGATGATTTTTCACGTATTGCGCTGAAGTGGGAGAACAACGAGGGTCGAACATCATCACTTGGATAATGTAGATGGACGGCTTTCGTGATGTCACACCGTCTCTCCAGAGAACCCGCTGACACTGTTGGTCCTCTTCCTTAATCCTTATGCGGTGGAACATTTCTCGAACGTCTGCATTAACAGCAACCCTACGTTCTCGGAACTTGAAAAGTCCAGCGTGTAGAGGAACAAGATTGTCTGGACCCTTCAACAACCGACAGTTCAACGAAACTCCTTTTACCTTTGCAGCAACATCCGCGACGACCCTTGGCTTTGGAGGAAGCTTGTTCTTGTTGAATACGATGAAGGTTGGAGCGTACCACACCCTTGGCCAGACTCGAGACAGCTCGTCGGCCGTAGCGATTCGAGCATAACCTTTGGCAATCAAGTCGCGCATATACTGATTCATCCACTCCAGTAGCTCAGGATTCTTCAATGGAGACCTTTCTAAGTTGACCAAACGCCTTTCAGCCATGGGATAACTGTCCGGCAGCCTTACATCTTCCGAGTCCCACAGCAAACCAATCTCGTACTGACTTCCTGAACGAGCTAGGGTCTGTTCCATAATCTGCAACGCGCGGCTATCTGCCTTGCACATGAAGTCTCCCTTTGGTGGTCGCACTCCAAAATCCTCTGTACTAAAGTGGCGTTTAACTAGGTCGTGAAGTTCCTCATCTTGTCTCAGCTCGTGGAAAAATAATTGCGAAGGCCTTCTTGGTGAGTTCACACAACTCACTTTAGACTCCAAACCTGACCTTCCATAAACTATCCAACCAAGAAGCGTCTTAACTGCATGTGGTTCGTCGTCCCTTCCTAAACGTTGTGCGTGACCCACGAGAAGCTTCGCTTGATCCAAACCCAACAAAACTTTTGGTTTGGCATCACATAGATCTGTTAACGGCAATCCCCTCAAGTATGGATACATCTCCTTCAAGTCAGCTGCGTTGATACTCTGACGTGGTAGTTCTAGGCAGCTTACGGTGTATATGTCTCGTAGTACATGCCGCTTGCTTTTGTTCACAGCAGAAACACATAGCGTAGTCCTCACCGCCTCTTCAATCCTGGAGACTCCCTTTGTCCATTGAAGAGTAAGCTTTTCGGGCTCACCAGTTAGCTCCAACTGATCAAAAAGCTCCTTTTCCACCATAGTGATCGAAGAACCATCGTCTAAAAATGCATGCGTGTCAACCCACCTATTGTTGTTTCCATATAGACGAATTGGGACCATCTTGAACATAACTGGAACTTTTGCACCCAAATGCGACGAATGAACTTGTGGAGGTGGGGAATACGGCTGCGCTGAAGCATTTAACGATGACTTGGAATGATGAAGCAATGGGTGATGCCGCTTTGAACAACCCTCCAAACCGCAAACCTTGTCTTCTGAACAGATCCTCCACTTGTGAGGCGCAGGGCTTAAACATCTGAAACATATAGCCCTTTCCTTCGTGAAGACGAATCTCATCTCGGGTGTCAAGCGTTTAAAGTCTTCACACTCTGGCAAAGAATGTTTAGTGTTTCCGCACCTTGGACACGGAAAGCTCGAAACTGGTTGATGGGTCAAGACCCTTCGTGACGGACCAGGTACTGAAGCAGACTTCTCGACGGCTGATGACTTCGATGACTTCGTTAACTCCGGTGGCAAGTCAAACAGCTTCTCGGTGAGGAAATTCGCTAAATCCCCTAAATTGGCATTTTCCTTCAACGACTTCCACTTCTGCCAGTCATGATACAAGCCGGCTGATAATTTACTCGTCAGATCCGTCAACACGTAATTGTTGTCTAGTTCCCTGGCAAAATCCATGGACCTGATATCAGCGACGAATCCATTCAAAGCCACAGCCCATTGACGAAGTCTCATGTCGCTGCCCGAAACCAGAGCAGGTAGCTTGAGCAAATTACCAGTCAAACTGTGCACCAAAACGTCGGCTCTACCATAAATTGCACGCAACGAAGTCATAATCGCATCTGCATCTGAAGAATAACGCAGTCGGTCGCTAACAAGTTGATACGCCTCGCCGGAGAGTGCTTTTCGAAGACGAGCGAAGTTTTCTTTGCTGCTAAAGCGACCCTCGAACGTAGTGGCCTTAAAGACTGACTCAAAATAAGGCCACTCCCGCCTGTCACTACCAGAGAATGTAGGCAAGTCTTGAACCTGGCTACGATTTAAGATGGACAGTAAATTTGCCATATCTGTCTGATGACATGAATCATCCGCTGAACATTCTGCCTTGCCTCGAACACCTTTTTGTTCCCCAGATTTATTTTGTAAGGGAGTAGAATGAGCATTCAAACTTACCAGCATCTTACGGTGCTTGGAGCCTATCTCCTGAATCACCCGCAGTCTTTCGTCGGCCAGAATAGAAACCTTCGCTGAATCCTCGTTTGAGACTTGTTGCGCCGACATCGAACTTGCTGCCTCCAGCTTCACCTTAAGCTTATTCATCTCATCCCTTAGCTTGGCAATCTCCTGGTCTCTCTCGTCCACAGTAGATTGGGCAAGCTTTGCCGCCTCAATTAAAATGTCGAGGGAATCAAGCACTTGAGCGTCGCCTGCCTTAGCACCAGACACGCTGGTTGGATTCTCCTTCTCTGTCTGACTCTCTTGATTGACCAATTTGCAATCATTCTTATTGCAAAACCAAGAGGTAGCTGTGTCAAACAGGACAGGGTTGAAATCTGCACATGCGTAGTGCCACCAGCGTCGGCAATTATCGCACGAGACCATTTCATCGTCGTCCGGGAGGTCGCAGCTGGAACTTGCACAGCTGTATTCAGCGTCTGGCATCTCGCAACTAACTGAAAAAGGCTCGATCCAATAAATCCTTGTTTAACGTGACGTAGCACGAACGAAAAGAGAGTTGTTTTATCTGATTGAATATATCGATTAAATCAAAATGATGACGTTTCGTTGCCCAAATCCAGAGCAGCACAAATCAAACAAAATGGTGACGTTTCGCTGCCCGACTCCAGAGCAGCACCGCAATCAAATAAAATGCTGAGTAATCTGACAATCAAATAAAATGATGTTGGCCCGCGGCTTTTTCTCCAATATAAAAATCCTCTTGATGGTTGTATAGGATTTTATTTGCTGTTCACAAAAGAAAAAATACAATTCTACAAGCTCTAACAATTATCTATATTAATAGTTACATTGGTGATCAACTTCTATCTCGATTTGCTGCGGCCAACGTCGGGGATGAAAATTTGTCACAAAAAAACGTGTTCTTCTGTTCTCGAAGGAAATGGAAAAAATTCGTCTTCTTTTTGACGAAATGACAGATCAAAAAATTAGCTCAAAAAAAAAAGATTTCATCCCCGGCATTGCCAGCATAAATCTGTTCTTAGGGCTGCGTTCCCTTTTGTGGCTCGATGACAATCACATTAGCCGCAGGCTGATGTCGTTTGGCCACCACGGAGCTGCGATTTGACACCGTTGAACTATTATTTGTTAAAAGATAAGTGTTGCGCCGACAAACCAGAGACAATTGACGCTTGAAAGGACAATATTCCTGAAGCCATTGGTGAAATACAGCTGCACACAATCGATAATGTGCTAAAAAATTGGACCGACCGTGTAGGCTAATGCATGGCCAGCGAAGGCAGCTATTTTAACGAAATTATTTTCCATTATTAACCGAAAGGATTGTACTTTCAAATAAAAAAAGAAATTTGAGAAAATAATAAGTAGTTTTTTTATAGCATTTAAAAAAAAAATTTATTTGGCGGACCCTTTACATGAAAGTTAGAAAATGCTAATATCTACAACTTTAGTCATATAATTTTTAGGTTAATTTCATATATATTTATTGAAAAACAGTAATTTTAAGCTAAAATCCTTTAAAAAAGTGGGCGTGGTCAATGAAAAGGCCAAACTTTTTTTGGCTACTTCAAAGAGGCAATGTTACATACCAAAAATGAATGCGCTAGCACCATTGTAACATAGCTAAAATTTGGAAAAAGTATTTTTTTAAATTAGAGATGGTCGCACATTAGAGCGGGCGACCTGCAGCTAATTTTTGAAACTTGATCTGGTCCAATGGACTTCCAGCCTTTCAACTTTGAAAGAACCTCACTTCCGGCCTGTGCTGCTTGACTTCTAGGACACTTCATACTGAACGGAAAGATAAAGCTTCATTCATTCGTTCAGTAGACAGTCGTTTCAAATCATCGCCCAAATTTTTTTTACCCTGATCTTAAAAGACGTAAAAATTGAGATCCTCTCCATCCTTCTGTTATTTTCTGTTCTTGAACAACTTCTTTGTTAAGTTAATACGAAAGCAAATCCCTACGATTTTTCTAGCTTAACCTGTCTGCTCTCTATATGTGTCCCGGCTTAGTAGATCCCGAAAGTGTCATGAACTAGCTCAGAGTAAATGCAACAAAAAGCTATAAAACCAATTTTTTTAAGGTCCTTCAACCCAAAAGTTATTGTAAATGGAAAGGTCATCATTTCGATGTGAAAAAGGTTGATTTGAAACATTTAACTTGGGGTAACAATGAAATAATTATACGAAAGGTGCAATTAATTGTCTAAAGATTTTATTTTTTTATCTCTTACCTTTGAGGGTGCATGCATAATTATTGCTAGGATTTCCATAATTTCCCCCCCCCCCCATATTACATTTCATTCGTAGATACTTTAAATTATCCCATCACAGCCTTGAGTGAATTTTAACTACCTTTTAAGTAGATTCGACGCGACGTCGATTCGCTTTCTAGATAGCACCCAGCCCAGTCAGTATAAGAATTGAACTGTTACTCACCTTTTAATTTTGTCCTGCAAGAGGATTTTTCGCCCATATATATATTTTTTAAATCTTTTTCGAAGGAAGCATTTGATTAGTCTATTCAAGCTCTTCGAAAAATTGAGAGTTTTATTTATTTTTAAGCCGAGAGGCTTATTCATATTTCCGTCACATTTTATCATATTTCGCATCGAATGCGCTAAGAAAAAGTTCGTCCTTATTTCTTCCAATTTAAGGCCTTAAAAACTTTGACAGGAAGCCCTTTTTTCAAGGACGAACTTAGTCAAGGTCAATGAACAAAGATGTATATATTCGTGAACGTTTATCAGATGGTATCATTTTCTCCTATGTGCGATAGGTTTGCTTTGATGTGTGACGAAGACAATTAATGAGGCATCGGAAATCCATGGTTCATGCTGAAGGGAAGGAAGAGTTGCTTCCGTTTGAATACCAGCGCCACCCACTGCCAATAATGACTGCCGCTCATCCTTTGATACTCGACATCAAATCATTTCTCAGAATGATTTCTTGTCACATATTCGCCGCAACAAAGCCCTGGCGTTGGCGTTAAGTTTCTGCATAATTACACAGGGCAAAGTTCCACATTTGCTGCCTCCTATGTGCACGACCCATCTTGTTCGACGATGACATATGGTCTCGTATTGCACGTTCCGTAAATCCTGGTTTAATTGCTGCCGAACAAGAAAACTTTACACACAAAAGAGGACATTCGCTCTGAATAATGTTGGCAAAGTGGTGTTTGCCCTTCTCTCAAAGTTGACGCGTCACGAGAACAATAGACGAGTACAGTCAACTCCCGACATAATCATAACCTTTGGGCACTTTCCGATTTGCTTGAGGGTGACAGCCAGCATCACCCACTCGATCTCGATATCCACACCACATATTGCTGTGAGGACTTAATTCGTGGTTGATCCGCAAATGGAGTGCATCCTTCAGTTCGACGCGCTTAATTGTCCAGCACTCGAATTAGGAAGTTTACGCTGAAGCTTCTGTCTGTCTGTCGTCCACATGGGGATGACAATGGAAAGTGTTAAATTTGAAGATTATGGGATGCTCCCGGGCATAGAAATGAATCCTTTATGTGGCAAGGGAGACATAGGTAGGTATACCATCGAGCTTCCTTGCTTTGGTCGTTTTTTGTGCCTTCGAGTGTTTGGCATCGTTGTTCGTCTTCTTGGGAATGTGCGATGGCAACTACAAGACAAGACTTTTGTGGCAAACCCCACTCGATGGCGGCGGGATATTATCACACAGCAGAGTTGTAGCTAATACAATGACCTCTGCTTCACCTGTGTAGTCACAGTATGAATGGACGCAATTGAACCTTTTTGTTATGCCAGCAGTTTATGCTTTTCCTCCTCTTGGTTCCTTGTTTTTATTCGTTTTTATTTTCCTTTGGACCGGCTATTGTGAAAATGATTCCAATTTAATATTGAGGAAAAAAGAATGTTACCAATTCGGAGGCAATCGTTGAGGTTTCCCAGTATCCGATCGAATATCCATTGTGTGTTATGCCATGCTGGGCTGTACTGGGTTTCGGTTTCAACTCTTTTCAAAGGATGATTGGTTTTTTGTCAGAGGAAGTTGTGGGAAAAAAACCTATACGAGACTTGTTGGTACAAGTGAGTTAATTCATTGAGATATGTTTATGGGTTCTTAAAGGAGGAATAAGCAACTTGTGCATACAAAATTAAACGACAAAGCTTAAAAGGAATGATAGTAAAGTGTTCTTTTGAAATGCCACCTATTGGGTATTTTTTCGGGACTCATTTGAGTTTTGTAAGTTTCGGATAATGCTGGCCGACAAAACAACTTTAAATGTTAATGGGTACATCAATCTTCTTGTGAAGAAAGTTTGCCCACAAGATCCTTTTAGACCTATGCTATCGCCCAAATACAATTAATTACAGCCTGATTTATTGCTCAGTAATAAAAAATTGGGCATATTGAAAGGAGAAGCCGGGGCTTTTACTTTAAACAATGTCTTATTTCATACATAATGGCGTAATCGATAAAGGCCTTTAAAAAAAAAAAATAATGTTAATATCATTTATATCATAGTTATATCGTTCATTTGTATCAAATGAGGTCAGAATGCAAACATATTGCTCTAATATTGCATATTGCTGCAATATTAGAGCCAAGCCGGGACCTTATACGCAGGGTCTGCACTGCATGCCACAGATTTTTTCTTTAAAATTTTCATGATATTTTCCCCGAAAATATCTTTCGAAGTATAATTTGAAAAGTCGTTTACGCGCCGATTTCACAGTAGAAACTTAAGTATAGGTTCTGACACTTCACTCATTCCGTTTTCACATTGACTTTTTTCATTCACACACTTAAGTCACCAACATTGGCGACTTTAGTTTTTCACAAAAAACAATGCAAATTATTTTAATTTTGATGAAAAGTACATCAATGTCACAATAAGGAATGGAAAAAGCTTAAAACCAACACGATGCACTGAAAATTTTTATTGAATGTTTCAAAAATTACAAAACAAAATTGTTTTGACAGCATTTTCTAGGAGCTTACGGCTAATATGCAAAACCGCCAGCGGAATCGGAACGGAGGCTGAGTATTGAAGCGTTCTCGACTTAAGTTTTACTTTCATCATGAATGCCAAAATATCTTCTTTGTCTTTTGATATTATTTTTTAACAATATTTTTCTTCGTTTTCACTTTGAAGGTAGATTTTGCATCTTCCTGGCCCAAAGCATTAAGTCATTCAAATTTTTGAAAATATCTGCGTGATCCTGGTTTCTTATGTGTATTTATTTATGTGCAGAGAGAACAAATAGCCTGTTTATGCAGCCGGGATGGAACAAACAAATAAACAAAAAGCATTTAAAACGAAAAACGATACAACGATAATCGCCTGGCGAAACCTACTGATTGTCGGGCGTGCTTTCTGGGTTCAATCCCAGATCCAACCAACGAATAGTTATTTGTGTGAAATCTTTAGAATTGCGTCTGGCTTGGCCCAAAACTCTGTTCCTATATGAACAAAATATGGAATTGCGTCTGTTGTATAAAATTCCTGAAGAAAGGAAACCTCTGAATTGTGCCAACTGCAGAAGCATCAGTCTTCTGAAAATCGCATACAGGCCAGGAAAGTCCACCATCAATCAATCAAATATTTACACTGCGGCAGATATTGGAGAAAACCTAGGAATTCCAAATCGATATACACCACTTTTTCATCGATTTCAAGGCCGCGTATGACAGCATCTAAAGAGACGAGCTATCTAGCGCAATGTCTAGTTTTGGCATCCGTGCCAAACTCGTCAGTCTGTGCAGGAGGGCGATGAAAAATTCACGCTGTTCCGTCAAGGTCGGTAAAGACCTCACTGACAGCCCCTTTGATGTCAGAAAAGGATTTAGAAAAGGCGACGCGCTGTCATGGATCTTCTTTAACATCATGCTTGAGTGATTTGTGCAGAACTCCCGCGCAAACACTAGAGGCACAATCATTCAAAAGTCCTTTCAGACGCCCAGACGACATTGACATAATCGGAAAAACAAAGCGTGATATCAGTGAGGCCTGTCAGTGAAGCCTCGTTGACTGCTATGGGTTTAGCCAAGGCAAAACCAAGTGTATGCTGTCATCAAGAAAAGACACCCAACACCGACGTCTTGTACAAAAGATCACCATCGACAGCTATAACTTAGAGGTAGTTAGGGATTTTGTCTACCTGTGTTCCGCTATCAATTCAGACAATGACACCCGCGTTGAAATCAAACGAAGGATAACTCTTAAGAAGGCAATTGAGTAGCAAGGCCCGCTCTCGAGCAACTGAAGTGTCCATGTATGAGACGCTCATCATCCTAGTCAAAGGCGGATGACGACACTTTAGGCTGCTTCGAGAGTAAAACTTTTCGGACGATTTATACGGTCCCGTCTGCATGGACGGAGAATATAGGAGGAGATATAACATCGAACTGTACGGGCTGTACAGCGATACCGACCTAGCACAAGAGTCAAAACACAACGTCTACGATGGCTGGGTCATGTAGAGCGGATGGACACCAACGCCCCGGCCCGGAAAATCTTCGAATCCACACCTCAGGGACGGAGCAATAGAGGAGCACTGAGACTCAGGTGGCGCACGCAAGTGGAAGGTGACCTCAGCCAACTTCGCGTGCGAAACTGGAGACAGCTAGCTAAAGACAGAGCTGGCTGGCGAAGCTCGTTGGCTGAGGCCCAAGTCCACCCCGGAATGCAGCGCCACCTTAAGTAAGTAAGTAATTATGAAATTACCAGGAGATAGAAAATGTCAAATTTCAGCCGTTTAAGAGGCGTCGTGCAGTTTTAAAAGCACTGTAGGTAGTTGCTAATTAGTTCGTCTGCGTGTTTGGTAGTAAATCTGAGAAGTTTTAACAATTTTGTTTCATGATTGCGCCAGAAATATGAGGGATCTTTCCAAGATACCAACGGCCCGTATCGACATGCACTATTCATACACGCGTTTTTGACTACACAAAAGAAAATAGTTACAACAAGAATTTGGCCGAACAATTTTCGTAGGTTAAAATGAACCCAAGAAGTTTTAATTGTTGGTTTAAGAATGAAAAGTGTTAACTTTGAACAAGAACTTATATTCTTGATCCAAGAATGAAAAATGTCAAAACGGAAATGTAAACTGTTGGCTAAAAAAGGCGTTGTTGGTATTGCAAAGATTTTAAAATTTATTCCTGCTGCAATCCATATCGTAAATGTTGCCAGTGGCTATTGCTTTATGAACCAATCTCCGAGAAAAGGGAAAAAAAAACCTTTGCCCAGGTTGAAACTCGAACCTGGCCACTTGGGTCACCTGTCTGATAGTCAAATTGGACTCCACTGGGCTTTTTCATTGTGAAGTAAAACAGTGCCGAAGCGTCATGTTATATAACAAAGTTTGAAAAAAGTTGAACTAAGCGTATCGGGAGCATTTCGAACCTTTTATATATGTATCTTCTCTGTTAGTCATTTTGATGTTGTATATTCGTGCCGTCTAGAATTAATGAATTTTAAATTTTTATTGCATACTTTTTATTGTCAGTGAACATTTTATGTAAATGTAAATTTTATGTTTTGTAAATTTTACATTTTATGTTTAATGTAAATTAAATTAAAACTTACTTGGATTGAGGCTTGAACATGCGTCCTAGCGCATCAAAGGCAGCTACGCTATCCACTAGGCTATCGCATGATATGGGTTATGCCCGCCGAAGTTGCATATTATATCTACGTTCTTCTGTATATTGAGTTTTTCAACATTTAATTCTTGTTTTAACAATTAGTTCTTAAAACCGGGTTTTCACAAAAATAATTGACATTTTTAATTGTTGTGCCAACAATTTTCATACTTAAAAAAAATCGTTATCTCAAGAACTAATTGTTGGATCAACAATTTGATTTTTGATAGGCGAAACTGGCTTGAAACATTGTAAATACAACAATTTTTTTTTGTTGTGCCAACAATTTTCCGTTTTTGAAAATGATTGACAAGGATAAAATTTTTTATTTAAAGAATTTCGGTGTTAAATTGAATATAAAATTTTTAAAAAATCAACAACGAGTTCTTGGTTCAAGAAAACATTGTTGGGCCAAGAATTTTTTGGTTCACAATTCTTCAAGAATCGAAAATTCTTGGGACAACAACGTTTTTTTTTTTTTGTGTGTAATCAGTCGATATATGCCTACGTACTATCCTACGTATTATCCTCCTAATAGACTTCTACCATTCACCCCGCGTTTAGGTACTACCATAGGTACCATTTACGTTTCCACAGCTCTCCCTCCTTTCGCGCTCTACTCACCTTTACTCTTGGCATTATTTCAGGCGTAAGAGCTAACCGCATTCCACTTATCTTCTAAAGCTAACATGCTAACTGCACGATGGACAATTGGGGGAGTCATCGTTCTTAAATCAGTACAGATATGACCGAAAACAGCCCGTTAGCAGTTGTGTTAAGTAGAAGTTCGACTCACCATGTTTGCGGTTTATTCATTTCGCTATCGTGGGAATAAGGCAATGTGCCCATCGACCCTTCGACAAAAGCATCCTACATCGCTGCCATTCCCTTAAACTGTCGATCCGTTCTGTTGTTTCAGCAACGATTTTTCTTTTCTATGAATCCACTTCCATAGCTCCGGCCCAAGCTGGTGATCCATAGAGGACTACTGACGTGACTAGCTTAGCGAGGAGAAGTCTCAGGCTGTATCCGTTCCTCCTTTCAGCGAACATCTGCAGTATGTTAGCAAAAAAGCATTCCGTGTGAGCGCCACCATCTCGCATTATTATATATGATGTTGGTGCTAACATACTCCAGATGTTCGCTGAAAGTAAGCCTACAGACAATTCTAATGCCAAAATATTTTATGGCTTGTTTGGATATTATAGCATGTTCAGAGGTCCACCTAGTGTGCACGTCACGGTTTCCACTTGTTTCCTGCTATACTACATAATAAGATCAGCTTTCGTTTTGTGTTCTGCTAGTGCGAGGCCGACTGATTGTTTTAGCCACCCTTTAACAACGGAGATGTTGTCATTGCTAATTTGAACAATTTCTTCCGGTAGCTTTGCTACAACTAGTTACAACTAGACAAAACCGATATCGTCCGCAAATCCTACAACTTCAGACTCGCTGGGTATTTCTAGGCGGAAGACGTTATCGTACGTAAGTTTCCACAGTACTGGTCCCAGGATCGAGCCCTGCGGTTCTCCTCCTGTCACTTGGTGTTCCTGCATTCAGTCATCTGTTTGGAAAGAATTCTCCGCCAGATAAATATAGTGCTTCAAGAGATTCGCTGGCTGTGGCCCTTTAAGATTTGAATCGAGAATATTGCTGTTTTTCGTTTAAAATATTTTTCAGTTTTTAAAAAATTCAAAAACAAAAACAAAATCTCCATATCCCTCGACTTTACCATAAGGCTTAAGTTGACGAATCTACCCTCTATGTAATTGGTGTACCTAACCTAGTTGTTTGCTTTTTTATTCCGAAGTTCGTTGTCCTTATTTATCGTAAGCTCGTAGTCATTTCCGCATGGCTCGTCCTAGGTAAATCCATTCATATCCCACACGATGCCGACCTTAAGGGTCAGTCCTTTTGAGCGACTCTTTGCTGGCTTGAAGTTTGATTACTTTCTATTGGTCTATATGAAATTTCCGCTTTGTAGTTCAACTAAACACGAACCGACGTCGGCGCTATCGTGGATTCTAAGTCACATAAAAACAGTGAATGACATTTCATTCAACAAGCAAGTCTAAGAAAGGCTTGGTTTTTTTTTTTTAACCTGAACACCAGATGGCTTGAACTTAAGAACCCTTTAAAAAATATATCCACAGACAAGGTTTTTTTTGTGAAAATCATATTTAATTATACATATCCTTATATGCAGGCTCGTAAACGAGCACCCTTACGCATTGTTTCAAAGCCAAATTAAGGCCACTCATTACCCGCATTAAAAATTAATTAAAGTTGCAAAAGTATTGTAATAATCCGATTATACCAAAAGTATCCAATTAAAAGAATCGCGATGAATATTGTTAGGGTTTCAGTGAGGTCTCCCTTTTTTAAATTTATTTATTTTTAACTTAAAGAGTAATTAGGAGTGACTCTTTCAAAAAAATCGTTCAACCATACAAAAGACAATATGCCATTCATTTTTTTTCCATATTATTGCGAAATCGTTTTCTTCTCCATATTTTGTTTCAGGGTTTTGCTGATTTTGCATCTTTTTGCGGTTCCTGCGTGTAACTTGCGAACATCTCCTTTGATTGAGACAACCCGGCAGGAGAATTAGCCACCACTGCCCAACGATCAGAGTTCCCACAACCTTTCGTTGGTCGACCGAAAAATTAATCTCTAAAAGCGCCTTTATTAAATCAAATTGTCAGATTTGCTCCAAAATAATTAACCTTGCCATTGTGACTTCTTGGAAAGGAATTCCGCTCTAATTAAAAAGTATAATAAAATGATGATAGTGATCAAAGGCTGCCTCTCTGCTCTTGTCGCAACACTCATGCATAAATTTGATTTTCTGTCCATCCAGCAGAAATTTCGAAGAACAAAACCCAAAACCATCTAACAGCTTCGCTAAAGTGTCCAAAAATGTCAATGAGTCTTTTGTGTGCAGTCAGCTCGGCCCGCGTGATGAGTCCAGGACAGGACATCACTCATATCATAGCACAAAGTTTGCTTCCTTTGTTTTGAAAAAGTTGTAACCCCCCCCTGACAAAACGAAAAAAAAAACGAAAGGAAATAAGTTCACCCCAAAAAAGAGTCTACAATCTATTCCTTGTTGCCCCATGCCACGAGCTCAAGTTCAACCCTCCCCACGACATACACCGGGGGGAGTAGGTACTTTCCACGCGCATGTGGAGTGGAGTACCTCAACTTGTTCTCGTCGACATCATAAAAAAGGTTACTGTGTGCAGAGTCTACCAGCATTCGGTTCAATACATTCGCTCGGAACGGTCGAGACTTATCTTGGTGTCCTCAGACTTTTGTTTCGTTTAATTACGTGCGACTTGGTCACTGATAACGCGGCGGTTTATATCTCTTAGTTGACTCCTTGCTGGGGGGAAATAAAAGCGAAAAAAAAAACAGTGCCGGGCGCTTGGGTTTCAGTTTCTCCATAGTGAAATTTGCAATTTTGTGTGTGCCTGCCAGGAGACAGACGAACGATCAAATTTTAAATTCATTCGAAAGGATACCGACTGCGGAGCCTAGCAACGCGGTTAACTGAAAAGCTGGTGAGTGTTAAATTTCCATACCTTGTGCGATGGCAAAGGACTTAAAAACTGAAAGATAAATTGTGTTACCTTACTGTCGACATCAGTGTCTCTTAAATCTGCCTGTGCGAGGATATCGTGCCGAGCTGGGGAAAGCTTAATTGAAACAAAAGAACATTTTATCCCATTATGGCTGCCAGCCTTATTTACGACTGTGCGCTTTATGGGACTCAAAAGTCGTTTTAAAGCTGTGCTACGAGATCTCCACGGGGTGACAACGGTCAGCGAAGACAATAAATTCGTAGAGCCACACAGGACACTGATTGTGAATTTAATTAGGGAAGTATAGATTTATTTTATGCTTACTCTGCTGTAGCGAACATCATCCAGACTTATTGGCTTGGTGGGGGCAACATATTCAAAGGCTTCGTTTTTGAGCCGCAAACAAAGTGTCAAGGACATTTTGGTGCGACGCATGTAAAACGATTTGGGGTGGCAAAATGTGTTCTATTGAAGTCCTTTGCTAATTAGATCCTTGTAGGATGGTGCGAGCATTATTATTATGTACGGCGCCGCCTGGTGTAATGGGAAACCCACTCCGAACTGCTTGCTTAACGACGTTTATTAGTGGGGGGAGGAGGGTGAATTCCGCGTTTTTTTTGTTTTGTTCTTGTGGTAATTTAATACCTACAGTTCAATTAGTTTTCCCATAGAGGCGTAGAGAATCGATGAGTGTAGCTGTAAGAAGACTATCTGATATAGCTGTTCAGAAACTCATGTATTCTAATTGAGCTTTCGAATCGTATCCCGACACAGCAGGGGGTTACGCTTTACGAGGGTGCGATTTTGAAATTGCCTTTTTTTTATTGCTTGAGATGTTTAGAATGTTGGGATTAATGTAAATCCTTCTTCCTAGTTTGCAATTGGTTTTCTTACGACCAATTTTGCCTTGTTTCTCTCTTCTTTTATTCAATAAGGACATCCTTAGAAGAAAAAAAAAAAAAAACACTCACCTCGACGTCGAAAAAAACGTGCAGTGTCCTTGCGTTGTGAGAGTTTATTTTTTAACAAAATTTAATTAAAGGAAGTAGCACGAGGACTTTAGAAAGTTTTTTTTTTTGAGCTGAAACTAGCGATTTTTTATTCTCAAAGTAGCGGAATAATTATTCGACCTCCACTTTGACCTGAACATGAGTCGTTAAACAAGGCTTCTGTCGAACTTTTTGAGGATCTAAAAGTATTAAAAGTTCTAGACGACATTCCCAATTATCACTTGCCGATTCTTGTGCCGTTAAAGGCTTTGTGTGAAAAGAGTTTTTTTTGTTCGGCAACACAATGGACTTAAACTCGGCAGAAATTTTCTGGTTTAAAGAAAAATCCCATTAAAAACAAAAGTTACAATGCACCTAAAGTTGAGGATATACTTGCTTTTGGGAAATGATAATTAATACGGTTTCGGAATAGTCATAGGCTCTTAGGTAGGTTACATTTATTTCCCCTTATGTTGCACAATATTTTTTTCTGTGTGGAAAATACTATGCAAGATAAGGGCGGTCGTGAACTTCTCTGAGTTTCGCCTGATGATCGGGCACAAACGTCTTAAGTTGAGGGAGGTGGATCGAAAAAGATGGAAGGGGTACTAAGCCGCCCTCGCTCCGTGATTTTTAAACTCGGATTTTAAAATTGATCCTGTGCAGGTGATATCTTTTATGGTTGTGAAAACTCTCTGGGTGCTGCTAACCGTAGGCTGTCGCTATTTTTCTATTACAACCAGATCAGGAGTCAAACCTTAATAAGCTTGAGAATTGGCAGCGTCAACCTTAAAGGGTTGGATGTAAAACTCAGAAATGGAAATTTGAATAGATTGAATACGATCGATATTAATTTTACGACCATCTACCAATTTTTAGCTAAAGCTTTATAATCATGACTTTATCGGATTTGTGGCCTTCCCCCTCAGTCCACAAATTCGATAAAGCAAATTGTAGAAATAATCTTAAATAAAAATCGCGCTTCGCCATTGTGATGCGACAACAACTTTCTCGCATGCTTTGCTTACCAAAAAATAAATGGTTTGATCAAAAATGTAGCAACTTGCGTATGCTCTTACTAGCTCAGAGGCTTACTAGCTCAGCAAAAAGCATTTATCTCCATGCCAACAAGGCGTACAAACAAATTATCTTAAGAGTCTCGTCTTTAAACTACAAAAAAAAAAATTAAAGATTTCTGGCATTGTGCCCGCGAACTGGGAATATTTCCAGAATGCTGCCCTCGCAGCTGACATTTTTGCAGAACATTTTAAAACTGCATTCTCGGTCGAGGAGAGTCTAAATAATTTCAGATATGAACTCCATTATAATTTCCTACTTTGCGATAAATAAGAACTAATAATTCTCCTGTTATCTCCTGTTGTTTTTTTAAAGCTCTAACGAGAACCATGCGTCTTATATTTCAAACTTCTTAAACATTTTATTTAACAACGCCTGTTTGCCTGCGAGCTTGAACAAAGCCCGAACTAGTGCAATTTTTAAAAACGGGGAAGCAAGTCGACCTGAAAATTGTAAAGAAAACTCTGTCCTAAATTCACTCAGGAAATTTATTGCAGCAATTCTCTATAAAAGTCTGTTCAACTGGGTAGAAGAACAGTCTTAGAACCTTCTTAGTATGTTCAGGCTGGCTTTGTTCTGGTTTCTCAACAAAACATCACATTTTCGCTATGTCATGCGTTGCGAAAAAAATGTCGATATAGCAATAAAAAAATTTATGTATGCTTTGTCGGCGCAGGGACTAAATCCCCAGGGACATAAGCCCCAAATTTATTTTTTGGGGCTAATGTCTCATCTAGCTGGGACATAAGCCCCAAACGTCATTTGGGGGTTATGTCTTACATCGGTGGGACATAAACCCCAACAAATAAATTTAAGGCTTATGTCCCATTTAACACAATTTTAAAGAAATGTCAAAAGCATGCGGGACCATTTGGCCAAAAACTTGATCTTGTCCTTCTTCGCAAAAAGACAGCCGATGGTATGCCAATTTGGATTATATCCTGTTCCGCCAAATGCCAAAATTGAGCGTCCTAATTCCGAATTTGTTCTGAAAAATGTCGGACTCAATTTTTTAAAACTTACTGGCAAAAAAACTAAGAAAACTTCAACTTTAACGTACCCGACTTGGCCAAAGGCGCCTGCCAGACAACCAGCATCTACCCTTAGCAGAAGATGCTAAGTGTTTTATCCAAAAGAATTTTTTTTTGCAGACAGCAAGTTTAAGGGCTCAAGAAGTTCAGACAAAGGGGGAAAAATGGTTAAAAAAGACTGCAACTTCAACCTACCCATCCTTGGATACAGCGCCTGCCAGACAACTAGCACCTACGCTTATCGGAGCGACGAAGTCGCGTGAGCGGCTAAACCCTGCGAAAAAGGGAGTTTAAATCCTTTCAACCCGCGAGGCGGTCCACCAAAATACTGTTAATCTAAAAGCTTCAAACTTCATGTCACAGTTTTGAAAAAAAAAATAACCTTATGAACGAAAACCTTAGATCGCTTTGCCCTAAAGTATGGTGGGAAGAAATTGGATTCCTAATTAAACGGGATATTACAGTTTTTAACTCTCTTTGAAAATTTGGGACTTATGTCCCATTTTCGACGAACAAATGGGGGGCTTGTGTCCCACACGTGTGAGACATGTGCCCCAAATGATATTTGGGGCTTATGTCTCACATCGGTGGGACATAAGCCCCAAAAAATAAATTTTGGGCTTATGTCCCTGGGGGTTATTTCCCTGCGCCTGCTTTGTCGACCTCAAGGCTGCCTTTCTGTAAAACGACAGGCATTGCTGTAAAAATAAGCCTCGCTTGCAATACCAAACAAGTTTCTTCTACTCCAAATTCCTTGCGGGCTAAGTTGCAGCTGTGTAAGACGGTTCCAACTTATCTAATTGGTTCAATACATCGTCGGGCGCCCCTCAAGGCTGTGTTCTGAGTTCCTTGGCATTCGCCCTCTTCATAGATGCTGCCAGACATACCGCCTTTGCCGGAATATTGCCATACCACGTTTGCCGGAATTGTCTTTAAGGTTCTCCTTATACTGATGATTCGGCCCTGTTTGCTGGTAGTTTTTTTCCAACCCTCTAGCGTTAAAGCCTATTTCGAAAGTCCAGAAGACTGCGATCATGACTTCTGAGAGGCGTCTTTTCGAAGAATACTGGCGCCTAGGTAATGAACTCATTAACATATTTCGGGATTTTATATATCTCGGAGCTGCGCGTTCTAACATATAACCTCAACTTTAGCAGGTATGCTAAGATAAAATGCAGTGAGACTAAGATGGAACTACACTTAGATAATCTGGTCTCGTATCTTTACTAACCATAATATTGACCTTTCATTCAAATTCAAAGTGTTCAAAACTACGGTTAAAACTTGCGTGTGCTACGAAGTTCAAGCCTCTGCAGTTTCTTTCTTTTGTAATATTTTTGCCTAGGGTTCGTCGAATAAAACTCAATTTTACTCATCAAATTACACTACGAAACACGTTTATTTATCGTACACAAGTAATTTAAGTTCAAATTACATTTAATTTATCTTCAACTCCTAGAATTTAACACTTAATTTTAATTCAATCACTTTTTTCCTTAACTCGATTTTCACAATTCAACGTTTAAAATACAACTGTCTCGTCTGAACCTGTCATCCGTGTATTTATACAAATCGCCACGTTCCAGAAATTTCCCACTTGGTAATTGTCCGTTGGTATTTTTCCACTGAATTGGATGGAAAATTCGTACTTCGACCTAATGGCGTATTCTTTTGATCAAAGCTACACCCAGCCTCCACCGTAAAATACGACGGTGGCGAAATTTCGAGTTCAGTGTCGACACCGAAATAAATCAGAGTTCAAAAGAACATTTCCATGAGCACGATTCCGTTCAGGTGTACGAGAAAAGAACAATTGTTTACTGCATTCCACACTAGTTTCACGACTCGGTGTTGAAAAGAATCAGCCATTAGTTTGCTGTCAGCTGGCTGGATAGAGAGTGAGGTCTATTTGTTTAGTGAATCGAGCGGATGTATTCGTAAAATCGAGAATCGTCGGTATCGAACATATCGTCGTCGGTATGAAACATGTAGGTATTTTCCATGTGCTTAAGAACAACTAAAAATCTTATCTTGTCAGCCTTGGAAACCTTTAATGGTGCTTATTACAGTTTTATGAGTCTCTGCAAAATCTGCAGCCTTGTTGCTCTTGCTCTTTCGTTGAGGTTGTGCTCAACTACTAATACTAGTTGGCGGCGGAGAGAAATACTAACTAATCCGCCAAAGTTTTTTTCTATTCCGATTTACACATTCAAATTCCCAATTATAACTTGGAAGCCTTGCTACGCGACAGGTTCTATAAACTCTACTTATTATTTCTGTTCTGGAAAGCTTAAAAAGTTTGTATTTTAGAAAAAGTAATAGAGTTTGACGCAGTAGACGATAGCTCTGCTGTTACGTAGACTTCAAATCAGGCACATTGAGGCTAGGCTATTCCTAAGACATAGTCAAGAGACTATGAGAGACTATGAGAGTAATAGAGTAATACCGTATATTTTTTTCGTTTTTTTTTTAAATTTATAAACGCTCTCTACAAAGGTTTCTATAAACGTTACATTTGGTAGTTTGGACTAAAATTTTTGGACAGTAATTCTTGTGTCTTATAAATCTAATGCCTGTTTCACATCAAGAACGAGTTTCTCGGGCTAGCTGTCAAATGAATTTCAATCAATGGAAATGTATTTTGGTACACAATACCGGCTTTATCGCTGTGTCGCACGCCGTCCTTTTCAAAAAATTGAGAAACCCTCGCCGAGGTTGATGATAATTCTGTCAATCGCTGTTGTGTTGTGAGTTATGACACGCTATTGAATGGAGTGGAATGGAATTTTTTTTCTCGAAACTAATACTTGTTGTGAAATATAAACTATTCATGTTCAATAAAGTCGACAAATTTTAGAAATTTGTGGAGTATTGTTACTATGCTGCAGTCAGAACAGTCGCCGCGGTGTCTCGCTTTCATTGTGTAATAACAAACGATTGCTTCCGTCTCTCGTTGTCGCTCTGGTTTGACCCTCTCGCGCTAAATGTGAAACGACCATAAGGAATCCTGGTCATTGTCAAGCTACCGCTTTTGTTCGACTGTTAGTTTACTGTCAACAGTTAGCTTCTTCAGAGTCCTACAACATAACAACTTCAGAGTCCTACATCTAACACTCTAGTCAAAGAGTTTGCATACAGGCCCTCAAACTCTAAGCAACCAAATAATATTTCAAAAAACTAAATAGTAGACTATGTTTTTTTTATCAAAATGTAAGATCCATCCGTAGCAAACATAAAACAGATGATATATTTAAAAATTCTTTGGTTTTTCCGCATGATGTCATTATTTTGACTGAAACATGGCTTAATGCTAGCACTACTGATGCAGAACTCTTCACCAAAGAGTTTCTTGTATATAGAAGAGATCGTTATAAAGATGATCTCGAAGCGTTAGGCGGTGGAATTTTAATTGCTGTTCGGGATCATATCACCTCGGACACAGTTAAATTTCCATTTACTGTTAATGCCGAAGTTGTATGTGTCAAACTTGACATTTTACCCAAATTCGTATATGTTGTTAATGTGTACATCCCCCCCGATAGTCCCGTTGAAATTTATTCTGAGCTTGCTAAGGCCCTTGAGTTTATTTTTCATTTAGCCTGTGGACAAAGTACGGTATTGCTCTTTGGGGATTTTAACCTTCCTGCTTTGAAATGGGTCTTATCTGATGATGTTTCGCATTTCATTCCTCATATTTCGTCACCACATGCAGCACTTAACAAGTTAGATAACATTATTTCTTTTGACTTACAGCAAGTAAGCTGTATAAAAAACATAAATAATCGAATACTCGATTTGGTCTTTACTTCTGACGCAATTAGTACTGTTGCTTGTAAATCCAAGTGCAGCATTACTAAGATAGATACTCACCATCCCCCGTTGGATGTTTTTCTTGACTTGAACTGTCACATACATGAGAATGTCCACTCATTTGACTGTTCATACACTTTTGACTTCCGAAAGGCTAACTTTCGCACACTATCTGACGAACTGAATAAATCCGGTATTTCTAATATAGTTTGCTCCAGTGACCTTGAGCGCTCTGTAGAAAAATTTTATTCTATACTCAATACCTGTATCAGTAATACTATACCTATAAAGAAAAACAAGAACTCTAACTTCAGCCACCCATGGTATACCAAGGAACTGAAAGTCCTACGTAATAAACGCAATAAAGCATGGAAAAAGTACATCACAAATTTGAGTACATTTGACCTTGATAATTTCATGTTTCATTTCAGTGAATTCAATGCTCTCGCAGAGCGTTTGTATTACAACTATGTTTCTCAAATTGGTTCAGATTTTAAAACTAATCCCAGGGAATTTTGGAAGTTTGTTAACTCTAAAAGAAAAGTTGATGGCTATCCATCCACTCTCAAATATAATGGCAGTTCTTCCAACGATCCTGGCACGATATGCAATTTTTTCGCTGATCACTTTTCCAAATCATTTAGAGATTCTCCATTTACCGTCGACACTGATTATTTTAAATATCTCACAGAATCTGCTCAAGTTAATTTTTGTGATATACCAGTACATTTAGAAACTATTTATGAGCTCTTGTCTAGCCTTAAAGACGATTGTTCTACTGGTCCAGACGGTATACCACCTATCGTTTTAAAAAACTGTAAGGATGTTCTTGCCACTCCTTTACAAAATTTATTCAAACTTTCGCTATCGTCCGGTCACTTCCCCTCCATGTGGAAACTCTCATTTATTACGCCTGTCTTTAAAAAAGGTGTTAAATGTGATATTGTGAACTACAGGCCGATTGCTAAACTTTCAACCATTCCAAAAGTGTTTGAAAAATTAATTTGCGATAGCCTTATATTTTACTGCCGAAACATAATTTGCAAAGAACAGCATGGTTTCGTTAAAAATAGGTCTACCGTAACTAACCTTTTATCGTTTTATAGAAAATGTTCTGATGCAGTAGAAAATGGCTTCGAGGTTGATTGCGTTTACACCGACTTTTCCAAAGCTTTCGATTTGATTTCGCATGAAATTATTGGTTTTAAGCTTACTTCTCTTGGCTTTCCACCAAATTTCATCTGTTGGATTATGTCTTATCTTCATTTAAGATCTTACCAAGTTAAATTTAGAGGACTTTTTTCAGTTTCTTTTCCTGCCATTTCCGGCGTTCCCCAGGGAAGTCATCTAGGCCCACTCTTATTCATTCTTGCTATAAACGATGCGCCTTCGTGTGTCGCTTATAGCGAAATTCTATCATATGCAGACGATATGAAGATATCTAGAACTATTAAGAGTTCTGATGACCATGTTCTTCTTCAGACTGATATAAACAGCTTTGCTACATGGTGTAACAAAAACGGTCTTTTCCTCAATCCAGCTAAGTGTCAAGTTATCACTTTTTCTAAAAAGCGTATCGTAACAACATTCTCTTACTCCATCAGTGAGCATGCTCTTTGCCGTGTTGAACATTTTAAGGATCTTGGTGTTTTCTTTAGTCAAAACCTTGACTTTTCAAAACACATAAACTACATTGTAAATAAATCCAATTGCATGCTTGGCTTTATTAAGCGTTGGTCTAAAGAATTTAATGACCCTTACGTCACGCTTTCCCTTTACAATAGCTTTGTTAGTACTCACCTTGAATACGCTTCACAAGTGTGGTCTCCATCGCAAGTATGCCATACGAATAGGATCGAGGCGATCCAGCGGAGGTTCATTCGGTTCGCGCTCAGGGGACTTCCCTGGGAAGATCCACTCAATCTCCCCTCATACTTCGACCGGCTTAAATTGCTTAACATTCAAAGTCTCTCCCAAAGACGGATAAATAATGACTTGATTTTTATTCAGCAATTGATCCAAGGTCTAATAGATGCACCGGACCTTCTATCTAGTATAAGCTTTAAATTTCGTGGAGGCTCTCATAACCTCCGAAGAATCCAGCTTTTACACGTTCCACGGCACAGAACAAATTATGGGAAAAATGAGCCTATCAGCCGTATGTGTTCCACCTACAACGCACATACCAGTATTTTAGACTTTGACATGGACAAAGCCAAACTTAAGAGGCTGCTTCGGTGTTATTCGTTTAAATATTAAATATACTTTTATTTTTATGTTTTTTTTTTTTATTACTTGTTGAAATTTACTTTTTATCTGTTGTAATAATAATGTTTCTATCATTTGCTTTTTTGTAATTTTTAGTGTTTTGTGTTTGGTGTTAGTTTATGTTTAATTTATTAACCACTAACACTTGCACTAACTGATGAGCCCGTGTTGGCAGTTTTCTGCTTGGCAAATTTCTGCTGCAGATATTGTTTGTATTAAACAAACTGCATCACAGTTCTGATAGTGCTATAACATCATCTTTAGAGCTAGAGTTGGAGTTCTAAATCTTAATTCCATTCTTCATAGAATCTATCTTTTGGAAAGCTGAAATCTTTGCTACAGAAGAGAGTCTGAAATGTCTACAATTTTATTGCGGTTTGTACTATTTTGCGAAAAGTTTGAAGAGTTTTTGAGGGTCCCTGAAATTACGCCAAAAAGCGTTTTAGAAATAAGCAAAAAAAAATTTATGTAATATTTTAAACGTCAAAAAGAGAAAATAGACAATTCGCCAAAATCAAGGAAATTTACCATCAAGGCTTATGCCTATAGATAATATGTTTGGACACGTTTTAAAATTATCAATAAATAAATTCTAATTATTTCAAAAATTAAACTCTGCATCCCTAAAGTGTTACATTTCTCATTTTACTCATCTTTTCTGTGACCTTGACGGGATTTATTTAGCAAATAAATGATTTTTCCTTCCGGACCGGAAAAAAAAAACATTAAACGACCTCAAAAACCCTTAATAATCAGCCATTCGAGAATTCCCAATAAATCTTACCGCTGTTTTTGGTCAAAACAAACAACGTGTCGCTCTGTCTGTCAGAACCTACTTATGAGCGTAAACCTATACCTGTCTTCTGACTGCTTGTCACATGCATAAATCATGAGCCAACTGAACGGCTGAACACATTTTTATGTGAGTTCGGTTGGGTTGATAAAACTTTTTCTTCCAGGAAATATACTGGCAGTGCTTTTTGAATGAGTTATTTAGGATTTATCTTTATGGATGTAGGATAGCGCTGGCATGATATACCAAGCATGGGTAAAACGCCTGAATTATAAAAAGGCAATATATTTTCCCATCATACCCGCAAATCAAAACCTGACAATGCGTATAAATGTATATTAGAGAGGTTCTAATATCGAAAGCAAGGAATCTATATCTGTGCATTATCGATGCCTTCTTAAGGCCTTCCTTCCACGAGACTGAAAACTGTTCCCATGACAAGGATTTGCATTTGGGTCTTATGAGGACGACAGTTGTCACTCGTTAAGAGGAGCTCTCATAAAAACCAATGAACCATAAAGCAAAGCCAAAGAGAGACCAGACCTGTCGTTCGTTTAAGACTCGGGTTGTGCTTGTGCAACAGAAAACATATCATAAGGGACAACTTTATAAAAGTCGTCCTCTAACCCCTAAACAAACTGAACTCATTCCGTTCTAACTCTCCGCCAGTAAAGTGACTCTTTCCAGTGGTTTCGACGACGAAATTTATGTAGTCGAAGGGTCTTGATTTATGAAAGACTGAAAGTAGCTTGAAAGACTTGAAAATTTGGAAAAGAGATTGGTGTGTTTTTGATACCTCATTGTTCTAATAACCGTAAAAGCTTTCGAGTTGATGAAATCCTTTGTTTTTTTTAGTGACAATTTTATGTATTTCCAGGAGTTCGAGTCTGATGTTTACATTTGCTATCTGCTTGAATAAAAGAAAATATATAAATATTTTAAGCCGCATTATGGATCTGCATCAGCAAAACGTCAGCCTAAGATAGTAAAGTCTTATTTGTAAGCAATACACTTAGGGCCTTTCTTATAATGAATGAACTTAAGAAGAATTGGAAGAGAAATATTGAAAGAAACTGACCTTGGAAGCATATTACACGAGATGTTTGCATATGCGCTCGATAATAATGAATGTAAGTCTTGATTTATAGACACTTAATTACTTTACGCGGTATTCAATTTCATATTTTACGAAGGATGAAATGTAGCTAATTATTTCATTCGAGCATTCCTGGAACAGGACGCAAAAACCTTTTCCAAAGCAATGAAACGCTAAATGGGTGCTGAAAAAATCGAATAGCTTTTCCAGAATTTTGTCCTTACAGATCCGCATTTTGATTAGACTCTGTAGGGTAAATGCAATGCTGTATTTAGTTCACCAGCGCAGGGTTAAATCTACCTCAGCAAGCAGTTGGTAGTGGGTAAATTATAACGTAAAAGACTTTTTTTATGTTGGCTATATGAAGATGCCCTTGTCCATGTGCTAAGGGTAAGGGTAATTCAGCTGTTGCTATGGCTACTTTGGTCAAATCAGTAGGCTCTTTTCGTAGTGAATAAGACCTTTTATATTCTTCGAATTGGGCCGTTCTCATTATAAATTCTGTATTCAATCTATCTCGGAAATCAAAATTTTGGGCAGCATAATCGTGTTTTCACTTTTTTAAATAGTCAAAGAAAATTATTCGTTTGAAATCCCAGAAAGCCGTAACTGTTACCTATACTTTTTTGGCCGATGAAACCGTTTAGCCTGCTTTGGAGCACATTCGCCCGGCGTAAGATGAAGCACCAAGACTCAGGTGGTTCACGCAAGTAGAAGAGGACTCGCTTGCTAAAAACACAGCTGGCTGGCGAAGCTTGTTGAGCAAGACTTAAGTTCATCTCAGTCTGTACGGCAGTCTGTAGGTAGTTTTAGTCCTTTATGTACCTTATTTCTTCCACTTTTCATTTCTCGAGTAACTTCTCCGATCTTATTATTCCGAAAGACCTTCACATTGTATTTGTTGGTGTTCACTTGGAGGTTTTACAGCCCGCAGTATCGCTCAAGACTCAAGTTTGTTAATGATGAATTTATAATTAAAAAAATGGCGGTCTCTTCCCCAATGACAATATTTTGGTATAACAATGTCATACGTATACATGAGAAACTTTGTTTTTAACCACTCGTATGCGATTCTCCCAGCCAAAAGTGATGTGATAATGAAAAGAGTAGGGGACTCAGACGACATCCCTGTTTGAGCCCGGAACGAGAGTCGCTAGTCACGCTTGTGACTATCGCAAATCGTTGACCATCCCCTAAACCTTGAAAACATTCGAGAATACGCCTAATGTGCGCCATGCTGCAATCTTATAGAAAACTGATCTTCTGTCAACGTGGTCAAAAGCTGCCCTGAAGTCAACGAAAAATAGTTTTTTGTTTCTTTGGGTATAGGATCTGGTTATACTGGACAAAGTAAAGATATTTTCCTCTGTGGTTTAGTGCTTTCTGGAGCCTGTCGCAACGAAGTATACAACTGACGGCTGGATGAAATACATACGCCCTTGTAGGAACTGACTTTCGCCTCGAAATTCATTTGTGGGCCGCTTTCCATAAGAACATGTGTATTTAACTGAGTTCAGCTGTGTACTTACTTCAACGTGAGGGACGCAACGGATTCATTGGGTTGAAGGCTTGCAACCAACATGGAACTTATAGCTGAGCCACAATGAATATTTGGGTCTGTGTGTGTGCAGACACACGGAACACATGAAACACGTATGCAGCAACACAATGTGTATCTGACTGTGTCTTTGAAAAATGAGGCGAGACACAGCCTCAGACAAAGACGCTCATTGTGCCCCGCTTTTATACTAAGTAGTTTGTCGCTGCACCCTAAACAGTCTATCCAATATAAGTTGCGTAAGTTGATTACCATGATTACCGCGGTCGTTTTTTTGAAGAGTGGGAAGATCATACCACTTAAGCAATTAAGCTTAAGGAACTTTCCCTGTGCCAAAAAATTAAGTTATAGTAGTAATCTTCTCTATGTACTCGCTCGTAGCGTACCTTGCAGAACTCATAGGCACCAGTATAAAATTTTGGGAACCTTGAATAGTAATTTAACAATTCAGCTCCTTCACTCTAAAACTAGGAAGAGCGTAATGCACTTAACTTCCTGTTTGCGGTAAGTTTAGCAATTGCATACGATGTTCCACCAACATCGAAATTTCTACACCAAACTTTTCTCCAACTTTTTGCCCATTAAAGGCCGTTTTTTCAGTGTTGAGTAAAGACCAGCTTAAACTAAGATCTGTTAAACCCAAAGCAAAACAAATCCAGAGTTAACCAAGCGGTCTGTTTTTCAGTGCAGAGTTAACTCCGTCAGTAAAGTTGTCAAAATCTTGGACTCTCGAAATTATTGATTCTCCCAGTTCTCACTTTACATAAAAAAAGGCCGTCAAGTATGAAGACATCGGTCCGTCCGCTTTGTTGAAGATTAAGCTCATCTCTATTTTATAAGAATTATTGCCTGATTATTTCACATTCTATTATACTTTTTTCGTAGTTTGAAGTCTACGCAGTTCTTATAATGGATGATTTTTAAAGGATGGCAAAAAATGTTTTTTTTACATTTTTCTTCTATTTATTTCTTGAAAAATAAATAGTTAAAATAAAATAAAATAAAATTTTTTAAAAATAAATAGTTAAAAAATAAAAATTTGGTTGATGTTGCATCATTTTAGTCAGTCAACTACATATAGTGTTTTCAAGCACATCTCGGAAACCATTTACTATTTCAAAACTGATAAAGCTTTTATTTTGAATCTTAAAAGATGGACTACTTTACCTTTTATCCTTTCGGAGGTAGAGGGGGACAGAAATATTTTCTTGGCCGTTTTTACCATTTTCAAAATTTCAAATCCATAAAACAGAGATTTCGAAAAATTTTTAACTACCGTTAGACTTTTTTCAATAAACCAACCACCTGCAATCGCGTTGTCTACTTTTCTTAACATGTATTTCTGAGAAAACGGTAAAACTCTATGTTTTTTATTTTGTTAGTTTGAATGCGCTTAAAAAACTGGGGGGAATACGTTCTTCTGACCTTTTTTTTAGCATTTTTTATATTTCAATTTCATAAAATAACTATTTAAAATTTTTCTCCAATTGCCGTTAGACCTTTTTCCAATAGCACACCCACCTAAGACAGCGTTGGCTGTTTTTCTTAAATGTTATTAAGGGCACCGAGTATTTCTTAAACTGTAAAACAAGCTCTTTTTTTACTATGTTTTTAATGTCAAATCATAACTATGTCAAATCATTCAAACAGGCTTAGAAAAACTTAGGTTGGAAACGGCAATTTTAAATTTTTTGACGCAGCTAGCTTAAATTATGTACGCTTTGCCCTCGTACCAAATCATTAAGATGCTAGAAGATTTTAAAAAATTGTTTTGGAAGTTTTTGAAACTTTAAAATTCGTTACAATTTTCCTTAAACTTTTGGATAATGTCTGATTTTTCATTTATATATTTTTTCCAAACAGCACGGGAGATAACGGGGGAATATACGTTTTTTTTCGAAAATGCGTCAAAACGGCAGTATTAAAACTCTTTCGGAAAAATATGACTTAAGCACTTGGTTCATTTTGAGTTGCTTTATACGCGTGTTCACTATATATAGATTTGTGCACTAAGCCGTTCAAAAGTTATGGCCTCAAAGACTTTGAAAAACGTTTCCCATTTTCAACTCTTCATTTCTTAAAAACTTTTTAATATTTTCAAAAAAATATTTTTTTTTATTAAAGTTCAATATTTAGTTGACTTGAGTTTCTATTTCTAGTTCTAGCCAGCTCAACTTCTCAAAATAAGTAATTTAAACATTTTAGTCCATTTTCGTATGAAATTTCAAACTGTGATTAAACCGTTTTGTGTGCATAAAAAAAAATCTCCCCTAGCATGCATTCCCTGATTATTTTCAAAAGCTAAGCAAAGATTTTTTTATAAGCACACCAAATTTCGTCTTATAAAGTCCAAGTTATGAAGCGATTGGACGGACGGAAGTCCTTCCTTCATTTTTGAACGGACCGCTTAAAACACAGAAAAATAAGTTCGAGTCATTTCCAGATGTCATTTTTAACAGAAACACGCAAAGCCACTGCCTTTTCACATACAGAAAAACATTCAAAGAAGTTCATACTGTTCACCAAACTTGATCCGAGATTAACTCACCAAATTTGGCGAGTTAAATAAATAGAGTGGCGCAACAGCTCGAGGTGAACCAGGGCCAACTTCTCAACAATGTATGCTGGTGTGTTAATTTCTTTACATACAAGGTTACCTACAATTACCGAATCCGAACGGCGCTTTGAGAAGTTTTTTCAAGACACATGATACTCTCGGAGGGCTTGTCAGACCCTCGCGGAGGTGGGGACCGTGAAAAATAACAAGTATTTTTTTCAGGTGACGATGGCAGGATTCGAACCCAGACCTCTGGCGTAGTAAGCACACACACAGCGAGTTAGACCGAGATTAATCCCGGATTAATATTCACTGAAAAATTATTTCTTGTTTAATCTCAGTTTAACTCAGAAACTCGGATGATCTCTGAAAACTGGTCCTAAGTACTTTCCAAGAAAACGGCGACAGTCTTGACCCTTCTGACGTAAGCTGTTGGGGGCATACAGGTATTTGCTTTGTTTCTATTTACACAACAGCAAGTCCTTTTCAAGCTCTCTGCCATGGCATTAGATATGACATCGAATTCGATTTCAGGTAAGGCAAAAAAAAAAATGCTCCTAGAATATCTGAAGGATTATATGGGCAAATCATTTTTTCAACGCCAAATTTCATTTAAAAAAGAGACAGGGTCCTATAGGCACAGTCGTTCAACGACGGGCACAGCTGTGGATCGAGCACACTCTTTGGATAGGTTACGAATCAGTCAGTATGCAAGGGAATGCAAGTGTTTCGACTGCGGCCGGTTATCCGGGACGGCTACAAAGATTCTTTGGGCCGGAGGATTGGTTTCTATCCGCTCTTAATGACCCAAATAACGCATTCGTTAGCCCTTTACTCTGCGGGCTGTCGATGTTGCCGTCATTAAGCATCTCTTGCCGAATATTTGGTATTGCAAATCCCATATCGCTGTTTCGGGATTTCTTGTGTGAATGTAAGCAGCTGATTCTACGAAGTGGTTGAGGGCTTTGTATATTGGCCATTTTTCTAAGAAGCAAAGCTTTGAGTACAATTACCAAGTTATCGTTTATTAGACTGGCGCGCAAGCTTCTTCAATGGGAGCAATGACCACGAGTCGGTCATTATTATCAAACCCTGTAACTTGCCAAATAATGGATAAAGATCAATAAAGGAATCTTAAAATAGTTCAAATATTTTTGCGACCTGCGGAGCTCTGTGGCTTTTCAAAAATATTTACGAAAAATGTCAATCAGCTGATTTGAGAAGGCACTCAAAAAAGTCAAGAATATGTCTGAAATAACCTTCTTGATAAATTTTAGCTAGGCAAACTAGGGGATCGACTTTTATTTTCGAAGAATTTTCAAGTGTTTTTGAAACCCCTTTAGGCTTTCTTAGACATAGTTTTCCTTAAAAAAATAGTAAACACATTATTTTATAATGATTCTTCTTAATAAGAAGTTTTAAGCTTTTTGAATTTGAATTCAAAGATTCAATAAAAAATTTTAAAGCAATTTTTTCCTTACATAAAATGCCCTGAAGAAGTTAGCAATCCCCAAAGAAACTTCGCAAACTTGGCGGCATATTTTTGAACGATCCCATGAAACCAGAGAAGTGCATTTAATTAAAATTGAAGGAAAAGGGAGTTCATCGTGCATCAACGAAAAGTTTTTTAGGTTTCGGTTCCGATTCGGTGGTGATAAAAACTCTTGACTATAAAGTTTGGCGTTAAAGAAAGGCATTTAATTTTTTTTTAATATTTACAACAACTACGTTTGCAACCTATAAACTTATTGTTCTTGTTTTATTTATTTTCCATAATAAGAAATTCATGCGCATAAACTTCACGTAGCATACCAGTTGGTCTTAAATCTAAGAAAATTTAATAATTAGTTCCCATTTCTCAAATACGTTCACGTTTAACAAAAAAAAAACGCATAACCTTCACAAGAAAAAAAAAAATACTCAATGAAGAAAAATTGAAAAATTTCTTTGGACTTCAAGTTAAGTGTTCGTCTTCCTTTACCCTGATTGAAAATTCCCATACCGCTTTTTCGCTTGATGGAGAAAGTTAAGTTATTTTTTTCCAATTACAAAAAGGGTAGATGGATAATTAAAGATGTTCCAAAATAGAAAAAGCCAGAAGGCTGTGGTTGGGTGCGCTTTGACTATTAAATGTTCAAGGTTGTAACGAACAAAAAGTTCTTTTATTGATTAATTTTTTATTCTCTTTTAGGATTTCACACGCTCTTACATGGTAAAGCTGGTAATTAGATATCCGTTAGATAATTTAGGAACAGGAAAACGGATTGAGGGTTTTCTCTCTTGAACTTCTGGCTCCAGAAATAGATAAAAAAAATCATTTGGTTTGGATTCATGGAAATGTAAAAATAAAAATCTTTTAAATTCAATGATGGAAGATAGGTATAATTGACAACCTCTTCATTTATAATTTCTGTAATCAGAAAATTAATGAGGGTTCATCATGAGAATTACAATCGACTATATCTACGTCAATAATATATATCTACTCAAAGATGATTACTTCTAAGAAGGATACAGAACAGGACAAAGGTGTGTAGTAAGATTATCATCACAACTTTTAAGGTTTGCCTTTTGTAAAGTGCCTTCTTCTAAAGGTATCTTTTATGCCCTTTGAATGATGACAAATATCATAAATGATTATCAATAATTAGAATTTAGCCTTAAGCATTACGAAGTTACTTAAAAAATGTATTTTCCATTGAATCGAAATCTATCATATGTAAGTGAGAAGTTTTTCAGTGCCTGAAAAGCTAACGTATTGGGTTGGAAGCGGACAACTCTCTCTTTAGTTTGTTTCCACCGTCTAAATCTAATCAAAGCCGTAATTTTCTTTTGTGTTATAAGATATTGAAAATAAACTGGGTACTTCATTTTGCTATTACGTGTTTTGCGAACAAGCTTTTTTCACAGTGAATCCATGAATGGTGGACTTTTCCATGCCGTATTAGTTGAAATGTAACTTTTCTTGTAAGGCCACTTCATTTTCGAAAGTTTTTCCCTAAAAATTTTGGATTGGGTTACTTCTCAGAAAATGGGCCTTACCGAAACGGCTCAATTTCTCTTTTCGTCAAAAGTTTCGTGCCGCTGTTCAATATTCTTCCATTTAGGCGACGACTAAGTCATTGTGTCAATTTCTAATTTTTTTGGTTTGTGCTGTGGTTTGAGATAAGGCACTTTCTTTATAGGCCTTACGTGTGGCATAACTGAATCGGGTTTCTTGTATTTAGGAGTCAAATCACCATTGAAAAAAACTGTAGTCACAGCGCCAAAAACACACTTTTTTCTTCGATAAAAAAAAGGGCTTTATCGAAACACGGAACTCTTTTCTTTTTATTTTGACCAAATTCGAACAACCAAAGATTTTTCGATCACGAAGCCACGGTAAAGAGAAGTTTTTTTGACAGATCTAATTTTTTCTGTCTGTGACTTAATGGCAACAAATATGTCGGAAAAAGGCCCTTATAAACCCAAAGTTAACGAATTGCTAAAGTCATATTTTTCAGAAAAAGTTTTAAAGTTTTTCAGAAAAGTTTTGGCGTTTTAACGCATTTCGAGAAACGAAAATTCATGAAAAAACGTTAAGAGAAAACATATAAAAAAAATCAGACGAATAAGAAATTGTGCAACATTTGATGAAAAATAATATTGATTTTTAAAGTTTCAAAAACTTCTGAGATTTAACTCAAAACAAGTAAGTAAGTGCAAGAGCTCGTCTGTAACGAACTTCTAAATACCCAACCCTCTTTAGCCATTAACACCAAATTAAAAACCTTTTTGGTCTGTTTCATATTTTGAATGTTAATTATTTGTATTGGCCACGCCCCTAAAAAGGGCGTAGACTGAAAATTAAAATCATCTAATTTCGTTGGAATCACGAGAAAATAAACAGTTTTTTCCCTGAAACGCCCCCTAAAAGTGGGCGGAGCTCAATGCTTTATATGCAACAAACTTAGCAAATGGTCTTTCTTATTTTATATATTTCGTAAATCTTTAATATTTGTCATATAACCTTTTTTTCAATTTAGAAAGAATTTCCCGAGAAATCAGGTTTTCAAAGATTTCAGATCTTAAAAGTGGGCATGGTCAATAGAGTGGGCGTCCCAATTTTTGTCTACTTAAAGGCCTCTGGTCGATATTGCTCTCCAGCAAAATTTGAGTTCATATGTTTTGTCTATCTTGACCAAAAGGCATTTTGAAATAAAATGTAAATTTGAGGTTGTCTGACATTTAAGCCTATTGTGGGCGTGGCTGTGGGCGGATCTTCTCAATTTTCATACTTTGTCTGTACAAAATGAAGACCAAGCAACGCTGCAAGTTTCAGTTTCCTAGCTCAATTTTAAAGAGCTCGAAACTGCATACATACGGACAGACGACTTAATCGACGTACCTGTCGGTCTCGATCATATGTCTAAAAAATCTTAGGGGACTACGTTGATTATTTCACTGTGTTACAAACTATGCATTAAAATTAATATGCAAGACAAAAAAAATTGTAGGTCTTATAGTATCCTAAGAGTAAAACCAATCTTGTTCAGATTAAGTTAAAGTACAAAGCGTACGAAAAAAAGCAAGTTGCGTTAAAATATTTAAAAATTGCCGTTTTTAACCCAAGTTTTTCGAAGCCTATTTAAAAACCGAAATAAAAAAAGGGGATTGTTTTACCGTTTACGCAAAAACCGGTGTCATAGAATTTCAGAAATTGATGGTTGTACTATTTAAAAAAAGTCTAACAGGGACTGAAAAAAATTCAAAATAATTTTCTACAACTTATGTCTCCTCCTATCTCCCAAAGGGTATAACTTCGAAATCAACAATGCAGAGTCTTAGGCACAGTCTTTTTTTCAAAAATTTTATGAAAAGCTATAAAAAAGTACGAATATTCAAAAAATTGATAACTTTAAACTACGAATATTCTTAGTTTAAACTCAAAAACGTAAAAACTTTTACGAAGACGATTTTTTTAAATCTTGGAGTGTCTTAACGGTAAGGAAATTTTGTTCAGATTTGGTTAAAGTATAAAGCTTACAATAAGAAAGCAAGCAGCGTTAAAATAAATTTAAATTGCCGTTTCTAACCTGAGTTATTCGTAGCCTATTAAAAAATGAGCTTATCTACAACCTTCAAAAAGGAGCTTGTTTTACCGTTTACGCAAAAAACAATGGTCATAGAATTTAAGAAAAACATCCAATGCGCAGATGGTTGTGCTAATGGAAAAAAGTCTAACGGGAACAGAAAAAAAAAATTGACTAAAACGTACGTTTTCTCTCCTATCTCCCAAACAGCATCATTTTGAAATCAATAGCGAGCATTTTAGTCTAGTAAGTCTATTTTCAGAAATTTAATTAAACGCTAGGTCTAGCAAACTTTGAATATTCAAAAACTTAACATTTTTAAACTACGAATATTAAAACTCAAAAACGTAAAAAACATTTTCGAAAATGATTTTTTAAAGATTTTTTTTAAATCCTAATAATTTTATAGACCCTAAACAGTCTTTACTGCAGACGATGTTGATTTAATTTGGTCCAGGTATGTAACGTTTAAAAGGCAAGCTAACTGAATTAAAAACGTTTCGAAATTGCCGTTTCCAACCTCAAGTTTTTAAGCCCAACCTCAAGTTTTTTTTTGTTTTACCGTTTTCTGAGAAATCTATGTCCGTAGAATTTAAGAAGAGTGGCAATCGCTAGCGCAGGTGGTTGTAAAATTAAGAAAAAAGTCTAACGATAATTAAAAAAAAATCGAAATTGCTGTTTTATGCATTTTAAAATATTTAAAATGGAAAAAGGCTAAGAAAACGAATTTTATTATGGAATTGGAGAAAATAATATTGTCTATGCAGCTGTGCTAATGCTGCTATAGCTGCCACAAGAAAAAAAAAACAGTCAAAAATCTTGGAAAAATGAAAATACAGCCTGTCTATCAAAATTCAGCTCGTAATAAATGCGCCGAGCAATTCATCAGTCCGCTAAATTGTGACAGTTAAATAATTTACACTACGAAACAAAAGTTTGAAATTTTAGCTGGAACTGCGTACGAATCAGCTGAAATGCTTTGCTAAATTTTAGCTTGGCTAGATTTTGGAGAGAATTTTCTATGGGAGCTAAATTTTAGCTGGATGTGCGTACTACGCTTAATAAATAACGGACGCAGTCCATCTTTTTAAAATAATAAAAAAGTTATAAAAATTTGGAATATAGTAAATGCGGTTTCCTAGATTTGCTTTAAATCATTTTAGTTGACTAATAAAAATGATGTTGCTAGCAAATATGCTTAGTCAGTCCTAAAAAAACTTATAAGCCTTACCTTCTAGATTCTACAAAATGTACTAAAAAATTTGTTAACACTAAAACTTTGTACAAATTTTTATTTATCAAAATTTTTAAATAAACATTTCTACTTTTAAACTCATAATCGAATTCCCTGGACTAATAAGATAATTTTTCTTTTCAGGTATGTACTTTGCTGCCTTTATATATCGTGAGTTATATCCTTTAAGTCATATTTTATTCAATTTCTGCGGGAAAATCAATATAATATACTCGTCACATCTTTAAAGATGTAATTTGCATCCATCATCTACTTGACTGTCGACACATTGCCCTGTCGTCCTTAGAAGCACCTACTAAACATATTATGCAGCTGTTCAGCATAATAATCTATTCATGGTCATGGTTTACAGAGAGTGCGTATTTCCATAAAATTTCGTTCTAGCAGTACCTTACCAAGCTCATAAGCTCGTACGTAGTCGTAGTTTGCCAATGCCAACAAAAATGAACAAGAGGGCGCTAAATCATTTGGCACACACTAAAAACGATTTGCCTTCTCTGGTTACGCAGAATATTTTTATTTTAAATATTTATATATTCGATCAAGCACCATAAGCAGTCTCGAGGGTATATTATCCTTCGCTTCTGGGGAATTAGCTTTTGCTTATCATATTCCTTAGATAAAGATGTGATGACCCGAGGTATTTATACCGTGGCCGACTGATACCAAGAATAAAGTCTTGTGCGGGTACCTGGGTATGAGACGAAATACACACAACATGTCTGGCGTTGTTATACCCATAAATAATAAATAATTTTTATGAAATTGAGACCACTTTGAAGATTGTGTGTAGCTAAAGTGACTGAATTGAACCCAGGTTTAAGCTTTTTTTGTAGAAAAGATTGTTGATAAAAAACTCGAGATTGATATGATAAACAACCAAAAGTTGTTCAGACCATGTTTACAAGGACGATCTTTCATTGTCTTAAGATTTCAAGTTAAATAATTCTGCATCCTCCCCAATTTCAGCATTTATCTCAAGGAGTGTTAATTAATTGTGGTATAATTAGATTTCTTACATAACAATAATTTTGTTATTCCGGAAGGCTTGAGTAATTTTAGCTTGTTTCAAAAGAAATGGAAATGCCTTAAATTTCACCAATTGAACGAAATGTGCTCTTTATAAAAGGGTCCTTTTTGTGTTGAAAAGTATTCACAAAATAATAATTTCAAACCTTTTTAATTAGCAGTCCACTGTCGTATACATCAAATTCCGATTGAATTTAGTTATCGGATTACGGGGACCTCCACATTTTTATTCAAATCAAATTTTTTTATATACAGTTCGTTGCTCCAACTTGGTTTGGTATGGTTAGCTTGCATGGTTCTTGCTTTGTTAAAGTGCTTTGCATTTGAAAAGAACCTAATTCGGAAAGTTGAACACACGAAAACTCGTAAATTCGTCTAAACGTGCCTTCGAAATGACGACGTACCTAGAACTTTTTAAATTTAAATTTATATTAAGTAGTATGTGGATTGTGGATGCATGAACATATATTTAAGGTATTTAAGGACATGCTAACAGTTTGTAAGAATATTACCCAATTATTATTCTTTATAGTGAATGTAATCAAATTTAACTAACAAATATTTACATTCAATTTAGCAAGTGAGTAAGTGCAAGAGTCCGTCTGCGACTAGATCCTAAAGTTTTATGTCCTGAATTCATATATTATTTGTATAGGCCACGCCCCCAAAAGTATATCAGGGCAACAAATTAAAATCAATTGTAATTTCGTTAGAATCATGACAAATTGCGTTCAAACCGAAAATTATTTCGGTTTTTTCGTAAAAATGCCCCCCCCTAAGAGATTACAACATTGCATCTTGTTATTTCCCGCCGGGATATAGACTGGTGGAAGACGATCTCGATCGTATGTATGTTGGGGGTTCCTTTAACGCAAAGCACACTTTTTGGGGTTCAAGATGCAATTCAACAGAAGGCAGATTACTGTTCAAAAACAGTATAAAACGTGGGGTGGACTTTTTCTCCACGGGAAAGCCAACATATTGGCCAACCGACAGGAATAAAAAGCCTGACCTTATCGACTTCTTCATCTCTAAAGGGTACCTCAAATACCTTACGCGAGTCGAAGAGTGTTATGATCTTTGCTCAGACCACTCAGGAGTTAACCTAAAGATGGGTGGAAGACCGGTGAAAACAGAAACGCTTCCAGATTAGCAAGCAAAAACATGAAATGTAACGCCTTCAGAAAGAACTGTAAAAAGCGTTTTGGCTTGAATGTGCCATTGAGAACTCCTTTCGAGTTAGAAACCGCAGTTGGCAAATTCATTGAAGAAATTCAGAGCGCTGCTTGGAACAAGTCGAAAAAACTGAGTTGAAACTCGTCCCAAAAGAACGCAGTTTTCACCGGCGGGCATGTTTGCTCAACATATCCGCTCGAAATCGAAGAATTAATTCGTTAAAGGAGAAGAGCGCGTAGAAGATGGCAAGGCACGAGGGCTACCCCAGAAAAAAATTCTCTTGAACCACCTCTCTAACAAACTGAAAGAAATGTTGCAAGATTTATGTTGCAGAAATGTTGCAAAATCGTGAGACCTCTGAAAACCTTAATTGCGGATAGGAGCTCGAACTACTCGCTGTGGAAAGCAGTTAAGTCCTTTAAGAAACCTATATCCACTCCGCACCAGAAAATAAGCTCACGGCGAATGGGCAAGAGAAGACAAGGAGAAAGCGAATTTGTTTGCTGAACATTAAGAAGAAACATTCAAGCCTTTCGACGGTCCGCCGTTGGCTGACGTTCAAAACAACAACGCGGAACCTGATAGCTTTAGAATGAAAAAAGTTTCGTTAGTTGGTGAAATATTGAAAGAACTACCGAAAAAGGCATTAGTCAAGCTACTTTATTATGATAGACGCTTCTCTTAGACTTCTATACTTTCCAAGGCAATGGAAAGTTGCTGAAGTCATTACGGTTTAGGCCTACTTCTCATAGGCCCACTTCTGCCGATAATATCGAAAGTATTCGAGAAACTTCTGCTCAAGCGATTACAACCAATAATTGCAGAAAGACGTTTGATCCCGGATCATCAATTCGGTTTCAGACCTAACGATTCCACAATAGATCAAGTCTACAGAAAAACGCGTGAAATTGAAAAAGTCTTAGAAGGGAAAAAATATGTTCAAGTGCTTTCCTCGTCGTATCGCAAGCCTTCGACGAGGTATGGCACGAAGGCTTGAAATATAAGCTACGGCGAAACTTGCCGGAAGACGTATTTAAAATATTGAAAAACTATCTCTTTCGTGTTAGGTGTAGTACTGAATACTCGAGTTTCAAGCAAATTCGAGCTGGCGTACCCCAGGGAAGTCTCCTCGGTCCGACCTTGTTTCTGCTCTACACAAGAGAAATACCTCTAGATGACGAGACAGTCGTGGCCTTTTGCGGACAATACGGCCATCCTGGCAACAGGTAAATCAGTCGAGTCATCAACGAGAAACCTCCAACGAGCATTGGACAGAATTTGTGTCTGGACGAAGACTTGGCGAGTCGCTCTTAACAATAACAAGTCAGCGCATGTAACTTTTACTTACAGCAGGGTTAACAATTTACCTCGGTTCATAAATTCTGCGCATATACCTTATGCAAGTGAAGCAAAATATCTATGGATGACACTAGACGCTTAACTAAGGTGGAAACCGCACGTAAAGAAGAAGCGTGGCGAGCTCGAGATTAGGCTTAAAGAAATGTATTGGCTTATCGGAAGATTTTCGAAATTAAGCGTATATAACAAACTGCTCTTTTACAGGCAGGTGTTAAGCCGTCCTGGACATACGGTATACAACTTTGGGGTTGAACCAAGCCAAACAACATGTCCATGTTGCAGACTTTCCAAAACAAGACAAGACGACAAGACACTTAGAGCAATTGTGAATGCTCTATGGTATATTAGGAATAGTGATATTCACAGAAATTTAGGAACAGCTACTGTTAGCGAAGAAGTAATAAACCTAGCTCGTAAGTTAAATGCTCGCCGTTGAGAGTACACCATGTTCATGAGTCTCTTAACAATGTAAACAACGAGCGACGACTGCAAAGAACAAGACTTCGAACTAGCGAAGTAGGATGAAGCCGCACGAACTGACGGTTTTAGTAGGTGCATTCCCTGGATAACAACCTACCCAACGCGATAAACACTACGAAAGCGTAAACTACTTCTTAAGTTAACTTAGTTGTAGTCAAGAAGTATTATGAGAGAGCGAAAATTTACTACCATGAAGTGCGTTCTGGCAGTTTCATAGTGTCTCTCATAAATGGGTGGTTTTTTAGCACGTGAAAATCGGGCATAACCAATATCGGCTACTTCGGTATTATATGCCCGCTATAGTCGGCTTATTGGTATCTTTGAAAGATTTTGAAGTTTTAGCCTCCGTCCACCCTAGTATTGAAAAAAAAATCGTAAAAACGCCCCTAAAAGTAGGCGCAGCTCAAAAGTTTGTATAGCAGATAGTAATATCTTTAATATTTTAAAGATCGTTTTTAAAAATCTAACATGTTAAAAGTGGGCATGGTCGATATTATGGGCAGTCTAATTTTCTTAAAGGTTTCGGGCCTTGTTCAATTTGACCAAACGGCATTTCGAAAGAAAACTTGAAATAGAGGTTGTCTTACATTGAAGCCAGTTTTGGGAATGGCGTTTGGCGAATTTAACCTTTAAATTTAAAAATATTAAAGAGGATATTATTAATAAATTAATATCAAAGACATACATTAAATGAGCTAAGTTTGCTCCATACAAAGTTTTGTACTCTGCCCACTTTTATGGGACGTTCTTACGAAAAAATGGGTTTTTTAAAAATTACTTTTGGAGGCGTGGCCTATACAAATAACATATGGATACAGGGCAAAATGCTTAAAGATTTTGTGTTACACGGTATAGGGTCGGGTATATAGAAGTTAGTCACAGACGAACTCTTGCACTTAAACACTTGCTTAACCTTTTTGTTTTCTATTACCGCCGATCTGTATCTTTAGAGATACTTTGGATAGTTGTGCCTCATACATATATAGGCTTCGGGTCTATTGTTATACCCAGATATTTTGGCGTTTTGTCTAACCCTTAAATGCCCAAGGAAACCGATTTTGATGAAATTTACATATGATAGGTAGAATGAGCCGCTAAGCAAACTTTCGAAGAGAACTTTTTTTTTTAATTTTTTTTACGAAGTTATTAGCAAATAACTGGTTTTAGCTTCAAAAATAAAATGGGCCCTGAAGGTCTGAGGCGTTTCAAAAATATATTCTTTTCATATTTTTCTAATATTCAGCTCGTTTCTAGGAAAAGTGCATCAAAAGATTATTACAAATTTTAGTAAAAGGAGTGCTGACAAGGAAAACCAAATTTGATTAATAATTTTTTTTTCGCAATTTTTTTTTTTTTCAAAATTTTCATATTTTTGAAATTTTACTCATATTTTCTAAACTTCAAAACCTGCAGATCTAATTATTTTTTAATATAGTAGAATTTGAGTTGAAGAATAAAAAAACGCAAACTTTACAAGAAAAAAGTGAGAATTGCTGAAGAAATAAAAAGTTTAGTGGTTGTATCTTTAAAGTTACCGTGGGCATTTAAGGGCTAAGGTATATACATCATCAAGCTTCAATCGTATTTCTCTTCGGGCTTCTCTGCAATTGAGGTGGAAACAACATAACTACTCGTAGTTTTTTGCGTCGTTGTTTTGAAGGTGGCAGTGATTGCGGTTTGCAGACCGATGGTTCAGGTCTGATGTCGCTTCCTGTTCCAGCTATCCAAAGGAATTGTGTTTGAAGGAAAGCACCCATGTCAACAGGGCGGCGTAGTTGGGGCGAGCAATGACCCTTGGGGAAGGCCTTTATTGAGTTTTCTTGCTCTGCTTCGGTTATCGTTGTATAAATATCCTATCACTGAGCATCGCACATATTATGTTGCAGATTTTAGTGCACGGGATGATCTTGAGAAGCTTGTGCAGGCGCCTTAAGCGAAATTTACAAAAGTTTTTATTTTTTGTTGAAAGATGTTCTATAGGGTTTGCGAATGCTGAAACTTGTACCTGAAGAGACCCTTAGATGCCACTACCAATTCGGTTCAGGATCCGTTCAAAAAGTTTTAGGCCAAGTGACAGCCGAACAATAGGGCAGTAGTTTTGTCGACCATCTGCGGGCTTGTTTGGCTTGAGAAGTGCAACGAGTGAAGCCTTAGGTAGCTCGGCGGATAACAGCATCCTGGAAAAGGTTCAGGGCCAGCTTCTTGCTTTTGGACCACCGTGCTTTAGGAATTCCGAGAATATTACATCTGCACCGGCAGCAGTTCCAGTTTTTATAGAGGGAACAGCATACTGTTACTTTTATTTGTTTTGCAATTTCTTGTTCTCTTATGGGAAACCGTAGGAAGAGTTCTCACTTAATGTCAGCATCATTATAACGTAAAGTTTCCTGACGATGTTCCCCTGGCAACGTTTGACATGATCATAGGAATAGCGATTATTATGTTTGTGGAATTGTAAATTTATGTAATTTTTCACTTTTCAATAAGTCAAAACTGTTTTTTGTAAACTTTAATTACCAGAAAATTTTTGATCGGCACTCGGATCGATGGGACCTTTAACATTTTCTAAGAAACACATTACCAAGCTTCATACAGCATTCAGGATGGTTTGCAACCTCAAAACAAAATAGAGTTCGCTCGGGGTCCGGCCATCATTCACTTCACCTGAGCCAGTGACTTTATTATTTTGAAACTTTTTTATAACCACGCTTACTTCTTGAATTAAGAATTAAAGTGTTGGAACTTTATCTTTGGACCTTTGGTTAACTTTGAGTCCGTTCTATTCTTGTTCCATCACTTTCTCTTCGTTAATTATAGTTAACGTCGTCCAACACATATTTTTTCCTAACAAAAACGTAATTAAGGGTCTGATGTCAATACCCTTGATCGCATTTTGGACATTATTAAAACAATAAAGAATATCCCCCAACGTTTTTTCCACAAACACACCTTGGACACATGGACTATAAGTGGATTGCATTTTCCAGGCCGGCTTTCGCTCGGGGCTCACGACAATTGATCAAATCTATGTACTGACCTCTGTAGCAAAAAAGTATGTTGATGAGAAAAGAAAAATTGTACGCGTTTTTTGTCGATTTTAAAGCGGCGTTTGATTCCATCAACAGAAACTTTCTGCTGTACAAACTTTCATTGCTTGGACTGTCTTCAAAGTTCCTTAGAATCTATAAAAGGCTCCTTTTAAATACATCCGCAGCTGTGTGGAATGGAAGTTGCATGTCTGACTTTTTTAGCACTTCAACAGGCGTTCCCCAGCCGGGAGGAGTAAAGTTCGGGGACATGCTAGTAAAAGTCCTACTTTTTGCTGGCGATCTCGTCATTCTAGCTGACAATCCTATTTCACTTCAGCTGCAGATAAATCAACTAAAACGCTTTTGTGAATTGTGGGGCCTTATAATCAATGTCTCCAAATCAAAAATACTGATTTTCGAAAAGCGCAGCAGTAGAAGAAACACTCGCGGACACTGGCTACTAGGTGATGAGCCTATTGAAATTGTAAGTGATTTTAAGTATTTTGGCTTTCTGATATCCCACAACCTTGACGTCCGACCACATATCAAGGAGAAATGCACCGTTGCTAAGACGGCAATCAATCTCCTGTGGAAAAAGTTTTTCAGTAACAGCTATGTGGACTCCTCTGCAAAATTCAGGGTGTTTGAGGCAACCATAAACACCTGCCTCTGTTATGCTAATCAGGTTTTCGGATATGAGCAGTTTGAGGATATTGAAATGGTCCAGCGCTTGTTTTTCAAACGGATTTTTAAACTCCCCACAACAACCCCAAACTATGCAATCCATGTCGAAGCAGGACTCCCTCAAATCCCACGTTAGGAATCTTAAAGCTAATGCGGACTACATTTTAAAAGTGTTGATTAGGCCTGTGTCCAACCTTCAAAGGAGAGTGATGTCGTACGCACTGCAACGTAGGCTATCACCCTTTAAGGAATGGTTCGACCTTGCCGCAACACATGGTGTAACACTCGAATTCGCCAATATTCCGACGGCTCACCTGCGGAACAACCTATATGATTGCATTGCGAAGGTGGATGAAAACTTCTTCATGCAGTGCCAACAGCTCTAACGTCGTCATCTAGGTTGCTATACAGAGAGCTTTCGCACTCTCTGGGTCCCGCCAATTATTTCAACAATATCCTGTCAGCTAACCAAATAAGTTTAATTTTCAAGCTAAGAACTGAGGTCTTAAGCTTAAACTACATACCACACAGACCTGATCTTCAAACTACTTGCTGCCTATGCAATATGAATGCAATCGAGAATGTCTTCCACTCCCTCGCTGTGTGTCCTATTTTGGTTGAAATTCGCCGCTTGTATTTTAGAAAGAACTACCTCTCACTCGAAGAAGCGAAGCTTATTTTGAACGGAACTCAGGGCTGGAAAACTCTTCTTCGGTATTGTAATCAAGCTTTGCGATTCCGTAACAGTTTTCTAGATTAATCTAGATTTTTTTTCCTCTTTTTTTATTCACCGTGTCCTCCACATCTGCTTTCTTCCCATACCTTATTGTTATTAAACTTTGGATGTTTATACACTTTTGCACTTTTTATCGTAATAGATTTATTTAAGATTTTGTTTAATTCTGATAATTTAAAAAAAAGAAAAAAATATTTTTGGAGTTGTAACAGTTTAAAACTAGGCAGTAATCTGTATTGTAATAATTCAATGTACTGTCAACTCGCGGCAGACGACTTTAAATGCCATGCTCTATTATTTTATTATATGCTCTAGATGCTTGTTAATATCTTTATTGAAATAAAATCTAATCTAATCTAAGTGGATTGATTTTTTTATTTAATAATAACTAAAAAAACCACAAGCGAATTAACCAATTCTTGTACCGCTCTTAAAAAAAAATAAATAAAATATGCCCATATAGATGGACTCAATATTGTTCACCTATATTGCCAGCTATTATGTCTATTTTTTGATCAACTTCAATTTGTACGCCATATCCACCGTTTTCCATCTAACGACTCAAAACGTTTGTTGAAACAGAAATTCCGCTGAAATCCAATATCTAAAAGTATGAGCATCCTTTATAGACAAGCATTTAGAGCTCGTGAAAACCCACCTGCTATGTCGCGCCCGGTGAAAAAAAATTATTTCCCATTATTGAGAATGGATTGCTATTCGAAAAATATTCTCTTCATAACCAAACGAATTTCTCGTAACATTGAAAAGAATCGTTAATTTAAAATTGATTCACTTCTCCATACTAGAAGCCATATACCTTCGGCGAGAGTGTCGGAGCGATGAACATTATTACAACCTGTCATCCTCAATGTAAGCCTTAGAAAATGATTTGAGTTTATGCCTTTGATCTGGCCACCCTCTGCTCGAGACGAGCCGAATTAAGTGAAACTCCCAAATGTCTCGTTCAATGAACTTGAAAACAGCGGGCTGGAAAAAATGGGTAGTCATGTGCGCCCCATTGAACCCGCTGTCGTGCGGACAATCAACCTCATACGTGCTTGGTGTCCCAAGCGCTACATAAAATCATGGATAATAAAATTCAATATTTTTTGATACTTATGCAGGCCAAGGATTGTTTTCTCCTTTGTGTAATGTATTTGGGATGTTAAAATGAAATTTTTACATTTTAACATGGTGTCAACAGTATACGTCACGAAGAATCGTGCACTTAACCAGAAACAACCCCAAGTTGACCTACCCAAAGTATAGGGGGCCTATAAAATAATTTAATGTGGAGATACCCTTGCCCATTCCAGGGACGATACATACAATATCCATAAAGCCTGACAAATAGGGTGATGTGATGAAACATTTACTGAATTGATGAGCTTTAAAACATATCTTCTATATAATTCAGGGAACTGTTTAGCATAAAGGATTTTGACCTAGATTTGTATAAATATTTCCTCGGGGACTTATAGCCTCAAAGTCTTTATCTGGTCGTAATACTCTGTAAATATTGCTTGTCTCGGCAAGTACTCGAAGGGTGTGTCTATCCGGATTAAGGGTCTCGTATACTTATGCATAAGCAAAATTATTTAAAATTGGGTTAAGCTCTGGTGATTTATGAGTGCGATAGCACCTAAGAAAAAGTAAAACAAATTTTCTGGACTGGATTTATTCAACACAAGAATATGCATGCTTTATCCCTTTCCTTATATTTAGATTGCTCAGGCGATACTTTGTTAAGCGTGAGTAACGATCTTTGAATTAAGTACCTTTTTGTTATTTACACTCTGGGGATAATAGCCATTTCATGGATGTGAAAATAGTTGTAAAAGCTTTTATTGCATAGAAACTAGTATCTAGATATTGTTATCACAAGGAGTCAAAGTCAGGAATGGATTTCAGGAAAACAAACGAAAGGAGAACAACCATTCTGGCGGGCTATAAAATTTTATTGGCCAAGAAAACTACTTTACGTTTAATTTATCGTTCTGAAAGTGAAAAAATACGCTAATAGCACGGGCTATAAAACATTTATGCTGAATATTGTGTTCTGGAAGCAAAGTTTTAGGTTCAATTTAACCAGCATTATTTAATTAGGTCGACCATCTTAAGTTTACGGAGGTACACTTTTGACAGGAAGACAGTTACAAGCGAGATTAAAACAGCTACCTCTAAACTGAACGTTGAAACAGAGGGAATAGCGCTCACGGCGACAGACAATATTATTATATTTTTCAATTGTCTCTTTTATCACCATTAGCCGCACAACTCGGGGTGAGCTTTAGCTGTATCAGTTTTCTCCATTCCATTTTGTTCCTTACAGTCTCCATCCAGTTCCATCATGTCCCGGTAGCTTATGGCGTTGTTGGGTGTGTGTGTGAGCGATACATCCTGCGGACTACTATCAGAGTCAAACTTTTCTAATTACGCCAGAAATAACTATGCAGTGACGGATTCAACTTCACACACTCAGGACCTATTCCCCAAACCTCTTTACTTTCTCACTATTGAACGAATCTTTATAATTCCTTTCGCAGGACCATTACAAATCCCAAAGTCAACTGTGTCATCTTACGCAGACGCCTCTCTCTCACTAAGCGCTCCGGGCAAGAGCCCAGGGCCCGGCGCGCGATAGATATAGGGGGCCCCTGAAGTACTCGTAAAATTTCGCTTTCGGACATTATACCATTCTCCACCGGGCACTAATCCGCGATTAATATAAATCTTTATTAAATCCTCTGAAAATCACGCGATTCACCATAAAAATTTAAATCCTCTCGGCAAGCGATTAAAAATAAATCCTCTCATAAATCTCATTCATCCTATCCGCAAACCTAGTTTCTGCACCGTTGCGTTTTAACCAACCACCGTTGCGTTTGATAGTCAAAAAAGGAAACTGAAACTGTTCCTGTTCGACAGGTTTGTTACACGTACGTTTTCTATTGCGATTTTTACAGGGGGAGTCGTTTTTCGCTCCTGGGTAATGACATCGCCACTCTCAGAGCCAAAATGACAAGACCAGAGAGTTCGTGTCAAATAAATCCTATATTTTTCCGATGGAGCCACTTTGGGATTTATTTTTAATCGTCTTCCGACGTCTAGGGAAAAAAGGCCACAATTAGCAAACCGATATTTGAAATTCTAAATAAGAAAGAAAAATAACTTAAGTCTTAGGTTTACCTGGTATTTCAGAAAAAAAACGGCTCTCAACATTCTGTTTTCAAAATGTTGCTGTTAAAAAGTTAGATTGTTCGAAACTCTGACTAAAGCAATATTTCAGCCGATTCTGCTTTTTAAGCAAAGGTAAAAAATAAAAAGGAGGAGCATTCCAAGAATTTTGTAAAACAGAATTTTAAAAAGCAGAATTTTGAAAGCTAAGTTTTAAAAAGGCAGAATTTTGTAAAAAGAATTTTGACCCTTAAGCAAAATTTTGACGCGAACCCTGTTATCCCAGTTCAGCTTTGCTGTTGTCCTAATAGACCCAAGACTACTTCAGAGGGCGGTGTTTTCTCCACCTTCTTGCAGGCGGCGCAATAGGTTAAGTAGAGGCTGCTCTAGAATGGTTTGAGTAACCAGTACAAGCCAAGGCATTGTTGCTATAGTTGGTACTGATGACACGGCTCTTCAACTGTGGTATTGCAATCCTCTGAATCAGAAGAAAACAAAGTCAGATCACCACCTGCGTGTTTTTCCAGAAGCTTTTCCTGGGATAGGCCAGATGATTCCTCAACGGAACCGGAGACGGCCTTACCGGCCTTTTCATTAACCATTATATAAAGGGCTTCCAGTCCATGTTGCTGTTGTTGTTGTTGTATGTTGTTGTACTATTCCGTTTGTGACAGGTCATTTTTTAAGGCCCAATAAAGTGAGCACGTCGATAAATTGAACCCGAAGTGTACTCGTATGCAAGTAAGTTGGATTTTCTGCGCTCTTTGGGAGCACAACTTTGTCCTGTGACTGTCCTCATTCCCTAGTTTTAACAGGTCTGAAGATGCGGCCAGTTTTTGTCACTAAGTCGCGCCGCGCCGTCCAGATTAGGGCAGCAGAGTTTAACATGGAACGTCTAATAGGCTTGCAGGTGTCAAGTATCGTCTCTTTCTCCATCCCACCGAAGCTGCCAGCTATAGACTTGAGTATGTTGTTCCGAGTTCTAGGGCGGTTCCTGACGTTTGTTGCAAAAAGACAACATGTTGCAGAAGGTAGCGCCAAGAAGTTCTAAGTGATTTTTGGTTGACTAGACTTGCAACTTCCTGTTTTATTGACATCGAGAGCTAGCTTTACTTTCATTGTCCAGTTTGTGAAAAAGGTTGCTGATGGTCTTTCGACCCATTTGCGTCAGATGTTCGGCGAGGTCAGCAAGAAGTAAAGCTTCAAGTACCTTCGCCACTGGGGAGATAAGTGAAATGGCCAATCTCAATATTTGTAGCATTAGCCTTGGTCAGACGGCTTTCATGACTTGTTTAGGGTCGGTTCGTCAGTGCTGAGTCAAGCCCAGCTTAAACCAAGATCTGCTAATCCTGGCACAAAGCGAATCTAGAGTTAACCCAGCGAACATTTTTTCAGTACAGAGTTAACTCCGTCAGCAAACTTCAAAATCTTCGACTCACGAATCATTGACTCTTGCAGCTCTCACTTCGCATAGAAAAGCACAGGTAAAGAAGTTAGAGCCATTTTTCACAGAAACACGCGAAGCCTGAACTCGCACCGAAAAACTGACCCTTAGTGAACTATCAAAGCGATTTTCCAAGTTCCTGGGATCTTCAGCGATTTGAAGGAGAGGGTGAGAACAGATGTCAGATTATCCAGTCCTGGTTTGCAGAGCTTTTTGAGCATCAGCATCGTCTGGGTCGTGGAGAGTTTAGCTTGGAGAGTCTGTCTTTCCTTATGGCATCCGCAACTTGTTCCGATTTGTCTCAATGTGAAGCTGCGAGAAACATCGTCTGCTGCGAGGTTTTGCAGTTTTTTGACTGTGACTCTTTTTTAGCAGTTAATGTTTTGCTATCCAAAAAGCTATCATCGGAGACAGAATGGTAACGAATCATATTAGAAAGAATTTTTTTTTTCTGGATCTCTACGAAATCAGCGAATGGCAAATGCCCTAAGTACTCTATCTTTGCATCTACTTCAAGTCTAACAGTGATCAGGGGCTTCAAATATTAGTTTAGAACTGGAAGGAATATTGATGTAAAGAACTCAAAAGAAGCTTCAATTCATTGGATTACTTGGCTATTTTTCGTTATTCGTTCTTTTACAAAAATTTCCTATAGAGGTGCGGCAGAGCAGTGATGCAAATGAGCGCTTCCGAAAACCCAGCAGCAAAAATCGATGTTCATCAGTTCGCTTGAATGAGCCCTAATTCGGGCGAGTAACTTTGTATCAAAACTCTTGGTTTAAGAAAGCCATCACAAAACTTACTAGAACTCGATCAGAAGTCTGAATTTTCTCCTTTCTCATAGAGCTCATACAGTCATACTGTAATCCTGGATTATGAAGTTCCCTGGTTATGCTGGGAAAAAAATTTCTCAGCCTGGAACTCGCACATGGCTCAGGGTTCATAAATCTCCGCTTAACTTGTCAGGTAGGTTTCTAACGTGCATACATGACAACCCTGCTTGTATATTATGGACGTTTTGGGTGTTTTGTTACCTCAGTCCTTGGCATAAATCGTCTTTGCTATCTACCGAAAGACCAAGTAAAAGTATTTTCTTTTTTTCTGCGAGAGACGTTTTATGACAACTTACAAAGTTCCTCGCAAATACCCTTTTTTCGCCCATCTGCTTCCATTTTTTCTGCGTACGTAGAAAAGCCCATTCAGCAGAGCACCGATGTTGTCGAGATGGAACCTTTTTGATGCTAATGTGGTAAGCACTGAATAACTAAGCTTCTCAGCATTGAAGCATATCTTCAGAAACAGCCAAGGAAATTTCCAGCAAAGTGTCGTGTCCTTATGGCAGAAGAAAACCCAACATTTTTCATTTCTTCGTTGCTGAGCCAAGTCAATTTAAGCTTTCGTTCTTTATGTTTTTCCCAAGTTAATGGGTAAATATCTTTCATACCTAAAAATAATAAATCGCATTACACAAGACTCTTTTCGTTGAAATGAATGGAAAAATGAGGAATTAAGGCAATTTAAAATTTTTCTAAATTACAAAAGCATTTATCTTCCGTTTCCAATTTTGATATTATTCGTACCACCTGACGGTAAGGCGGGGGAAGCAATACAATTTCTTGTGTGCCACCAAAGATCCTTATAGTAAATAAAATGTTTTTTTTTAGCCAATCCGCAGTTTGTGGATTCAAATGGGTAGACGGAAACAGCATTAAAGTTGTTCAATCCTCCCACTTTGAATGGTTCCCACAATAGGAATACAATAGGTAACTTATGCCTTTGCCTTGTGGCTCACAAAGGCGCCTCTCTGTTTTGGTCCTTGCTTCGTGGAACAACCCCAAGAGGAACAACCTCATTAGCAATAGCATTAGGCCAAAGAGAAACATTCTATATAGAAATAAAAGGAAGAAAAGAAAATTGCCAACACATCCATTTTCCCTATAATGGCCAAGTGGGGCAGGTACCTATTCTGTGTACAACACAGGTGTCTGCAAATTTTCATGAATTAATTATAATCTCGTTATGAACTCGACTTTGAGTTTGTTCTATAGTCGAGGCACATTTTACCACTTAAAAAGCAAGTCGTTGGGCAAGACTTTGAAATTCGCTGCTGCAGGGAACCACGTTTTGTGCGTAGACACGTGGAAGCAATTCCGGCAAAGATGCACTGTCATTGAATTTTCTTATACATAATGATCCAAACATTATGTGGCAGGACCTCGAAGAAGATAGGATAACTGGATTAGTGGGCATCTAGCCTTATATCCTTAAGAGGATATCCCAGGAGTGTCCTTATATTGGGAATTTCTAAAAGTAGGGTGTTGCCTGATGAAGTGCAGGGTAATTGCTGACGAGTTGGAGGTGAATCGTGGATGACAGGAAAATGACGCCAAGACATAATAAGGGATTCATAAAATTTTCATTTCAAAAAAAGGAAAACTACTCAAATATTCAGATGACGACAGGGTCTTTTTGAATTTTACTTCGCCTAAGACAAACATACACATTCTGTAATGTTTCTATACATTCTTAAGTCACGTGAAGCTCTCTATTTACCCAAAGGCTATTCCACACCTTGTGCAATAAAAGTGGAGAGGTATACAAGAACGTTGAAGAAAACCTTACAAGTAACTCACACTGATTGAAAAACATTAAATTCCTCTTCGGGGGACGAAACGTGCTGACAGCAAAAATGTACAGGCACGATTCTCAACTCTTCTTCGGGAAGAGCATAATTATTGGCTATGGGACTCTGCCCCAGTCCCTTGTTGACCTCGACCTTGAATTTTCCAAGTAAGGTTGGTTATGATATAAAGTAGATACATATTGATTATTTGATGAAGGTAAAATTTTTCTCCGAGTCTAAAGAGAACCCGCACAGCAGTGGCGATCGGAATTTTTCCTAGGTAATAAAAAATACTTTCTTCGTAGTTTAGGTGCAAGCACATGCGAAAAGTTTCCCTGGAGCCGGTCTTATTGATAGCTTGGTGCTTGCAAAGGGGTGGTCTTGTGGACAGAATCTTTTTTTTTTTTGTGCCCAGCACAACTTTGCTGGACTGCAAGATACACATATTTACGAAGAGGTTCTTCAACGAATTTTCGCAATTAAAAAAGTTTTAAGGAAACACTTCCCAAGCGGTCGGCATTCTTTAGAAATGAAGAAGCTGTCATGGTAAGACTCCGTTTTCCTTATGTGGTTAGATATAAGTTGTAGAAAGTTTCAATTCGGTATCGCTATAAATTTTCTGAAAGTAAGAAGACTGTAATTGAGCGGTTAAATTAAATTTTGAGCTTTTGTTAATATATGGTTATGAAAAATCCGTTCGGGACTTTATCTTTTAAGCTTTCAAGAGATAACTTATGGAAATCTATGGAAAACTTATATACTTATCGTATGGAAAAACTTCATCATGGCTCTCGACAAATAGGTGTGGTCAGCGTGTGGAGGCAAACGACGCGTTTGCATTTGTTATGCGTTGAAAATTCGAGGACATTTGTTATATCCAATTTACCAAAAACAGTTTTAATTCTTAATATTGTAAAGTGAAACAATTATCAATCTTATGCACCCCTTACACGATAGATCAATTGACGTCATCGTGTACGTGTACATTGATCGCAACCCTTACGCAGCTCAATTGATTTAGACAAATATTTAGTTTTTAGCGGGTTGTCCAAAAATGGAAAATGGAAAATGGACTTCTTATGGTATGGGACTACGTTGTCCGTCCGTCTGTCCAGTCGCGTTATAACTTCTGAACGTAGACGTAGAACGACAAAATTTGGTGCACTTTTAAAGGGCGGAAATAGTCAGAGAGACTAGCGAAGGCAATTTTTAGCGGTCCGTCCAAATGGTATCGCTACATTGTCCGTCCGTCCGTCCGCACTTTTAACTTCCGAACGGTAAGTCGTAGAAAGATGAGATTCGGTTCCCTTATAAAGCCAAAGGGCAAGCTTAAAGGGCAATTCTTTATATACATGCATAACGGTTTAATTACAGTTTGAATATTGATGGGAAAAAGAACAAAAAGTGTTTTGGGCTTATTGTAAAAAGTTTTACAGCCAGAAAGAAGAAAATTAAAACATGCACTAAAAAAAAAGCTTTCATAATAAAATCGAATTTTCGCGAAATATGTATTGACAAGTTTTCGAGAAATAAGGAATGGAATATAAATACCCATTTTCAATGTGTTTAACATCATAGCTTTTTCATCACATTATTTAAAAAGCCGATATTGGGCTAAAAAAGCAGCCAAGACTTAGCAAAGGCTTAAATCAAATATAAGTATAACGATTTTAAAACTGTAGTTTTGGCGTATTTTTGCAAAAACTCGTTTTGTCCTCACCACCATGCCCGTCATAGCATCGGCTTAATGATTTGAAAAAAATCCCACACATCAAGAATTATTTGTAATTTACGGGAAAGCTATAGAAATTTTTGAATATGTAGCAGATTCTGAGATTAAGCTCGAAAACTTCAAAAACATTTTAAAAATTATTCTTCAAAATATCCTGGAATCCTAACGATTATAATGAAATTAGGTTTGTATATAAAACGTATAAGGAAATTTCTAAAACTTCTTTTATTTATCTTTTATTTAAGATATTTAAGATATCTTTTATTTAAGATATTTCAAAAATGGCGTTTCTGACATAAAATTTTGTGAAACGGTTTAAAAAACAAATTAAAAAACTCGCTTTTATAACTGATAACTAAAAAATCTGTACTCTGAATATTAGAAAAAAATAAACGCTGCAAAGTATAGTGCAAAGTATATGAGAATCAACAAAAAAATAAAACCGTATACAACAAGAGGTTCCGAATAGACGTTTTATAGATTTCTAATCAAAAATATGCAGAAAAAAGCCAAAAAAACGCGTGTCCCACCACACTATCTCGATAATGGGAACATATACCGCTTTGAAAAAAATACCAGACATAGACAATGTTTTGAGGTTCGAAAGAAAAATATAGAGGGGCTACAATATTGCGTTGTTTTTGAGATATGCTTAAAACGATTTAAGTTGATTTACTAAAATGTCAGTGCTAAAAAATGCATATAACTTCTTAGCTGTTTTTATCTTATCAACTAAATTTTACACAAGCACAAAGCACTGAAGTAGAAAGCGAAATATTTAAAAAATTTGGAAACAAAAAACCCATTTGTCATTTTTTTTCAATTTTATTTTGCAAAAAAAAAATAATCAAAAATTTATTTGTCACCCTGGTTTGCAATAAAAATGTAAGTACCTAAACTTAAGATTCAGATTAAATAAGTACAGAAGACTTGTAAAAAATAATTAACAGTACCTAGAGTAAAATTAATAAAAAAATATCTATATTAAGAATTTTAGCCCCGAATACCGGGCAAACGGTCAAAAACTCCCCTTTATTAAACTGCCATGGCAGCATTAAATAACTCGTGTACACAGATCCTATGCATATATCTTCTTCAAATTCAATTCAAAATATCCTATTAATATTATATAAGCGAAACAAATGAGTTATCGAGATGCGCTTGGGAAAATGCCATATAATCCGTAAACGTCATTAAAAGAAAACAAAAAACAAAGTCGCAAAAATACTAAACAACATTTTATATGCAAATTAAGCAATAGTTCTACGCTGAGCCTTATAACGGGTGATTTTTTAAGAGGTTGAGAACTTTTTTAAAAAAAAAAAACACAAAAAATTCGAAAAAATTAATGAAATACTTATTTGAATCAATAGTTTGAACCTTTCAATTTAATGTTTAAAGATAATTTCATGCAAATGTTGACCGCGGCTGCGTCTCAGGTAGCCCATCCGCTGAGTCCAATTTTGGCATACTCTTTCACACATATCGGCCGGTATCTCACGAATGAATGCATGGATGTTGGCTTCCAGTGCGTCAATCGAAGCGGGCTTGTCCCTATAGACATTAGCCTTGACATACCCCCACAAAAAATAATCTAATGTTGTCAAATCGCACGATCTAGGCGGCCAATTGACCGGCCCGAAACGTGAAATTAACTGTTGGTCGAGAATGCCGACCATAAAATGGAAGCAGCGCGCGATGAACATTTCGAACCGAGCACGAATTTTGATAGTACAATTCAATAATTTGCAAGCGTTGTTCATTTGTAAGACGATCCATGGTTAAATTGCAAACCAAACTGAAGCTGTTTGACAGTGACACAAGGTACTAAACACACGTCAGCTGTCAAAACCAGTGTTGCCAAAACCAAACCAGCTAAAAAATCACCCTTTATTAAAAAAGCCGACCGACCGATCCGTGTATGACTTCATACTTGACGGTCCTTTTTTTAAGCACAAATAACTTCTTAATAACAGTTTAAAGCTACATTGGAAAATAGATTAAATGTTTTTCAATACCATTTTTAAGAAGAGTAATAAAGGAAGTAAGAGTAATAAAGAGTTGAACATGCATGACGTTTTTTGAAGTGCACTTGAGGCCATTACTTTTGAACCGCTTAGTTTTTTGGAGTTGTAACAGTTCAAAACTAAGTAGTAATCTGTATTGTAATAATTCAATTTATTGTCAACTCATGGCAGACTGCTTTAAATGCCATGCTCTATTTTTTTATTAGATGCTTGTTAATATCTTTATTGAAATAATATTTTATCTATCTAATCTATCTGAACCGCTTAGTGCACAAAGCCGGTATTGAACACACGTATAAAGAAACTCAAAGTAATCCAAGCGCTTAAGTCATATTTTTCTGCAAAAGTTTTTATACTGCCGTTTTGATGCGTTTTCGAAATGTGTAAAAAACGTTTCAAAATTGCCGTTTCTAATTAAAAATTTGAAGACCATTTAAACAAAGGAAATAATAAAAGTGATTAAGTGCAAGAGTTAGTCTGCAACGAACTTCTATTTATATACCCTATTTACCGTGTTTTTTTTTGGCCCCAATTCACGCCCCCAAAAATTGGCGTGGGCTGAAACTTAAAATCGATTAATTGTGTGATAATTGAAAAAACGTGAAAAGCAAAAATTATTTCTAAAAAACAATTTTTTCCAAAAAATGCCCCTTAAAAGTGGGCGGAGCTCAAAACTTTGTATGAAATCAACTTAGCAAATAAATATATCCTTAATATTTGGATTTGAAGTAAATTTTCCAAGAAATCGGGCTTTTAAAGATCTAACATGTTAAAAGTGGGCATGGTCAATGGTGTGGGCGATTTGCCTCAATAAAGGCTTCTTGCCAATATTGCTCATCATCATCTTAATTATCATTTTCGGTGACCGCTTATTTTTAGAAGGGTCGGGAAGCGATGATGGCAAGATGGTGCTTCCATCGTTCTCGATCCTCCGCCACCAACTCAAGAGGTGCATGCGTGATTCCCAGACGGGTCTCGGAGGTGTTCTCAACCTGATCCCACCACCTGGTTCTTGGCCTACAAGGGGGGTGAAGCGCTTGCATCTTAGCTTACATGACCTGTCTAGAAATGTCTGTCGGAGCATGCGAACATCGTGCGCAAAGCTTCAAAGAATTGATCGTTCCACTCGGAGAAGTAGCTGCTCAACATTAAAATTCCTACGAATACTGACGTTTCTCACTGTATCCCTAAGAGTAACACAAGCAACGCACCTCAGGAATCTCATTTCGGCATCTTTTACCCGCGATCTAATTCTTTCGGTCATTATCCAAATTTCATGAGAGTTGGATCGAACAATGAATTAAAAACTGAGATATTTGCTTTCACTCCAAGCTCAGCTTTCCTGATGACCGGCAGGCGCAGTTCCTTTACTTTTGCGCCAGCTGTGCCAATTCTACAGGACAACTCCGTATCACTCTTCCCATATTTCGTGAAAAAGACCCCGAGATACTTAAACCTCTCCACCCGTTTCAATGGAACTCCATTTATGTGCAGAATACACTGCACAGGAGTTCGGGAAACAACCATCACTTCCTTTTTACTCACGTTTACCTTCATCCCAACATCACCAGCGTAACCATACGTTCCTCCTTGGATGATGGCCAAATTATCTGCGAAAAGAAGATGGCTCATCCTGATGCCAACCAATTCGAAACATTGCTCGCCAAGACTGCGCTTCACCATACAGTCCATGTGTACTATGAAAAGGAGAGGCGCTAGGATACAGCCCTGGCGAATTCTAACGCGCACATCAAAAGGACGAAATTTGACGCCATTAATCCTCACATTAATCCTCACAGTTAAGTTTTTGTATGGAAACACAGCTTCTGCAGTTTCCATACAAAAACTTAATGGCTCTCATGAGAGGTCCACTTAGTAGGTACATAGTCCTGCAAAACTCTCCAGAGTTGATCCCGAAGAATCCAGGCATAAGCCTTTTCCAAATTAACGAAGCACGCGTAGAACGGTTTGGCATATTCCCAGGCCTTCTCAAGAATAGCCTTCAGAGTAAAAAGCTGGTCGGTTGTGGGTCTGCCAGGCCGAAAGCCGCATTGCTCTTCCCGCAAGAAAGGATCGATTGCAGCTCTGGAACGCAGTTCCAAAACCAATATTTGAGCTCCTACGCCTTGTCTAACTTAACCAAAAGGCATTTTGAAAGAAAATGTGAAATAGCGATTGTCTCACATTCAAGCCAGTAGTGGGCGTGGCCATTGGCGGATTTAAAAAATTTTCACGCTTTGTCTATGCATCAGAAGAACCAAGCTGTGCACCAAGTTTCAGCTCTAGCTTCATTTTGAAGACCTAAAACCTTACATACATAAAACATACATAATACAGGCGGATGGATTGGCGGACGTGGCTGTATCAATTCAACTGTCGGTGTCGGTATCTCTGAGCGGTCTGGGGGGTCTACTGTGATTCTGTGATTAAATGGTTATTACAAGTTCTGCATTCAAATTGATTTACCCTGGGTTGGATATAATTAAAGGACAGGTTTTTTTATAGTAACGGAACTATAGTAGTCTACTTCAATAGTATACAACAGCCTGTAAAATATATCCACAAAAGATTTTAATAAACAAATAGAGTGTTAGACAAACTGCGCAATATAGGTGAGCTTGACTTTCAACAAAAGCGGACGTACCGCTCCGCATATGTTTCTACTTGACGGTCTTTTTTCTTATTGTGAAAACTATCGCTTAGTGGAAATAGCCAAGTTTTTTGCAATTATCGAATGCTCTCATCAATTTGCTTCCATTTTTCTTTCCACAGAACCTTCTTCCTAGTATGAAAGAACTTAAACACACGATGGCTATACAAAGCTGGAAAATTTGTTCTCATTTTATGATTGGATCAAGGAACACGGCGATTCATTATTTGAAGGAAGTCGACTTCCTACAACTGACAAGCAGTTTTTTTCAATCGTGTATATCACGAATGTATGCCACATCACACTAAAGTTAGATAACACTCATCATTAGTTCGTAATTTGTACCCCAATTACTTATAAAGCTTTTCGTTACCTTGAAAACTAGAAACAGCTCTATGCCAGATTGCATAGAGATCGTTTAATTGGGCCCTAAACTTCTACGAAATTGTTCCTCAAAACAATTTTCCATTCGGAGAGATTGCTGTTCCTTTGACCAAAAGCTCCAGGTTTTTCATGTAAAAACTCGAAATCCTGAAATGCTTTGTGTTTTCTGGTGTATTTTTTAAGAGATCAACTTAAGTGTCATTCTGTACAGGAAACCAAAGTATTTGTGTATAACATTGATATTACTGCAGGAATTTTAAGAGGAATTTTAAAACTACGAGCCTTGAACCGCAAAAACGCAGGGATATGTACATGATTATAATATTCCAGCATTACATGGAAATGACTCTGTTCTCATTGTTTGAATAAATAAAACAATACAACTTGTTTAAGCATAGGGGAATTTGTATTAAAATTTGAATTACATGGAAATAGTTCTCTCGTTTTAATCACATAATATATGAAGCTCTCTCATTTTATTCCCGAAGGGTTTAGACTTGGTTGTTACGAAAATGAGCCACGTCCGTTTATCCTTTCATGTGTAACCAATTTTTTGGGCTTAACCTAAACTTCATGCTAGAGAGTAAGCCATAATCTCTTTAGGTATTTGAATTCCTCTGCATTGTACAGTTTAAAGGTCAGAAAAAATCAGAAAAATATGACATCTTGTCATATTTGCGTCCTTCAGCAGAAGGGCTTGATGAAGCAACTTTATAAGCAGTGAAACAGACTCAGAGGAAAAACCATCGTCTACTGGTATGTCAATCATAAATGTCATTTCGGCCGGTGTAATACTCACGAGTGGTGAAATAAACTCGTCGCAAACAAACTTTGATTTGACTGACAGAAAATGAGTTCATTTTGAAAGGGGTTTTCGAGCAAGCAATGTTTCGAGTTGAATTCTACAATCGTTGAAATATGGGTCCAACATAAAACTCCTTCAAAAGTTAATGTTTCTCCATTCATCATTGTTGGTTGATTTTCAAGATTTTGCAATTAATCGTATTGCATTTTCCTTTTTTGTCGGCGTATAGGAAATTCAGATTCCCAATTCGAATTTGGTATTCAGAATATTTTAAAACAATTTTTCACCAATTGGTCAAACTGGAAAAACATACATTTTCTGTTTAATTTCCAACCACGAAACCTGGAAATTTGCAAAATTATGATTAAATTCATAACTCACCTCTGAAGCAAGAGAATTTTGAAATTATGAACACACAAATATTTTGTGCCAGTGTCACAATTCGACCTCCACTATTCCGGTTCAGTTGGTCTGTAATCAATCACACAGATTGTGGCTCGTCGTCGTCGTCGTCGTGAGGCGAGAGGGTGTGTCTGTTATCGTAGCTACCGAAAATGTGTGTTTTCTACCAAAAGTTATTTTGTTTTCATTCCTTACAACACGTGTCTAATGGCGTCTATTTCTGTTTACACATTAAATCGATATCAACTCATCGATAAAGGTAGCATGTCGACATTGAGTATAAGGTGTCCTTAGGTACATTTTAGATTTTATTATATATAAAACACCGATTGACGCAAGCACACAATGGGGGACCCGAAAGAATGTGTGTGCTTTTGACAGTTGCCCAGATTATGGTCTAGCTTTATGATAGAGTAAATATTTTGGTCTTTTAATTACATGTCGCAAATATAATAATTACGTGTTTATCAAAGCAAATCAAAGCGCCCAGGCATTTCGAACATCAATTAAATTTCTGTTACAGGGAAGCATGACAAGTCTCTTTGGTGGTCCTTTGATGGTCGGCAAATGTCTGCTATGTGTTTGAAATTTGTTTTTTCGTCCTTGTTGCTGCCTTCAGAGTTGCTCGAGGCGACCAACTTCTGTGCAGCATCAAATGATTTGGAACGAAATGTTCGTTGGCATACAATGTGACCTATTTATTAGTGCCAACTTCTTTGGCAAATTCTTGAGTCCATTGTGACTGGCGCAATTCCTTGACCCGAATTGGTTTTCTGTGGAAACACGATTTGAACAGACTGTGTTCCAAGATTCTTTTTAATGAAACGCAATGGGAATTGTATTGCTTGCATACACCACTTGAGGCTTGAGGTATGGCTTCTTATGAATTTTCTTAAAAGGCTTCTGAGGACGATTTACTGGGAGAGTATAGAAGACTACTCGTTGTTGGAGAACCTTCGCAATATGGCTGCCGCTATAAATTATACACTGCACAACATACTATACACAATACACCCAAACAAAAAGAAGGTATTCGTACTTAGAATAGTTTTTTTCTATCAAACAGATGGCATCTGTATGGATAGGAAATTTTTGTGAACTGCTTTAAGTATTCACAACACATTTTAGAAGCTAAGCCTTACTTTAGTTATGAAAATGCTCAAATAATATATATGTATGTGCCCCAGAAGCTCAAAAGTAATACTCGTCCTCAGAGCGGGTCTGGATTTAAATGTGTCCCTTATTGTCTTGACTTAAATGTATTGCAGGTCATGGTTTCGTATCGAAACATTACCGAAGGTTGCATAACACCCGATGTATATAAGCTTCTGATTGTTTTTTTTAGTCTACCCAGGGTATATTAATTTTAATGCATAGTTTGTAACTCAGTGAAATAATGACCGTGTAGACCCCTATGACCCTCGCGGAGGTGGGGACCATAAAAAAAAAGGACAAGTCTTTTTTTATCAGGTGACGAAGGCAGGATTCGAACCCAGACTTGCGGCGTAGTAAGCACACACACTAACCACTACGCCACGGCCCCTCACAGCGCAAAAATAAGTGCTTTTCCAAAAAAGGAACTCCTTTTTTCCTCATTTTGACCAGATCTTAGCAAAAAAATGTCTCAGTTAAATGCGCCGACGGCCACGCCCACTACTGGGTTCAATGTAAGCTCTATTTCAAATATTCTTTAAAAATGCCTTTTGGTCAAGTTTGGCTAGTAACCGTTTGCTCCGTACAAAGTTTTGAGCTCCGCCCACTTTAAGGAACGTTTTTTTTTTTTTTTTTTTTTTTTTTTTCCGTGGGTAGGAAAAACCTTCATAGGCACTACGAGGACCGGCCGCGCGTGCTCATAGTAGTGTGAGATTCTTACTCACTAAAAAACCTCCCATTTTCCGTCAGACTACGACTAAGTTTCCTTAACAAGTAGTTCAAGCTTCTGTAATAATCGCGTGTGGCAGGCTGCCTTCCAACGAAGGCACCTACAATACCGTCAATTTATGCGGTTTCATCTTATGCTGCTAGATCTAACGGTCTCATTCGTTGTAGTCGGCGCGTAAGATTTGTCTGATCCAAAGTTCGGATAATTTCATTGTTGCAGTGTCCGCGAAGACGAGTACTAAGTTTGCGAGCAAAGTTTGTTACCTCGTCAGACACGGTTGCGATTCCTAGATCTCGGTGTAGATCGCTATTTCTTATATACCATGGAGCATTAACGATTGCTCTGAGTGTCTTATTTTGAAAAGTTTCTAAAATAGATATATTGCTTGGTTTAGTACAACCCCAAAGTTGTATACCGTACGTCCAAGATGGTTTTAGCACTTGCTTATACAAAAGCAGTTTGTTATATATGCTTAGTTTCGAAAATCTTCCGATAAGCCAATTCATTTCTCTTAACTTGATTTCGAGCTCGTCGCGTTTCTTTTTAACGTGCGGCTTCCATTTAAGTTTTGCGTCTAGAGTCATTCCTAGATATTTCGCTTCATTTGAGTACGGGATTTGTACCGAGTTAATGAATAAAGGTTTGTTGTTTATCCTTTTGTAAGTAAAGTTAACATGCGTTGACTTAGTCTCGTTAAGGACAACTCGCCAGCTCTTCGTCCAGTCGCATATTTTGTCTAAAGCGCGCTGGAGTTTCCCTGTTGATAATTCAACTGTCGTATCAATAGCGAGAATAGCAGTGTCATCTGCGAACGTAGCTAAAATTGTTCCCTCATCGTGGGGTATGTCTCTTGTATAGAGCAAAAATAATATTGGGCCGAGAACGCTTCCTTGCGGGACACCGGCATTTATCTCTTTGAATTCCGAGTACTCATTATCGTACCTTACGCGAAATATTCTGTCTTTAAGGTAAGACTCTAAGATTCTATAGAGTTTTTCTGGTAAGCAAAGCCTTAATTTGTACTTCAGGCCTTCGTGCCACACCTTATCGAAGGCTTGCGATACGTCGAGAAAAGCGCTAGTACATATCTTTTTCGCTTCCAGAGCTTTTTCGATTTCGTTTGTTATACGATAGACCTGGTCGATTGTTGAATGTTTTTTTCTAAATCCGAATTGGTGATCCGGAATCAATCGTCTTTCTTCAATGATTGGTTGCAATCTTTTAAGCAACAGTTTCTCGAACACCTTAGCTATTATCGGCAGTAGCGAAATAGGTCTGTATGACTTTTTGTCGTTTGGACATTTTCCTGGTTTCGGAACCATTATGACCTCGGCCACTTTCCATTGCCTTGGAACGTATAAAACTCTCATGGAAGCGTTAATGATATAGAGTATCTTGACCAAAGCTTTTTTCGGTAGCTCCTTTAGAATTTCGCTAGTAATTAAGTCGTAGCCAGGGGCTTTGTTGTTTTTCAGATTATTTATCGTTTGACGAAGTTCAGCCAATGACACGGTTTTTATTCTATAATTATCTTGTACCGCATAAGGAACTTTAAGGAACGTGTTTAGGAAAAAACAGTTTTTTCTGCAATAATTTTCGTTTTAAACGCATTTTGTCATGATTCTAACGAAATTAAAATTAATTGATTTTAATTTTTAGCCCAGACCCACTTTCGGGGGCGTGGCCTATACAAATAATATATGAATTCGGGACAAAAAAAATTTAAGATTTGGTGTTACACGGTATATAGGCTCGGGTATATAAAAGTTTGCCACAGACGAACTCTTGCTCACTTGTTTTTTTAAACGTTGATCAGGCCATCACCGCGAGCGCTATAGGCCGATGACTACAAACTTCTTTCGGCACGAATTGAATCAATTGGATACCAACGATATTTGGTCTAAGCTGGACGGCGCTTATGCCACACCGCTTACGATCACAGTTATATTATAACATTCTTCTTAACTTAAGTGTATTAATAGGGCTTTTGAAGTTTGAAAGTTGATAGCGGTCATATTGTTAAAGCTACATCTGTCAAATTAACTGTTATCTGTTCAGTGTGTTCTGCCAAATCACTTAGATTGATAAATCGTTCAACAACAAGTTCAAATGTTGGAGACATCATCAGTAAATATTTTTTTGAGAACGACGCACGTTGGCAAAGCCACCGACGTCAATCCCAAGCGCTTTTTGTCACTGATTACCGCATTATCTTTTGGCCTGAATTGAATAAATTGAACGCCAACGACGTCTGGCTACAGCAAGTGCATTCTGCAAGCGATTCGATACCGCATTGTCAAAGCAAGTAAATATGATGTAAATTTGGCGAACTAGATTATGCGTTTTGACCCGGCCGGTCTTTTTCTAATTGAAAGCTCGGGGGTGAGAATATAGGCGGAGGTCTATATATTCACATTAATTTAAAAACATTAACAATTGCAATGCTTGGCATACCAACGACCTTACTCAAACTTTAAGTTTCCTGACATACCTAAAATGTAAGCCCTAAAAATGCGTTCAGCGCTTGCGGAAAGACAATCGGAGATGTTTTATAACTCACAATCCAGTCTGAATGATTCAAGAATAAGCGGTGAGCTATAACCAGAGAACTATTTCCATTGAATTCACATTTGAAAACCAAAATCCAATGTTTAATTTAGTTTTATTGTTTTGTTTTATTCATGCAAATAAATGAGAACAGAGCCATTCATGAAATGCTGAAACAATGTTGGTATGCACAGCACATGTATGCATGGACTTCTTTTAATTCAAGACTTATAGTTTGCAGGTATTCCTCTTCACATACCTGCAGTGTTTTCAATGTTAAACACAAAGCATTAAGTCTTTCCAGAATGAAACTTTAAATGATCTCTGAAAAAATTCAGCAGAAAACACAACGCGTTTTAGGATTTCAAGTTTGCGTATCTAGAATTGTGAACCTGGGTGGTTAGGTTAGGTTAGGTTAAACAGGGGTGTGGTGAAAAGGACCACACAAACACTAGGCACCAAAACGGGCCCATCGCGATCCCTGGGGAACCAGTTGAACTTAACATTTAAAAGGCAAAAACAACCTAAACTTTATCCCTCGTGACACAGCCAATTTCCCTGTAAAAGCCAAGGAGGCCTTTAAAGTTTGTGCCGTCTACTTCTTCTAAGCTTTCAAAGAAATATTCTCCTAAAAATTTCCTGCGCATACGCGAAATTGCCTCACATTCGCACAGAATGTGTGCTCTATCCTCAACCGCCTGTATATCACTGCAGAAGCGACAAATATCCGTGTCAGAAAGCCTGAGCCTCTTTGCGTGTTTACGCAGGAGGCAGTGTCGTGTCAGAATTCCTACTAAAGCCCTTAGCTTGTCCCTGCTCAGTTTTAATAGTCCCTTCGATCCTTTTTCGTCCAGTCGTGGCCAGAGAGCCCTAGATACCCCGTGTCCAGTCAGACGAGACCACCTTTGGTTGGCCATCGTTTTAATTTTCTCCTCAATAGTGCCTCTTACTACGCAGAGGGGTGGTTTGATGTTAGAAACCTCACTATTTCCGAGGATCCCTCCTCTTCTTGCAAGCTCATCAGCCTGTTCGTTTCCCTCTATACCGCAGTGTCCTGGCACCGAGCGCAGTCTCAACCGGCTCTGACTGCACAATGCTTTGAGCATTGTGCGACAGCCTCTGACTATATCAGATTTGATGTTGATCGATTCCATTGCCTTGAGCGTAGCCTGGCTATCGATGTAAATGGCTTTATCTCTGCCGGATATCGATCTCATCTGCATAAGCTCGGCTGCCCTAAGTACAGCCAGAACCTCTGATTGGAAGACACTGCATGTATCCGGTAGTTTTAAGTTCCGGTCTTTTGAGAAGATACCGGAACCTGTTCCTTCCCCTGTTTTCGAACCATCTGTATAAATTGCAATTTCATTAGGTGTGACAATTGCACTATTTTCCCATTCCTCTCTCGCTGGATAAATGACTTCATATGGTGTGTCGAGGTCGACCAGGGAGGGAATTTCATCCGTTAGAGTTGGATTGCCTTGCATTAGCTCCGACAGGATCGAGCTAATGCAATGCAAGGTGAACCTGGGTGAGTCTGAGCAGTAATTTTTTTGGTTAATGAAATAACCTTTTTTCCGGCTTTTTGAAAAATTTGCTTTAAGGTATCCTCCGAAAATTCACTGCTCTAGTTTCGTCCTCACATGTACTTTAGGGATCAAATTCTTTTTCGATAATATATGTAGGTACCTATACTCGATATCATTTTTAGATCTTCTGTATCTAATTCAATCCATTCTATCTCAGAGCCACCCTAAGGCAGCCAGTTTCGGTTTAATAAAATTTTTGCTAAACATTTATGCCGACTGCGCCATAGAAAAATACTCACAGAGGCTTCAATTTGTTTTCCTCTTTAAATGCTTTGGTTTGCGGACACATTCTATAAATAAATAACCCCTGTAATCAATTAAGCAAAACCGATTCAATCAATAGGATTGAGTCATTAAGAAGTCATGCTTAGAAATTAATTCGTCGCAATATTTGTCACTACACTGGAAAACGTATTGTATTTTATTTATGTAACTGTAGGTACTACATTTAGCTCACACGTTTCGAAACATCCCCCAACCCATGCATGTGTCGCAACACAATATCTATCACGTTTGTCGTTAATCACCTGCCGCCAGATCAAATTTTTCGCATGCTGATACCAGGGGGAATATGTTAAACATCCCCCAAATAGAAGTGTACACGGTCTTAATTAGAAATTGTATATCCTCAAACCACTCGATATTTGGACAGAGGGGCAGTTACTGGCGTCCGACGTGATACAAACATCGGGTTTCGGGTGTTCTATTGGATTTGTGACGTGATATCAGCCGATAGTCGGTCTTTGTTTATCTATTTCATTAAATCACGAATAGCCGCACGTTGTTTACGAAAGACGACAGGAAGTTGATACAAAAAAAATAAATCCTTTCAAACCATTTAGCTGGAATCCAGTTCACTCAAAAATTGCATCATTATCGTCGTATTGTGCGCCGAGAGTGGGGGCGAACTTTAAATATGCACAATTGCACAAAGTGCTCTATACCCTGTTGCATGGTGCACATTTTCCATGCACTTTCGTCATCAGGAAATGAGGAAATGTCCCTACTCAATATTTTCTGCTTCGCCGTGGTCCTGGGGGTGTTTTATAAAGTTTCGCAATCAGATACACATTTATCGTGAATGCGATAAGAGCTTGTCACGTGCTGGGGGCACACTCACTTCGTTATCGATGGAAAACGTGAATAGAGATCGATTTGGGGGCGGGTTTGAGTTGCTTTTAAAGAGAGGTCTTTTTCCTGTTTACATGGTTACCCAAACACGTAGTAAACTCGTCATATACTACCTTGCATATAGGTAAGGGATGTTTGTTTATTTTTTTATTGGTTCAAAGAATTTGAAGTTTTTTTTTTTCACGTTCATCAAATAATCATAAAACGTGTTAGCATCCAAATATTTGGCCAGTGGAAAGACGAAGGCCACATGGACTTATGTCAGCATTAATTAAACATGTTTGCATAAGGACGATGCAATCTAGACGGAAAGTCATTATGTTGTTAATTTGCAGGTGCTTGTGTGGTCATGATCGTAATTTATGCGTTTATATCCACTTGGAAAGGTATCTTGTCTTGGACAGGGGAGTCCTTTTACTGCCGATAGTCTGGCCAAATCATTCTTCTCTGGCTAATGTCAAATTGAAAAGTTTCATCTTCTAGAGTTCAACAAAAGCTCTTTATCTGGTTTTTGGAAATTCACGTGATAGTTCTTGTAACTTTACTTCCAGCTTAGGCAGCCCCCCACGGACATATTAGCCCTAGGGTCCAGTGGGGCCCGGACCCATAGCGGCAAATTAAGAAGAAAGAGAATAAAAGCAAAAAATCAATAATTGCTAATTTACATATAAAAATACCATTTTCATAGTAAACGCCAAACATTTTCAATATTTTTTAACTCCTAGAAGACCTTTTGATTTTTCTAATGGGTTCAATAAGAAGTTTAAACTACAGCTTTAATGACGATATGAAGCCGTTTAACTGTCTGCAATAGACTTTCTTTGTTACTTGTGTTGAAAGACTTTGAAACACAATTAAGGAATGTGGCCAACCTTAGGACTATACTTCGAACAGCTTTCCAAATCAAGAATTTGCTTTCTCTTTTCAGGTGAAAATATGCTTCTTACTCTGTCAATTTTCCAGATTTCAACCTCGGAATAAGCTGGACAAGGATAGATTTAGAAGTCACTGGAGTATACTTAAGTATACTCCACTTAAGTTTGGGGGCACTTAAGTTTGGGGTGGATATGGGCCTCAACAAACAAGCTTCGTCAGTCAACTCTGTCTTAGTCAGTCAAAATAATCTGAGGTATAACTAGGCTTCCCGCCCTCCGCGATAGTTGTGATCACTTAGGTGACGGGAGGCTACCCTCCGCGATAGTAGTGATCACTTAGGTGACGCGGTTATTCCAGGCAACTCCAGAGTCGATGAACTAGCTAGAGAAGGTGCAAATGCAAATCCGACTCATGTAACGGAACCGGCAGCACCCATAAACTCGATAAAATTTCATCTGCAGACAGAAGCCATCATAATAGAAAAAATAGGTGGACACCGCGCATGTCTCGCTTCCAAATAAATCTGGCCAGTGCTTGCCTTAGGAAAACAAAGAGACTCATTTCCCTTAAAAGGCTCAATCTTAGAAAGATAATTGGGGCCCCTCTCTGGTAGAGCGACATGCCAGAACAGTTGGTGCTCCCTTCAGCGACTTCCGCAGAAGTTGCAGAGACGACCGCGACGTAGAGACCATAGTTCATCTTCTGTGCAACGGTCCCGCCCTATCGACCTTAAGAGAAGGAAAACTTTAGGTAAATACTTCTTCGATGATCCAAATGATCTAGCACGACTCGATTTAAAAATGATAATAAGCTTGATCTCCGGGTCAAACATGGCTAAACGCCTGAATGGTGAATCACACAACCCAACATGGGATCTCTATGTGGTGGAGAGAGCACCTTAAGTGGAGCGCCAAATGTCCCCATCAGGCCACCCTACCCCCAGGTTAGGTTAGGTTAGGTTGAAGTAGCTGTCGGGTTTGAAGAACTCACTTAGACATATGTATGTCTAAGTTTTTTCCAGATCCATGTGGTGTCACAATGGATACCACATGGATCTGGAAAAATTGCCAACTCGTTGAACCATTTTGAGCTACTAATGAAGCGTAAGAGACGTTTTGTGTCAGTCGTACTAAGATCACTAAGAACTAAGATCATTATAGAAAAAACTCCAAGGTGAAGATTTCGGTTCTCAGAGAGAGCGGGGTATGTGCAGAGAAGGTGAATGGTTGTCCCTTCTCCTCCTCATCCTTGCAGCTCCTGCAAAAATTGTTAGAAAAGACACACTTCTTTGTTGCGTGCTTGCCCATCAGACAGTGTCCTGTAATAATACCGATTTTAGCACTCATGTGCGATCTTTTAAGAGCTATCAAACTCCTAGAGCATTTAAGATCTAGCTTAGGCCAAATCTGTTTCGTTACTAGACAGGTATTACCACTTGTCCATCTGAGATTAGTTCTTTCTATTGCATCCAGTTTTATCATGAGGTAGCATATCGAAATTGGAATGCCTTAGGAGCCTTTATCAGGTGAAATTGAAAAAGCAGTTCCAAGTTTGGCGAGTTCGTCAGCCTTACAGTTGCCTAGAATATTACTATGCCCTGGCACTGGCACCCAGCACAATGTTGAACTGCTCTTACATCTTCTTAAGAGACGAACGGCAGTCTAAGGCTACTTTAGAGTTTATAGAAACTGATTCCAGCCACTTGATGGCCGCCTGGCTGTCAGAAAACATACGTATTTCCTGGCGGATATAACGCTATATTCGCCACCCTATACCCCCAACTACATTCAAGTTTTCCCAACAGGATCGGCCTGGTACAGGCCCATACCGCTTCGGTTGCCCTAATCTTTCCGATCTCTTAAGAACTCCGTTGCCCCTGGTTCATATCGTTTCGATAACCCCTACCTTTCCCATTTCCCCTCCTTGCCTCCACCCCAAGGTTATTTCTGACTTGCGTCGCCTGAGGGCTGGGTTTACACCGAAACGGTTACCCTACATCAGCGTCTTACCTAAGAATTCTCCTCCGGCAAGGGTTTTTACCGAAATAGGTTACTCCTTGTACTCTCCCATCCTTGAGGCTGACTCTTACTTGAGGGGCGATAGAGAGGTAGAAGATTTAAAGATCTAGTTAGACTCGGCGTAAATAGGATATCTACCTTACCTCCGGTTAAATTAGGTCAAGCACCTAACGGATGAACACTCAATCAGTCCCTCATACCACCTGGGAACGAAACCACTTCGGTTGCCCTCCACTTCTACGGGATCACCAGCATATATTACCCCTGGTACGGGTTCATACCGTTTCGGTTACCCTTACCTTCCCATCCCCCTCATATTTAACGTGAGTCGCCTAAAGTATGGGCTTTTACCGAAGATGGTTACCCTTACCTTTTAAGAACCCCCTAAGGGTCCTAAGAATCCCCCCTGCAAGGGTTCACACCGAATTTGGTTGCCCCTGCACTTTCCGATCCTTGAGTATATAAAAAAAAAATAGAGTGGCGCAACAGCTCGAGGTGAACCAGGGCCAACTTCTCAACAATGTATGCTGGTGTGTGAATTTCTTTTACATACAAAGGGACCTACAATTTTTTGCCGAATCCGAACGGCACTTTGAGAAGTTTTTCAAGACAAATGATACTCTCGGAGGGCTTGTCAGACCCTCGCGGAGGTGGGGACAGTGAAAAAGAACAAGTCTTTTTTTTCAGGTGACGATGGCAGGATTCGAACCCAGGCCTCCGGCGTAGTAAGCACACACACTAACCACTACGCCACGGCACCCCAATTGAGTATAAATCTTAGTTGAAAAGCAATAAGCACGGACTCGTACCGAAATCGGTTGCCCTTGCCGTGTCTTCTCATTAAGGAACCACTCCTCACTGACCTCCCTCCTCCTTGCTGACGGGGGCTTACAAGGAAATCGGTTACTGTAGACTTCAAGTAACTTCGCCCAATCCGTATCAACCCTCCTTCTCCCATCCTCAAGGCAAATTGTCATCTGGAGTTCAACAGTCACGAGACCCCCTTTCTTCAGGAAGTCTCTCACTGGGCCCCTCAACCTTTGTTGATAGTGGCTCACACCGAACCGGTTACCCCCAGTCTTCACTACCCTTTTCGGGTAAGTCTCTAACCAATCCAGCATTGATTGGTGATCTTCGGCACGGGTCCATACAGTCACTGGTTGCCTCGACCCTTCTCACCCAAAGCGGGGTGTTGTCATTTAGTTACTCGGGCTGGTAACTCCGGTCTTATAAAGTGGTATCTTTGGATCCTTTGGTCTAGGTATGTCCCTGCTTAGCAGGTACAGCCACCTAACCTAACCTACACTCCGCGATTCATGGCATGCTGCTATCATTTAAACAGACAACGCTAACTGCAAGATTGATGCTCAAAATTAAGACTCGGAGTGCATCAATTTATTAGTTGAATCTAATTCTCTATAAGGCAACCCTGCTCAAAGGGCACCGAGTATTCGCTGTAAACTTTTTTCAAACATTTTTCTTTCTTATCCCTTATCATCCCTCTTATACCTACGTTGGCCACTTTTCTTATCGCGAAATGCTTAGGATCAGAAAATATAGACTCAGGGTCAAATCGCCCATATCTCAAAAATGTTGCATTGCAAAATATTTTTGGAAATAGGACAGTTTGCCAAAAAAGTAAAAATGTAAAATCACCCAAAGGCCAAAGATGATCTTGTAACTATTGGAAAATTTTGATCCAACTTCTTACTACAGTTTTAAATTAAAATCTTCAACGGCGAGCAAATAATAAACTTCAACAGGTTGGAAAATTGATTATTATTTAAAGTGAGTAGAATCTTAAAAATGATTTCCACGGTTTCGAAAATTAACATAACATCTTATGGAGCTTATATTGGGTGAAACCTAAGGGAAGGTATAAGAAAATTCAAACAGGAGGCTGGCAGGGTGTAGCCTGTCCTCTATGAATATTTCAAGGGAAAGCTGCCTCTGGCGAAATAAACGTCTTTGGGTGGTGTTGCTTTCGGTCAAATTGGGAAGTTGAGTTGAAATACTTTTTACCGATTTTCTGTCACCGCGACAGGGCACGATCCTACAATCTGCACCTTTCGCGGGTAGTGCTCTAACCTATTGAGCTACAGATGACCGATCTAATCTTTGTCTAAATTTGACCGCCTCACTAGAGCATTTTTTTTTTTTGCTTTTTGCATAAGTCCAAATTTGACCCACTCCTATTATGTAATGCTTCATATAGGTACCTACTTGGAAAGAAAATAATAAAAAGTGGCCCTAAATTCTGATGACGTTAAGAGGGCTTAGGGCAAATAATAAAAACAACTCTACCATTGACCCACTGATGGTTTTGATTTAGTACTTGAAAAGGAATCGAACTAAAACTTTCATTGAACTCGATTGAGCCTTTTTTGCTGTTGCCTAAGAGACTTTATACGACTTCATATAGATTTGTATCTTCACTTACCTACTTATTTCAGTGCCTCTCACCATAGGCCATCTATCTTGGGTATGTTGTTCCAAACAAAGTTTATTTTGTATTTCAGTAGCAAAGTTGTTCCCATATTACACAGCATAAAAGGCTATTTATGTTCCGTAGCAGATTCATATTTCTGTTAGAAGTTGTTTCCATCTCATTATACGATTTAACGAAATCCTCTTTGTCGGGGACTCAAAAAGTTTGCCCTTACCGTTTTCCGGTCCCTATAGTCACCCAACTACACAAATCGCACAAACATCCCTAAGCACTATACGACAGATCCTCATGTGTCCTTGCTTCAATTTGTTGAAATCTGATAACTATTTACCAGAGTCTTAGAAATTTATTTCACAATTGTACAAAATCAGGAGAGAAGTGGGAAAATCGAATTTCACATTCATATCATTTTGTGTATATATACTCAGGCTCACACACGTTACACCCATGTGACAGTACAAACATAGGTAGGTACATGCGAAGCGGGAATATAATATTGTTGGCAGCAATTCCTTTCACTTCTTCGTCACAGTTGTTGGAGGTATCCCTCTCGATTTAATATAGCTACGTCCTACGAGTACTATATTTGTTGGTGTACATTATTTTATGTGAAGAGAAAATCAAATGAAAGCTCAACTGAATCTTCTTGTTTTTGCGTGACATAAGAGGATTGCTCTTTCCTGCGAATGCAGGATGTCAAAGGGAATGTTCTTACTTACCCAGAAAATGGGGATTTCCTCGGTGCCAAATTAATTTGGATTGACAGTGAATGGGGCGCACCAGCCTAGCCTCTGGACCCTGCCTGAGTTCCATATGCTGACTCTCATTGAAAGCTTATCGTTATTCCCGCAGGAAAATCACTCACAGTTTAAGGTGCTTTTTGTCAGATTGTCGATAGAAGCAGCACACTCCCGCTTAGTTGTACCTAGCCTATCCTTGAAGGGAAGGATGACTTTGTAGAAAGTAATAATGTCGTCAAGTTGACTTGATAGGCACACGTTTATGACATGCGAACGGGATGAAAGTCAGTTAAGTGTAATTTAATTGACACTTATTCGATAATGAGTCATCTAAGACGATGACTACAAATTCGAAGCCAAGCACTAGGTTGCGATTAATACTTGTTAAGGTTTGGGTTAATTGAAAACAATCGTTTGGTTGTAACAAGTTGATATCCTGCCCTGAAAAGTTAAGATACACTTTAAGCCTTGCAGAATCACTTTGCTTTAAGGGTATTAAGTGAGCTCAACACTTAATGAAACAGTAATCCTTTGATCTCTTTTCTATTATCTATTTTATCGACTCTGGGATTGATGGATGGAAAGACAAATGTAGTGGTTGAAGTGGTGCAGTGTAAATAATGGTTGCTGTGTGGAAAACCAATCTAATCTTAGTCTGGCAGTCAGCACGTCTTGCGAATGTACCTATTCTTAAATGAATGCTAAAGCCAGGACATACCAGAATAAACAGTCAAACTCATCTGTCTCAACCCATCTGGAAGTGCATTTTTGCTTGAAATTCCAGTTCTGTTATCTGCTGCATAACTTTTATTTTTATATGTGCAGAGTTCAGGACATTGCGGCACGAATTCCATAATGCGGGCCGTAGCGCCTAGATTTACAAAGCAGACATTTTTCTCATGGCTTTTTTAAGGTTAGACAACACATATTTTCTTGTCTCTTTAGGTTCGATTTCTAAGTCAACTTCGAAGGTAGTCTCTAAGGTAGAAACAACCTTGCGTGGAAGCCTGTCCAACATACATAACGTCTTGTTTATAAAAGAACTAGAATAAAAACGCGATACGTCCGAAGTAAGGTTCAGGATTATGATGCAGTGCTGCTTATGATGCTAGCTAGATATAGTTAGGCTGACCGCTTTCCCAAGCTTCCTCTGTGCTCAATATCTGTCTCCTGAATGTTCTATGGTGGTAAGTTTTCACTCAGCCAACTGAGTGCAACCTTCGTGATATCTAGGACAATGAAACATTACGTTATTTGAACTGCGTCTTGAACTGCTTCTGTACAGATTGGCTTGTTTTTATGCCCAAATCTGTGGAGGTTGGCTCTGAAACATCTATCGGCGTCAGGTGGAAGTCCAGCTTCCCATGCTTTCTATTGATCTAAGGGCCTATAAGGGAGAATCAAACCCGACGTCGCATTCTTCTTGTATTGTTATAGAGGGACTGCATTATCCTTCCGGCTCGTTAATGTTGGCAACCTTGTCGTCCCGGCACAATGTTTCGTTATAATTATTATTAAGTTGGGTTTTGCACTTCTACTCTTGTTGGTCTCTTGCACCCCCTGCTAAGCCATGGAGAGGTTGATTCGCTCAAAGGAGCTCCCCTCACACTATAATTCATTACTAAATTGCTGTAATGAGAGGGTATGTGCAGGACAGGATTGCAAAATGTGTTCCGGAGTTTCACTAGCCTCATCGCAAAATCTGCAAGAGGGTTCCTCCGTTACACCAATTTTCCTTAAGTGTTCCCTGAGTTTACAATGCCCCGTTAGGAAACCTGTGAGAATGCGTAGATTATTTCTACTAAGGCCGATGCATGCTTTGAATCTTCTCTGGTTATATTTCCCTATAAGTTTCTTTGCTTGCCTAAGACCTTGAAGGCTTTCCCACATCTAAGTTCGGTTTACCTTCTCTGCTTTCCTGACTCTTTCGTGAGGGTGTGTTCCCCTATCCCGCAGAAAGTTTCAGGTCTGCTGCTGTGACCTCGTCTTGCTTCATTCCCTTCTATTCCAACATGGCCAGGTGCCCAGTACAGGATCAATTTATTAATGTTTCGTAACGGCTGCTTTAACGAAGGGGTCCTTTGGCATAATTCCCGTTACTATATGCATGCAGCGTGTAAGGCTGAAAAAAATATGGCCACTGGAACGATAGCGGACCTGGGTATCCGAAGTTTGAGTACGTCGTCGTACGTAAGATATCATATATATTAGGGGACACCGCGGACGTTATACTATCTCCTCCCGTCGTGGTTGGGTTTATAGGATATTCGGCAGGTAGTCGGTACTTTCTTGGCGGTGAGTGCTCGCAGTACTTTATCCCGATTTGCGGTGTTGAAAGCGATTTTAACATCCAGCTTGTTGATTGCACTGTACTGCTTATTCCTATTCTTCAATACTGGGTCATAAGTGATGAAGGCAGTACTGGGCCATAAGTGGGATCTCCTACTTCGTCGATCAAACTCACCATTGCAGTATGTTAACATTAATGTTAATGTTAATGTTAATGTTAATGTTAATGTTAATGTTAATGTTAATGTTAATGTTAATGTTAATGTTAATGTTAATGTTAATGTTAATGTTAATGTTAATGTTAATGTTAATGTTAATGTTAATGTTAATGTTAATGTTAATGTTAATGTTAATGTTAATGTTAATGTTAATGTTAATGTTAATGTTAATGTTAATGTTAATGTTAATGTTAATGTTAATGTTAATGTTAATGTTAATGTTAATGTTAATGTTAATGTTAATGTTAATGTTAATGTTAATGTTAATGTTAATGTTAATGTTAATGTTAATGTTAATGTTAATGTTAATGTTAATGTTAATGTTAATGTTAATGTTAATGTTAATGTTAATGTTAATGTTAATGTTAATGTTAATGTTAATGTTAATGTTAATGTTAATGTTAATGTTAATGTTAATGTTAATGTTAATGTTAATGTTAATGTTAATGTTAATGTTAATGTTAATGTTAATGTTAATGTTAATGTTAATGTTAATGTTAATGTTAATGTTAATGTTAATGTTAATGTTAATGTTAATGTTAATGTTAATGTTAATGTTAATGTTAATGTTAATGTTAATGTTAATGTTAATGTTAATGTTAATGTTAATGTTAATGTTAATGTTAATGTTAATGTTAATGTTAATGTTAATGTTAATGTTAATGTTAATGTTAATGTTAATGTTAATGTTAATGTTAATGTTAATGTTAATGTTAATGTTAATGTTAATGTTAATGTTAATGTTAATGTTAATGTTAATGTTAATGTTAATGTTAATGTTAATGTTAATGTTAATGTTAATGTTAATGTTAATGTTAATGTTAATGTTAATGTTAATGTTAATGTTAATGTTAATGTTAATGTTAATGTTAATGTTAATGTTAATGTTAATGTTAATGTTAATGTTAATGTTAATGTTAATGTTAATGTTAATGTTAATGTTAATGTTAATGTTAATGTTAATGTTAATGTTAATGTTTAACATTTCGATTCCGCTCAATTAGTCCCCACTGCTCAACTTTTGCAAGGTTCCACCACGTCTCATTTTGAGTATAAGACCGAGAAAGTTTCATATCAAGGAAATCTTGTACAAGCGTATTTAAGTTATATTACCTGTGTCTTTTTTGTTTAGTTTCCATAATGCAAAGTTGACAGGCTAAGGGGTTTTTGAGCAGCATTTAAAACACTTAAGAAATATCTGTTTTGACTAGTCCAATCAGTGGTTTCCTTTTTGGTGTAATCTAGCTAGGAACTTATCGAAACCTCTTGAGATGGCATACCTTATGAGCACAGATTGCCTTGGTTTTAAAACTATTCAGTGCTTCGAATTGAGTGATAAGAATATACAAATCTTTACCTCCTGGAGGGAGGCTGAAGCCAAGGTCTGCTTCCATAACTCACAGACTCTTCTATGTTAAGGGTATTTTTCCTTGTAATTCGGCTCAAGTGAATGCTGTGCTTTTCCCTCAGTTGCACACCTCAACCCGACTTAATATAGTGAACAGCCTGTAAACAACCTTTTAAGACTCAGCCTCTTTGCTGTAAAAACGATTAAAAATTGATTAAAAACTTGGGCAAGTCCTAAAAGTGCTTTTATGCTTTATAAATAATCCACTTTCATGCCTCTCTAATTGATTGCCTACCCCATAAGCCCCACGATTGAATGGTCACATCCATTCCACACACACTCAAGCTGTGTATAAATATCCTCTTTAAGTGTACATTCTATGAAGGTGACACATCGTCATCTGTCTTGTGAATAGACGAACGGCGACAGTCAGAATCAATCTCGAAACGCTTTCGTCATGAATTCAAATTAATTCGCCAAGTCGTCCTTTGAAGCGAATCTAATTTTTTTTTCTGTGAGCTTCGTGCGTGTGCTCGTACACACATGCTACTAGTATACAACTGCGACAGAGTGAAGGACCCTAAAGGACATTATTTCTCGTAGACCTCTCAAGGATTCATTGATTCAATTATTTGGCAACAATTCCGTACAAAAGTTTCTCTCGTGCGTCGCTGTCGAATGTTTCTCTTTGGCGAACTGTTCGTCCATTCGAATGCCATAATTGCAAAAAAGGGACGAAGCGTTTCTTACGGATGTATGACATCCATTTGCGTCCTTTCGATAAATGCCAAATCATATTGTGTTGTGGGAATTTTTGTGTGGGCTAAAAATAGCCTTCAGATCATGCTGACTCAGAGGCCTGTGTGTGTAAAGTGTTCTGCCCCCGCTTTTAATGTTTATCAAATATTCAAACAACCTTGCGAATTGCTCACATAATCAGCTTCACTTGGAACTCTTCTAAATTTGTCTTTCAGGTTTGGGCGGAAATTCCTGAGCATTTATTCATACAACGCAACCTTTGCGCCGGAAGCTACAAGGGCGGCGGAAAGAACTTTTGGCAAAAGTTGAAAAAGGCAAAACAACCAGCCGAGGTAACGAAAGCAAATACGCAATATGCCTGGGCCATGTCAACGACTTCGATTGCCCTCTTTGGCAACAGTCATCCGTACATCTAGGGCGGATTACAGCAGTAACACAATCCGCAAGGAGCACAGACGAGTGGTTGTAATGGGATCGGCACGGGTTGGCAAGACTTGTATTATATCGCAGTTCCTGTACGACAAGTACATAGCGCGCTATCGTCAGACGGTGGAGGAGCTACACCGAGGTGATTACAATCTACCAGATGGTTCCTCTTTGACACTGGATATTCTGGATACCTCGGGTGCGTTCGAGTTTCCCGCCATGCGAACACTTTCCATCTCAACTGCTGGCGCTTTCATATTGGTCTTCGCCATTGACGATGCGATGTCGTGGAGAGAGGTGGAGCGACTCAGAAAAGAGGTAAGGCAAGACGTAACGCGTAGGGCGTATTAAGTGTCAGCAAATTAAATGTCAATAATGTGATTCGTGTTTAGGGTGGGTTTATAAGGTATAAGGACATGTGTGTTCTATAGCTGCGGTGAGCCTTATAATTACTTCCAAAGGTATGTTTAAGGTTTGGGGCTTCAAATATGGTATTCTATGAGCAAATACCTTTTGATGAACGAGGGGGCAGATTGCCCCATCAACTCGTTGCGGTGATGGGATTTGAGCAGATGTCAACCGCGACATTTGAAGGTACTGACTCCTCGCAGTGTTCATTGTTTGGGTTTTGAATCACTTCATAATCCAATCAAATACTGCTTTTGTTTCATTTGCGCTATCCGAGATCCAGGCGAGCTAAGCCCCTCCTTTCTTACTCGGTTCTATTACAGAACAGATTGGCTTTGTCTTTTAGATGTGTTTCGTAGGCTCTTTCCTTTTGAAACTTTAGAAAGATAAATTTAAGCTGTCGTCCGCACTCCTTTTGCTGGGGGAAGAGTTCTTTGAGACAAATGCTGCGTTGATACTTTTTGTACGTTTTCAAAATTGCCAACCATATATTAACACTGGATGCATAGCTTCGTTATATGGGCTTCATGTTAGCTTAAAAAAAAATTTCAATCACTAAAGACAGCGAATTTTTCCTCCTTTGTCCTTTTAATGCTTATGCAATTATGTATTTCTCTGCGATTGACTATGGATCTCTGCTACTAAAGCTTTAAGCCCAAGAATGCACATTTAGATCATTCAGTACTATGAATAAAACTTCCCCGATTTCGGTTTGAGATAGGGCAGCAAAGAAGCTTTGTAGTAAACCTAATACGATGCACATTACAGCCTGAAATATCCACAAATACATCCAGTGCTCATTGCTCGTTGCAGAAACGAGCGATATTCATCATAGAAAAGTATCAAAAATATATTGGAATCCGCCAAATGTTTCCCATTTCTTAACCGGTTTTTAATGTTGGTATTGTTATGGCAAAATTACAATTAAAATCAAAGGACCTAGCACCGTTACTTGAGGTGTACCGTTTTTTATGGAAAACACTTCAACGACTGTTTGCCTGTCGTCATTTCTTTTTCATTTATATCCACCAAGTTTTATCCATCCAAACTTCAACTTTAGGCTCACCTCTGTGTTCTTGTTACCAATTCTGAAAAAAACTTGTGCAAGCCTAACCAGCACCATAAAAATATATCTAATGAAATCAAAAACAAAATCTGGAGTTTAAAAAAACCTTAAGTGATCTTCTTTAAACTATGGTTCTTTTTCCTGATGGTGTCTACACTTTATTTTCTTTGACCCGCTTCTGCAAAGCTTTACTGGTCCTCAGAAAGAATTCTACGCGATATTCAGTGTATGCTACTGACTATTCAACGGATTGAACCTTTCGTTCACGGATTGCCATCAGCTCTAAGATCCAAAACTCTAAGGACATCTGATCTGATCGGTAGGATGCACTGCAGCCGCTGTAATCTCTTCGCCTAACTAACCTGGATTCTTCCTCCAAAGCAGAGGGGAAGCATTGTGAAGTCGTTTTATTTAATACAAATCGATTTGACAATATTCTTTTGTCGGCTGTGAAGAATTTTGTCGTCAACCATAAAAACCCGGTGTTAAGCGTTATCAATTTTTCTACTCCATCGAGGCTTGTGTTTCCTCCAAAACCTACACCGTTTTGCATATAGCCGCTCTTCACGTAATGTTCTAAGCAAAGAGGCAGTGAAAGCCGTTGAAACAAGTCGCCATTAATTTTTAATGATGGATTCTGGATACGTACTACCAACGTATCCGAAGGGTTCCGTAACCTTTTCCACCGTCTGCGGGTCAACAATGTGGGGATTTACTGCCAGGAACTTCTACTACGAACTGTACTACCAGTTTTTCAGTGCGAAAGCCAGTTTCCAAGTATGGTAAGCAGTGCAGTTAATGCCATTTTGAAACAATTTTAATACTTGAAGCAGAACAATACAATACGATTTGTATACAAATATTAGTAGATACTTTTTTCAGCTTTACTTTGCTTTGGAATCGAATGCAACTCGTAGTACCCGTGGCTAGAATATCTATAGAAGCACATAGTTGTAGGAGTGATAATACTTCCTGTCTGTAGGCCGGAGTACACGTCCGCATGTCACGGCTTGTTGAAAGTGCCCCCAGCAAGACTTGCGTCTGGGATGGATAAGTCCGGGCTCTCGACCCATAGTAACTGAGAATGCAAAAAGCTTAGCTGAGTCTATCACTTAGAGCTGAGGAACTTTTGCTTATGATAAGGATTGCCACATCGTCTACTAATATATGTTCACGATTAAGCCTGCCTTCTCCATGGTTTTAAATGTATAAGTCGGATTATAAAGATCGGGGAAAGGACACCACCAAGTGTTCTATTCTGGTCTCAAACTTCGCAGTATGTGTCGTGTCTGTGATTAAGAGCATTTATGCATGGAAGAGCTTAGCTTAATAGCACTTGCAGCTCAGAAGAACCATCGCCTGACCCCTTTTTACAATAATGCATGCTGTGTGCGTTGTAGGTGTTTTAACACATGAAAGGGACCCATAATTTTGTCCGATTCCGAACGGCAAATTAAAAGGTCTCTCAAATTAAAAGGGACAAACGGCAATGTGTGCCACCTCCGGTACACTAAACTTTGCCAATACAACTTTCTCCAGTAAATGTCAAAAAGCCGCTTTACCGTCTAGAAAAAGCATCATGAACTAAAGCTGGAAACAGATAACCCCACCAACATCGACATCAACAGCAAAATTTTTATACTCAGTGTATATACTGGCATATAAATAGATAACCACAGCAACTTCGACGTCGACATCGACGTTAGACCTGATTCTAAATTTCCTAAATCCAAGCACTTCCTAAATCCAATTGCTAAAAACAATGTATTCACAATGCAGCTCTCGTAAGAAATATACACGCAAAAAGTTGATGTCAATGTTCTCAATCTGTTTTAGAAAACTTTCGGTGGTGGTTGTCAATGTCGCTGTCGATGTCGAAGTGGTTAATCTGTTTCTAGCATAAGAAAAGTTTATCGGTTTTAATCCTTTGCTCTAATCGTTTTACTATGACTTTCCTGATTTCGAGTTGAATGTCAATCAGAGCTCGTTCTAAGCTCTGCAAGTATGATAAAGCCTTGAGACATGTTGACGTTTTCAACCTTATGAATGATAATTCCTCCTGCTTGTCGGACTAAGTGCTTTACACTTTGTGCTTTCAGGTGAGCGAAGGAATTTATGGACGAATTTTTTTTTATTTGTTTTACTTTTTTCTATTTTGTTTTACTGTGTCGTATTCTCCGTTGGCGTAAGTGAAACCAGAGGTTTTCAAGTGGGTTTGCAAGAGCACATCCAGTGCTACCTTCTGGAAGTGGTGGTCCAGCTGTCATCATTTTCCTCAGTGTTTAGTGATAACAAGAATACTGGTCTTCTAGAGAGGGCTTAGCTCATATGAGCTACTTAGCTCATTGGTGTTTAATTCTATTAATTCCCAGAAATCTTTTCTTTAATTTTTTAAGGGAAAGGAATCTGCTCTTTGAGATATCTTATGCTCTCCTTTAAGGTCGTCCAATCGATGAGTTTATTTTTGCTAGGTTCCACCTAACAATTTGCTGGTTCACCCTTATCTCATCTAATCTGGTGCATCCCTTGCCATGATAATGCTATATTATCCAGTCCGGAAAAATTATAAAAAGGAGATATGATAGAGTACTTAGTGTTCCATGTGCCTGTTGATAATATTTCAAAACGAGTCTTTTCTACTCCTCAGTTACTCTGCTCTGCTCCTCTAAAATTCTTTAAGGAGTGAGCTGCTCAACTGTTTTTACAACCAGGACAAAAGTTACACTGTTCGCTCACTTAAAATAAGATTTTAGATTACATCTTTGCGATTCGTATTAGGAATTACTTTTTCCGGAAGTCTAAAGCCCCCTAAATAGTCAGAAAAATCTACCTTGTCCCTTTTTTTATAGCGTGCAAAAATGACCCCTGTTTCCCAATCACTAGATCTTATCTGCCACCCTCCTACTCGATGACGTGTTGGCTCCATCGATGGGCTTAAACAGCTTCACTAGTTTTTTTCTTAAGGATAAGTTGAATGGAATAAAGCAAAATAAAAAAAATATGTGAAAATTATTATAATGTTTGTAGAATTGTAAATTGTTGTAATTTTTCACTTTTCAATATTAAATATAATTTTGTATAGCTTTGCCATAGGGGCCGCTACTCTAAGTAAGCAACGATACGTTCGGTTAGCTTTTTAATTTAAAAAAAATGTGTAGCAATAATTAATTCCTCAGAACTTTTCATCTGTTTTCAACCTCTAGTTCAGATTTTATAATCCAGCCAGATAATAATTGATCGGCTTTGATGAGCAGCTATTCTTATATCCTTGTTTTAATGACTTGTTAATCAGTGGCTTCAAAACTTTACAAATTATTTACTCATGCCTACTTATTCTGATTTAAATCAAACTCTCTTTCCTTTACAGATAACCAGCGCTCGAGGCTATAAGGTTCCTATTGTTGTCGTTGGCAACAAAACCGACATCAACGAGGACGATCGCAAATTACAAAGAGAAACCATCGAGACAATTGTGACCGAAGATTGGAAGGCTGGCTATGTTGAATGCTCAGCCAAAGAAAATATCGGCATTGTCGAGATCTTTAAGGAGTTGTTGGTGCAAGCTAATATCCGGTACAATCTAAGCCCAGCCGTTCGAAGGAGGCGCCAATCCTTACCATCCTACTCATCACATCCCCCAAAGACGGCTTCGAATAAGTTTTCGTTTAAGCGTCATTCATGCACAGTGACATAAGCTCAACTCACTGACATTATATAAATATGTGTTTCGAAGAGTTTGAATTCTTGTGGGAAAGATCGCATTTCCAAAAAATGGTTTTTATATTGAGCGAGTTTGATTGATGTTTAATTTTTTTTATTGAATTCCATGCAGGTGATATTTTTGTATTTATTTGTACGTTTTTAAGCTTATGTATGTGTTAAGGTATTTGTATATCATACGATGTAAGTGCAAATTTTGAAAAATAAAAATGCATTAATTGGCTGAAATCCTATGCAAAATAATGAATGACTGGACTAGAGTGTGTTTTATGAAAGATGGTTTAAAGGGAAAAAGGATGCATGTCAAGTAAGTATACCTGCAGCCAAGATTGGCTGCTAAATTTCTGTCTACCTTGACAGTCACTTCGGTTCTCATAACAGATCCTAAAACACTGCTGAATGAAGTCTAATGAATACTAGTAAACTAAAGAAAACTCGCAAGATAAAAGAGACTTCTTAGACCATTATTTGCATTTATCTCAAAACTGATCTTTACACTACACCAAACTGTCAAAAAATCGACGAAATGACATTTAATTTAACGATCAGTCTAACATGCACACTTAATGCGGGCGGTAACACAGCCACGGAACGCTATTTACTGCGTCCTTAGCTTTGAAAAGATTTATGGAGTAAACGAAGCAGGTAAGCTTTACCAACCAGGAAAAATAAGCAGCTTAGTGGTGCTCATATTTTTCCTACTTTATTTCACAACAAATTGAAGAAAAAATCATCAAAATCGACCCACAAATGGCGAATCTACAGACAAATGAAATCTGTCTAAATATCTCATTTAATTACACAAACAAATGCACACACACACCTCTCCCGCCTCGCAATCAAACACATACACACCATCGGCCGAGTAAACAATTCCCACCTACACGCCACCCACCCACCCACTCAATCGCCCACACCAAATAAACAAACAGCTGAGCCCAGCTTGATCCCACCATGCACACACCATCGCACAAACACACACGACTGGCCCGCCAAAATAACCAATCGACCAACCAAGCCACCCACCCACCCACCTGTGACGTACGCCCCACAGCCGAGAAAATCGCGATTTCATACAAAATCCGGCTGAAGTACTAGGCGCACAGAATTTCAGAAAAGCAGCAGGTATACCCACCGAAAGCGGCACTGCCGTACCGACACTACGTTGCCGGCAGCGTAGATCTTGGGGTGGGTGTCTAGAATTTGACAGATCGGTTATGTGGTTTTGCGCTCCACTACCTAGCCGGCTGCATTGTTGACCGTGGTTTGTGTCAATATTGGTTTTGCGCGCAATCTTTAAAGTCTTGTAACTTTGTCATTTCTGGGCCGATTTGATTCAAGTTTTTTGCATTTTGTAGAGAAAAACATGTGCTTTTTAATGAAGTATATCTTATTAGAGCACCATAATTCAAACGCACTTTTTTTCTTGTTTTAAACTGTAACTGGTTGTTGAAGCTTACCTTTATGTCATAAAACAAAGTGTTTTACAGCATGTATCCAGTCGTCTGGGGCTTTGAAAAATTGCTTTAAGAAACAGCTTACCTTAATTCATAAACACAAGCTCAAGGCTCGTTCCTTAGCTAAAGACTGAAACGTTTTTTTTTTTTCGCTCTTTATTTTTATTCACAAAGTTTGGGTTGGGTTTAACAAAAATCGTGCACGCTTGATTTTTAAAAACCCCATTTAAATACTTACTGGCAGCTTCGAAAGGGGTTTTTTTCGCGAAAGACAAAACGTGCCGTCGATCCCAATGCAAAAATATCTTGATAAGCACTGCAAGCTCCCAATGTCATTTATTGATTATTTCTTTGCGGATGGCAGATGTTTTTTATTTAAACATCGTTTATACAGTTTAGAGTTTTTGGGACCGAAAACTGATTTAATTTGTTTATTTGTTTATTTATCCAACCGAGTTTATTAAGGATCCTGACTACTTAACAGCAGCCATAACAAAAGACTGAGACTTACGAAAAAAAACCTGCAGCTTGTCAAACTGTCAATGTCAAAAGCACATTCTCTCCAAGAAGTCAGATTGAGGGGAGATGGAAAAACAAAACACAATGTTATGCACCCAGGGCGCCCCTCATAGCACATTAGAATTTTTGTGAAAGATCGTTGATTTATCGCGCGAATGTGCGACGTTTTCTTAGTATCCAGGAAGTTATGTGCAAAAGTAAATTTTATTCGTTGTAGATCACCTGCATCTTTACTTCTCCTTAGTGCCTGGCATTTTAGTTGTTTCAAGTTTCGCGACTTTCATATGATTGTTTAATTTTTTTAATCTCAAACTTTGATAACTATAAAAATTTCAAAAGTTATGAAATTGGCACAATTAATGTTATGAGTTGATACAATGATCGTTTCCTAAAGGACTATACACTTTGTACATTAGACTTTAAACGGACGTTTTAAAAAATACATAATACTTTTATTTAAATTAACATCGTATGGTATAAAAGTAGCCTAACATTATAGAAACAATAATTCTTACGAGGACATATTTCGCAGCATTTCGAACATCTGCTCGATCTTGTCTTCGATGTTCTTCAAACGAGTCTCTTGATAGTCGAGGCGTCCTTTCTCTTGAATGATTGCGTTCTTTCGCTCAATAACAGCCATTGCCATTTTGACAGTCTTCGAATCCATTTCGGAGCATCTACTAGTGATGCAACTGCAGCAGCATGGCAGAAATTGAACTGGAGGATCAAGGAATCTTTTCTCGTGATCGCTATAGTCACGGAGCGGTAAAAATGATTTCTTTGAATTATTTTCCTGTACAATTCTCATTTCGATTGAGTTTGCCACCGGAATTAGGACTTTGTTACGGTCGTTGGGCAGGATTGAAATGTGAGTTCCAGCAATGTAGTGCGGGAACAAATTGATCAGTCTTCGACAGATTGCGAGGAATGGTTGATGATTTACGATGACATTGGTTCGGTGGTTTTGACCTGTCAATAGACGTTCGTAGCATGTCAACAAGTTGGCACGACAAATTGAGCCGTTCAGTTCTGCTTGCTCCTTGATTGCCTGGAAAAGAAACGGTAAAACAGTTTGTTAATGCATCCTAAATTGATGCCTTTAAAAGCCCTTGCCCTTTTTTTTAAGAGAATTATCGAAACCCCGTGAAGGAACCTCACTTTCGTTTGACATTCTGTCTATTTTAAACCATTAACCTGCATTAACCATTAAGGTTAATGCATTAACCTGTAGATTTTTTTTAGAGATAACATTAATTTTATTCAACTTCATTTCACATAAAAATTGCAAAAATTATTTTACATGGCGTTGCCGTCTGTTCCGTGAATACACCGTATTCTTATCAGCATTTGAAACCACGTTTCTACTTGGGTTTCTACTTAATTTTCAAAATTGGGTTAAGTGCAGTATGGGCAAGTGAGAAAATTTTCTTTGACAGCCAGCCAGAAAAAATTGTAGGTTTTTGAGGGGTTTTCGAGCGATTTTATGTTGCAGATTGAATTTGGCTCAAATTGAAATTTAATTACCTGCGGACAATGGCTGTTTCACAACAAGTGCGTCTGCGTCAAGCCAGAGGCAGGGCAGCAGCGTCAACGCGAGACTAAAAAAATCGTTTGCACAAACAATCAAAGCGAAAAAATTAAATATATTTGTTAAATTTTGTCGACTTTATTACACATGTATGGTTTATTCTTCACAGCAACTATTAGCTTCGAACAAAAAGTCAATTCGTCAGCGTGTGACAAGACACAACGGCCAATGACATTATAATCGTCGACCGCAGCGAGGGTTTTTGTATTTTTCGAAAATGCCGACGTGCTAGACAGCGATAAAACCGGTATTGTGAACCACCCTATACATGGCAATTGATTGAAATTCATTTGACAGCTTGCCCGAGACTCTCGCTCGCTCTCTCGCTTTTGTTATGAAAGAGCCACGAATTTAATATTTGAACTTTATTACTGTTTCTTTCGTCAACGTAGTGGGAAGTGTGTCGAACTACTGTGCACGTGGTTCGAATCCATGCTCGGCATAAGTTTACCGTAGGGCCAAGTGGCATTTGTTGGATTGTCTTATCCTAATGTATGGATTTGCGTGTCCTGATTCCGAATATGCTATTAAAAATTGTTGGTCTCGATTAGTTTAGAAGTAATAGGCAAAAAAAGTTCAAAAAGAGTGCAACTTTAACATACCCGTAAATGGATACAGGCGCCTGCCAGACAACTGGCAGCTACCCTTAGTGGAGCGAAGAAGTCGCGTGAGCGGCTAAACCCTGCGAAAGAGTTGAAATCCTTTAAACCCGCGAAGCGGTTCACCCAAACCCTGTTGTAACCAAAAGCAATATTTTTTCTAGAGAAACTTGTCAAATTTCCATTGCCTATTCTTAGGCAGAAATTGTAAGTCTAAGATGAGCTTCTTTGTATGGAAAAATTCAAGCTTTGAATAGCTATAACTTTTAGACTAAATGAGACTGTAATAAGGACACTCAAATACATATCTTAGCGTAAAAATAACAAAGAAATTCGCCATGCTCGAATCCCGACCCATTCCGGTTTCCCATCCCATTTTCACAATAGTCTGACAAATTCTCCTAGAACACTATCACTCGTCATGAAAGACCGCTCAATCGGGCATTTGGAATTGACAAAATTGTAGGTTTTAAGACCACTTGTAAGGCATACAGCATGTTTGGTCTGGCGATGGCTCCTCTGAGCTGTAAGTATCAGTAAATTATTTTTAAACTGTTTTTTCAGTGTTCACTTTTGGCACCACGAATGTTGGTTGTTGTTGGGAACGTATTTCCCACAAAATATGTCGTTTTTGACAAGGTTTGAAATGCATGAAGACTTTAATAAAGTTTGATTTATTTGAATGTAAGTATAACGAGCGAAATAGTGAGGATCTAATATCTGGCATCAAGTATTAGTATGTGTAGGGAATTATGTACGGAACGGACCTCAATACTCAATAAGTAACAAAAAAAAGTTGGTATTCGGTTAGGTTTTTCCGGATTAATAAAAAAGACTGATTTCAATCTAAGCTAGAAGCCTGGCTTGGGTCGAATACAATGAAGAATGAAGTGTGCCTTCTTGCGCTTGGAAAACTGATCTAAACAATCCTACCCAATATATTTCTTTCTGAGGCTAATGGCACCCAATCGAACGTACCCCAGGTGGTCGATAGATGAACGCCTTACCAGATGTACTGAGTACAAGCAAAAAACAAGATCAACGACAAAAAAATATCGGAATGTCTGTCTCAAAATCAGGAGCTTGCTGGTCGGCGTCTGTAAACTAGGTTATAGTCGACAGATTGTTAAGCCTGCCAGCTATATATAAAACAGCTTTTCTTTTTTCCCTCCTTTCTTTCCAGGGTAAAATTCCAATACTTGGCGGTTCGTTATCAAATACTGATATAGTACCATTGCTTTCGAACATTAGAACATAACACTTGCGGGAGGAAGCTTTGTTGTTCTTTTTTTTTGAAGGGCAAGAGTATATATAATATGCTGCTTTTGTCTAGAGAGAATGAACGATTCTTTTTTCACCTACTCACTTAATGTCCGGACCTCTTCGCCTCAGGAAAAAGGTTCTTGACAAGGAAATTATGTCATCGGGAAACATGGTAAACAGAGAAGATCCTCGTCAGTCTGACAGCTTCCGAAGTGAAAAATTGGCTCGAAGACCTCATCAGGCATGGCAGAATGAAAAAGGCTTCTAAAGAGTTCCAGGAAGATTTAACCGTTCATTAACTTATTTATTCGAGGTATGAGAAGGTATAAAAGTTTTTAAAAGAGTTTCTTTCTTTACTTTAATGCTCTGAACGCATAAGCATGTCTTTTATTATAATCACTAAATCAGAACGAGGTCATTATCATAAAAATTTTGTTCTTTCGAAGGCAACCCCTGAAGGTTTAAAGTCTCACCCTAATGGGATCTGGAAACCTAGTAAAGACCAGAAGATTAACCAGAAAAACACTTCGATCATGTAAAATTAGCTTGTTTAAAAAAAAACCACTCACAAAAAGACAATAACCGATATATAGACTATATAGGCAGGTTTTAAACGCCTTTTTTATTAAAGGAGTTTTCCCCCATCGATGGAAGAAGCAGAGACTTATACTGCAACCGATGGAACCTGCAGGAGATCACCATACTATCTACTTTGTATTGTAGACATTGCATCGAAAAGTGTGTATCGGGAATAGGCTGGAATCAGCTATTTTAAAGCCTGGCTATTTCAAAGGCAAACTCGACTGTTGATGGCACTATTAAAAGGACTGATTTGATACAGATTTTTCTTAAAGAAGCTCTAATTAATACTCTTACATTGCACTAGACATTTGACAAATGTTCTTTCAAGACTGCCAGCTGGAACCGTAATGCTGTCAATCTCTGGGAGCATACGAAGCAACATGCACTTCAACATCTAAATAGTTCGAATAAGATCGGCGGAGAATATTTGTACCCTACGTACCTCACATATGTATGATGAAGTTAAAAAAATACTCCTGGTGACAGGCATATAAGGAATAGAAGCAGGGCTCAGGTTGAAACTGAGGAACCTTAAGCGTGATTACATCTTCCGCCTTGAAATATCCAGCTTGTCTGCAATCGCAAAACTTGGTGCTAAAAATTGTTCAAATAAACACTGTCACTATTTCTGAGCACACATCAACGCTTCTTACAGTTGGTGAACATAAAACAGCTTACGAAGCAGCTACTTAATTTTTTGGCGTTATGATTGACTCTAGGCTGATATTTGAGACCTGAGGCCGTCTGGATTCCTCCTTGCAAAGTAAGCCAAGTCATTAGTTCTCTATTGACTATCAGCTTCGACTAGAGGGGTATGAAAAAGGCTTCAAAGAAAAGGCCTGTGAGTTATAGGAACATTGCATATGTAAAATTTGCAGTCCATTTGAAACGGATCGTTTAACAACACACATCGTTTGGACCCATCATCTGCGGATCGTTTAACTAATCCACAGTCTTTCGATATAGATATTCATAGCTGTCAACCAAGATTTAAAATCTCAATCAGAGCTCCTTAATTACTGAATGGATCTGCATGACATTAACCTCAAATTAATGGTTGATTTAATTCGATGTGCTACAGGGTACATTTTTACTTTTATATTTTTGCTGAGTACTTTCAGACGCCTGAGCAGTTAGGAAAGTATACTTTTTGAATGAAATTTACCAAAAAGGATAACAGCGAGCTGTGGCTTGTGGCTACAATGCAGCAAAAAAAACAGATTTTATGATTTAACGCCCCAAAGGCCTGACTGATATCTCCTGATGTTAAAACCAAGCGTCCAAGAGTCTTCATAGAATGTAATTTAAGCAAGCAATTCTTTTTCGAATCGAGTTTAGGCCCAATAAACAAAGGGTTTCGTTGGGCACCGAGGGACTTGTTTAATTTTATCTTACACGTAAATTTTTTGCGTGTGCAAATGTCACAAAATTTTACCCTCCTGCATATGTTTTGAAAATATCCTGCGGATAAAAAAAAACATAAAATCTTGTACTGCTTCGGGACCTAAAAAGTCTACACTGATTTACGGCTTCAAAATCTACTTTGAAATTTAAGCCCTTCAAACATGCGAATGCGGACACACAGAAAGATGGATGAACAGACATTGCCCCGTTGTCCTCGCAAATTCAATGGAATGGAACCAACGGTAGTGGCAAGTCTAATGCCAAAAGGGAACACCAAGAGCTAAGGCGGGAATGTAACGAAATCCCAATAATTTTTTAATAAACTTGCGATCACGAGGTTTCGACTACTTTTAAAATACGTAGTATCGCGAGTTAGGAGCTCTCGATTCAACACAAACGCCGATGAGCCAGTACAGAACATGAAAACCCTACACAGAAACACGAAAGTTTCCATGAAGCCGCTTATATCGAGACAAACGCTCCTGGATTTCTCGTTTCTATCCGCCACCTGGGGAGGCACCTTTTTAAAAACCAGCAACAAGGGAGTTCCAGATCAAGGGAGTTGAGCTTTCACTAAAAACAATAAACAACCTCTACCTTACATTAACTTGAAAGACTTAGAAAAACACTTCAAGAACCATAATAAAAACAGTGGAACTTCTAGAACAGTGACATTAATTTTGGTCTGAAAGCCTTTACCTTTGTGCTATAATTCCTTCGAGGCTACATACACCGAAGGTTAAATGATCCCAAGCCTACACGCTGCTTGTTGTTTCTACTTACATGAGTATCATTGACAGCCAATCCGTTGAGTAAATTGAACAGCACAATCGACATAAAGATGACAAACAGCAAGAACAGGCAGTAGCTGTACAAAGTGTCGAATTCAATGTCGCCTGCGTCAAACTCGCCAGTCAACATCACAATAGTCTTGATTATTGTTGTAAATGGATTCGAAAACTTATTAAAGTCTCCCTCTTCGGAGGCGGCGCCATCTTTGTCCTCTTGCTCCTTTCCAAAGAGAATGTAAAAGCACAAGCTGAACGTAATCACGAAGATCGAATACAACGCGAAACTCTTCATGAAGCTCTTTAAGACCGCCTTCAGCATCAGCATATGCGTGGAAATCGACAACACTGGCAGAGATCCCACCAGTAGACATAATTCCACCGATAGAAAAAGCATTGTAAACACTGCGACCACCTTTTGAGTCTGCTGGTCATAGCTCTGCTCGCTGACCGTTGCTATACACAGGCCAATGAGTATAACCTCCAAATAATTTATCGGAGACTTGAGGTATCCCAGTGGTGAAATGACCACTTGCAGGAGTTCCCTGAGAATGAGATACCCAATCCCTATGAAGGACAGCAGTCCAAACAGACTTATCGCAGCCTGGTTGTCACTCTCGCGGAACTTGAGAAGCGTGTGTGTCACAATGGAGACGCAGAACAAGCTGTACACCAGGAGGTTAATGTAAAAGACGACCGAGAGTCGATGCCACTTCAGGAACAAAAAACTCGTGATTAGAGGATGCCTCAACAGGTGCCTCATTTCCTTCGACTCAGCCATGTGCGTGATCGGTGTCATTTCATCGCGAAGGCTGAACTGAGGTGATTTCCCCTGAGCTGGCAGGCTGGGTATGAGATTACTGTAGTTAATGACGATTTCGAAGCCCTCATCGCCGGGCTTATATCCATTTGTGGTGATGCAGGAATCAAAGTACTCGCCGAGGAGATCGGGATCCATTTCATCGATGGGTATGTCATTGAACTTGCTCTTCGAGCCTATGTACGCGCCACGCTTGAGCAGCTCGTGAATGGCCAGCTTGTTGCGGTATTTCACAGCGTAGTGCAGGGGAGTAGAGCCCGATGGATCGCCTTCATTGATGTCGATCTTGTCAGAGTCCAACAGAACGTAGAAACATCGTTTGTGATCGCAAAAACTCCAGTAGGATTCTTCTTCGAGTTTCTTGATCACAGTGATGAGGAGATTCTCCTGCAGACGCAACTTTAGGTCTTCGCGATCGAGCAACTTTTCCAGTGCCACCCAATTGCCCCAAATGCAGGCGATTTCAATGGCACTGTTGTCGTTGAGCAATACGTTTATATTGGTCAAGGTGCTAAGGATCGAATCGAATGCCTTGTGCAGACCCCTCTTTGTGGCTTCAAAGAGCAGAAGAAGGTTCTGCTCCTGCACAGTGTTCATCATGTTGTCTTTTTCCGATATGTTGAGCTGATAGTTGCTGAAACTCTCGAGGAATTTCTCCTCGTTGCCATTTCGAAGGAAGGATAGAAGTGTGTTTAAGTTGACCTCAGCGGATGTGGCCATTGGAAGCTCCAAATCGGGAAAGTCACTTTCGAGCCTTAGTCTTGCTTCACCGTCGCGAAACGTGTCGAGATCGATCTCTGGATGGCTGAGCAGCTTCTGAAGCAACTGGCGTTTTTTCTCCTTGGAAATTTGTTTGTTTTTAATCACGAATTGGATGGGTGTCATTTCGCGCTGATCTGGGACATTGGGTGACGCCCCATAGTCGAGGAGCAAGCCCATACAAGTCCCAACGTCTTCAGCATTGTCTGACGTTAGATTCTTAGCCAAGCTATTTAGTGGAGATAGATTGGCATAGGTCTTGTCGAGTTCTATATTCTTTTGCCCGAGGAGGGTCTCCAGGATACGAGGATCCCTAGAGTCTGCTGCATAGCTCAGGGCGGATTTATTTGTTCGGCGATTTATCTAAAGAGAAAAGATTTAATAAGATGGAAAAGCCCATTTATTTTCTTCTTACATTCGCCGGATTACAGCCGTGTCTTATGCACTCCTTGACAAACTCTGCACATCCGTGTGTCTGCAACGCCTTCTCGAACACACTCAAATGATTTGTGTCATCACGATTGGGATTCGCTCCCATGTCCAGGGCAACCTTAAAGTCACGAAGGTTTCGTGACTCGAGTGCCATACCCAAAAGAGCCTACAAAATTGAAATTGAAAAATTTACCACCTCATTACAACGTACAAAAATACCTGTGGGTCAGCAAAGCCACAGTTGTTAAGGTCTGCCATATTTATCGAGTGATTCTTTTGTGTCATGTCTATGTTTGTGCTGATATGATCTGAAAGAAAAAGATAAATGAAATCCATTAGCATTGTAGTTCGTGCCGGCAAGCCGGAGTATATTGATCGATTGATGAATGATCTTTGACTGTGCCATGGCAGCGCGGCGGCGGTAAGATATCTTTTCTCTCTAATGTGGTCGGTAAGTGGATTATTGTAGACGAATTGAATATGAATCTTTCCAATTAATGGAACTAATTGAAAAGAAACTGTAGTTGAACGTTGATTGGTGATGGGGGAATGCTTCAAAAATAAATAAAATCGTACCTTAATACATTTGCCGATCCTTTTCAAGAAATTTTATAACTATTATTGTCAGATTGGTGATACGGTATCGAACGTCTTTCTTCAGTACAATGACTAAGTTTAAGTTGAAGTTGCCCAAAAATATTGACATTATTCCGGGCAGGCAAAAGTTTCCGAATTTTTCCCGGCGTTCAGATAGTTCCCCGGATTAAGAAATTCAAACGCTTCATCGACTTTTCGTAGAGTCATCAGAGGTCAAGAGGTAAAATTAATTTTATTATGATCTGCAGCATCACCATTGTTGACACTAACCATAGGCAGCGTTCACAATAATTTTATTGCTTGACTCTCATTCGCTTTCTGTTGTTTAAAGGGTTTCAATGGAACTGAGAAGCTTTAAAAATTAACCCTTAGGTATCCTCCCTTCCAATGACCAGTTTAACATTCTTTCGACACACGTTTTGACCCACAACAATATTATGCTTCCAGAAAAGCCTTTTTCCAACTCACAAGCACAAATCCTCTCGCCTACATTGACTCATCCCTGCCATTGACCATTCCAAATAAATGTACAGGATATACCCTTAAATCAATTCGGCAAAACAATTTCCTTCGTACCGGAAAAGTAAACAATCAATTTGGAAGCAGTATCTTTAACACTTTGACTAGACGCTCGTTCCGTGCTGTGAATTAATGACTAAGTATCTCACCTCTGCACATTCCGCATGCTGTTCCAGATACATTACATTCCGAGAAGTTACACTTCACTGCAGACAGTTAAGTCTATATGCAAATATCTTCTTTGCCTCAACCAAACAAAGACTCATCAATTAATTGAAATGCAAAATGAATTTACAGAGTCTAGCTGGCAGAGCGAATGCAGATACATTTTTCCAGCCGAAGGGCACCAGCTTCTCGGTACACTACGTACCCGCATCAGGCAACTGGTCACTTTGCATATTTTCTTCATTAATTTACAGAACCTTAACCATTTGCCAAGTCCAACAAACCGAGACATTTCTATACACTTTCTGTGCATGCGGTGAGTGCTGAAATGATAATATCATTTAGGGCTTTTTCTTCTTAAGCAGGCAGTTAACAGGGCTTAACATTTACCATTTTGACCCAAACCCTAGACACAAAGCTTATGATTGTGACAACAAGTAGTACGGATACGAGGGCAGAAAGTGGATCAGATAGCACGTTTTCCAGACCATTAAAAATTTTCGGAGGGGCACGTTGAGTGTCCGTCCATAAATCATGCCCGAAATGTGTTGGTTGATAGGGCGGCGAGGTCAAGTGTTGTTCAAACAACGTGCCATACATCAGTTCTGGTAAATATTTAACGTCGCTCCTGGATGGGGGTCTGGGCTGGGGGAAGACAATCAACTTTTGAGCAGAGCTCTTGAGATTTTATCATTACTCTCCCACAAGTGTGTAATTTGCTGTACGATTTATGATTAATAGAACTAATTCAACATGTCAGCCAGAGACTTGATTCGAATACATCCAACACGCAGAGCACTAAACGCTGATCACGTTCCTGTGGTCGTTTCATAGAAAAAAATTCCCTACACGAATCGATTATTGCACACCGTTCAGAAAAAAGCCTATCTGCGATTATAAACGCAGGTAATAAAATAAAAGACTTGTTGGGTATAATTATTGCAATACGTGTCTTGACTGAATGGTTGGAGACATGAAGTGCAATAAATCGATTGAAATTCCAATCAATCGAAAAGACTAATGTTAAGACCAAGTTCTTCAGTCCATGTGTGAGCTTGGGCTAAATCAGGATTAATGTCCCGGATCTACAATCTATCTGGGACAGCTTTTAGCGTGTCTTTAGCTCAAGGGTTTCGTGTGTGTTGCAGTTTTAAAGGCAAAGTTGCTGAAGTAGTTCAGGGAAGAGAGTCGAGATCATGAGAACGATATTAAACAGGCGACCGACAGTAGCCCCAAGAGTCATCCGATTAATTTTGTTGCGGACATAAAAAGCATTATGTTACGTATTAGGATCGGACTTAACGATAAAGAATTTCTAGATATTTAGACTAGGAATATGTTAGGAGACTTATGGAAATAATTTTTTGAAATTTCATTAGGAACACAAAAGGCTCAAGAAACTTAATGTGGGCGTGTCAACAAATCGCATAGAGGCTATCGAATAAAACTCTGAAACGAGATGTGAGCTGAGTGCAACTTATGTTTTCCCACCACATGGGACTTAAAAATATTTAATCCAAACGCCTAATTAAGAAGCCTCTAATGACAAACGAAGCCCGGCAAGATTTGTCAGACCCACGTGGAGGTGGGGCTATGATTTTTTTTTTCCATCCTGGTCAGAATTTAAGCTCGATACGCTAACCACTGCACCAAGACGCCCACATACATGGTCATACATGGCGACCCTTAATATTTTGTTGAATCCGAAGGGCCGCAGGATTTAAATTTCGCAGGATTTGTTAGACCCTAGCGGTGGTGCTACTGTGAGGGAGAACAGGGAATACGAGGCGAATTCGCGTAGGCGCAGGAAATTTTCAGGGGTGTATTTCAAAGTTTATGAGACGAAAGCGATGCCAACTTTGCTGTTTTACCAGGGATGTTTAACCAGAGTTTTAAGGTTGTTTTGCCTTTTGAATGTTAAGGCCTAATCAGAAAGTGTAGCTGAATCTGACACTGTAATTGAAGTTGAACATACATAGAGTTGAATACACACATTCTCATAAGATCGAGCACAATGTGAAGTTGAAGCTACCAGTTGTAGGTAGGTGAAATTAGTCAATTTCAAACATTAAAAATTTATCAAAAGTAACAAAAACTTCAAGGACTGTGCTTTTTCCCCCGCCTTTATTTTTTGTGTCAGTCAATTCATTTTGTTCGTCAAACTACAGTGACCGAGATTCCTATTGGTGATTGAAGGCGAATCCCCAGTGGGCAATAGGGGGATATGTAGAGAACTTCATACAACATCAGCTTTCAAAAACTTCCCGAATTTATTGGCGACTGAAGGCAACCCGCCGGTGGAGAATAGGGGAATATGTGGAGATCTGCAACAACGTCAGCTTTCAAAAACTTCCCGAATTTATCACCCGGCTTTGTTTTTCTTGTCAACTTACTTTTTCACCCACTTGACAAGTTAATCAAAGCCGGCCAATTGGCGATCGAAGGAAACCCCCGGTGGAGCATAGAGGAATATGTAGATACCCGAACAACGTCATCTTTCAAAAAATCCCCAAATTTATCATCCGGCTTTGATTTACTTGTCAATTGGCGAAAAAATAAACAAAAACTGACCAATCAAACTAAGGCGGGAAAACAGCATTGAAGTTTTCATCAGTCAACAAAAAGTCAAAATATTCAGTTTGACGTTGTTGCAGGTCTCTACATACTCCTCTACTGTCCACCAGGTATCGCATTTAGACTTTTCCATTCGTCACTAGGAACACATGTTTTTGTCGTAAATTGACGTTGTAGGTGCTTTCGTTGGATGGCATCCTGCCATACGCGATTACTACAGAAGCTTGAACTACTTGTTAAGGAAATTTATTCGTAGTCTGACGGAAAATAGGAGGTTTTTTAGTGAATAAGAATCTTACACTCCTATGAGCGCGGCTGGTCATCGTAGTGCCTATGAAGGTTTTTGCTACTTAAAAAAATGTTTTTTTGTGAAGTTTTTTCTCTCTGCGTTTTTTTTTTTATACTGTTATAAGGCGACAAGAAATAAAACAACATGCAGGAGTCGCTGAATGCACCCATCGATTTACTCTACGAACATACCCAACTGTCATTCCAGTCATCTGACAGCAGCTGGCATATTCGAAGTTCGAATTTCGATTTTCCCTCCTTGGAATTCAACGGAAGAGTACCAATGGAAAATAAAAAAAGGGGGAGTATGGAACGTACTAGAAGGTACTTAATTTTATATAAATACACTGGTGACAGGTTCGTACGAGACGGTTATATTTTAAACGTGGAGTTGTGAAAATCAGTAATAAAGTAAAAAGTGATTGAATTGAAATAAAGTGTTGAATTCTAAGTAGTAAAGTTGAATAACGGTGTGATTTGAATTTAAACAAGTTTGTTTGATAAATAAAGTGTTTCATTGTGAAATTGTAAAAGTGAAATTGAGTTTTATTCGACGAACCCCAGGTAAAAACATTACAATACATAATTTTGAGGTCGTTATTAAATCTTATGGTAATTACAAAAATGTTATTTTAGGCATTTTGAACAAAAACGGATAGTATCTAGTTATTTACATAAAAACACCAACGTTTTTGCAAAAAATAAAATCGATATTACTAAAAGAAAATTATGAAGCTCCTAATAGGGTGTTTCCACCCTAAAAACAAAAGGCATATAAGACATATAAACATATAAGACAGAGACATAAAGTGAGAAGATTAAAAGTTAATCCCAAAGTGTTTCCACCAGAAACGAGAACAAACAAATGCACGAGTGCTTTCATTTTTGATATTTTTCAATGGCATCCTGAAGAAAGGAGACCCTCTGAGTTGTGCCAACTACAGAGGCATAAGTCTTCTTAACATCGCATACAAGATCTTTTCTGCTGTACTGTGTGAACGCCTGAAGCCGTTTGTCAACAATCTGATAGGCACATATCAGTGTGGCTTTAGGCCAGGAAAGTCCACCATCGATCAAATATTCACACTGCGGCAGATCTTGGAGAAAACCCAGGAATTCCAAATCGATACACACCACCTCTTCATCGATTTCAAGGCCGCGTATGACAGCATCTATAGAGACGAGCTATATAGCGCAATGTCTAGTTTTGGCATCCCTGCCAAACTCGTCAGTCTGTGCAGGATGACGATGGAAAACTCACGCTGTTCCGTCAAGGTCGGCAAAGACCTCACCGACCCCTTTGATGTCAAAAAAGGATTTAGACAAGGCGACGCGCTGTCATGCGACTTCTTTAACATCATACTTGAGAGAATTGTGCAGAACTCTCGCGCCAACACCAGAGGTACAATCTTTCAAAAGTCCGTTCAACTACTTGCATACGCAGACGACATTGACATAATCGGTAGAACAAAGCGTGATGTCAGTGAAGCCTTCGTGAGTATTGGGACGGAAGCGGCGAATATGGGTTTAGCAGTCAATGAGGGCAAAACCAAGTATATGCGTCATCAAGAAAAGACACCCAACACCGACGTCTTGGACAAAACATCACCATCGACAGCTATAACTTTGAGGTAGTTAGGGACTTTGTCTACCTTGGTTCCGCTATCAATTCAGACAATGACACCAGCGCTGAAATCAAACGAAGGATAACTCTTGCCAATCGCTGTTTCTTTGGGCTAAGAAGGCAATTGAGTAGCAAAGCCCTCTCTCGAGCAACTAAAGTGTCCATGTATAAGACCCTCATCATCCCAGTCCTGCTTTACGGTGCAGAAGCATGGACTCTGTCAAAGGCGGATGAAAACACTTTAGGCTGCTTCGAGAGGAAAATTCTTCGGACGATTTACGGTCCCGTCTGCATAGACGGAGAGTGGAGGAGGAGATATAACATCGAACTGTACGGGCTGTACAGCGATACCGACCTAGCCAAAAGAGTCAAAACACAACGTCTACGATGGCTGGGTCATTTAGAGCGGATGGACACCAACGCCCCGGCCCGGAAAATCTTCGAATCCACACCGCAGGGACGACGCGGTAGAGGAGCACCGAGACTCAGGTGGCGCACGCAAGTGGAAGGGGACCTCAGCCAACTTCGCGTGCGAAACTGGAGACGGCTAGCTAGAGACAGAGCTGGCTGGCGAAGCTTGTTGGCCGAGGCCCAGGTCCACCCCGGACTGTAGCGCCACCTTAAGTAAGTAAGTAAGTATCCTGGGGTGCCATATGCCAATGTTTGGTCGTAACGTCCTCTGAGCATCTAAAAGAGATTTTTCAATCCTACCCTGGTAGTCGCCATCCAAGCAAACTGGGGCTTAAGACCAAAATGATCTTTTATAAGACCCCTAAGTGTTATGGGATTTCGTTGTTATTTTATTCGTTTTCGGTTAATAACAATTATCCGTTATTCCCAAAAGTGACTTAAATTACGGTTTTAGTAATAAGGTTAAGAGTTTTTAGTAAGCTCATCCAAAAATATAATTAAAATGCAGACAGTAATGAAAAAATATACAAAAAAAATGTGTGTATAGGCGATTTGGGCCTCTGTAGTATAGTGAAAACCTAGTGGCAAACATGGCAAGCTTATAATCAGCTACAGCGTCGTATTCTGATCGATAAAAGCGTAACGCTACGCTGCAAGCTTCAACCACAACGACGGCGCCAGCTTCAGCTATGGATTCTGATCAAGCCATTAATTTCAACTGTTTTACCCAACCTTACCTAAAAAAAGTGGTAATTCGACGTTCTATCAAGTCAAAAGCTTTCGTGATCTTAAAAAAACAAGCTTTTTGAAACCAATGAATTATGGGTCTGTCGTTGCGTGTCGGCAGCACGTGTGGTTGTGGGAAAAGTCTCCAAAAATTACTTTTTCGACTTACACCATTACGGCAAAACCTATCATAACACAATGCCACTAAGTATGATGAACAAAGACCACCTTATAGACCGCTTGCCTAAAACCCAATAGGGTAAAGTGTCTTCATCAGTATGCCTGGATCCATAAAAACCCCCATCTGAGGGATCTAAATTGTTGTGCCTTAAATTTGCGATGGACAGAGGCTAAAAGAGGGACTTTATAAGATGCAATTCATTTGAAAAAAAAAACACCCGCCTGACTTTAGACATTTTGAATAAACAAACGGCCTCCCCTATCATAAAAAGCTGGCTAAATACAAAAGGATGTCATTAATCTTTTAGGCCCAGCATCTAAGAACAACTTGACAGAAGAAATTTTTGTCAGAAGGTATGCGAACAGCAAGTTCAAACCTTCAAAGGTTTCATCGCTCTACACTCGAAAAAAATCCCCTTGCATTAATGCGTTAAGCCTTCAGCCCAATGAATCCCTTGCGTCCGTTACGTTGAAGTAAACAAATGACAACTGAGTCAAATACACACGTTCTTATGGGAAACGGTCCATAGAAGAACTTCGTGACATACGTCGCTTCCCATAAGAACGTGTGTATTTCACTGAGTTGTCAGTTGTGTACTTCGACGTAACGGATGCAACGGATTCATTGGGCTGAAGGCTTGAGATTTCAATTTTAAGCTCTTGCTGGGCAAACTTTAGGAAGAACTGTGCACTCGATACAAGAACAATGACAGTTAAACAGAATCTAAGGCACGGCATTTGACAGTGCTCGTAATTATGATGACTCCTAAATTTTTAAATCACAAAAAAATTCTACAAAAAAAAAAAAATAATTTTCAACGCTGGCCTTCAAAGTCTTTCGCCCAACTCTTACAGGCTTTGATAAAACTTGGTTCAACATTTTACATGCCTTCTCTTGTATACTAATACAGTACAAAAGTTTTTTTTTGCGCACATTACTGCATTCGACACCATCGTTGCTAGCTTTGAATATTTCCTCTAAAAGTCTATTTATGGAAGCAAACTTTCTCAAATTCATCTCCAAAGACCCATTATACGTTTTGCTATAAACGTTACAGGAACATGTTATTGCTAATTGTCCGGGCAACTTTTTTCCCACATAATTTTCCGATAAACTTCTCGAAACCGTCACACAAAAGATTTCTTTGTGGCCGGACAATAGAAAAGTTTTGTAAAGATTTCGAACTGCGTAACTTTCAAAAAGGCGTGAGTTCCACACTGTCTGACCAGTGGTCATGTCACCCTGGCATATACGACTCGGTGACAAAGTGTCCCCCGATTCTTTGCCTCTAATTATTCCTAATGGCCTGTAGTCATGATAATTTAGCGACCATATTTCCAGGTGTGATTGTCTTTTTGTTTGTTTTGACTCTGATGGTAAATAGCGCGAGTGCGAGGTCTTTTCCGCCACTTAAAAATTCAGTTTTAAAAATTCCAAAAGTGATGTAATATGGTAATCAGGTACAGGCAGTTGTTTTGTTTTAAGCGAATATATGGTCACCCTAAGTAGTGCTTCATGTTGACACAGATCAAGCATGACACGAACCCCACTAAGCACGCTGAAATATACATTAAATCACGACGCGGTAATAAATACTCTGATGATGTTTAAACGAATTGCCTTTAATATTTTTTTCACACTTTGCTAAGAGTTAAAGAAAAAATAATTTTTAAAATTTAAATTCATTTGCTGCGAAGCAATTTTGACTGGGGGAAAAAATGTATGGCAAATTGATTGATTCGTATTTTCGGAGAGATATTGTATTGCGTGCTGAAGATCGATTGTAGTCTAATAATGGAAGGTCCCATCCAAAGTGACAAGGAAGAATATGAAAATTGATAGATTCATATCCTCAAGGGCTAAACGGAAAAAAGGTCAACGCAATAGGAATGAATATTCCTTCCTTTTAGAATTAATAATTCTAATTAAGCTGTTGATTGATAGAAAGCAAGAAACAATGTCAACTGATTGTATAAAAACACGTTAATGGACAGGTGTCATGCAAATTAGCCTGAAGGCGATAGTATAGCTGTTTTAATGCTTGTATAATTATCAACAACAATAGGCAACCAATTAAGGCAGAAACCTCTTGTCTTAGGCTTTTTTACTTTTTTCGTTTCAGTTTCATACAACTTAATAGCGAGAATTCGGCGAGGAATTCTTTTGTTCTGCATTAGTAATTTTTATCTTGTTTGAACCGTAATTCTAGTTCCTAGGGGCCACTTGATAAGTATTTTACTGATTGGACCTTTCAAATAATACGTCTGTATGTAAGCAATTTGTTAGCCCGTAGTATGCGACATGGAAAGGACATGCAAGTACATACATGAAATTCTGAGGTCGAAATTTGTAACTAAATGACGTGTTGTGTATCAAGCATATGTGTGACAGTTGCACACATAGTTTCGCATGTGCGCCATGGTTCGTGCCACACCCGATTTTCATTTCTACATGTGGCTTTTCACATGCCGTTTACTACCGTGCAACGCTTCAACTCCCTGGGAAATGGGAAGCGGCTGCACTCAACTGGAGCAGTTAGTCCGCGGAAGTGCGGTTAAAAGTGCAAAACAATGCAGTTTTTTCTTCCCGCGTTTCCATCAAGAACTTCACACAAAAGGAGCGGCTTGAGCGCTAATGTTGACTACATATTTAGTAAGCAGTTATATTTAGTGCAAAAACAGGTAGATATTGGGGACCACTTATTATTGAGCATTTTTATAAGCATTTGACAGAACAGAAAAAACTTACTAAAAAATACAACTCAAGCAAAAAATTAACGTGAAGACTGTAGTTTTGCATGTCGTATGCTAGAATTAAACCAGGACAAAAGCATATGCAACAGTACCATGCGATTTAGTATGCATGCGTCTTTACCTCTTTCGGGTTTAAGCAAATGCAGCAGTTCCGTAACATTAGAGCCGCTTGACATCGACGGCTTGGAAGAAACATCATAGATAAGTCTATAATCTATATATATAGACAGCTTTAACTTTGAAGTAGTTAAAGGAACTTTGTCTACCTTGGTTCCGCTATAAATTCAAACAACACCAGCGCTAAGAAGTCAATTAAAGTAGCAAACCCCTTTCTCAAGCGGCTGAAGTGTCAATTTTTAAGACCCTCTGCTTTACATTGCAGAAGCATGGACCGGCCTGGTAAAGGCTCGGACCGTTTCGGTTGCCGTTACCTCTCTACTCTTACGGGAACACCGGTTCACATTCCGTCTTGGTATGGGTCCATACCGCTTCGGTTACCCCTACCTCTCTTATTCCCCCTTCCCTCCTCCGAGGTTAATTCGGACTTGAGTCACCTGAGGTACGGGTTCACACCGAAACGGTGACCTTACATCAGCAAAGAATCCTCCATCCCACAACGGTCTTACCGTAATCGGTTACCCCACCTGCACTTTCCTATCATTTGAGGCTAACTCTCACTTAAGGGGCAATAGTAAACAAAAAAAATTTAAAGATCTAGTTAGAATCGATGCAAAGGGGTTAGATACGTTATATGTCCCTCATACCACCTGGGAACGTAATTAGTACAATTCCTACAATAATCCCCACCACAAACTCCCTACCTTATCCCATGGTCTTTCCTTATAGGGTTGGACCAGTGTGGGCTTACATTGCTTCAGTTGCCCTCACCCCTCCACTCCTACGGGATAACCAGCACATATTCCCCACTGGTACGGGTTCATACTGTTTCGTTTACCCCTACCTTACCATTCCACGTCCCCTTCCTCCCCAATTCTAACGTGAGTCGCCTGAAGCACGGGTTTATACCGAAGACGGTTCCCCTTCATCAGCTTGTTGCCTGAGTATTCCCCTCTGCAAGGGTTTACATCGAATTCGGTTACCCCTGCACCTTCCCATCCTCGAGGATAATTCTAAGCAGAGAAGCAATTGGCATAGACTTATACCGAAATCTTTCGCCCCTGCCGGGCTTATAGAAACCATTCCTCACTAACCTCCCACCTCCCTTTCTTGGTAACCCGTCTACCCCAAGCTACCCCTCTCCCCCCAAATCCTAGCAACCCCACCCCCTTCCAAATCTCAAGGCAAATTCCCATCTGGAGTCCAACAGGTACGAGACAACCCTTTCTTCAACAAATCTCTCACTGTCTCTCTTTTGGTTCACACCGAAACGGTTACCCCCAGCCTCTGTTACCCTCGCATAAGTTTTCAACCAATTAACAATTGATTGGTGACCTCCGGTACAGGTTAACACGGTCACTGGTTGCCTAGACCCCTTCCCACCCAAACGGGTCATCATTTAGGTCCTCGGGCTGGTAATACCGGACCTACAAGTGGTATCACAATGGACCTCCTTTGGTCTAAGTGCGCTCCTACTTAGCGGGGGCAGCCATCCAACGTAAGCTAACTCAAGCCTGTAAAATGTGTGCAAAACTACGTAGAGGGCGAAATGCTACCCCAGCCATATCAGCCTCACAGGACTATGCGTTTTTTTTTTCTCAATAAAATAAAACCCTTTTCTTGTTTTTCCTTTCTTTTTTTTTAATTTTTCAGTGCGCGAACATTCTAGTGTTCCATCCCAGAAAATAGATTTCCTGTGAATCTAGATCCGGGGTTAATCTCGGCTTAACTCGCCAAATTAGGTAAGTTAATCCCAGATTTACTCTGGAGAGCAGTATGAACATCTTTGTATGTTTTTTTTTTTGTGTGAATTGGCAGTTTCTTTGCGTAATTCTGTGAACAATTACTTCTGAGAATAATTTGAACTCCTTTTCTTGTGTTCTTCTTTGAAGTGAGAGTTGGGAGAGTCGGCTTTTGACAACTTTACTGACAGAGTTAGCTCAACGCTTAAAACCTTCTGGTTGCGTTAATTCCAGATTCATTTTGTTCCGGAATCAACAGATCTTGGTTTAAGCTGCGCGTAACTCAAAAACTGAAAAATCGACTCTTAAATATGCAAGTTTAACCACGTTTTCTATTGCAAATCTATAGGTAAGAACGACTGACATTCGCTACGGATTAACTGAAAAATCGGAGCAAAGTAACTGAAAATATGTTTGTAGTGCGTCATTTCTTCCCTGCGCCGAATCACTCGACTTTGCCTTAAACCGAATGAAGCTATCCTGACCGAGCTGTCGGTCTATCTCTTTTTACACACCAACTTTGCGAAACTTATAGGACTTTGCGTAAGGATTTTGTCATCACGGATAAGACATGGGTCCAACACTGCAGGCCAGAAACGTAATAGCAGACAAAGCAGTAAGAAGAAGCCGGTGTTTCAGCCGATCGGATTTGACAGAAAGGATCGTCAGCGTGTTTTAGGATTCGAAAGGGATCCTGATAAATTGAAATCCCCGAGAAAAGCAGAACAGTTACAGGCGTATATAATTCCAACATTCTTTACCAGCTAATGCGAAAAAACAGGAAGAGGCCTGGTCTGAAGAATAAAAACTCATCTTTCAGCAAGATAAAGCACCTGTACACAAGTGTCCGTTCGCGATGAAAAAATAGCGGGGTTTGGGTATGATACGCGGCAACCTTATTAAAGATTGAAATTGTTGGAAAAGTGTCAGCCATGTCACACTCCATGCGTATTGGCGTTTATGTCTTTCAAATAAGAGACTTATGAAACCCTGCAATCAGTTGTTTTCGCACTATAAAAAAAGTATAAATTTATTCTGCCTTTCAGTTATCTTTTTTAACTTTAATATCATCCATAGTCCCTCAAATTCCCTGAGCTTCACCGGAATGCCTCCTCTTCTGATTGTGCATATTTTACACTATCTCTTTGTTTTTATTATATACAGAGTTTATATCTATCTTCAATCGTACTAAACACCATTCAAACAATAGGTCTGCCTCTCCACAAAAAAAAGTAGCCACAAGCCCGGTTAGTAATTATACGTTGACGATATCAGCTACCTGTACCACTGGATCATTATGCAAATGTCTATAAAATAGTCTATAGGAAAATTAATTACCAAAGTGACGGCCCATACCACGTTCTGCGAAAGCATCTTAACAGTCACTGATATCTTTAGCTGATTTGTTTGATGTTTATCCACACATCAGAAATTTGTTATATCCGTGAAATGGTCGAAAGCCATAAGCCCAAAACCCTGGGTCATATATGCATGGGAAACAAATTAACTTTAATGGGCTGTCAAAACACAAGAAATCTATACATGCGTATACATATGCCTATGCATGAATGTTAATTAATTGCGTTTCAAGGAAGTTATTCGGCATCGTATACCTACCTTAAATCTTTTGGAAATAAACGATATGAACCTTTTACACGGGATGCTGCCTTGTGTGGCGGAGACATGAAAGCTATATCACACCTTAGGTGATGTTTAATATGTAGCAAGTATATATAGTGACCGTCACTAAAACAAAAGACCATAACCGTTTGAAACACGCCAAAATGGATACGTGTTGTACTCGTAGATACATATGTATTGCATTAGGTTGGCACCATTAACAAAACTAATTTATTTGGGTTTGTCTTAAAGCGACAGTGAGTAGGTCGCTAATTAGTAAAGATTGTTATGGTCGTAATTTTTATAATTTTAAGCCTTGAAATAATACCCCTTGTCAACTTTGGGATTAAGGGATTATTTACGAGGTGTGGTCCATAAACTTTGTGAGTTGTATAAAAACTTTTGCACAGCTATCCTGACCTAGGATAGCCTTCATAACCTTTTTGTTAACGCCTTAACAAGTTATGCCTCAATAAACGCTAAGTGTGGTCAATTATGTTGTACTTCCTTTACCTTGTAGCGTGTTGATTTCCAGGCACAATGGCTTAAAAGGAAAAATGTCATGAAGTTATTATTTTAAAGTCTGTAAAAAAGGACAACAAATCTTTTATCACAGATGTTTTTAAATCCTTCGTCTGAGAGGCATGACTTGTTTCATTTTTTATACCGTATTTCACAGAAATGGAGTCCAGTAAGCTTGATACAGGCGAGAATGTAACATAGAGAAAAAATAACGATAGACCCCCAAAAGCTTAAGGGCATATGAACGAGACCGAATTCTGAGTTAAATGAGCCATGTCTATAATAGGCCTTAAATTTTGAGCTAGAAAGCTGAAATTTTATACATAGGTTCTCTATTATCCGGACCAATACAAGTGTTAAAATTTTTCGAATCCGCCCACAGACACGCCCACAATCGGTCTAAATGATCAGCTACCTCCAGTGCTTTCAAAACTGTAAGACGTCGTGAAAAGGTCAAATTTGAAATTTAGTGTCATAAGATGTAAAAAAATTAAAGCGAAATCGGCAGAACACCCCTAGTGGGCATGGCATCGATTTAAAGAGTAAACCTTAAAATGGAATTTGTTCAATATTTTTGTTCCAAATTGAAAAATGTTTGGGCCACGCCCACATTTAGATGCAAAATTCAAGAAAAACCTACAATTTTCCAGAAAAACATAGCTTTCGACTCCTTATTAGCTTTACTAAGGAAAGAATAAGAAAGAAAATTGAGCACATAAAGTACACCGGACACTATTTTAGATTTCGTTCATACAAAGTTTTTGGCCACACCCATCTTTAGAGGTCAATTTCACAAAATTATTGAATTTGAACAAAAAACTTACATTTTTGCGGGGTGCTCTCCAGCTCTTTCGAAAAATCATGCTCAAACGGCAGAACAGGAGGGAAGCAACACCCTCCCTGGTGGAACTCCAAGATCGCGGAGCTCATCAAGAGATCAAGTTCTATATGGAACCTTGCAAAAGAGGGGCTCATCGAATGGACGACCTATAAGGAGAGCGTAAGAATTCTGAAAGAGGAGATCAGATTCGCCAAGAGGAATTCAAGGAAGAATTTCTGCGAATCAATCGAAACAATAACTGAAGCGTTCCGTCTGAGGGAAGTCTTATCCAAAGCGCCAATACCGCTATCTTCACTCAGGAAGCAGACGGCGATTGGATCTCGACACACAAGGAAACGCTGGATTTGCTGGCAGAAACTCACTTCCCAGGATGCACCAATACCCATGAGGATTACGTTACAGTAACGCAGGAGTCTCGGAGAAAGATGAAGGAAAAAAAGATCAGGGCTATAACCGATGTAAAAAGGCTGGCCTGGGCGATCAACTCCTTCGATCCCTTTAAAGCACCAGGGGTGAATAACATCTGAACAATAATGCTCCGAAAAGCAGGGGAAACTATCATTTCACGGTTGAGCAGCGTTTACAAGTCCTACCTAAGGCTGTGCTCATCCCAAGGCAGGGAAGGCAAATCACACTACGGCAAAGGACTATCGACATAAGCCTGTCTTTATTCATGCTCAAGGCGTTGGAGCGGCTTATTGACGTGTATGTGAGAGAGCTGATTGGTGATATCTATTTATCAAAATCACAGCATGCGTTTATGAGAAGCATATCGGTTGACACTGCACAACATAGAGTAGTAACAGTGGTAGAAAAATCCTTGGAACACAAGGAGTACACTTTGGGTGCCTTTCTAGACATAGAGGGGGCGTTTAATAACATTGAAGCAGACGCGATACTGAGCAGCTTGAGAAACGCCCATCTAGATAGCAGTCTATGCGACTGGATCGGGCTCATGTTAAGCACACGAAGGATAAACTGCTACCTAGGCGAAGTATGCAGCAGACGTAACGTCAGCAGAGGAACACCGTATGGAGGTGTCCTATCTCTGCTCATATGGACCCTGGTAATGGACGGAATTGATAGGGAAGCCCTGGAGAGGGAAGTTTCATTGTGAGGGCATACGCAGACGATGTAGCAATCCTGATCCCAGGTAAACTCCCACCAATCCTCAGTGACCGACTCAGCTACGCACTCCGCATTGTTGGAAAGTGGGTTGAGGGTGAGGACTGGGAATAAACCCCTCTAAGACGGAAGTTGTGTTATTTACCAGGAAAAGGGTAGTTCCACACTTCAGCAACCCAAGAATGGGGGGAATGCGAGGATATATATTGAAGATCGTTTCAAGCGGTTACACGTGGCATTATACGCCTGCCGCAGAACGTTCGGAAGCATATGGGGACTGCAACCAAACATGGTACACTGGATGTATATAGCGGTTGTAAGACCCATCTTAACTTACGGTGCAGTCTTATGGTGGAAGGCTACGGAAAGAAAGTCTCTTCTCTCTAACCTCACCAAAGTTCAAAGGGCAGCCTGCATGGGTATAACAGGGTCCCTAAGGACCGCACCCACCGCGGCACTGGAGGTACTACTAAACCTCACCCCCTTGGACATATCAGCAAGGCAGCTAAAACAGCTGTTCGCCTAAGGGAATCCGGACTGTGGTCCTCAAGATCTTATGGACACGCCTTTGTGGAAACTCAATGGGCTGCCTTCACAGATACCCCAGTCACGGATTACCTCCCGATGACATTCGCTTTCAACAGGCGATTCGCTACCAGAAAGAGGTGAATGCGAAGATCGCCGTATATACTGACGGTTCTAAGATGGATGTCGGAACCGGCGCGGGCATCTTCTGTGGAGCTCTGGGACTAAGTAAATCTTTTCGGATAAATGACAACTTGTGCATTTTTCAGGCGGAGCTGGCAGCCATAATCCAAGCTGCCTCCAAGCCTAAATAACACAGCCCCGTAAACAAGACCATCACCATATACTCTGGTAGCCAAGCGGCAGTTAAAGCCTTGGAATCATACGTTGTGAAGTCAAGGGCTGTGAAACTATGCAGGGAAATTCTGGACGATTTATCACTGGGCAACACTGTAACTGTGTGTTGGGTGCCAGGTCACACCGATATATCGGGAAACGAAGAAGCGGACAAGCTTGCGAGATATGGGTCTGGATTGAATGCATCTCTAGCCCTCAAAGAATCCCGCTGAGTTCGATAGCACGTAGGGTAGAAACCTGAATCCTTGAGTAGAACCAACCTACGTTGGACAGAACTTGATACGTGCAGACACACAAAGGAGCTATGACCAGCGGTAAGCAAAAAGAGATCACTATTTTTGATCGGTCTAGCCCGCAGGAATATCCGAGTACTCACGGGAATCTTCACGGGGCACTGCGCTGTGGGTCTACACGCTGAGCGGCTAGGCATACCGCATAACGATTACTGCAGAAGCTGCAGTAAGCTGGACGTTGAAGAAATTGAATCTGTTCGTCACCTGCCTTGCGAATGTCCAGGCGTCAGGCATCAGGCGTAGTACCATCGGCAGTTACATCTTCAACGAGCTCGAAGATCTAAATAATGTAGATCTAAAGGACCTCATAAGATTGTTTACAAATACGGATGGGTCCAAGAGGGCGGAACTCTGAGCTTCTAACAGCTGTTTATTTCTGTTTTCGTTCCAAGTATTAAGAAGGTTCCCAATGGACAAGCCGTGACTATTGTCAAAAGGGCAACCTAACCTAACCTACATTTTTGAGGACATTTTAGCCGCAAACTTGGATATTTCTATGCTAATATTGACTTTTAGTTAAGGGAGTTGGACATGCCACGGCCCTTTTAAAAAAAAAATAACAAAAACTTTTAAGTAATAAATTTTTTTTCTAATTAAAATGAGGCATCAATGTTAACGGGACGGGGATGGAAAACAAGAAAATATACGAATGGAAGGGAGATAAGAATGGAAAGGAGAATAGGAATGAAAATGAGAAAAGGAATGGAAAGGAGAATAGGAATGGAAAGGAGAATAGGAATAGGGTATACCACGGTCAGTTACAGACGGACCGAAGCTATTACATAAGCACTGTTGCACTTACTCACTGGTTTGTTTATACGTTTTCGTTTAGCCAAACTCCTCAATAATCTTAGCTTCCTTATAAATTTCATGGACCGATGGCTTATTGTATCGAAGGCAATGGGGAGCAAAGAAGTCTCGAATCCTTCTTATCTAACAATAACAAATTGAATCGAGAACAGAAGGACTTGCAGCTTGGTTTATATTTTAGAACAAAGCCGAAATACCGAAAGAACAACATCGCGTCGCGGGAGCAAGATCGTTCAGAAAGCAGGGCAAAAAAAATACAAAAAACAGCTTAAAATGTGAAGAATTTGTTGTGAAACTACTCAGCTAGAAATGAGTAATTCATACCCACTAACCACTTTGAGGCTGCTGTTAACTAGACCCGAAGTAGAGTATGATTGAAATTACTTTTTTGGACCGTGCCCAAATGCTAACAGACCGTTTTTCGAAGTACATTTTTTTTTTATTTTCTGACTCGCCAATTGCGAAGTAAGGCGGTTCGTCCGGAAGATTGCTTTGGTGCCGTTTGAACTCTTAGGGCAGTTAATTTTTGAAAAACTAGGAACAGTAAGTTATAGGAGATCTGTCTGGACAAGGCTTCCACCGAAGGCCATGCTCCATCATTAAATAAAGTACCCATTCTTTTGCATCCACTAAAAATTGACAAGTTGACAAGGCTTGCAAGTTGTCTCAATATCAAAAGGGTAACCTGAGAGCGATTGTAGTCTGTGATGCGAACGTCCCTTCCCAACAAAAGTTGACACAACTCACATAAGCATACTTCTGACAAACTACTTTTTGGTGGGTGAGCTTTCAATTGACTTTCTTATAATACAGACCTGCAAATGTGAAAGATTTTTTTACATTTCTATACAGTATTCGAAATGTCAAATTGCTAAACCTATGAATTTATGGGCCCTACAAGTAGGTCAAGATGAAACAATGGAAGATTCTTTAATTCTACAAAAAAACAAATTCAATATGGTCTGCCTGCAAAAATAAATACGCGTTGTTTACCCCAGTCTCAAGCTTTACAGCCATTTGTAAAAGTGAACCTGATTGTATTGATACACTTTCTATTTAATTATTCAAACAAGTGCACAATTGAACCCTGAGTCAGGGCTGTCAAACAATATTTTTTTTAGACCGAGGGGAATGTGACAATCGAGTGCGTTCATTATTTTTGAATCATCGCTTCGAGGTGTGGTCATCGTACTACAAGGTTTATTTTTTAAAAAATTCCTTATTAAATAAACAACGAACAAAAATTGTTAATGTTTGATTAATGGCATTATACGCGGAACAAATTGGTCTTCGATTTCTCACTTTTATTAAGTAGGAGAAAAAAATAAATAAAACGAAAAATCATTGGTTTTGATTGGATGTTGATTGAGATAGATTTGTAAACATTTCGCCCCACTTATTGCATTAAAAGTTTGAGCTGTTTTAAGCCCACAACAAATACATTCGAAAGATTTGTTCAACTACTGTCGAAGCTGCACCTCCCCAAAGAAGCTTTTGTGACGTTTCATGCAACAATGAGTCTGAAAGCAAAACTCAGATACATTTTATAGTCCCACGATATGGGGAGATACCTTTTTGTATTCGAGGAGCTCTGTGGGCAGTGAAGTTATTGTTCAACTCCACCGGATGTTCGTTGCTTGTTTCACGCTCGTTTCGGATATGGCTACACGGCAACGGCAACGGCATAGTGGACATGGACAGTAACAATGGAGAGATGACAATAATTATTCAGCATGTTTGCCGGCCACAATCTCAATTAGCTTGGCATTCGGTATCGCCTCCGCGCCTTATACCCGGCTCCCAAAATGGGGAACAGGAATGAATACATGAATTCGGTTAGTTTGGCGCGTCGAATGCGCCACGTTTTGTTTACAGAAAAAAAAAATACCGTCCACCCATTTCATTGGGATCGCTTTTATTCCAGGAAATCACTCACCACGGATCTGCTGACTTAGGAGAATACTTCAAATCACATTTGCAAAGCGTGGGACGAACTTCTCTGAATAGTTATAATTTATTTAGCAAAATAAATAGAAAGTATTATGCAATGTATATGAGTATGACATGTTTTATAGGCAATAAATCTGAGCTCATTCGTGACTTGCGTTCAGGCACTTTAAACTGTATCAAATGATGACAAATTTGTGCGTTTTTATATTCGACGCACGATTTTCGTTACAGTTTTTGGTGAGGTCCGATGATTAATTAACGTTTTCCTGTGAGAACTTTACTACAGGGGAAGACCTTGCGCTCATGAATAACTTAATTTTGAGTAAGCAATTTAGTGAGAATATAATGCCACAGGGTTGTAAATGACATGTTACTGCATTGACATTTTTGGCAGCTTTAATAATATGACACGTGGATTGGTTTTCATTATTTTAGTTGAGCCAGTCACAAGTAGAAATGTAAGCTTATTGGGGGAGTAGTGTGCAGGTCTACGAATTTAAAGTGAAGGAGGGTTTACTGGAATGAGAAATTTAAGAACTGCTTATGAGCTCGACCATCAGCCCAGTCCTGCTTTACGGTGCTTACGGTCCTGCATGGGCGCTGTCAAAGGCGGATGAAATCACTTTAGGCTGCTTCGAGAGGAAAATTCTTCGGACGATTTACGGTCCCGTCTGCATAGACGGAGAGTGGAGGAGAAGATATAACATCGAACTATACGGGCTATACAGCGACACCGACTTAGCCAGAAGAGTCAAAATACAACGTCAATGACCCAACTTACATTTTTCCTCCCATAACACCCTACGAGAGTCTTATGAGAGTATTCTTCCAGAATTTGCCTCTTGGAATTTGCCTCTCATAGAGTACTACGAGAGCGCTTAAGAGAGTCTTACGGGAGTTAAATGACGGGAGTTATTTGATCTGATAAAAAGTCTTAAACTCTCCTTGCAAAAGTTATTCGGTCTCACAATACAACAATAAGTTCTTCTTATGGGATGTGAAGAGTTAGTCTTGTTTGAAAGAGAGAGAAACATATAACAAACAAATTTCGTGCCATCTTTATCATGTTGTGTACCAAAAATGGTTTAATTTTTCATAAGGACATGAAGTGAAAAAGAGAAAAAGATATACTTCTAAATGTAATTGTTATTTTCAATGCGCTGTTTGATGGTACACCATTGTCATCAACATTCTTGACTTTAATAATATTTTTTCTGAGGTTATTTATGCAAGAACTTAGTGCAACTGAAAATTTATCTGCTAAAGTTAACATTTTACTTCGATAAATACAAAGCGCCTCAAAAATAATCAATTTAAAAAATAAATTATAAAAAAAAGCTCATCGCAGAAGGGTTGCCGCATTTTCTCTGTTTAAAATGTGTTTTTACCTCAATGCAAATCAACTAGATGCGTATACCTTGACGTTGGCAACTCTAAGAGGTAAGAAATTAAATGGCGGAAAAAATAGTGTTTTCTAATAAGAGTCAATCACTTTTTGTGAGCGATTAAGCCTTTTAAACAGAGATTAGCTCTCCTCGTTTTACCTTTTAACCAGAGTTAAAATTGGCTTTGTCTTCCCGAATCAGAGTAAATAAACTGTTTTTTAAGAATTAAGAAATGTCGTGGTTTTGTACTATTTTAAGACGCATTTCTGTTTTTACATCATTGCCGCGTGCACATGAATGAAGGAATATAAAGATTACGGCATACGCATGTTATGACATTTGCTCGCAAAAGTATATGTAAATCTGACGTCATCGGAGTTGACTGTGAGTTTGTTTGCGTGTAGAAAAACCAGCCAATCCATGCTGGCCAACCAGACCATGAATATGTTTTCGATGACGATTTGTGCTGCAGAGATACCTACACTTTTTTCTCCATAAAGAAATGCTTTAAAATAATTAAAAAACTTCTGTCACCGCAAGCACACTATATACTGACAAAATTACTTTTGACGTATGGTGGTACGCAATTATTTTGAATTGACATAAATAGGTATTTTTATCAGCCATCCGGTCTCAAAACAAGAGTGTTAGGCTGAAAAGAGTATTTTTATGAGTACTTCGATAATTTGACTCTCATAATGATTCTTCTTATAATACTTTTAGTCTTTGAGAGTAACATGAGAGTTGAACACACATAACAAGAATCAAATATTCTCTCATAATGGGAGTTTACGTCTTTTTTTACTCTGGTAACCTTTTACCCTTTTAATGAGAGTACTATTAGAGTAAAATTCAATTTAATCAAAAAAGATTATGTTCTGAGAGTATTCAAGAGTCTTACAAGAGTCTTATAAGAGGTTTTTTTAGATTTGTAGAGCACATCTCTCGAGAGTATATTTGTTGGGGATGGCTGGGTCATCTAGAGCGGATGGACACCAACGCCCCGGCCAGGAAAGTCTTCAAATCCTTCAAATCCACTGGATCACGATGCACCTTTGACAGAGACTTCTTTTGTGTAGATTTTAGGCTTGAGGCGTCATACGTTAAGAACGGCGTTAGCCTGGCATCACCATCAGTGACGAACGCTGTCGATTGACGATAATCAAAATTTTTTGACGCGAATACATAATATGAACACCCTCGACGTTATGTTTTCAACAAGACGGCGCTACGTGTCACATAATGGACAGTTGGCACGAGTGATTTCTGAGAGTGGTTATCTCAAATCAAGGTCAGAAAACACTAAACCAAACTACCACTGCACTGTCATAAAAGCTAATAAAATAAGTGCCATTGGGGAAATTCTAACTGATTTATGCGTCAGAAAAGCGTTTGGGAAGCGCGGCGGTTAGGATCACCCCTTTTGCTGAAATGACAAAAATGTAGAATGAACAAATCATGAAAATCTGTCTAAAAAAAACTTAATGAAGTAATAAGATCTCGAAAGGAAAAATTTTGAATAAAATCAATCTATAAAGCAACACTTTTTTCCAGATTTTTAAAATTAGGGACATTTACTTAGAAATAGTTTCATATAGCGAAAATCACAAACCCAAGGGAAAACAGAGCTTTTTCACGTCATCTGGGTGAAAAGCCATCCGACATTTATTTTTTCTAGATGTCGGAGTGCAGGACGAAGGTCACTTGAACCTTGCGACCATATTTAAATTTACTTTATTTATATTTAAATTTAAGAAATAGGGAACGCTTCATGGAAAACTTTGGATGACATGACAAGAAACTCAATACGAAAACAAAAAAAAAATTATCCGCAGAAAAATATTTTGCAATTCTAGTTTCATAATCAGCGCGTCAGCGGCAACGTCAACGTGGAACTAGGAAAATCGTTTGTTAATACACGGATGCAAAGGAGAAACCGTGACGAATGTTTTGACTCCAAATTAACAGTACATAAGATATTTGTAAACTTTCTCGGCTTTGTTACACATGCAAGTAAGTATTCGCCTTAGTATTTCGTAAAGCACTATTCAGCAGTGTGTCATAGCATAACCCACAATAGCAAATGTCAAAAAAATCGTCGACCTAAGCGAGAATTTTTCAATTTTTCATAGCTGGCGTGCGATACGGCGTTAAACGCCGGCATAGTGAATACATTGCCATTTGAAATTGAAATTTATTCAACTATTCGCTCGAGACTCCCGCTCGCTCGCTCGCTCGAGCTGATTGCGAAACAGCAATGACACCGAATATTTTTCTCGCTGGCATATTTGATTTCAAGCACACCGTTAAAAAAAACTTTCGTTATGGAAACTACTTAAAACGGTTACTGCTATAGCAGTGTTTTTCTCCGTACGGAATAGCCCCAAGACTCATAAATTTCTCAGTCTTGAATGATTTGAAATACTTGACACAAACTTCGTAAAAAAAATTTTTATTTGCGGAGGCGGCAATACGAGGTCATTAATTTGCTAAATATTCCAGAATCTTCTGCAAAACATTTCGGAACTACAGTAATTCTAGAATTATCAACAGAATTCTTATTGGTAAGCATTTTCCTCTATCAATCATGACGGCCACTGTCTAAAAGGAACATCCTGATTACTATGGAGATCATGAAAAATGCTTGAGTAGGTTAGCATTTGGGTCACGCAGTGTAAGGTGAGTTATGATTGAAACAAGGCTTAAGTAATGATTTATTTTTAGGAAAGCCCGAACCGAATTCGCAGTTTTTTTAAATGGCCAACTAACTTGACTAACTAAATCCTATCTGGAAATCAAATAAAAGAGACGAAAGAAGATCGAGAAGCCATTCAAGCTATTGACTCAGTCACTAGATCTTCTGAACAAGTTAAAGGAGGCTTCCGGACAAGGGATAATTTTTAGACTATTGCAAAATAAAGGCCATTGTCCTTTTTGTATTTCTTGATGTAGTTTCGTTAATGTTTCGTCGAGTAGCGAGGAACTTTGTACTATTTTCAACAAGGTAACCGTGGCCATTAGAAAAGCTACTGTGTTACTCGTGCTACCTACTTTCATTGGCCCTAGCCTGGTCGTAATAAAGTTTAGTTTTCAACGGCCGGGACGTTGTTTATATTTTAAAGAAAGAGAGACTTAGATTGAGATCTAGTCTATCTCAGCAGCCGACTCGACCGTCAGTATAGGATATTTCTAGGGGAATGGTGGTCTGAAAGTTTTGTTTATATAAAACTGAAGTTGGGGTATGGTGAAGTTCGTGTTAAAGGTGGGGGCCTGGATGCATTCAGGAAGGCGGAATGCCTCTTATCACTACAGAGAGTACCTGTAGTAGCGAGAGAGTGGGTGGCAGAAGAGGAGCTTGATTGAGTTATAATCGAGTTGATGTTGTGGTTGATGTTGGTCTCCTTCTACTTAGACCTGATTCTTAAGATCCGTCTACTGCGTCGCGTTGTTGTGCATGCCGTCATTATTTAGCGGCCAAAGTTTCAGGAACCATTGCAGTCGTTAGACTTCCCTCTAGCCTCTTATATTGGTGTTGCTGAATCTGTGGAGCTTTAGAGATGGGGCCAAAAAACCGCTCGAAATGTTTTTATCTTTTTTTTTCGTTAATATCGATCTTTTCCTTAAGCCATAATATGCTTCTTAAACCCGAGTGAGCTTGCTACTCAATTGCTGTTTGGCCCAAAAAAGCAGAAATATCAAATAGCTTTCCTTTTGCTTTGTTTGATTTCAGCAGTGTTATTCAAGTCTTAGTTTTAGTGGCCCGCAAGTAACAAGCCAACGCACCGGTTCGCAAGGCTTCAGTTGTGATAGATCCAATTCAATAAGCGGGATTTGAACTGCTTGAACACCCGTCTGGTTGGTCATCTAAGCTGCCAGTGCCGTTTGCCTCTTTTCGACACAAGAGAATATCTTTAAAACTTGAAGGTAAAGCCTTGCCTTTAAAGGTGCAAAAGACCTTGAAGGCAGAACACCTTGAACACCTTCAAGGGTTCGAAGAAATTGAAGGCAAGAAATACCTTCAAGGCAAGAAATGTGTAGATGAGATAACGGAGTAATGGCCGATGTTGAGGAGTTTTGGAGGCGTCAAGAGAATGACATTATTTCCAAGGGTGTTTTGTTGAGTTGGAAAAGAAGATGGAATCGATCGCTTTTTCTGTATAAAACAAGCCATCTGGAGCATACCCAACCTACCCGTGCCTTCTTATCACGAGTAAGACGCTTAAAAGGATGAGACGCCCGTTTTACTTTCGGAACTGAGGGAAAGTTGTCATGATTTCCATATATCTCACGAAAAAGTAGTTTTGACAATCTAACGCCATGTTTCTTACGGTATCTAAACTAGGCATGCCAAGTGCTGATTCATCTGTTTATCGTTACGACTTCATATAAAAAGGCGACTGTGCATGGCGACACGTGGAAAAACGCATCGTTTTTTGTGCTCTGGTCAACCTACAAGCCCCCATTCAAATGTACGTGTACCGCACTGCTCCACTGTTCCAAGCGTGTCCACCGCAGTTCTCATATATGTTGATGTTTTGCTTCCGATACAATGGACGGCAATTAAATTCGAATCATCATGAATCATGAATGAATAAGTTGCCACTGTGACTAGAATCCCGAGAGCATAATTATGCATTTCAAAAACAAGTCGAAAATATTTATCCCAAAGTCATTCACGTGCAATATTTGCATCACAAAGCGACTGTCCAGTCTCAGTGATGTTTACCAAAGCCTAGAGGCTATAGGCTTATACAGGTTTTGAAATGCATTCAAACCGCGAACGATTTCTACTCACGTCGGCGTTCTTTGGTTTTTTTTTCTTCTACACCCTGTTATAGGGGAACTACGTGTAGAGAAAATTCAAACTGCCGATTTTATATGGGCACACATCCGTAAAAGCGGTGCAAATAGTCGGTAACAGAAGTGCAATTTCCACTGTGGAGCCAGTTGTTGTAACCGGTCTTTCTTGCTTGCACTTAGCCTACACACAGCACATAGATATGGATACATAGATATGCGGTTTTGATTTGATCATATTTCTGCTTGCATGTACATTTGTGATGCTCTAGCTATACTTGGAAGAATATAATCTATTAGTGCAGCTGATATTCTATTACATTATGAGTAATGATACGAATAAGTTGATACCTTGTAAGTTTTTTTTTTTTAATTACACAAACTGATATGAGTTGATGAGTTCTAATACAGAAACTGAAATCTTTTAAATGATCATTGAATTTAAATGAATCTTATTTTTAAGAAAATGAAACTGAGATACAGATACACTCTCCGAGCGATGAAAAGTTCAATTTAACTGTAGCTGTACAAAAGTCAAAATGTATTTTTGCAATCCTAAACATTCTGCAATTTTTACACCATTTTGCTGCTGCCACATTCTGTGTTAAAGCTCCTTTTTTCAAACACATATCAACTGAATTTATTGTTCAAATAAACACACTCCGTTTGCCTTCGAACGAAAAGTCCGCTTTGTTTTTGCTGGCAAATAATGAACTCATTGCACCGAGTCAGACTATTAAATTCGTAAATGTTTACAGAAGCCACTGCCACAGCACAGTGTTCTTTAGAGACCCATCTCCAGCCATAAGCGTCTTTTGGCTTTAGCTGCAGACGCAGAAACTTAATTAAGAAAGTTCGTTCTATCGGTTTCTTTGTTCGAAAATATGAGCTGGCTTGTGTATGTAATATCGCTACTGATCGCGACTATTATCGCTGGTGGGTTTTTATTATTTATTTATCTTTGTTAGTGTCAAAATTTTATGGAGGTCTTTATTAGCCAAACATTCTGCAAATACTATGTGTTCTTTTGAGAACACTTGCCACCGGACTGTGTGCTTTTTGTTTACACCGTAAAATTTATTTTCCAAGAATTCGCTGGCTCATCTTAAGAAATGAAATTGAATAGGCGATAGACCCTTGCGTATGAACAGCGTTTTTTTTATTATTCAAATGTGATGAGGAGTCTCCTTCGTTAGCGCAACACACGTTTTTTGTAAAAATTAGTGATCAAAGCCATTTCCGCAGCCCTCAAAAAGTATTTTTTGTAAATAAAAAGATTTGTTTGTTTAAAAACCTTAGGAAGCAAAAGGTGTAAAACAAAGACTTGCATTGTGTAGTTTATGAGGATATCTGTTTTTATGCAAACATTATGTGTTAATGTCTCAAATTATTGCATATTTATGACAAGTAAACTGAGTTAAGAGGCAAACAAGAAAGTCCGTCAATAAAATGAGTAGGTAGGTGAAGGTGCGCTACACATTGTCCACACTACAAGTCCAACCGAGAAACTCCGAAAGCATAGAGTACTGGGTGATAGACCATCGACCCTAAACAATGAGGGAAGTGTCCCTTTGATCAATCGTATATCGTTCCCAACTGTCAGCGGCCAGCTGTCCAAATGTAATAGGTATGGTTATCACATCCACAATTCTAAATTCCACCGCCAGTGGTAAGCTTTCAATCTTTAATTTCCCCATTGCTATCATATTAGGATTTGAGCAGCTGGGGTAAAATCAAAGCCGAATCATGTATGTTTCCTAGTCATAGCTGTGAGTGTGTGACTTGTGTGGGTAAGAATCAAAAATGAAAAGTGTACCATGGCTTAAAAAACATTGAACAAAGGCTAACATTTTACTGAAATGAGATTAGGCGTTGCATTGCGATTGATATAAGAGGCACGCTACTCTGGTTAACAGTATGAACTTCTTTGAATGTTTTTTTTTTGGGTGAAATGGAAGTGACTTCGCGTGTTTCTGTAAAAAATGACATCTGAAAATAACTTGAACTTCTTTTCCGGTATTTTTCTATGTGAAGTGAGGGTCAACAATTTCGAGAGACGAAGATTTTGAAAACTTTGCTGACGGAGTTAACACTGCACTGAAAAACTGCTCAATGAGTTAACTCCAGATTCGTTTTTTAAAGAGATTACCAGATCATGGTTTAAGCTGGGATTAACTCATCATCATCATCATCATCATCATTTTCGAATACCGCTTATCCTTTAAAAGGGTCGCGGAGCGAGGGTGGCTAAATGGTCTTTCCATCGTTCTCGATCCTTCGCCACCAACTCAAGGGACTCCGGCGCAATCCCCAGGCGGGACTCAGAGAGGTTCTTTACCTGATTCCACCACCTGTTTCTTGGCCTACCAGACCAGGGGGCGACGCGCTCGCATCTCGGCTAGCATGACCTGTCTAGGAGGTCTGTCAGGGGGCATGCGAACAACGTTGTCCAAACCATCGAAGAAGCGATCGCTCCACTCGGAGAAGTAGTTGCTCAACATTAAGATTACCACGAATACTGACGTTTCTCATTAGTACAATTTTTAAACTTAGTGGCGAGCTAATAAGTCTCCACTTTATCCCGCACCGACCTGATCTGCCTATTCTATGTGATCTGTGCAACCTTAAAGAAAGAGAGGACGTACACCATTTTATAGGAAGATGCCCCATTTTCAGAGAATTCCGCGTGACACACTTCGGCGCAACTTTACTGGACGAGGTACTCAGCATACTAAATGGCAGCCTTGGATGGGAGGTCCTGTACAACTACACTGTTACTGCAACCAGCTATAGAACCCGCACTTTGGAAGGCGAATTTTGATTACTTTTGGTTCTAATTCTTTCGGTAATTTAATTCTTTCGGTAATTTCCCAAATTTCATGACCATAGATTAGGGTCGGAATGAACACTGAATTAAAAACTGAGATCTTTGCTTTAACTTTCCTGATGACCGGCCGGCGCAGTTCCTTTACTATTGCTCCAGCTTGGCCAATTATACAGGACAACTCAGTATCACTCCTCCCATCTTTCGTAAGAAAGACCCCGAGATACTTAAACTTCTCCACCTTTTTTCATGGAACTCCATTTATGTGCAGGGTACACTGCACAGGAGTTCGGTACTTTCATCCCAGCATCACCACAGACGGCTGTAAACCTATCCAGTGCTCGTTGAAGATCCTCTTTGGGTGACGCAAGGATAAATCATCTGCGAAAAGCAGATGGCTCATCCTGAAGCCAGCCAATTCGAAACATTGCTCGCCACGACTGCGCTTCACCATCCAGTCCATATATGCTATGAAAAGGAGCGGCGACAGAACACAGCCCTGGCGAAGTCCAACGCGCATTTAATACACATATAATGGCGTCAAATACCGTACACAGCTTCTGCAGTTTCCATACAAAGACAGGATGGCTCTCAGAAGAGACCCACTCAGCGCATAGTCCTGCAAAACTCTCCACAGTGTATCCCGAGGGACTCGGTCATACGCCTTTTCCAGATCTACAAAACACGCATAGACCGGTTTGGCATATTCAGGGCTTAACTCAGCACTGAAAAACCAGCCCTTAGTCACGGAGGCCTTGCCTTGGGGATTCAGCATTAATAACTAAATAAGAATAAATACATTTGAAAGATATTGCCAAAACAACATGGCCACCACAGACCGACAAAACTCTTTGCAGCAAATGAAAAACCCAGACACATATAGGATATTTTTCGGACTTATTTTTTTAATAATTTTTTTGTATTTTGTTGCATTCTTAGTAAAAACAATTGCAAAAATACCCCAGGTTTTTGTACGTGTGATAGACACTAAAAAAAATAGAAGGAGTACGTTGCCTTGCTTTTAAGCTGGTATATTTTTGGTTTTAAACTGGTATTTGTGTATTTTTTAATAAAATATTTAAATCCCAGTAAGGGGGGGATTTATCATTACTATTTACAGTGCGGGTTGGGTGCTTTCTCAATTACTTCTTAATGAATGGGCATAAGTCGAGCTTTTTATGCCCAATCATATGGCAGGTCCAAGAGAGGCTTTCAGTATAGAGCAGTCATCTTATTCATGGCTTTTCCAAAGGTGTCTTCCTCGTAGCTTCGTACAAATGACCCGCCTTGGGAGCCCGTCGACGGAAATGCGAACATAGTGCCGCAAACATAGCAGTATTGGTTGCTTTACTCGGAGGAGTAGCTATGCTTTACGCCAAGATTCTGACGAATACTGACATTTCTCACTTCATTGCTATGAGCAACATTGCTAGGATTGGACCTAATAAAACTTGTTTTGGCACTTTGTTTCCGTGATTTAATGTTTTGGGCCTTTTTCCAAACTCTTCATACCTTAACAAAATTTCTGGACCTTCATCATCTTTTAACAGAATTATCAGTGTCGCATAGAATTAAAGTTGATCCTCGAGAAAACAGTTTATCCGATCTCTGTTTCATTTCTTCAAAAGGTGATTGTTCTCGTAAATCTGCTTTTTAAGGAGATAACTCAAATCAGAGAAAGGAGAATATTGAACACCGTTCATTCTTCCAGGTTAAGAAACGAGTCTAAAATTAAATGGAAAACCTCGTAGTCGAAACGCTTTGAGAGGAGCATAACCGTATAGGCAGTCTGACACGTGCATTTTTTCAGCGTGGAAGCTTCAGACTTACTAAGAAGTCAGTCAGGCGGCAATTGAATGTCGTCTTAATGCAAAACCAGGCTCAATAACCTGCATAGGTAGACCCATTAGTCAGACATGATTTATTCTCAAAACAATTTAGAGGCGAACAGGGCAGATAGTAGATCTCTGTATGTTCTACTCTGCACTTGAGTCAATATGTATTTCAGTAAAGCAAAGTTCGCGGCAAGTGCTTTAACCATAAGGCGGAAGGAACATTGAAAAGCCCTTTTTTTTCTTACTTGACTTTGAAAGTATACAAACCAATAGCTCTGGCTACGAGTCATTGGAAGCGTAATTAGTAACAGAGATTTAGAAGACAATAAACACATATATTAGGCTACATCGCTTTAGGTTTAGACTATGCTGATGACTTGAGGATAATCGATAACCTAGCGGTGGGGGGGCTCCACTAGTCCCACTAATTTCCACCAATCCTACAAAAAAGTTCTAGTCTATTTACAAAAAAGGTAAAAAGAATAACGATCAACCTACGACCTATCAATTAAAAGTTGCCAATCGGTGTAGTTCTTACACTTTTCCAAACCGGGAAGATGGTTACTGGTTGGGTTTCAGCTCCAAAAAGAGCTTGTTTTTAAATCAGGCGATTTGAGGGGAAACTTCACTAGCTTCTAAAATGAGACATGTCTAGTATTCTTCCTTAATCCATGGTCTGGAAAGGACTTTTGGGAAGGTTAATTTAAAAAGGCGGATCGAAGATGGATTCTTTAGTTAGAGCCGTTGACTTTTTGCCCAAAATTAAGAGCAGAATACCATTGCATTGGGAGTGCACGAACGGTATTTTAAACTAAAGTTTATACAATTGAGATCTTAATATCTTATATAAAGGTCCCAAATATAAAGGCACCGAAAAAATTTTTAATTTTCTCAGATGGCCCAGGCATCTCAAGTCTCTGTGAATTCCATGACAGTAAAAAGAAGCTACGACGTCCTACAAATCCAACGGGGTATTTACTTCTCACGGTATTTTATACAGGAAATATTCAAAGTCCTTGTTTGAACCAAAACCCTCTTGCAGAGTTAACTGAATTGTTTCCAATGGTCTGGTTACCCGCTGGAAACAACAGTTTTGGCTAAGGCACTAGAAACATGACCCTGGCTTGAGACAATCAAAGTGCTCAATCTGACCCTATTCCTTCAGAAAAGCCTTTACCTTATTTATGAAAAGAACTTGGAAACTATAAAAATTTCCAACCGACCTGAGGTAATCAGATGAACGGATGTCCGTTATGTCTTGAGAAAGATGAGACACATTCGATGCCCGACACTTCAGTGGTTAAGTAAATGTATTCTTCATCCAAGAAACTTCCTACGCCAGTGAAACTTAACTTAAAACTGGCTTAAAACTTACTCAGAGAAATAGTAGCTTTTTACACAATATTAATTTTTGACGCAGTGACGCTCGAAGAGAAACAGGTTGTACAAGAAAATAAATTTAATGATCCTACTGAAAAATCGTTTGGTGGGCCGTGTGTTTAAAAAACAGGCAAAACTCTGTCGATATCTACATAATATGGAATTTCCACAAGACTTAAACCATTGGAGCAATGTAAACCTACTCTTACGGGTTACTTGTCGAAGCCTATGTTAGAGTCTAGGCTATGTAGGATGTAGCTGACTGTGTCCCAAAGTCAAAGACTTTTCACTTTCTTAGTCATTAGCCTTCAAAGCAAAGTATTTACTTAATTACCCTGCATTCGAATTTATATTTTATATTTATCAGCGTGTATGCCTATTCAAACAGTTTTTTGGTTAAATAATAAAAAAAAAAAACCATAAAAAAAATCGGAACAGCACAACCCTAATTAAATCAAGCCTCAAAATCTCTTTGATGAGCATAGAAAGTATGATTTTCCCCAGGGAGAGAAAAATCTCATTTTTTTTCGAAAATTAATTTTTGAATGATTTTGATGAATCATTTAACTTTAAATTTGTACCCGCCTTAAAAGCGTTGCCACAGCACTTTCAAAAAAATAAACTTTAAAACTACATGACACTGTGTCATAATATTTTTCAAAACTTACCAGTTAGTTAAAAAGATATGTCAAGATGACTTAATCCGAACTATGAGTCTACTCGTTCAATTTAATTAAGTGCTGCTGCAAAAATTATTCAATCTGAAAGCGTAGTTCACGTCTTCATCCCCAATATGGCAGACTGGATCGTTAAAACTATGTGGGCATTACTCGAACACTGCTAAACCATGTGCACAACTACAAACAGATAATAAGTATGACAGGAACCACAAAACACCGCCCACAATATTATTTCCAAAATTGGAAAAACTCTTTTTCTCCTTTATATTCACTAAAACAAAACACTTGTTGAGTGGGTATTCTCTTTTCAAAAAACAAAATCACAAAATGACGTAATTTGTAGTTTCCTTTTTTTTCTTTTGCAAAAATCAATGCAATTAATGCAGAATTTTAAAAATTCACTAACGTTAATTACATGCACAAGGCTATAGAATGAGCGAAAACACAGCACAGAAATAATCTATAAAATTAGTTTAATTTTTATTGGAATTGGATTAATTTGTTATATTCACTCCAGCGGTCGTTCTTTTTACTCAACGATCCACAATGCACCGACCCTCGATTGAAACTGAGCTCTGGAAGCAACAAGTGATCATCACTGCGGATGAAGAACATCGGAAGCTCCCCACACGATCGGCCGGCAGTCGAGTCGAAGTATGGTCGAATGCCCACGCCATGCCCCCAAGATTCGAGTGGGTAAAGTGGTTGGATTCCAATTTAAATCGTTGCGTTGTGCTGGACAAGATGGAAATTCAAATGGGTCTGTGGTGGGCTGACTGTTATACACTGTGGGGCATTATTGTTATGAGTGAACTTGAACGAGATGTCTATGTCTGTATAACACTTTTGAATTTGGCGCCACAATGAGTGTAATATATAGGGGAAGGCACTCATTTGGTATTACACGGGAGTCGTTGGGGTACTGCTGAAGCGGCTTTCATTAATTTGGTGCACATATGGAAATGTGCCGGCAAGTTGATAATTTATTTTTTTGGATTTGATGAAGAAAAAATTGTTTGGGAATGGGTTGTCAATTATAATATAATTTTAAGAAATTCTACCCAACATGTGCCAGAATACTGGTGATAAGTTTAGATTTTTCTCTGGTCGGCTTTGTTATCGGATTTTTTTGGGTGTGTGCTCAAAGAACCCACCAACTAGTTTTCGAAACTATTTTTAGACTTGAAGACTTTCTTTGGGTAAGTCGGTCTGTCAATTATAGATTTGAGTACACTTTAAAGTTTGTTTGCATATGGATATTCACATGTGATTGAAAAAACAACTGATGACGAATCTATGTTTTAAAAGTATTGAGGAGATTTTATAATTAAAAGAAGTGTTGGAAGTTAATCTTAAGGTTTTTTCCTTGCGCATATGTATTTGGGAAAATCAAAACAATGCAACATACTACATCAAAATGGAAATCCCATATGAAGCTTGAAAAAAGTAGATCAAAATAAATTTTAATTTTATTTTTGGACATGGACATGGACATTACATACATGGACATGGCTGCTATGAACAGAACGCTCCTTTTAACGTTTGGGTCGTACTCTTGCAGCATTACCTGATGGGCATCATTTTGAGAGAGTGGACAGGTACAGTACAAGAGAATGAAGAAGCTGTACAAAAAGAGAACCAAAGTGCAGTCGACAAAGAGCAAGTACCACCAGCCAGTACTGAAGAGGTTAGCCTGACTAAGAAAAGGCTTGTCTGCGAAGTTTTAAGATACGGTGGTAATGTTTTGGTTCGCTGCAACGTTACCCAAGTGCGGGTGACAGAAAGCATGCCCGAGGACGTTCCCAGTCAATTCCAGTCTTTAAAAAAGACTGACTTGCAAGAATTATCGAGGCATATCCCCGCTATAGGATCCTACCAAACGACTGTATGAGCGTCTTAAGCCGTTCTGCGATCGAACATAGACAAGATCTTCATTCTAAGTCAAATCCTGGAAAAGTCCATCAGGAAATTCCAAATCGAGATGCATCTTCTATTCACCGATCTTAAGGCTGTATATGAAAGCATTCGTTGTAAGGAGCTCTACTTATTCTAGATCGCGGAAAAACTGATCAAACTTGTAAAATTATAAAATAAGAGGCGCAACGTTCCGCTTCTAGGAAAAACATTCACTGGATTTCCGGAAGGAGATTATTTTTGACATACAATATTCAATCTAGTTCTGGAGACCATACTAGGAGGCATTTAGGCAAGGCAGAGATAATGATAGTACCATCGGTTAACACCGAATCAAATATTGGCGTACGCAAACGATATCGACATCATGGCACCCCTCCAAAAGTGCCAGAAAGAGGCTTCTTTCAGCGAGCGATAGACGAAGAACAGGTAAAGTTGTTTGGCCTTGAAGTAACAAAAGGATATGACTCACTCCGCCGCTTAGCACAAAACGGTACTGTTGTTAGCAGCTACTTCGGGGTATATCATGGAGTTTATATACCTGGAAGGTTTATCAACTCCATAAATCACACCTTAGTGGAGATTTGTCGAATAATAAAGTCTAAAACGCAATGTTGCGTTGCTGCGTGCGTTCGATGACAAGCAGAGTAGAAACAACGCACATATATGGGGCCAAACGAAATGTTACTTTTAAACTTCACCCCGCGTTTGACCGTAAATATCGTAGACGCATCTACAACACAAAAGTAGATCCACTTTCTACTTTTGCGTCCGTTGAACAACTTCATGCTCATTCATTGTGTGGTGAGTCAGTAGGTATAGTTCTCTTGTCGTCAGTAGGTTGTGGGGACGAAAAATATATACATACGAACATACTTACTTAACTGTTTAATAAGGTCCAAAAACATATGTTATCATAATATGTACTTAAAAAGACCAGGTCTTAATGTACACCCGTATAATAATAATAATAAATTGAAATTGAAAATTGAAAAGGGTTGTTTATGTTTCTTGCCAGAATAAAAAAACAGGTTTGCGTAGAGTAGAGAATGTGATGTTTTTCGGTATTATTTCAGTTTGTCGCGATAATTCGCAAGTTGTTGGTTTTTAGGATGTTTTTGTGATGGAATAAATAGAAATAATTTTGTTTTCATTGCTGGACAACTTGGTTCGTTTTTAAAAAGCATCTTTTCTGCTCTTTCTTTTGCAAATATCTTTCAACAGAAATTGAATGAGTTTGAGGTGATACCTTACAATTTCCTACCCCAAAACGCAAAGCGGCATTTCGTTTTGCAAATTTGCTGCGTGCGTAGTTTGACGTAAAGTATCGTAAAGTTTTGGCACGTTAATGGCAAAGGCTATTAACGTACGCACGCAGCAACGCAACATTGCGATTCTAACATAACCCGAATAACCCTGTGGCTTTTTCAGTTTGACAAAAAAAAATTGGTTCTAGGCTGCTATAGCAAAAGAAAATGAGTAGACAGTTCTGCTTTATGGTGCCTAGTGCTGGACGATAAGAAGGAAAGGGATATGCCTGCTTCTTCAAAAGGAAAATTTTACGGCGAATTTCTGGTTCTGTGTGCGAGGAGAATGCAGTGGTTATTGTGTCGGATTCACTGTTTACGAGATCCCGAGTTCAAATTCCGATCAAAGCGATAAACGTTTTTACCAAACCCCCGATTTGGCATGAGACGGTATCGACAAAAAAAAACTGTAGGTCCCCACTATGGTACAAGGATGCAAGGTGCACTCGATCTTTTGACGCAGGTTAAAATTAGTGCGGGATTGGATTATATTTTTATTGTACTTAATTTTTTATTCTTAAATTTATAGATTCTAATATATTTATTTAAATTTATTAAAAAATTAATTTTTTATTGGTTTTAAAGGGATTGGCTACCCTTTTTATGTAAATATCTCACGAGTGGAAATGATTAGAGCAAGAGGAAAAGGATGAGAGGAACCGATGCACTCTTATTTTGAACAGTTGAGGGTCGTATTGCACAGGAAAGATTGATAGTTCGATTCCACAAAAGATTGACTCCAGGTAGGTCATTGCACGTCCGAAAGTACAATTAAAGTTACCTTAATTGCTGTCGATGTATGAATGTGGGATGTTTGTTTTTCGATTTTTGATAGTCCAGAATATTGTAAAGAAATATATTTTTTGTTTCTCATTATACAAAAATAAAATAATCTCAAACAATCTCAAAAATAATGAAACAACTATGCATTGCACATGGTTGAATATCAATTCCGGCACCAATTTGAAATCTTACAAAGAAGGACCACACCTCGTATTCCTTTAGCCAAGGGTCCCCAGCATGTGTCTAAAAATACCTGTAACGCACACAGCATGCATGGTTGTGAGAGGTCAGTTCGTTTTTTTGTGTGGGAGCAGGGCGAATGGAGGAGAAGATACAGGCGACTTACTCTATGCGCTTTGCCAAGATATATACGTAGTTCAAAAAGTTAAAACAAGAAGACTACATCTGCTCCAGTCGAGAAACTCTTCGAATCCATGCAAGGTTTGACACGACCAGGAAGACCGAAACTCCGTCTTAGGGAACAAGCTATAAGGGATACCAGGGTCCTTGTTCTGGAAAACTAGAAGCTGTGTGCGCTGGATCGCAGAGGGTGGAAGGCTACCATGAATCAGGCAGTGATCCACTAAGGGTCCGTAGTCCGATAAGCTACTAAGTTTTTCGCACCGTGTTAGAAAAACAAAAATTGGAGTGACGTTGTGCTTTTTGTTTGAATTCTGAAATTCTCCGGACACTGAGACACAAAAGGATTAAATGCCTGAGAATGCACCAGACATCAGACAGAGAAATACAACCAAGACATCCTCAAAAACGTTCTGGATCACTATTAATCACAGTGTTTAAATAATATGGTTCGTTTGTATGCTTATAAAATCTTTGAAATATGTACCTTGTATTATGTACTCGTGTTTGTTTATCTTTGTGCATTTTTGCGAATTCTGGCGTTAAATTGTAAGCTAGCTTGACATTTTTGTTGTCTTTTGTGTCTTACCGTAAATATACACAGCAATCTTTACAGGCTATACGAAAATAAGCAAAATATAAGCAATTTAAGGAACTCACTTTTCTTGAAATCAGCGAATAGGTATTTTTGAAGGTAAATATTTAAAAATTTCGAAAGCTACCTGCTAAACACTGCACTTCGCTGATGGAACTAGTAATATAACTGATTCTTAGTTACTTCCTTTTAAACGGAAAAACAATGAACAAGTAGCTATTTCTTCTGCCAAATTAGGAAAAGACCATAAAAGTGAAATTCGATATCAATCGTGCATCGGCTATCATATTACCAGTATCAGTAACCAGTTCTTGGCAAAATAATTTTATTTCAGAGACGCGGAGAAATGACGTAGCCAGCTTTAGAATAATTAATCTCAGACATCATTGTTGCCAAATTTGGAATCGAGCAAAATTCATCAATAAAACCAAAACAAAGCCCACGACAGACTAATGCAAATGTGAATGACACACAAAACTGGAAGAGGTTTAACTTAAGTCAAGTCGCTTCAGTGAGTCAAGTGTTAAAATGAAAATCCTACGCAATATGACCAGTAAATCAGGGGGCGCCTATTATTCAAAGTCAATCTGCGAGCGTTAAAGCTAATGTGCGATGATCTGCATATCGGAGGAAGTAGATTTTTTTCCATAAATTATGGGTTTTAATTATGCGGAAAGAAGCATAAATAAACGTTTTTCGATTTGCAAAAAAAAGATTCTATTAAATTCGTCGAGTGAATCAGGTTAAATTGACTCAGGAATGATATTGAAATTTTATGGGTTTAAGATCTCAAAAGGGCCAGTGGTCTGGAAATATACATTTTATATAATGTCAGAAAGCTTAAGCTTAATGGTTAAAGATGGGAGAAGATGTTAAACATGAAGATTTCATGACAAGACTCCGGGATTATGTAATGTCGATTGCTTAAACTTTTGAACCGTGAAAGTGAACTTTAATATAAATCTAGAAAACTGTGAACACATGTTTCGAACAACTTGTTCAGGTCTTTTAATTTTTGAACTTTTATTCTTTTTTTAAGATTGATCATTATATGTGGTCTAATATAAATGCTAACTGCTCCCCTATGACTATAATACTTTTAAGCATAAGAGTAGTTGAAAGGATCGAAGGAGCGATAAAAAATTTGTAAACCGAGTGTAAATTGACGAAAAAAAAGTCCAAACCATAGCCATAGTCAATAAGAAACATGTTCAAATTTAAAGCGCTCATATAAAATAAAGATCCAAATTTTTTGAGTCCTAAATTTTGAGTTGATATTTTATTGCCACTGCGAAAATGTTTATTACCGTCGTTTTGAATATCCTCATTCGAATTCTAGATAAAATACAAAACTAACTAGTGGGAGGGTTACAATCCTCTTAGGCGAATCGTTGGATACCCCATCCCAATTGACCACTTTCAAGCTCCGAATTGTGTCATAAATCTTGATTGTTAAATTTCAGTTTCTATTAACTTCAACTGTATTTAGAATATGTCCGTTAAAGAATCTTCTCCCTTAAAAAGGGGCGTGGCATCCACCCCTATTCAATTACATCTTTTTTTGTTTACATTTTTTATCAGAAGTGATATACACGTCTTGATTGCATTTTCGTATTAAAAATTTGGTTTATAACGGGTGATTTTTTAAGAGGTTGAGAACTTTTTAAAAAAAAAAAAAACACAAAAAAATCGCAAAAATTAATGAAATATTTATTTGAATCGATAGTTTGAACCTTGCAATTTAATGTTTAAAGATAATTTCATGCAAATGTTGACCGCGGCTGCGTCTCAGGTAGCCCATCCGCTGAGTCCAATTTTGGCATACTCTTTCACACATATCGGCCGGTATCTCACGAATGAATGCATGGATGTTGGCTTCCAGTGCGTCAATCGAAGCGGGCTTGTCCCCATAGACATTAGCCTTGAAATACTCCCCAAAAAAAAAATCTATTGGTGTCAAATCGCACGATCGCCTAGATCGGCCAATTGACCGGCCCGAAACGTGAAATTAACTGTTCACCAAACTCGCCTCGCAATTGCGCCATTGTTTCGCGTGCTGTGTGGCATGTGGCACCGTCTTGTTGAAACCACATATCATGCAAGTCAAGAACTTCCATTTCGGGCAAAAAAAGTTTGTTATCATCGCTCGGTAGCGTTCACCATTGACAGTAACGCTGCGATTCGCATCATCTTTGAAGAAATATGGCCCAATAATGCCGCCGGCCCATAAACCGCACCAAACAGTGGCTTTTTCGGGATGCATTGGTAGCTGTTGCAATGCTTCTGGCTGATCTTCACTCCAAATGCGGTAATTTTGCTTATTTACGTACCCATTCAACCAAAAATGAGCCTCATCGCTGAACACAATTTTTCGATAAAAAAGCGGATCCTCGGCCAGCTTTCCAAGAGCCCATTCACCAAAAATTCGGCATTGTGATAGGTCAGCTGGCTTTAGTTCTTGCACCAGCTGTATCTGAAAAGGCTTTACGCCCAAATCCTACCGCAAAATTTTCCACGTAGTGCTGTAACAAAGGCCTAACTGCTGGGAACGGCGCCGAATCGACATTTCGCGGTCTTCTGTCACAGTAGCTGATACGGCCGCAATATTTTCTTCACTACGCACAGTACGTAAACGTGTTGGTGGTTTAATGTCCAACAAAGTAAATTTGGTGCGAAATTTGGTCACAATCTTCCGAATAGACTGCTCAGAAGGTCGAGAATGCCGACCATAAAATGGAAGCAGCGCGCGATGAACATTTCGAACCGAGCACGAATTTTGATAGTAAAATTCAATAATTTGCAAGCGTTGTTCATTTGTAAGACGATCCATGGTTAAATTGCAAACCAAACTGAAGCTGTTTGACAGTGACACAAGGTACTAAACACACGTCAGCTGTCAAAACCAGTGTTGCCAAAACCAAACCAGCTAAAAAATCACCCTTTACTTAAAAACGCCCCCAAAAGTGGGCGTGGCAAAAATTTATTCATTTGAGTTGATAGCTTACGTACATATCTGAAGATTTTATGGTCCAAGTTTTTTGCATTTAAAGCATCAATAAAAAACGTTTATTAGAATGCATATTGAATATGACCACGCCTACAAGGGGCGGTTTTCCCTTTTTTTTAATGCCAATCACAATACACTTAAGCGAGGATATTGCATACCAAATTTCAGCTTTCTACGACAACTTTGAATTTTAGTGCTAATAAGTAAAGTGGGCGTGTCAGTAGGCGGATTTTGAATTTTTTTTACTTGTACTGCTTCGGGACCTAGAAAGAACAGATATTAAGTTTCAAGCTCCTAGCTCAAAATTTAAGGTATAAAAACTACCGACACACGGACGGACGGGCGGACATGGCTCATTCGACTAACAATTCGATCTCGATCATATGCCCTTAAGGTCTTGGGGGTCTACGGTGATTATTTCTCTATGTTACAAACTATGACTCAAACTTAATGTAACTCCTATCCTAAAATTTTCATAGCTTGTTGTGAATGCATTCAATACAAGCATTGAATTCTTTGTCAAATTATATACATATATTGCCGATCCTTGTCGGCAGATGACTACTTTTCACCATTACTTTTCCTAACCAGTTCTAAGTTCCATCGCGTTTTGAGGATGCTTTTTAAAATAAAAAAGATCGTCAAGTATGAAGACATACACGGAGTTGTCCATCGGCTTTTGTTGAAGGTTATAGTCATCTATATTGCGCAGTTTGTGTAGCATTCTATTTATTTATTAAAATTATTTCTGGATATATTTTACAGTCTGTAATATACTTTTTTTTGTAGTGCTGTCTACTGTTCTTATATTGGGTGATTTTGTATTAGGTTTCATTACTCTAAAAATAGGCTGACAAGAAGCTTAACCGTTTCGAAAATAGAGGGAAGGACATACTCTTTCTTGGCCTTTTTTAGGATTTTTATAATTTAAAACCCATAAAACAGCAATTTCGATTATTTTTAATTACCGTTAGACTTTTTGATCAATTTTACAACCACCTGTGCTAGCATTTGCCACTATTCTTAAATTCTGTGGACATGGATTTCTGAGAAAACGGTAACAATATGCTGTTTTTTATTTCGCTCGTTTGAATGAGCTTAAAAACTTAGGGTCGAAAACGGCAATTTCAAAACGTTTTTGATGCAGTTCGCTTGCCTTTTAAACATAACATACTTCAGCCGAATTTACTGAAGGTCATCCATCATAACCGTTAAGGAACTAGAAATCCTTAAAAAATAGTTTTCGAAAATGTTTTCACGTTTTTCAGTTAAATCTTCGAAGTTTTTGAATATTCGAAGTCTGCTATAGTTTTGTATAAAATTTAAGAAGATGGACTATGCCCGGTGTTAATATAAAAATTATACTTTATACCGTTTGGGAGATAGAGGGGGAGACATGCGTTCTTTTGACCTTTTTTATAATTTTTTAAATTTCAAATCCATAAAGCAAGTATTTCGAAGTTTTTTTTCAGTTCCCCTTAGACCTTTTTCCAATGGCACAACCACAAGCTAGTGCTTGTGCCTTGGATGCCTTGGATGTTTTTTTTTTTTTTACTTCTATGGCTACCGGTTTATGCGCAAACAGTTAATCAAGCTCCTTTTTTATTTTGTTTTTTAAATAGGCTTCTAAAAACTTGGTTAAAAACGGCAATTTAAAAAAATTTTTAACGCAGCCTTCCTTCTTTTTGTAAGCTTTGTACTTTAACGGAATCTTAAAAAGATCGCCTATACCGTTAAGCTACTAGAAGACTTTAAAAAATTGTTTTTGAAGATGCTTTTATGTTTTTGAGTTAAATCTCAGAAGATTTTGAAATTTCAAAATCCGCTATAAATTTCCTTACAATTTTGAATTATTTCTGATACGTGTGATTTTTTTCATAGAATTCCACCAAACAGCACCGGAGATAAGGAGGGGGGACACACGTTTTTTCATGCATTTTTGCGATTTTTTTTTTCAAAAATGCGTCAAAACTACAGTACTCAAACTGTTTTTGAAAAATATGACCTAAGCACTTGGTTTACTTTGAGTTGCTTTATACGTGTGTTCAATATTGATTTTGAGCGATAAGCCGTTCAAAAGTTATGGCCTCCAACACTTTGAAAAACGTCATGCATTTTCGACTCTGCCCTTTTTCAAAAACGTTTTGATATTTTCGAAAAGTTTTATTTTTTAATTAAAGCTTAGTATTTTTTTAGCCTAAGGTTCGTTTTTCTAGTTCCTGCCTATTAAAATTCTTGAAAAAAAAGACACTAAAAAACATCGATTTTCCATGAAATTTCAAACTGTAATTAAACCGTTATTTGTGCTTAAAAAAATTGCCCTCTTTGGAATCTCTGACTATTTCCACAGTTTATACGCACACCAAATTTTGTCTTTCTACGACTTACCGTTCAGAAGTTGTAAAGCGATTGGACGGACGGACGGACGGATGGACGGACAACGTAGCGATACCATAAGAGGCCCTTTTTCCATTTTTGGACGGACCGCTAAAAAGGTAGCTCATATTTGAGACTATTGAGACTTATGGACCTCATGAGGCGTTTATATTCTCATGAAGTGTCGATAAACCGCGTTCTTCAACTTTCCAACGTCAGCATTGGTTGACGAAACGAGCTCTAGTTGCCTCCGATCTAACCCTTCTGTGGTTGGTGGCTGTTTAGCCAATTAAGTGCTTAGCTGTTTGCCAAATGTTTTAAGTGAATACTCTGTTGGTTATATCTATCACATATACGTATCATTGCTTTTCTCGTTGTTTCTGTGCAGGGCACTTATGTTCTGTACTGGCTCATAAGCGTTTGTGTTGGCTTGTGAACTTCTTTTCTCCTCTCATTCTTTTCGCTTGCGATATGCTTCGCATTTCAAGGGTACCTACTCGCATAACACTTTGATCGCATGCTTATTATAAAAACAAAAATAAAACTGATCTAAATAAAAAAAAAGCAGTTCCCTGCTCCAGGGAACTGCTCAAGAGCAAGATAAAAGACGAAGATGCAGGATATTTCAATGTGTCTTCTTTAAAAACTGAAAATTAGTCCTTTGTCATTCGTTATGACCGAGGATAATTCATCTTTTACAATTTCTGGTAAGCGCTAAGACAATTTATATATGCACTAAACAACACCTAAAAAACTTTGGAAAATATAAAATGGCAATGCAAAATATAAATGTTACCTATACGCCACAGTGTGTCGAGGCAAATAATGATAATGTGAATTTTGTGAATTTTTTGTTGCGAAAATAAAAGAAAGATTAAAATATGTACTAAACAAAAATAAAGCCGTTCCCTTTAAAACTTATTTTGTCTCATCAAAAGAGCGGTGTAGGTCTTTCCTAAATATTACTTTTGTTACACAGACTGCAAACTATTTGGAGGTCTAGTGTGTAGAAGGCATGAAGTTAAGGGCCGAAATCTAAGAAGCTATTATAGAAGTAGTAAGCTGACGATGTTTGACCTGTGACGTGCCACTGCAGTAAGAAGTGTTTATCGTTTCGTTGTCGTACAAATACTTTAGCTTTATGCAGAAGGTTTGATTTTACTTCGATTAAGAGTTCCGACCGAGGAGTGGTTTGCATAGCCTATATGTAGTAAAAATACATGCAAGTTCATGCATCTGTCTTGCCCATAAGAAGTCCATCAGATGGCAGCACCATAGAAAATAGTTCTAGTCACTTAAGTCTATATGCACGCTCATGTACATATTATCGAGGAAATTGTCTGGTGGGAAGCCTTAGATGTAGTTAAATAAACTACAATTGTCTAAGCAAAGTTTTACCATCAGTCTTCTGAGCATAAACTGAGGCTTATACTAGTTTTCTTTAACACTGCACATGACGTTTTTTTTTTGGGCACGTTAAGTTTTTAAACAACTTCATTATCATCATAATCATTTTTTATGACCGCTTATCCTTTTAAAGAATCCACCACCAGCTCAAGAACCCAAAGCGCTATCCCCAACGGGTCTTAGAGAGGTTCTCTATCTGGTCCCACCTGTTTGCCTATCAGAGGGGCGACTCGTTTGCATCTCGCCTACCATGGCCTGTCTAGGAAGTCTGGCCTGTTAGAAACTTGTCCATCTAAGAATTAATCGTTCTCGGAGAAGTAGGTGTTCAACATTACGATTCCTACGAATGAATACTGTACTGACGATCCCACTCTATATATAAGCTAATTAAAAAAAAAATTCATACAATAAAACCTTGTATAAGAAAGATGGCGTGGTAAGTAGGCGAGGCAACATTTGGAGTCAGAACCTTGAATTTTTACAGAAAAACGTAGTTTAGATTGGCCATAAGCCTAATTTAGAAGAGAAGAAGAAATAAAATGTGGCACATAAGGTAAATCACACTCTCTCTAGATTTGGTTTTACAAAGCTTTTGGCCACGCCCACTTTTGGGGACAACCAAAAAAATACATTCATCGCATATCTAAAAAATATTTATGCTAATATTGATAATTTGTAATAAAGGGTTGATCTCAAAACGGGCCTTATCAAAAACACAACCTTAAAAAAATTATAAGAAACTACTTTCTCAAATATTCTAAACGTTTCTTTAACCCTCTATTAGTCAAATAATAGTCAAAAAAAAAACTGACAATAACATGAACAATTTACAATGTGCAAAAGGATCGGACTTGTACACTTTTCCTCAAAATGCTAAAAAGAAATCAATCAGTGATCTCTGACACTAATTCAAGCTCTGCCGGTATCACGTGTATTTGAGGACCGTTTTTGCAAAAGGAAACAAGTTTTTTTTTATTTTTTTTTTCAGTAAAAAACACGTATGTAATTTCGTACAGTTCATAAGACACGCGTTTCTAAAAAAGCGGGTTTTCAAAAAATGGGATTCCTAGAAGCGTGATCATTAGTCTTAGGCTTTGTTAATATTTACCTGTGTACTACAGTTTGTAGTTTAAGGTAAGGATATGCCATTAAGAAGCATATCCTACCCAACATCCTTTTCATATCCAACAACTGGGACGGCGCAAAAGAGATTCCATTGTTTAGAATTTTTCATCTGTAGGTATTTTTTTCGGCTCACTAAAAACTGTAACTGTTTGAACTCACTGTTGTCTTCCATTATGTGGGCGTCGTGTTACAGTGCACGAGGTCCCGGGTTCGATTTCCCACCGGAGGAATAAAATATTCACGGTGTCCCACCTCAGCGAGGGTCTGACAAACCCACCGAGAGTACCATTAGTCATGAGAGACCTCTAAATTCGCCATTAAGAATCGGCAAAAAATTCTAGGCCTCTTTCATGTGTGTAGAGACACTTCTAACGCACATAGCACGCATGATTGTAAGAGAAGTCAGTCGATGGCTCTCCGAGTGCTAAGTAGTTTATATGCCGCTTTATATAAGATATTAAAGATAGATATCTAGACATGGATATTTTCAGTAACTCTTAACTGCCGCTCCTTAAGCAATTTGAAGCTTCATAAGGGTAAAAGTATGTATATACACAAGATCATAAAGCAGCACTGAAGTCACTCACGTACCTATGCGATGCGTCATTAATACCCGAAGGGTATGGCAGTTTCACAGTAATGGAGAGGAGAAACAAATTTGGTGTTTCACGACCGATATTCCATATTGCACTACTAAAAACTTCTTGCGGAAACTCAACGTTTTTTTTTTTAAATTTTTGCAAAAACTTACAAAAACAAAGTCTCCGGTTCAAGAACCTTTCCACTTAGTTGGGGAAGGACTTGTCAGTTGTATCGAGGTGATAGATTTTAACCTCCTAAACCAGTTAACCTTCTTTCCCAGTAAGACGTTATGGGTTGACACCGTTTCTGATTTTCAGAATTTCTACCAAAAAATACCTACTTCAGTCATCTACCGAAGAGTTTTGAGAGAATTTAGATTAGATGTATTTTAAACACCTAAATATTTCTTAAGTACGAAAGCGACGTTCATGAATAAAATTTACAATAGTCGCATAATTAACTATGGGTTAAGCTTTATTTTTTATATGTACCTCATTGTAGTTTTTTGCAAATTCTGCATCATATTTAAAGTAAAGGATGCTACACGCGCACACTTAAAAGTTCAGCAATTTCCTGCAAGGAGGAAATGCAAAATTTCTTCAATGATATTTTACCCCAGAAGAATTTTTAATTTATGTAAAACGCATAAACTCGCGAATGCACTAATTAAAAACGTTCGAATTGATCGGACTTTTCCGGCGAAGCGCAGACTAATTGGCGTCTTTACAATGTATCCGCCTTTTGCCTCATCGCAATCTGTCTCCTCCGGCACACTCCCGAAACATACCTACGGAGACCAGCAGCCAATTGTCAACTACACTCAGTGTAGCTAAACGCTCATCGGTACCAACAATAGAGGGCGACAAGTTATTCTTTTTCTATTGTTATAAAATCTTTTCACTTGAGTGTCAATGTGTTTATAAGGAACAACAAAAAAAAAATATATATATATAAAATGAACCATGTTTTGGTGTGAATCGGATTACTTCATACCGCACCCCGAAACGCCTTCAATTCCTTACATTAGGCAGAGACCAACGGCATCGTACTTAACTTTTGAGATTGTTTAGAGTAGTATCTAGAAACATGTGCCGTCGATCGTAACGTCGAGTAAAAATTTGGTTTTGGTTCTTAGGCGTGTAGACTAAGATAAAATACTTTCCGTTCGGGAATTTCGGCTCGCGGGCTTCAAAAAACCAAAGTCCCTTTGATATTTTTTCCTTAACTACTAAATAGTTTTCTCGAAATTGCAATATGACATGTGATGTTAAAATAAATGAGTCGTCGCCAAATAAATCTTTCTAGTGTGAGAGATAAGAAGCATTGTGATTGTAATGTTCTTAAAATAGCGTCTCAGTGCTAAAGCTAAATGAAGGGTGTGCGCATTTATTTACATCATCAAGACAGTGTTTTTTACTATAGCCAACAGTAGTTATAGTGTCTTTTGTTATTGTTTGGGTTAGTTTTGTGAAACAGCTGTTCCGCCAGGCGAAAATATTCACACAGGTCTGGGCATTATGGCAACCCTGAAGCTGGGCCCAAGAGAAATGCTCGCACAATGGAGGTAAGTGGGATTCTTTTCCTTACCAACAAGATAACAGATAGAGGATTCTGTTTGAATAGTCGTTTTAAGATGATTTGGCTTTGTTTGAATTGGAATTAGGGACTCTAAGAATGAATCATTGATACTGAATAAGATCGCACCGAGTTGTTGCGGCGAATTCAGATAAACAACACACCGCCACCAAGTTCTTTGATTGTGGAATTTTTCTCTTAATTTATTATTACGCTTGTCTGAGCTTAATTTAGAGCTGTTTTCACCAGTTTAGATGAAAAAATTTAGCTTATTACTATCGGTGCTTATGGTTTACTGCTTAAATCTTCTACAATTTTGGATAAGAGTTTCGCAGTGCTATCAGTGATTTTTTTTCTGCTGAAAACAAGTTATTTTTACTGATCAAATAAATCATTTATGTTGTAAAAAGTTGTTAGTATATTTGGGTGCTCTTAGACTTGGGCAAAATCTGTTTTTAGAAACTTTATTATCGATTTAAAAAAGCGTGGCGGATTGTCGAGGGATTCTTAAAAATAAAATTGTCTTGACAACTTATCTTAACTTAGGGTCTATTTCCATAAGCGACAGCACAGTCGCCGTAGCCAGTTAAAATGAGCTTGAGAAACACTGGGTTTTATGGGAGCGACAGAAGATGGTAAGACTTAATGTACCAAACAACTTAATCGCTCATAGAAAGGGCCAGTAGGTGGTTTAATTCGAAAATGAATACTGTTGACCCGAATACAGTGGGAGCATTCCTTGCACAGTGCACCCAACAAGAGATTGTACAAGTTCCAGTTTTTTTTGTAAGCAGCAGCTTGGCGTGGAGGTGGGAATAGAACTATTGGAACACAACACCTTTACTTGAAAAATTCTTTTCAAAGAATTTTAAAATAACCAAGGAGCTGTATTAAAAAGAATTATGTAGAGGAGTTAATCAGCCCAAACAAAAGCCATCGATAACCAGATTTACAGTTTAGGACATTAATAGGACATGCTAAAGCTGTCACGTATGCGAAAAACCTGCTAATACTATAGTTTGAGTGTGGTTTACCATTTTGATGACTGATTTGAGGGAGTAACTTTGCAGCCGGATTAAGTATTTCGTCTCTACCTACTTTCAAAAAAACGACATTTGACTTTGTTTGCTAAATTTAGACCAATAAGTCTCGCATCCTTTATGTTTAAAACCCTAGAACGACTACTTGAACTCCACATAAGGGCTAGATGCAGCAGTGGCTTTCTAATGGCATCGCGGCATGCATACATGAAGGCAAAATCCACAGAAACTGCCTTGCACGAGGTGGTAGGGAAAATAGAGAGGAGTCTACATTGTAATGAGTTTGCGATGGCTGCCTTCCTTGATATTGAAGAGGCCTTCAATAACGTGGAGAATAGTGCCATTGAAAGCGCTCTAGTAGACGCTAGCATTGAACAGAGCATTAAAAACTGGGTTTGCAACATGCTTGCAAATAGAAATATTAACTGTTCGATTGGGCAAAGCTCAATTAGAATGTCTGTTACCAGGGGAACACCTCAGGGTGGGGTACTATCGCCACTCCTGTGGGTTCTGGTTATCAACAACATTCTGAGGAAGTTAAGTGCTATGGGTATCAGCGCCACGGCTTACGCAGATGAGGTGGTGGCAATGGTGCCTGGAAAGTACTTAAATATCTTAAGTGAAATGATGTAGGGTGTTCTGGGGCGATCAAAATCTGGACGCAAAGCTGTGGTCTCAGTGTCAACCCTTTGCAAACGGAACTGGTTTTTTTTTACCAGGAAGTACAAGATACCGCAATTCAAACTCCCCAAGTCAAATGGAGTGGAATTATTCCTGTCGGATAGTGCGAAGTATCTGGGTGTAATCCTGGACAAAAAACTGAATTGGAATCTTAATGTAGGGGAAAGAATCAAGAAGGCATATAATGCTCTTTTTATCTGCAAGAGAACTGTAGGGAAAACTTGGGGCTTAAAACCCGCCATGGTCAACTGGTTGTATACTGTAGTGGTAGGACCCATTCTTACTTACGGTGCCTTGATTTGGTGGAAAGCAACAAACAGAAAAACAGTTTATGGAAAATTATCAGCGGTTTAAAGAACGGCTTGCATAGCTATCACAGGTGCGCTCCGTACTACACCTACCGGAGCACTGAACACTCTGCTGCACCTAACACCACTTGATCTATAAAATAAATAAATAGAGTGGCGCAACAGCTCGAGGTGAACCAGGGCCAACTTCTCAACAATGTATGCTGGTGTGTTAATTTCTTTTACATACAAAGGGACCTACAATTTTTTGCCGAATCCGAACGGCACTTTGAGAAGTTTTCCAAGACAAATGATACTCTCGGAGGGCTTGTCAGACCCTCGCGGAGGTGGGGACCGTGAAAAAGAACAAGTCTTCCTTTTTTTTTTTAGGTGACGATGGCAGGATTCGAACCCAGGCCTCCGGCGTAGTAAGAACACACACTAACCACTACGCCACGGCACCCCACCGCTTGATCTACAGATAAAAAAAACTTGCTGCTGGATATAGCAGTGCGCTACGCTTAAACTATTTCAAGAGCAGTAGCTACGTACACGGCTCGATCCTGTCGGAGCTACTGCCAGGCAATCCAACTTTAACGGATGAAATTCCCTTTCTTGTCGACTTTGGCACACCGTATGAAGTCATTTATCCAGTGAGGGAGGACTGGGAAAATAATGCAATTGTCAGACCTAATGAAATTGTAATTTCTACAGACGGTTCGAAAACAGGGGAAGGAACAGGTTCAGGTATCTTCTCAAAAGATTCGGAACTTAAAGTATCCTTAAAAATACCGGATGCATGCAGCGTCTTCCAATCAGAGGTTCTGGCTGTACTTAAAGCGGTCGAGCTTTTGCAGATGAGATCCTTTTCCCGCAGAGATATCACCATTTACATCGATAGCCTGGCTACGCTCAGAGCAATGGAATCGATCAACATCAAATCTGATATAGTCTCGGGGCTGTACAATGCTTAAGTCATTGTACAGTCAGAACCGGGTAAGACACTGGTTGCAGGAAACTGCGGTATAGAGGGTAATGAACAAGCTGATAAGCTTGCAAGAGGAGGGCTCCTTGGAAACAGTGTGGTTTCTAACATCAAACCACCCCTCTGCGTAGTTAGAGGCACTATTGAGGAGAAAATTATAGTGACGGCCAACCAAAGCTGGTCTCGCCTGACTGGACAAGGGTCAAAGCATCGAAGTCACTATTAAAATTGAAATAATTGAATAATCTAGAGCCATAAGTTTGAAGGACAAACTTATGGCTCTAGAGGGAATTCTGACAGGACACTGTCTCCTGAGTAAGCACGCAAGGAGGCTCAGGCTTTCTGACCATATTTTTGTCGGTTCTGCAGTGATCTGCAGGCGGTGTGGGTTGTTTTTGCCTTTTGAATGTTATGTTCAACTGGTTCCCCAGGCATCGCGATGGGCCCGTTTTGGTGCCTAGTGTCTGTGTGGTCCTTTTTACCACACCCCTGTTTAACCTAACCTAACCCTGCCAAAAACTACTTCCACACTCTGGAGTATTTTCTCCTTTTTAGAGACCATGATTTGTAGTCCTCCGTTAAGCCTTTAAAGTCTTCTCTTTATTTGCTGACGTGTCCATTTGATACTCAGATTTGTATTGAAATTATAATCGCTAGCCAAAAATTGACTAGTTGACAAGCCTGTGCATACAGCAAACTTGTGCAGTCAATTGTCTTAAGGACCTTGCTCGGCTATCGTTATCCTTTTTGTCTATCAGAAAGACGTCTTATGTACGTATCTACTCACAACGGCCAGTGCAATTCCCATTTTAGTATTTAGCTTCGGTCGATCACGAACTGCTCCGACGACCCTGTTTCAAAATTGTTCGTGTCGGCTACAAGACTAATGGCGTATTCTTTTCAACACCGAATCGTACAACTGGTGTGGAATACAGTATAAAATTGTTCCTTTCTTGAGCACACCTGAATGAAATCGTGCTCATGTAAATGTTCTTTTGAACTCCAAATTCGTTCGGTCTTCACACCGAACTCGAAATTTCGCCACCGACGTATTTGATGGCGGAGGCGGGGTGTAACCTTGATTGTGTATGTGAAAGTGACGTTTCGACTAAAGTTTCATTCGTGATTTTTTACAACGCGACTAAAATTGTATGAAAGCGAGAAAAACTTGCCAAATATCGCAAACTGGAAGCTATCATAATTAATTTTAAGTAAAAAGTACAAACAACCGGCACCAACAAAATCACGCTACGAAATGAAAACAAAAAAAAATAAACTAAATGAGGTCAAAGCAATTTGACACTAAACGTGTTAATGGCACCGGTGCAGTATAATCCGGGTGTACACCACACTGGAATTGTAGTAAATACCAAGTATTATTTGAAAGCTCGGTGTGGCAGTTTGGTGTTCAAAAGAATATGCAATAATACTCATAACGTTTTCCCCCTCCGAGCCTTATACTTTACAAATAAGTCCGTGATTTATCGCCAATTGATATATTTTGACGACAATTCTACTTGATAATAGTATTTCAGTTCTTAGAAATGGGAATACAACTTCATATGAACCACAGCATCGCTTCCATCTAGTTTGCTTAAACAGCTAACTTGTTCTCTTTGCATTATTAATGCACATAAAAAACAAGCCTTTTTTAAAATAAGCTTGCGATCAAAGGGGTCACGACTACCCTGCGGTGTTTTTTTACTGAATACTCTCACAGATCAGAGCAATCAAACTTAAAAGTTTTTAATAGGTGTATTTAATTAAAAGTAAAATGACACTGTGCTCTTTTTAAGATCCTAGGAAAAATTAAAAGGCCATTTTCAATACCTACACTTGGGCCTATTTAAACCATTATTTGACTCTAAAGAACACAATTTCACAATGAAATTTTTTTTTTAGTTACTTAACGAACAAGAAATATAAATGAAAGATGCAAATTCAGGTAAAACTGAAAACTGTAAACACTTGTTAACTCTTAAAAATAAAACAAAAACAAACGTAGTCCTATTCAATACGTTATTTATTAATATGGAAAAGTAATCTGACAATAGACATTAGACGAATTGGAAAAATTTATCAAACAAGAGATGTTTGCCAAATTTTACAGAAGACTCCAAGCTTCGCAGGTTATTGTTAAACAAAAAAAAAAACATTCTAATTTGTTATGGTGGTTTTGTTAAAAAGTTCAAGTGTCAAAAAGCTAAGGAACGCCGGTAGTGACTTGTGAGTCGCTAGTTGTGCTTCCATCATAGTTTTGAGCGAATTCGAGTACGGAGTTTCAAGCATATCGAGAATTCCTGAATCGTTAAGCCTAAAGTTGAGATACTCATCGTGCGACTCAGCATACATACTGGAGATCCTACAAATGAAAAGGAAAAGTCAGAATTTTTTATGCCTTAAAACCTTTTTTTTTGTACGAAGCTACTTACTTGTAATTGTTGTTGCCGATACGATCGATTTTGTAGCCAAACAGCATGTAACAGACTTCGCGAAATTCTAAACTGGCTGATTTGTAGAATTCCTTCATTTTCTTAACCTTGTTGTTCATCGATTCTAGTTCCGCACGCAGAGTGTTTATCTCTTTAATGTTGACCGTCATGTTTGTGGTTTCATTTAGGCGACTGGTCATTTGATCTTGATCTTCCTCGAGTTGTTTGTTGCGTCGCTTGAGACGCTCAATCTGAAAAGGTCATTTAGACAGCAACAATGAAATGCTTTGCCAGTTAACAGGCAGAGCTCTAGAAAGCGAAGACTTGGTTTACTAGGAATAAGGATGAAAATGATTATGAAAAAACGATACATACTTTTTGTGGCCATTAAACTATACATTTGTAACAGTGGTGGACACTTTCAAAATGAACTCTTATCGGATTGTACACTCGAAGCCTAAAGGCATTTAGAACGCTGCATGTACTATGTTTACTTGATACTTGGGCTTTTGGTTTAACTATTAAACAATGCCAAATCAGTCAGCGTCAGTGGTTATCTACTGAATCTTATCAAACTTAAGATAACAAGACCGAGTATAGTAATGCTCAAACTCTTTTACAGTGCCTACAAAATAGTTTCTTCATTCGCAGCTGCAGTAATGAGTAATGCATTGGAGTTCATCTACTTTGTGATAAACTTAATCTCGTCAAATGATCTCTTTGTGGAAATTCGTCCAGGAATAGCCCTAAGTAATCCATGCGTTACCGTGATAAAATTGCTTGAACAGAGAGAAAAACAAATGCAAGAGACATTCGTCGTTGAATGCTCGTTCGTTCAACGGCTTACTGCTTCGAAAACTCCAAACACCATAAAATTGTCTGGTTGCTGAGTCTAGACTTCGAGTTTTGACCGGTGCAATCGGTTTTTTGACAACTTCACTTAAAGAGCACCATTTCCAGAAACATGTCGCGAGAACCTTTTTGAGCCCCTATTCGAAATTGACAAAAAATGTAAGGTCATGTAGTTTCATCGTTGTGATGAGCTGGCCAGGCAGGACTCAGCTCTACAAGTATCTTCCTGCAAAAGGCCAAATCACAATGGCAGGAGCTGATGAATTGCGTCATGAACAAAATATCTACTTAACAGAACCAGCACTCCCACTTCCTCTGCTAATGTCCGGCGCTAACAAAACAGCCAGATTGCGTGAACATTGCTTCATTGACATTAGCGACACCCTGAGTAAAGGCTTACAAGCTCTTATCCGTTTCCTCAACTCCAGAAGTTGGATATAGACACCGACCGCATAACATCTTCAACAAACAGCATCAACGATGTGAGAAGCCAGGTCATGGAACCAATAACTAGTAATGGCCGCGGCGTTAGCCCGAACATAAGTAAAACAAGATGGCTTACAATTATTAAGTGGAGAATGGCTCTTGCCTTACAATTAAATAGTTAAGCAGTGATGAAAAAAAATATCACTCCGCCTGTGACTGAGTGCGCTAAAAATTTAACAAGTTCTTTGACTTATTCTGAAGTCATACGAGTCCTCAAAATGTCTAATGTCGCTTTTAGAAATTAGCTGAGTCTAGTTGTAGCATTCTTAAATTCGAAATGTTTTTCGTAACCTTAAGCCACGCGACGGTTCTGGTCTCTTTGTTTGAACACTATTTGTTCAACGCTACTTAAAAACGTGAATTCATCTCTCCATCTTTCATCCATATTTCATCTTTCATCAAATATGGAAAGCTTTTAAGTGACCGACTGCAGTCCTTCCCTAGCAATATGTTCAAATTATTCCATTTTAAAAAAGTAATAATATTGCCGGAAGCAAAGAATTGAGATGTCTGCCTGGTTTTGAACATATTCACGTTCACGGTGGCGATGTTTTTCCGAGCATGTGCTGGCTAAATATGCTCTTAGTTTACGTTAGTTTATGCTGCGACTTTACCCTACACCAAACTAGATTCTCCAAAACGCCAAACATTTCATGAATTCCGAACATTTTTACAGATCACCAATTTTCATAAGAAAAAATTAATAACAAAAAACGTCTTGTTGCGTAGTAAACGTCTGCATGACTTAAATTGTAAAAAATTTTTTTTGACACGTGTTAAAAGAATTAGCTACATTGAATTCACCAAGTGACAGTAACTGATAGTTAACAACCACACCATCCGCTGACTCACCCTATATCTTCTTGGTAAAAGCAAGGCTGTTGCGACTAATGCTTGGCATCATCCTAGCATCCTAGTATATACCATAGAGCACCAGGATCTATGATTTCTCAACTTAGATGCCTTCCACTCGTGTAAGGTAAACACAGAGAACGAAAAATATATTAGATAAGATTTGTTTTAGACTAGACTCATCGATGTACTCTGTTTTGAGAAAGTAGAGGCTCAAATTGAAATGACTTAGGACCAGTTTTACAGATTTAAGCCCGAGTTAGACCAAGATCTTTTAATCCCGCGACAAAATAAATCTTAACTTAACCAGTTTTTCTATGCAGACCTTATTCCGTCAATAAAATTGTCAAAATCTTTGAAACTCGAAATTATTGACACTTTACATAGCAAAAACCAACAGACGTTTCCAGTTGTTCTGTTATTCAAATTTTATTTGAGAAACACGCAAAGCTGTCATTTTACGTAGAAAAAACAGGCAAACAATTTTGGACTGTTCTCCAGAATTCGATCCGGGATTGATTCATCAAAATTTTTGAGTTAAACCGAGATGAACTCCGGATAGAAGTTAATTGAAAAACTCATTTCGGGGCTTAAGCTCAACATTTCTAAGTATAACTGCGAAACTCGGACAATCTCGTACTGAAAAACTGACCCTTAATCGTTCGAGAGAATTGGTAGCGAATTGGTTTATGTGGTCTGCAAAAAAGTAAAGCAAATCCTAAGTACTTAAAGTATAGCAAATACTAAAGACTACGTCCTACGAAGACATTTTTTTGTGAGGCGAGCTTTAAGCCGTCGGTCGGTCGTATTAAAAGCAATGGCACCCGCAATCTTTGGATTAAGAATTGTAACTGGTAACACGTAACTAAAACAACTTTATTTTGATCGGCAAAAAACATAATGTATAAGGCAAGCCCACTTATTAAAATCTAGTGTTCTCCCCAAACATAGATGGCTTGGGTTGCTGGTCCCTAATTGGGCACCACCCCAGGTTGCGGATAAGGGGACGCATACCAGATATATTCGGTATCGGTGTGAAAAATATTCGTGGCGGAACAAAATTAGTAACAAACGAAAAACCGTTTCTGTCGCAAAAAGAGCGGCTTCCTTGTCGGCGTCTGCTATCTAGGTAAGAGTCGGCTGAATATTAAACACCCTTTTCTCTTACAACATGCAATCAGAATGGGCAACATTCAAAAGTACGCCAGATGTTTTTATTGAATTATCTTCTTGTTATATCAGTGCTTTTCTCCATAATGGCATAACACTTGCGGCGGTAAGCTTGGTGCTATTGTGCAGGGTTTTCATTATGCTCCGTACTGGCGCAACAACAGCTTTTATGTTGGATAAGGAACCCTTTTTCTTCTAAATGCCCTAATTCTTTCTGCTCACGATGTGCTACACATTTCAGAAGTCATAACCCCTTTATCACGAACTAATTGTAAAAAATAGATTTGAGATCACAATTTTGTCACAATTTTGTCATTTCTTCCTACATGTGTGTGAAGAGCCAACAAGTTGAAGTTTTTTTAGGTCCTTTAGGTCTAGGACATACCAAACCAGAACAAGACAGATTTATGAATCAGATTAGATTCATTTGAAAAGAAGGCTTTATAAAGCCAAAGCCTTAAATTGTATGAAAAACATATTTTTTGACTTATGTTTGTGAAAGAATGAAGCATAAATTGATGCAAAATAAAAGAGTGCAAAAATGTTGTGTCTCAGTAAGCGCTAGTTTGGAAGAGAGCTCGGGGACGTTGGCTTTATAAAAACAGGATTCAATGCACATCTCCGTCGATTTCAGACTGTGTCGTTCTCACGGGTTTTAATTTAATTGTAACAATTGGCGGTAGAGCGAGGTTTCTTTTCCCTGCTTGTTTTTCCTTTTCATAAAAATGCCACAAACATACTTTTCAAATTGCAAGGATAGAAGAGCGAATGAGTAATGGAATATAAAACCTAAAAAGCTTATGTTACTACATAAAATTTCTGGACTCACCTCAGCCTGCAATTTCTCGAAACGGTTGTTGGCATTTTCATAAGCTTCCGCTGCAATATTGTTAGTCAAATGAACAACCTTAAACAGAAATCCACATTTGAAAACCTCGAATAAAGATAAAAAAAAACCAAATCATACCTTATATTGCCCGATGTTGAAGTCTCCCTTCAAACACCTGTGCTCCAGCTCGAGCTCTAGTTCTTCCTTGCGACGTTTCAAACGCTCATTCTCCATACGGAGGTTTTCTATTTCCTTCTTGAAATGTTCATAGTTCTCAATGTTCAAACCAGTTTCTATTTGCGCTTCAGGGAGCAGCGTAGCCAGTTCTTTTTCTAAACTAGCGCACATATCCTTGTAGCCCACCAGAGTCTTTTCGAGCATTTCCAAGCGACAGCGTATCTGTGAGTCGGGATTCACTACATCAAGAACATTTGAGACTGAAATTTGAATTTGTGAGTTAGTAAAGTTTATGTCAGAATTTTTTGACGACTATTACTTGTCATTTCTTTTTCAAAGTTCTCCAACAACTGTTTGTAGCAGTCACGTTCTTTGGCGACCAGCATTAGCTTCTTGCGAACTTGAATCACAAGGTTCTTGTGCCGTTTGAGAGCAGTAACAAGGCTCTCGTTGTTCTTTGTATAGGTCTCTAGTTGCTGTTTGTAAAACGTCATAAATAATTAGGAATTTAAATTATTTCGTTAATTATTTTAAAGTACCTGCTGCAAGTCCTGCACTCGAGATTCAATGGAATGTTTTTCAGTTTTGTTTGTGCTCTTCTCTGAAGTCATAATAATATCATTTTGCAGAATCTGTTCGATACGGGAACGTAATGCGATCGGACTGACGAGAGTATTTGGAAGGCAATGATCTTGTGCAACTTTTACCCACTCTTTGAGTTCTTGTTCAAGGCTTGTGACCTTAACCTGAAATTATTAAAGTGTTGAATAGTAGTAAATCTTAATATAAGGAATAATATTAAGGGATCTTGTTTCAAAGTAATGAAGTTGAAATCAAGTAAATTTTTGGATGGTTGTGTGCGTTGTCGTTTCTGGGGACCGGTAAATCTATACCAGATTTACTGAAAACTAATGTACCCAAACAGAAGTCCAAGCAAAAATCCAACAGCGACAATACAGGATCTCAAACACAAGGAACATATCTTAAGTTGTGGCCTTTGGGAAACATCAAAAAGTTATAAGAAAAAGGAAAATTCGGACTTACTATGTCACTGTTTATTTATTTATATCCGACGTAATAAGACCTTATCCACGTTAACAATGCTGAGTACGTCTAATGATTTATGGTTTTCTCTTTAGCACTTCAGAAAAACTCAACTAGACTCCACGTTGGAAAAACAGTTAGTTGAAATAATCTACGTAGTCTTGCCATGACTACTGTAACACATTTAAACAATAAAAATCCGAAGCAACAGTAAAAATAAAGTAACTTTTAATGTATGTTAACATAATTTTTAAAATGTGACCTCTTTAAGCCTTTATGAAAGTTCTTAAACGATTCGGTCGCCCTATGTTGCAGAAATGCTTCAGAGATTTCTTTATAAAATTTAGTTTTTTATGAAACTTCTCGCAAGACTTCTTTCTAAAGAGGCCATAATTTGAGGTCTAAGGTTATGATCGGGCGTTCAGACGATTAATCGAATTATGTCATAAATTCCGGAAAGTGTTCTTCAAGTCACGTTAAGACCCGAAATTGGTCTCAAGGGGCATTGAAGTGATGAGCACGTGCTCTTGTACCAGTTTTGCGGTTGAATTTTTTAAGTGATGGAATGCAGCGAGCTATTTTACAGTGGAATAGTCTTTGTAAAAAAAAGCGGTAAAACAGAGAAATACACGAGACATTACGTCGATTCTCCAAAGAGTCAAATGACTTTGTTTTGTTCGAGTCACCTATAAAAGAAATGCTCTTTTGTTTTTTAATTCTATCAAGCAGATGCAAGGTGGTCTTTGGTGTACTTCCCCAGAAGCGTATGAATGTTTGATAGATTTCAGCCAGATCGGAAGAAGTGAAGATATTTTTGCATCATTTCTACATAAAACATTAGAAAGGCTCATTGATCTACATCTAAGATCGACTATAGACCCGTCTAAACTTTCTCTATCTCAACATGCGTACAGCAAAAGGAAGATCCGTTGAAAAGGCTCTCCACACACTAGTGCGATTCATTGAGAAATCATTCAACCAAAGAGAATATATGACGGTTGCTTTTCTAGACATAGCAGGCGCTTACAACTACATCCATCCGCGCGCAATCACACAAGAACTGGAAGAGTTAAACATAGAGGCGGGACTAGTAGCATTAATAAAAAAACTACTTACTAGTAGAGAAATTAATGCCACTCTAGGTCACGCTTCCTTGAAAAGCTCGACCAGAAGAGGTACACCTCAAGGAGGAGTACTATCCCCTCTTCTCTGGAACGTAGCGGTGAATAAGCTGCTATTTATACTAGAAAGAGGGGGCTGCAAAACGATTGCCTACGCGGATGATGTAGCCATTGCCTTCTCGGGAAAATATCCCCATGTACTGAGAGATTTAATGCAGCATGCCCTTACTCTCCTCCACAAACGGACGACTGACAATGGTCTGAGTGCTAATGCACAAAAGACCAAAATTGTCCTCTTCACTGAAAAATACAAAACCCCCGGATTGCTCCTCCCACCTTGAATGGCACCAGCCTATCGTTTTCAAAGAAGGCAAAGTACCTTGGCCTTATTTTGGACAATAGACTAAGCTGGAAGCTCAATACAGCCGAAAGAGCAAGGAAAGCCATCACGGCCCTTTATATAAGCAAAAAAGCCATTGGGCACAAATGGGGACTACAACCTCAAGAGACGCATTGGATCTTGACAGCTGTAATTAGAACAATCCTTCTATACGGCGTAGCAGTATGGTGGCCCATACTCAACGTAAGCACACATCTCAATGTTTTAAGAAAGGTACAAAGGCAAGTATGTATCTGTATTAGTGGTTCCCTGAGAACCACTCCTACGGATGCGCTCGAAATCCTATTGAACCTTACCCCCTTAGACTTTTTTGGTAAGCAAACAGCTACCAACTGCGCAATTCGACTTAAAGCATGCTCCCAATGGCGTGATTACGTTTACAGACATGCCAATATTCTAAACGAACAGCATCTCACCTCCACGAACCTGGATTACACTTCACCTTCATATTTTCCAGAGAAAAACTTCGAAACCCGGATTCCGAACAGAGACCTGTGGTACGGCGGTAATATACCTTTTGGTAACGCCATAACACAGACGGATCCAAGACGGAAGACGGTGTAGGAAGTGGCGTTTTCTTTGAGTGCCTTAACTTAAATAAATCCCATCGCCTACCCAACCAATGCAGCGTCTTCCAAGCAGAAATAATGGCAATTAGTGAAGCCCTGTCCTGGCTAAAGTGGAACGTGATATCCGCCCTTGATGTCTGTATCTTTACGGATAGCCAGGCTGTGCCAGGCTGAAGAAAGTGTACAACACCTACTCTGTTGCTGCCCGGCACTCGCGTCGTACAGGAAATTCATACAAGGCTCCTACTTCTACGACTACCTAAGCGACCTTAGTAAAGCACCGGTCAAAAAGCTACAAAAATTCATCGAAAAGACTGGCTGGACGTATGTTTTTTTCCATCTGCTCGAGAAGGTAAGAGAAAAGTTCGACAGATTGATATTTTAAGAGATTATATTTTAAGGACTTCTGCAACTTAACGTCCCCGAAAGTGAATATGTTCCATAGAGTGGTCAACGCGCTCAAGTACATGTGGGGACGTGGAACAAGAAGGAAGCGTAGAGCTCGCAGCAAAGTGTACTTCAATCTGATTGGCTTTGTCTAAGGAGCTGACAGCTGGAATGTCGTTGGAAATGAGCGTTGCGATTGAAGATGAAGCACAGTTTTTTGTCCTTTTGACAAAAGACCAAAAACCTTTGCTGCCTCTTGGAAGGTTGCATAATCTTTTGATCATAGAAACACTTAACAAGTAGCATAACAGCACTGCAGTTATTCCTGGCTCGCGTTAACTTATTTTCCTTAGTTGGATTTATAGAAGCTCGTATCCCTCAACTTAATAGGCTCTTTACAACTCGAGTCGCACCATGAATTCTCCTTTGGTCTGATACTTTTACCTCGGTGAAGAATAAAAGATTTTATACCAATGAGAATTGATTGAGAAATCATATCAGCGGCTGGATCAACGTTACAATCGACGAAGGCCATTGACTAATTGAAGATTTTAAAAGAGTTGTTCAGGCCATCCCAGTTTTTTTGTTCGTATTGCCAGACTGTTCTATTCGGGCCTCGGTTTTAAAGGTTGTCAAAAACTTTTCAATATTTTTTTTTTATTAATTTTAATATTTCAACTATTTGACTGTAAAACTTTTCAAGTTAAGTGCCAAAAACCTTTAAGTCTTTTAAGTCATTAATATTCAAGCTAATCTACCATTAGGCGAGTAAAAAAAAGCTCCTTGATGCTCCTTGATGCTCTCTGAGCGTGCTTGTAATCTAAATACTAAATAACAGCTCGCACCAATCAATAACACTCACCTGAAGTGCAACTGCATCATTTTTGGCATTCTCGTATTTCTCCAAGCGACTCTTTAAATCGTGAACCTGCTCCTCCAACAGAAGTTTATGACCCAACACATCGTGTAAATTCTTGTTGTTGGTCTTTAGACGTTCAATTTCTTTGTCCAAATCGGGGATGCTGGCCAAACGCGATTGAGTGTTCTAGAATGTCATCAACATAAAGTAAGGACAATATTTGAAGGCGTAGAAGAATAAACCTTAGTAATTTCTTTCCAGTCCTCATATGTAGATATTTCATATTCTAGCTCTTTGACGCGAGACTTGGCTTCATCACAAGCTTGCTTTTCTCTCTCAAAGTTCAACTTCAACTCATCATATGCGGCTGCCTTGTCCTTGTAGTCTTCCAGCATACATTTTGCATTGCCGAGCTCTTCAGAAACAAGATCCAGTTCCTACAAATTATATAAATCAGACAAAGCCGAATGCATTATGCTTTTTAACTCCCTTACCATTTCCAACTTGTCAGAGTGTCGCCGGTATTCACTAAGCTCATTGGCCATGCTGTTTTGCATAAGACGAGCATTCTCCTCGATTTCCGCATTGGTTCGTTGCAACTTGTTTATAGCATCCTCGAAGGAGCTTTTCATTTCATCCAATTCATTTTTAGTGGTCACAAGTTCGGATTTGGCCCGTTGTTCACGTTTTCGAGTCACTGTCAGATGACGTTCCATGTCGAGAATTTTGTTAGATGAAAAGTCACACTGCTTGGTGAGCTCTCGCACTTTACTCTCGTACATGGTTTCCATTTCTTGGCGGACTCTGTGTTGGCGTTCCACTTCTTGTTTCAATTTCACAATCTGTTGGTGAGAGATATGGATAAATTTTAATTGTGTAAAGCTTAAGGAGGTAACAAAAAAATAAAAATCGACCTCTGCGTTTTAAAAGAACGCATAAATGTGTTGGCATTCGTAGCCGCTTAGTAAGTTGCATTCTTAGAAATGTAATTTTACTAGTCGACTAGAAGGCGGCTTGGTGGTGCAAAAGGTGGCTTTCTACTAAGTCCCTTCGAGGATTTATTGTGAAATCTCCACATGTTGATGTGGATTATATTACGACGCAAATTATATCCACTTGAATGCTATTTCTGGGTATTTGGCTTATTGCATTCGTTTCAACCCAGTCTGTGGTTTATTTTTTTTAAAACTTTTATAAATAACTTTAAATACTTCAAAAAATGAACACAGCGGAGAATTAGTGACAACAAGTACATTTTCATACCTACACATTTCATGATTGAAGTTACTAAGAATTTTTCTAGTCCCAAAAACACGACCATGTAGCTCGAGTTACCTGAATAACACTGAAGTTTTTTATTATCATCCAAGCGAGCTAAAGGACCAATTAAATGTTGGCACACTAATTAACGAGACTCGAAAGCTTTGCATAAGTGGCAACAGTTGGTAATTTTTGTTATCAACACTTAATTATTTCCCTGTTGTGTTTTAATGCACTTTTTCGCGGATTTAAAGAAATGTTTTTTTTATAGGGGAGTGTGGCAGTGAACTTATTTCTGTGCTGCTGTCACAATTTTAGTAGTGAGTACATAAGCGTTCTTAGGAATCTGGTAATATGATTCTGGGAGGGAATAATGTGTTCAATGCAATAATTCACTACGATTCACTACGCATCAGTATAACTATACAAATCGAATTGGTTTTCGCAAATTATTTTTCCAGTACAGAACGATTGGGGAAACAGTGCTTAGAGAAATACTAAATGGCCCGAGCTTAAAGGAATTAAGGAAACAGTACGGCCGAATTGTGCTTAATAGAGTCCCAGCGGGCTGGTTTTGATTTTTCCCCGTCTTGTGTTTTTTAGGGCACAGAACCCGAGCTAGATGTCGCAGAATTAGAGAAAGAGAATATATGAATTTTTTTAAGATTTTTTTTACGCTCCACGAAAGAGCTTGTAAATTATAACAAGCAAATAAATCGGTCGTGTGATAAAAAGAATATCAAGTAGATGTTAAAAATAAAAAAGTTAGTAAAAAGGTCGTCAACTTATTGTTATTTAATTTGTGTTTTTTATTTACACAAGTGTTTTCGTTTTCAGTTTTACTACTATAAAAATGCAGGCCAAATGAAGAATGTTTTTTGTTTTCAAAAATTTTGCACGTTTGGCTTAATGTTTTGGTAGCTTGTTCTTGTGTAAAATTTATTAATTTAAAGATAAATAGGACAGTAATTTTTTTAAAAAATCAATTTTAATAATTTTAAGCGTGCCAAGAAAAACATTCAATATTTTTCAATATAAAACCGTTATGCATATTTTTGTTAGGGACTAGTCATAGCCATTATTTAAATTCATCATTCAATTCATGAAACAATGTGTTCCTTTTCTGGCGAGGCAGAAAAGGTTCACTGACCACTAACTGTGGTCAGTGAACTGGCCTTGCATGCATCTGAGGTTAGTTAGCCAGTGAAAGAAAACAGACGTCTTAGAATAGAATATATAAAAATGGCTTTCATTAGCCCCTTAGAAAATGGACTATGTTTGGGATTTTTATCGAAATTGTACATAAAGAGCTACACAAATGTTTTTACTTTTTACCTTTTAAATTAAAAACATAAAAAAACAAGTGAGTAAGTGCAAGAGTTCGTTTTGAACAAACTTCTATAAGCCCGACCTTAAATACCGTGTAACACCGAATCTAAAAGCTTTTTGGCGCGAATTCATATAATATTTGTATTGGCCTCGCCCCCAAATATAGACGTGGGCTAAAAATTAAAATCAATCAATTGTATTTTCGTGAGAATCATGAAAAATATTCAGTAAAAATATTTAGTAATCATGAAAATTACTGCGGAAAAAAAGTTTTTTATGCATACAAAGCTTAATTCAAAACTTTGTTTGTATGTCACAAACTTAGTAAAGAGTAATAGAAGAATCTTTTTCGATTAAGAGTGAACTTTCCGCGAAATCGGGTTTTTAAAGATCTAAGACGTTTAAAGCGGGCATGGTCGAAATTGTGGGCGGTCCAATTTTTGCCTTGTTAAAGGTCTTGGGCCAATATTGCTCAGCACCAAAATTTAAGTTTCTACGCCTTGTCTAACTTAACCAAAAGGCATTTTGAAAGAAAATGTTAAATAGCGGTTGACTCACATTGAAGCCACTACTGGACGTGGCCGTTGGCGGATTTAGCCAATTTTGACACTTCGTCTGCGCAACAGAAGAACCAAGTCGTGTATTAAGTTTCTTGTCTCTAGTTTGATTTTGAATACCTGGAACCTTCACACATACAGACGGATATGGCTTAATCGATTCACCTGTTGGTCTCGATCATATCTCTTAATGGTCTTAGGGGTCAACGATGATAATTTCACTGTGTTACAGACAGACGTCGCCCGCCTGGTAGGCCAAGAAACAGGTGCTGGGATCAGGTAAAGAACATCTCTGAGACTCGTCTGGGGATTGCGCCTGTGTCTCTTGGCGGAGAATCGGTGGCGGATACCTTACGTTGCAGCCAAAGGTTTTGACCTTTTTACTTACTTACTTAAGGTGGTGCTACAGTCCGGGGTGGACCTGGGCCTCAGCCAACAAGCTTCGCCAGGCAGCTCTGTCTCTAGCTGGTCGTTGTGTTTTGACTGTTTTGGCTAGGTCGGTATCGCTGTACAGCCCGTACAGTTCGATGTTATATCTCCTCTTCCACTCTCCGTCTATGTAGACGGAGACCTTGACCTCTCACAAGAATAAAATTTTAATTGATGTGGAGAGTCTTAGACTGTGTACTTTTTTCAAGTCTACTTTTGGGGCAAAAAGTTGTCGAAAACTCGTTTAGTCATTCACACTTTCTTAACGCCGACCAGAATTCGTTTCCGATTTTCATTTGTTGGGAACATATTATGAATTTTACGCTGACCTCAAAAATACAAGCTGATTTCAGATATTATTAAAATATTTCTAAATATTTTAAATATTTCTCAGTATTAATACGCTCCAGGGCCATAAATTACCTACTCAGTTTCCTATAACTAATGCTTTCCTATAATTAAACTTGAATCCTATAATTAAACCTGAATTCAGTGAATCCTTTCAGTTCGCAACAGAACTAACCTTGACAGATCGACCTTGACAGTACGACCTTGACAGTTGACAGATCGAAACATAGAATTTTGTACAGAATTAGTTTGAATTCTAAACAGTATTGAATTGTTTATTCTATATCATGGGTTCCAAGATACAATTCCGATTAATTTTTTTTTTATAAAGTCTTAGCGACAATATCAATTGACTACAACTAAACTAACGTTAGGGCAAGATGACATCATGTCAGTGTCATTTTACCAACACTTCTATTATTTCAGAATTTAAAATAGATAAAAAGTCGCCAGATGCCCTTACGCGTCTTAAGTGGGTTTAATAATAGTCAAGAAGTCTAGAGTCTAAGTGTCAAGAGTCTAAGTGAAATTACAAATTCGATTGAAATGCAAAACTCCTCGGTGCTGTTTTTTCCAGGACACTACAACAGAATTGTCAGTTAGTTTAACTAACTAACTTTTGGTTTCTTATATACAGATCTTCAGACCAGTTAAATTAGTTTTAGTTGAACTTAAAACGTTTTGTTACGTCTACAGACTAATTGTAGACAACCTTCAGGACTGGTACTAAGCGTACATTGTTTTAGAAAAGTCTTGATGCACACTCATACCCAATGCTATTGACGCATACTGAGCATACTTTCTGGACGAAGTGGGTGAACACTTCTTGATAGAGCAGACAGGGACTCCTTAATCTTTGCACCGCATGAGCGTCTTCAATGCTTATAAAAATAAATAAATAAATGTGCAACCATGAAAATATTTGGCATTTATTTTTTTTTTCGATTTGGAATGATATTCAGAGAAATCAAGTTTTTTTTTGGATATAACACGGTAACACTGGGCGTCGTTGATGGGCGGTCCTATTTTCATGATGTTTAGGTTTTAAGCCACAATTTCCATACACCAAAATTCGAGCTTCTACGTTTGGTCTAACTTGGTCAAAAGGCCTTTTGAAAAAAATAATAAGAGTTTGGGGTTGTCTCACATTCAAGTCAATTGTGGGCGTGAAAATTTGTCCGGGAGTCTTGATGCGGATCGTCGCGAGGCGGTTGCTCACATATTTAAAGCATATTTTTGCATGAGTCTGATTCTAACGACGAATGCTCTGTAGTGCACAGGCAAGGCTGGTTTATCCGAAAGGCACCAGTTATCCGGATACTCACGTTTGAGACTGGACTATTTATCAGACTGGGCCTACAGCCTGGTCGATCCTCAGCACGGGTCGCATAACACCTTGATCCGGCCAGGGGATGTGGGTAGGTGGGTGTTTGAGAGGGACTTGGGAAGGGATAGGGAGGGTGGGGAAGAGGGCTTTGACTAGGGTCCGCGGGGTCGTAGGTCCCCTCACTTCACTTTCGTGAAGTGCCCTTGCGGGTTTCGCATTAGTTATGTTCTGCTACGTTCTAGGCTGCATTGCTCGGCTGCTACCGCGCGGAGGAATAACTAACACTTGAGAGTGACGGATGAGATGAGAATCGCCATACCTAGAAGACTTTTAACTCATCAAACCAAACCGCAGCAACCTTGTTTAACCGAGCAACGGTACGTAAAAGTTATCACAAATAGACGTGATCCATTGAATTTAAGTCAATTGTGAATAGCCAGTCTTTTACATTTTTTAGAAATGAGTTAATCAGTTTAGTTTTACTGATAGATAAAGGAAGCTTATTAAAGAAGTTTGGTGCGGCGACAGTATGAAAAAGAGTGAAATGAGTCTTAGCACCCTGTCAGATCGCAGATACATCGAATTTCAAATAAATTGCGAAGTTCTACCCTTGCAAGAGACGACAAATCCCAGAAAAACGAATTGGTCACAGTTTAGAGAGGAACTTGCGCACTCTGTTCAAGTTCCACTGAAACTGAGTTCACGACAAGCGTAGAGATGTCTGCTCAAAATCTGAACAGCATCCTTACCCGTTGTTTTGAACTCGCGTGCCCAGTTACGAAAAACCCCGTAAGAATCGGTAGCTTGGTGGAATGCGGAACTGCAGCGTATTTGTAAAGAGACCAGGAAGCTCCTGAATTGGTCCTTAAAAACCAATTTAGTGAAATCTATATCGATCGAGGCAAAAGACTTATTCGCAAGTCGAAAAATCACTCTTACAAAAAATTTTGTGAGGATATCGAATTTCTTAGTGAAACTTGTAGGCTTGTGAAAGTTCTTCAGAGTAACAGACCAAGCAGACTCGCTTCAATACTCAAAACTGATGGCACCTGCACTGAGACCAAGGCGGAGACCTTCAGTCTTCTCCTTGAGACTCACTTCCCGGGAAATCAGATCACCACGTGCTCTTCAGTGGTACCAACAACGGTGGCCACTGCAGAACCAGCGAACACAACGCGGCTTAACTGGTACATTGCATCTAGAGTGGTGACTGATGACGCTATCAAATATGCTATTGCATCTTTTGAGAGCTTTAAGTCACCTGGTCCAGATGGAATCTAGCCGGTTATGCTGAAGCAAGGTTTAGGTCAGCTGTTGCCCACGTTGAAAAGAATTTTCACTGCAAACCTCGCCTTGGCTAACATACCCACCCTTTGGCGTATGGTTAAAGTCGTTTTCATACCAAAACCTGGTAATTCAGACTATAGCCTAGCCAAAAGTTTCAGACCCATAATGCTGAGCTGCATGTGCGCAAGGGTGCTTCATTTGAACCCTCTTTCTGAGATGCAACACGCTTATCAGCGGCGAAAATCCTGCTAAACTGCGCTTCAAAACCTTGTTGGTAGAATTAAACGTGCTCTTGACCAGAAGGACTACGTGCCAAAGGACTACTTCCAAATAAGCGTTGCTTTGGTTGTCATTTGTCGGTAAATCACTTGTCAGTTAATATCTCAGTTTTTCATCCTTCTTTTGGACAGCTAATTGCTCGACTGCACATGGTCTGTGTATGGATTAAGAATGGATAAGATTATGTTTTTCGTACTGGGGTATCATTTGACAAACAAAAATGAGTTTTCACCCCGCAATTATTATTTAAAAATAGGCTCCAAAATAACGCAGAACACCGAAAAATCGAAAAGGTTGTTGTTGCTATATGACTTTTTGGGGAAATTTTTATTTTTCTTCAAAAAAAACTCGTTCTTTTTGCGGTCCCCAATTCCGCGAGGGTCTGACAAACCCTCTGAGAGTTACCTTTGTCTTGAAAAACTTCCCAACATGTCATTCGGATTCGACAAAAATTTTAAGTTCCCTTGTAGGTATGGGACGAATATAACACACACACAGCTGGTTGAGAAGTTGACCCTGTTTCACCTTAAGCTGTTGCGCTACTCTATTTATATTTTTATGTCTAATTTCAGAGAGTTCCGTTGGACACGTAGTAAAATTACATCTTAATTCATTCTGCAGCTCCATTTCAATAAACAGATGATATTCTGGCCATGCCGCATCTCTAAGGGGGACCCCGAGGGACGATTCTTCTTGAGCGTAAAAACTACAGTTTTCTGAGCTTCAGAAATCTGACCTAACATCATCAGGCGACTAGGAAAATTTTTAGAATTCTACAAGTGCAGCCAATGACTACTTGTTGCATTGCAATTGCAATACTTTGTGGCCTTCCCGATTCCACCAAACAAAAAAGAGCTGTCTAAAACTCCCTTACCCTGTCTTAACCAAGCTTACGTTCTGCCCATACAACAACACATAAGGCAGTTGCCACGGAATAAAATAACACTTACCCTTGCTTGAGCTTCAATCAAATCGGCTCTCATGCGACGACTCTCCCAAGGACTGGGTGGCATCGACGTATTCAAGGATGTATCAGCACTTGTGTTACGCAAAGACGAAGGACTTTCGTTGGTAGACTTGCCAAACGACGAGTTGAACAAGCCGTTCGAGAGACGACGCTTTTTTGGCACTGAAAACAACAAAAACAATCATGAGATATGTATGCAAAATTTAGAAACTGAGAGTCAGCACTAACATGTTTCACTTAGCGAATCATTTACAAACTCAAAACTAAGCTTCTTCGGAGCAGTGTGTGCTACACTGTCGTTAAACTGCTCCATTATTCTATCGAAATTTGTTTTTATGTCTTCCATGGCGACTTCAGGGAATACTGGGGCCGGCAGACTTGTGCCGTGACGCAGTCAACTTTATTGTCGGAATTTGCACACTTCCGAGTGTAGATAATTGGTTGATTTCACTTTTTTAGCACTTTGTTAACATATATGAAATATTTTTGTGCAAATTATTTATGCAAAATCAACGAAATTTTATAAAAAGAAAAACTTTTATCTTTCAAAACATTTCACGATCGGGCTTTGCACGCCATTAAAAATTGATTGACAGTTGTTTTTGTTGTTTTCTTCAAACTTCTATTAAGCGCTGTGTGCGCCACCTAGAGATTAATTTTTTGCGTGGCTTCAGTGATGCCAAGCTCATTGTTTACTTGACGGTAATTATTTCAATGATTTAATTTCTAATCGCTACATTTTCCGTGCTTATAATTATATCGATAGATCTCGAATGATGGAACATAAAAGGAGGACTGTGCGAGCATTTTATGCTGACTCTACGGAATGGAATAAATTTAAAATTATGAAATAGGTGCAAAGCATTTTTCCATTAAAGTCACGCTCTAATCAGTCAAGCTTCAAAATATTTCTTAAATTTCACTTCTCTTTTAAAATTTTTATTATTCTGGTTATATATTATGCCGCGATCAGGTGGTTTATTACGTCCCCTACTTGGAGAGCAATTACACCTCTTGGCATTCCACATTTTATTTAAATTCTACGTAAATCAAAGGTTTCAGGCTTGCACGAAACTGGTTTTTCTCTTTTCACACCATTTGAAATCTGTAGATTTCTCTCAAATTTTCACAAAAAAATTACTTGAAACTTGGGGGTATAGTTAACTTCGACTTTTCCACTTTTTGAAAAGCTCTCTTGCCTGTGAAATTCGCCGATAGCTATGCAATAAAGAAGCAAATTTATCTGTAGCATGTATGATCTCTTTACGATCTTATTGTGCTTGGTGGTTGTTTCTTACCTGAAAGGAAAGCTTTAAGCAGAAATACTCCAAGTGCACTTAATTTCTGAATGAAGTTTATATTATGTCTTCACCGGCAATAAAAGAGGATTAGCGGGAGACGATTAACAAATAAATCCCAAAGAGGCTCCACCGGTCAAATATAATGTAATGTTTTTGCCTGGGGTTCGTCGAATAAAACCCAATTTCACTTTTATAATTAGACAATGAAACACTGTATTTATCAAATAAAACTCATTTAAATTCAAATCACACTGTTATTCCACTTAACAACTTAGAATGCAATACTTTATTTCAATTCAATCACTTTTTACTTTATAGCCGAATTTCACAAGTCAACGTTTAAAATAAAAAAAATTAAGCACCTTCTAGTACGTTCCATACTTCCCCTTTGGTAATTTTCCATTGATACTCTTCCGCTGAATTCCAAGGAGGGGAAATCGAAATTCGAACTTCGGTTGGGTATGTTGGGTATGGGACAGTTGGGTATGTTCGTTCAGTGAATCGAGCGGTTGTGTTCGTAGGGTGAATCGATGGATGCATTCAGCGACTCCTGCATGTTGTTTTATTTCTTGTCGCCACATAACAATAAGACTAAATTGACACGAGCACTCTTTTCCTTTTCAATTTTGGCTGTTAAAAGATTGTGGCGATGTCATTTTCCAGGAGCATAAATCATTTTCGTTGTGAGAATTCCAAAAGAAAATGTTTTTCTGACAGTCCTGTCGTACAGGGACAGTTTTAGTTTCCGTTTTTGATTCTCACACTGCTACAAAGGTGCAAAAAATAGGTTTGTGAATAGGGTGAATGGGATTTATGAGAGGATTAATTTTTAATCGCTTGCCGAGAGGATTTAAATCTGTAGGGTATATCGCGTGATTTGTAGAGGATTTAATGAAGAAATTGGGGATTAGTGCCCGGTGGAGACATGGTATTAGTTTTTAAGTGCAACTACTGTGTGTCGGCCGAGCCTGTCTAGTCGTGTATTAATTTATGCAAATTCACAAAATTTTCAAAATTTCCTTTTGGTATTTTGCCACTGGAGGGGAACAATGGAGGGGAAATTTCCCATAATTTTAATTAGCAATAAGGTGTAAAGTAAATCGATTGGTGAATACAGTGCCTCGTGCAAGCCTTTTTACATTTTGCCGCCGCGTTGCGCACATTGTCCCCCTCTTAGTTTTGTCCTAGTTAACAAACACATCATCATTGCTCCATGGTAAAATTATAGGCGACGTACATGGACAACTTTGATTTTCGCTCTTGTTCCTGGATTCGCAAGACGACATCATTAATTTGCGTAACTTCTTGGTAGGGATCTTCCCAGTCCTGCTGCAGCTTGGGCGATTTTCCCTTTATTTAAATGTCGATTGCAAAGCAATACCAGATACCCATCGTTGAATTTCTTCGATGGGTATCTGATATCCGAACTTCTACAACACCATTGTTGCCAGCGCATCGTATCATCGTTTTCAAGCTGTCGCTTGCAATCTTTATATTGCTTCTGGTCCTCTGGTGTACACCTTCTTCGGATTTTGGATCTACAATGGGGTATCCAAATTTTAGCTCACTGGCCACTGGGTAAACTGTCGCTGGCAGTTTGTCCATAGAGAGCCTCAGATAGGGTATAGCCAGTTTGATTTCGGTGGGCCATTGAGAACAAAGGTATTCACAAAGGTAGAACAAAGGAACCTACACACCCACTAGTCTACTATCTGGTCGACAACGTGGTTTTAGCTTTTCATTTTGGGATCACAAATGCCTTAGGCAACTGGCCTAAGTAGGTAGTCGACAATTACAAGGAAGCAACAATTACTGTTTTAAGTTTCCGGAAACGGGCCTGTAATGTCGACGGCAATTTTTTCAAATGATGCCCCCTCCTTGTACTGGAGCATTAAACCTCTTGTTTTGGCATTGGGTTCCTTTATAAGCACCGCATGTGGTACACTTCCGACACCAGCTCTCGACATCATTTCATGTACTTTGAAGTGTTCCCGTCCCTTTCCTGGGGTCTTGTTGATTCCCAAAAGCCCACCAGATAGTCGAACGTGCTATTCCCGTCGGATCTCCAGGACTTTTGACCATAAATAAAGTATTTTTGCTCCATCCGGGATTTTCCATTGCCTTCCATTCTATCTTGACCTTGGAGAGAATCCCACCCAGTCCACCCAGCACGCCTTTAAGGTAGCATTTCTGTCAGAGATATCTCTTGCATTCAGCATCTCCGTGGAAGCCTTCCACGCAACGATAAGCTCGATGTCAGGATCCTCTTGCTGTGCATTACGAATTTTCTCGTTGATCTTATTTTTTGGCAGAAATACCCTTTTCTTGTTGTCGCCCGCAATGTTAACAATTTGGCTCACATGGTCTCCGGGATAGCGCGTCCGCGTTGCAGTGCAGTCTTCCTTTGCGATGCTGTATCTCGATGTTATAAGCCTGCAATCGTTTGATCCAAGTTGTCACCTGCCCCTCAGGATTTTGAACTGAAGTAATCATTTAAGAGCCACGTTGTCTGTACACAAGATGAACTTCTGGCCAAACAGGTACTGGCCATACAGGAAAAAGCTCAATCGCCAGTATTTGCGCAGGGAGTTTCCGTCTGGTAACATAGTAATTTCTCTCAAACCGGGGTAGAAATTTGCTGAAGTATGCTACGGCTACCACTTTCTTGTGTCCATCGTCTATCTGCAACAAAACTGCGCTAACACCCCACATTACTAGCGTCTGCGTCCACAATAAATGTGTTGCCGGGGGTGGGGTAAGCTTGTATAAGACCCGTACAAAGTCGCTGCTTCAGATGCATTCCTGACCATTTAAAAGGTCTTCCCTTCTCGGTCAACTGGTGCAGCCACTTTGCGATTCCGGCAAAGTCCTTTACGAATCTTCTGTAATATGTTGCAAGGCCGAGAAAACTCCTAAGCTGGTGTCTGTCTTTGGGAACTGACCAACTTCTCATGGCTGCGATTTCGCTGGATCTGTCTTCACTCTTATTGCCTCGTTTTACCCCTTGCCCAATAAATACATAAATTTTCCAAGCAAATCACCGCCTATTGTGGATTCCTTAACGCCTGATAAGCAATCTAGTCACAAACAAGCCAAGCCCGCTCGTTCTTTCGTCTTTCCATCCATTGAAAACACCTTTTTCTCCTATTTGTCCTTGATTGAGGTCACTGACATTATATGCCAAATTGTTGTGAAGTGAAATCATTAATCGCATAATATATCAAAATACACCTTGTGCCGTTCACCGTGCTCACCTCGAGAGTAAAGAAATAAAAGCATTCCATCGAGGATGTCCTAAGTCAACCTTGTCAAGGGTTCAACCATAAATCAAATCTTCCGACATTCGCAATTTACTCTTATTCATCGGGCATATACACAGAATCGTTGACGGACGCAAACGAAGAGAAAAAAAGGATAATTCAAATACATCGACCCAATAATAAAATACTTTTACAATTGATTCTGACAGGACTCCTCAATTAATGTATGGCAAGGTCCTTTTCGCCGGCTAGCCGGGACTGGGCCTCTGGCTTTCGACAGTGTAATAATATTATTAATTTGTCGTCCTTTTATTGCCTACTATTTGCCAAATCTGTGTGTGTGATCCTGTTTCGCTTATTGAACCCTTGCAATGGGTAGGTACGTGTACTTTAAGTGGAACCTAACACTTCTGACATTCCTTTCCTTATTAGCTCGCCACGTGTAGTCACAACTACTCTATAAACCCAATGAAACGAGCCCCCAAATACGCGAAAAACGACGGTGACGACGACCGACGCGTCTGGCAAACGGCACAAGTCCTTGCGGTCCTTCTTTCACTGTGAAATCTTAATTCCCTGCGAACATAATTTTGGATGTGTTTTTCAGGAGGTAATTTACCATTATGTGTCCTTTGCGCTCCCTGAGTTGAGGCGATAAAGGCAAACGATATCATTATGCGAATGCTGCAGAGTCGGTTTCGGGGTCCTGCCTTCGAAGCGCTTTGTCAGGCTGGTGTTCGCTTTGAGGAGGACAAGTCCCCGCACCAAGCGTGTCTACTCAAAAAGGCAATGGAATTCATCATTTTTATTTAGAACAATCATTTTGAGGATTTTTCTACTGCGACTTGGCTACAACAATATACTGCTGCGCGGGGAAATTTTTTCTTAGAACTTTTGATGGGATCTGGGAAAATTGTGAGCCTGCTTGGCTGGCAATTCATTATTATTAAATTTTTTTTTTTTCTATTTAAAATTTCGCTGAGATTTTTTTAAAGGAGTCTATAGTTTTAAGTGGCTGAAGATGAAGCTTTAAATTACTTTCACACCTGCATATAGTTTAGGGAACTGTAAAGAAATCTAAAGGACGCCTAAAGTAGGTGGCCAAAATTTCCAATTAAGTACCTTCATAAGTACTTACTTGTGATGTGTTGATTTTGATCTAGAAAGCACTCGAAGGCAAAACGGCACAGCATCCTTTAAGAACAAACGATGAAGAAATGGGACGAACGTCTAGGAAAAGCACTGTTTTGCGCGTCGTTGGAGATGTTGAAAGAATCAACAACTCTTTAATCGACGAAATCAATATACCTATACCTATGCCAAACAGAAGCTGGTCCCTGACTCTAGGACTGGGAGACAGATGGCGTAATAGTTCAGACTAAAGATCCTTTTTGTGATTCTGAACGAAAACATTAATGCGAGGGACCTACAATAATTACTCTCGGATCAGAGCAACAATTCCAACTCCGAGTGAGAAGTTTCTTACGACTAATTGTCCTCTCGGAGGGTTTGTCAATCTCTTGGGAAGGTGGTCACAGATACTGTACACACATGAAGGCTGGGACTTATGAGTTTTCGAAGATTGCGAACAGTAAACGGAGAGGTCTCTAATGACAAATATTAGGTACTCTCGGAGGGTTTGTCAGACCCTCGCGTAGGTGGGACCGTGTTTTCCCGGTCGGGGTTTGAGTCTGAATTGCACAAGAAAAGCAAAGCACTTTTGAAGAAAAGAAAGTTCGATAAAAATATTTCATCAAGGCTTGTAGGTACCTTTGCGAATTAAAGAAGTTGCTCAAAGCTTGTGTGAGCGCTGCTTTCGTGGATTGTGAGTAAACTATATTGTGCGAGTAAACTATAGTGTGCGATAAGCCTAAAAATGTCATATGTACGATAAGCCTGAAGAGTATATAGCACCAGTAATGCACATTAGAAATCGCATTTCGGCAGTAATGATCGAAAGAATGAAATCGCGGGTACAACGATCTAATTCTTTTGATCATTACTCAAATTTCATACCATACATGGGGGTTCATTGCTTTCACCCTAAGCATTGCTAAGTCGAAATGAGGACTTAGGTGATCATTCTAGTTCATAGAAGGAAAAATTTAGGAAAAGAGTAGAAAGGGTAGATCATTTGCAACAGAACGAGCTTCTGGATAATGAACTCGGTTCCATAAAGAAGCAAATTGTTCGAGAACATTCGATCGAGAGTTCACGACGAAAAAAAAAGTTTCCAACCATCTCCGAAGCTTGAAAGTTTGTATTGCTTATTTATAATAGGCAATGCGAAGCTGCAATGTAGACAAAGAATCGCTGCATATCATCCCTGGAGACAAACGGCAGGATAAGGATGCCATGACGAACAAATGAAGCAAGTTAAGAGTCAGCAAATTAGGAGTCTAGTTGTGCCGGAGAGTCCAGACAAGAGAATTAGGCTTATTGCAACACCAGCAGGGTAATCCTGAACGAGCTGGCACACTTAGTGAGCTAATTAATCAATTTTTAAAGAGAAGGATTGAAGAAGAAGAGGGATGCAGTGTGATCGCTCATGCAGATGACGTTGCCATTGCCGTTTCGGGGAAGCACCTAAATACCTTTAAAGAACTCCTACAGAACGCTCTAAATAAGCTAACCAGATGGACTAACAGTTGTGGACTGGGTGTCAACCCCCACAAAACTGAACTTGCCCTCTTCACCAGGAAATACAAAATCCCGCATATCGACCCTCCCTCAATCAAGGGCACTAGCTTAAATTTCTCCGAATAAGCGAAATATCTGGGTCTCATCCTCGATAGAAAGCTCAGCTGGAAATCTAATATGCAGGAAAGGGTCCGGAAAGCTACGATATTACTCTTTTCCTGCAAAAAAGCCATCGGCAACAAGTCGGGACTTCAACCCCACTCAACACTTCGATACTGACGTATAGAATAGCTGTCTGGTGGACCGCTTTGTGTAAAGCGGTAAACCGCGACAAGCTAAGGAAGTTCCAAAGGTCAGCTTGCTTATGGATAAGCGGAGCGTTTCGCACCAGTGTTCCATCTAATTCGCCTTGATATTTTCAGCAGGCAAACAGCTGCTATCACGGGTACTCGCGTCAAAGCAACCTCTGAGTGGACCGATAGTAGGTGGACCGACCGAAGTCACTCCGCTTTTCGGAACACATTCAAATCGCCTTTTAAAAGAGACTTCACTATACCCCAGTTACAATTTGACAAGAACTTCCAGATAACTATCCCCCGAAGCTCTTCTTGGGATGACTGTCCGCCTCTGGAATGTGAATCGATTCACTTCTACACTGATGGATCAATGACAAATGATGGGAGGTGGGGGTGTATTCTCAAAAAGACAAAATCTTAGTCTCTCTTTCCGTCTTCCGGATCATTGTAGTGTTTTCCAAGCTGAAATCATGGCGATTAAGGAGATGTCTTTATAGGAGATGCCAGGAGATGTCTCTATAGGAGATGTCAGAGCATTTCAATATTCTCCTGTGCTGGGTGCCAGGGCAAAGTAACTTTCCAGGCAACTGTAAGGCTGACGAACTCGCCAAACTTGGAACTACTCTCTCAATTTCGCCTGTTAAAGGCTCCTTAGGCATTCCAATTTCGACATGAAAACTCATAATAAAACTGGGTGCAATAGAAAGAACAAATCTCAAAAGGACAAGTGGTAGTACCGGTCTAGTAACGAAATAGATTTGGCCTAAGCTGGATCTTAAACGCTCGAGGAGTTTTATAGTTCTTAAAAGATCGCATATGGGTGCTACAATCCGTGTTGTTACAGGACACTGCCTGATAGGCAACCACGCGACAAGGCTTGGTGTCTTTTCTAATAACTTTTGCAGGACCTGCAAAAGTTGAGGAGACCACTCTCCACCTTCTCTGCACATGCCCCCCTCTCTCTAAGAACCGAAATCTTTATCTTCGAGCTTTTTTTCTGTAATGATCTTAGTGTTCTTAGTACGACTGACCCAAAACGCCTCTTACGCTTCATAAGTAGCTCGAAATGGTTCCACAAGTAGGTAATTTTTCCAGATCCACGTGGTATCACAATGGACCTACACTACATAGGTCTAAGTGAGTTGGTTTCCTCGAACTCGACAGCCACTTCAACCTAGAGAGTTCCACCAGGACAAGGAATCCAAGTAGAGTGGAGGAATCCGAGGAAGAAGTGCACCTGTAGTTATTGATGAAAAAAGAAGCAAGCTATCCTTGTGGTTTTTGTTCGACTCGCTCTGGTAAGTGAGCATAAGTGAGGCTGCTATACAATGAGCTACTACTGATGGTACGACTTGGGATAACTCTATGGTCGAACAGGCTCTGGAATAGGTAGACTTTGCTTTGCGCCTGAATAAGGGGCAGCTGAAGAGGAAAAGAAAGCAACTGACTGATAGGCGACGCAAAGAGGCTTGAGTCCTTGTCGGTCTCTAGGTAATGGGTAGGTTGGTGGAAGTCTCGCCAATCTCTTATACCGGGTGAAGTCGAAACGTATAGCAAGCATCAGTGCAAAAAGGAAGGCATCCTCCAAATAAACTGAAATACAGTGCTTTTCAGCTCTACAACTTTCAGAGAAAATGTTTCTGAGAGATACGCCTGACTTTTAGAAAGGTTTCTGGAAGGTAAAAAAAGGGTCAAGAATAGTAAGAAAATAGATTAGATAAAACTTTTCCATGTGGATCGTTGTCAGAGTTACCATGGAGGTGGTGATTGTGCTTTGTTCGGGGCAAACAAAACAAAGAGGGCGACAATGTAATGTGGGGATAAAATTTGACATTTTGACTAAGTGTCATGTCACTAAGTGTCATTCGTGTAAGGTGCTATTATTAGTTTGTTTTTTTAAAATCTCCCTCCAATTTGTACATGGAACGTCCTGGAAAGTCTGCACGAAGCACCGAGGGGTAGATGAATCGAGGTGATGCAGTTAATTTTAAATCTTTGAATTGTAACCTTTGAATTCGCTTAGACTAAATTGCATTGAAAATACCTGCACCGCCGGCGACCTTTCGAACAAGTGAATTTTATTGCATCTTTTGCCGATATTAAATTTAAAAGAATATTTCGAAAGGGATCAAGGATCGGATCATATATAATTGGACATTCTAAGAAAATTCAATAAAATTCAATAAAAAAAAATCCTTAGAAAACTAATTTACTCAATTTTTGCAAAGCTATCTATTATTCGCTGTTACGGGCTTACGATTTTTTATGCGAATTGATTTTTTTTTATTTTAAAGTATCAAATTATAGATTAGTCGATCCTTGCTAGTTTACTTGTTTCTTGTCTAGTTATCTAGGTTCACGTAGATTCAATTTCGCGTGGTTTTGAGTTCGCTGACTGCGAATTTACCTTTCACTTTTAATTTCAAACACTTGTTTTCGAGCGTCTTCCTTTTTACTTATGCAATTTAGAATTGCTTGGGGCTTTTTACTATTGCCCATCCGCCTCACACGTTGCGAAACTCAATGTGTCAGTTAAGAAATGTTCTAGAACAATCTTATCGGGAGATCTTTCTAGAGAAAATGTTTCAAAATTTCAAAGGTGCGTCGAATGGCAGTTCGCTATGTCAGTTCAATACTATGTCTCCACCGGCCATAAAACTGCGACTAGCGGGAGACGTTTAAAAAAGATGCCGAAGTGTCTTCACCAGACAAGCGTAATTAGACGCGAGCACCCTTTTACTGTCACTTTGGCTTTCAAAAGAGAGGGACGATGACATTTATCGGTAGCGAGAAAACAAATTCGTTATTAGATCTGTCATAAGTGGACAATGTCAGTTTACTTTTTCGAGTCTCAATCTCTTATAAAGGTGTGCGGAAAAGGTTCAAAATTGTAAAAAAGGGTTGTGAAAAAGGTGAATAAGATTTACGAGGAGATTTGTTTTTAATTATTTTTTCCAGAGGATTAAAATTTGTGTGGTAAATCTCGCCGATAAGTGTTCGGTGGAGACAAATAACTTTGTTTCGGTATTACTTTAAGTCATACCGAAAGCCAGTAAGCATCGATATTCAGTGGAAAGTGGCCTCGCACAAACAAAACAAGACGGCCTACACTTACTTCCATAGCAGATTGTTTGATAGAGCGGCTTTTGCTATAAATAAAGTCATTCACGTCACGTAAGCTTATACAAAAAAGAATGAATAACAGACGGTCGTTTCAACTCTGATTGGTCAAATTGTTCTTAAGAATAGGTACACCAAGTATACCCAGTACCTAATTCAATTTCTCAGGACTAGGTTTCATAAATAGATTTGTTCTCTTCTTTATCGCCCGTTTTAATGTTCTCATGTTCTTACTACGTATTGATCATTTCGTCCTTTCTTGGAATAAAATAAAAAATAAAATACCAGTTCAGCCCAATTTGAGCACCTTTCAGGTTCATTAAACGTTTCATTTAAATTTAATACCATTGAGACAGCAGCTAAGCTCAATTTCATTAAATTTATACCTTTTTCTGTTAACACTTAGTCTACCTAAGTAAGTTAACTCTAGCATCCAGCTTCCACTTATAAAAAATCGACCTTTAAATTCAAATAAAGATTGCCTTATAAAGGTTTCTGGAAAAAATAATTACCCTTATAAAGTGGCAACAGGATGTTATATTTGTAATTAACAAAGCAAATATACAATAGCATACCTACCCTCGCTTTATCGTACACGTGATGGCAGTAAATATTTATGAAAAAAGGAACAGGATAAGACTTTAAAATTCAATTGGTGCCGAATGCCACCATTGCCAGCTCCTTAACACTTTGACTTCTCTCTAATTAAGTTGCACTACAGAAATGTGCATACGAAACAACTGAAGGACCTTTTGCTTAAACTAACAAATTCTCCTGCTTTTATATCGTTTTCCCCCCATTGACAGCGCTGGAATTTCCACTTGAATCAGTAAAAATTTTCTTGAGTATGTATTGCGGGAGCACATTTTAAGAAAATCACAGAAAAATGTGCTAGTTGGGGGTTTTTGCTTTATTTATTCTAACAAAAATTTGTTTAAGGAGTTAGACGATGCTCCGAAAGTTATTAAGGAAATGTGTTTGTCTTTAATATGTTCAGCTTTACAATGAGTTTCTCAAAATTTTCAAGGCATAGTTAAGCTATCCTAAACAATACATTTTTCGGTCACAGAAGATGGCGGAGTTTTCTCGCCACTTCATCCACCCCACGTTTACGCGATGATTGATGTCGCCATCACAGTCTGCTTTGCTATTGATCATAGATCCCAGGTACTTGAACTTTTCACACTTGGGAAGCACCTTTCCATTCAATTTGATGCCTGGAATTGGTTCGGGTGGGTCAGAGAATGAGCAGCACAGGTAATCTGTCTTTTTTGGCTAATACGATACCCTTTCCCCTCTAAAATATCCACCCATATATCAAGTGGTCGCTGCAGGGATATATGATCTTCACTTATGATGGCCCCATTGTCAGCGAAGAATAACTGATGAACTTTCGGGTCCGTCAGTTTTCCTTTAAGCAGGTAATCAATGAAAAGCAAAGGACTAAGGACGCTTCCCTGGTGTACACCGACTTTAATTGAGAACTCATCAGTGACTCCAGAAGGACATCTTACTCTTGTCTTTGCTCCATCATACATGTCCATGATCATCCGCACGTAGGCTTCTGGAACTCCCCGTTATCTTAGCGCCACCCATATCAGTTCTCGTGGTAGTCTATCGAAAGGTTTTTCAAAATCAACCAGCACCATATGCAGATCTTTAAGGGCATCCCGATGTTTTTCCATTATGATCCTTATGCTTTGGATTGCATCAGTGGTTGATTTGCCCGTGACAAACCCCCACTGGTCCTCAGATAGCCTTATTATTTTTCGTAGTCGACTATCTAGTACCCGCTCGACGATCTTCATTGTGTGCGACATCAGCTTGATTGAACGGTAATTGTCACAGCTTCGTGTATCACCTTTTCCTTTAAACAAAGGAAGTAGATAACTTTACCTCCACTGATTAGGCCATCTGGACCTACTGTCTCCTATTTTCTTCCAAATCTCTGGGGGTATCTGATCTGGCCCAACCGCTTTTCGCTTTTTGGAGTACTTAACTGCCTTCCCAACCTCGTCGACTATGGTGTCTGGTACTTCTTCTCGGTAAGGAGTAGTCTCTTCTCGAAAGTGGTGCCTGGGAAACTGTTCTTTCGAAGTCCCTCACAATACTGCCGCCACCTGTGAAGAATTTTGTCTTCATCCACAAGAAGCTGTCCCTGAGCATTGTTGATGAACTTTGGCGAACGAATCTCATCGGCATTTCTCCTCCTATGAGCGGCAATTTTAAAGATTTCAGCCCCTTTATTGAAGGTGTTTTGTCGAAGATTCTGTGTGGCCTAACGTGTATTAGCAGTGGAAGAGGAAACTTCCTCCAATTCCTGATACAGGCTCTCCATTCTCTTTGCTTGAACCTGGGCGCACTCCTTCTTAACAAGACTCTTGAGGTGTCTATACTTCAATTCCAGGCAAAGCATTTCATCTCCGTTGATCGAGGAGCACATTGAAGACATTATTTTATATCAAATAAAAATAATTAATTAATAAAATATAAAATTAAATAAATTTAAACCAAAAGGCATCCTTCTTAAATTTAATTCAGGGCTAATTTCCAGAAATTTAAAGACACTGTAAGAGACGAGGAAATCAGTTTTAGTTTTCAGACCAAGTGTCTTGTTTGAAAGGACCCAAAACTATTAGTTCGAACTGATTCGTGATATTGACAACGAAACAGGGAACCAAAAAATACTAGTCCACAAAAAAAGGAGACGTTCTTTGAAATTGATCACCAAAGTAGAGATGATTTACGCCTTTTTCCGGATTCAAACAAAAACTTACGAAGCTGAAAATCTATCAACTAGATCACTAGATCAAGGCCAATTAAATTAGCACTTCCACGTTACAATTAAATATACACATGCAGTACTTTTTTATTCCTATGGTTTTCGGGTCGCCGAATTTGAATCTGAAGAGCTCCAATAAAATTCTGAACAAATTCCAATAAAGGACGAACAAAACTAAAACCAATAATTTTTTGAAAACTAAAATTCTATGCTACCCACGGGATTTCTATTTTTTAACATCTTTTCGGTTCAATCTGGGCCGTCAACATGATGCCTTCAACCGAAGGCTAAATATAATTCACACGCAATTCCTCTCGATTTTTCTTCTAATCTCGCGTGGAATTGGCTGAATTTCGTGTTTTGGGCAAGACGTGACAGATGCCCAACTGATGATCATACTGTCACGTTCCATGTGAAACATCTATTGGGGTAGAAGCTTCTCTAACTTTTCTTTTGATAAAACCAATCATAGTAATGACTACGATTTTGTACTTGATCGATTACTTCATCTTTAATCCTGCACCAAATGACCATGCTACACACATTTAACTTTTTATATAAGCTCCTACCTACCCCCTAAATCCGTATTGCTTTAGCAACAGTGGGGGTTTCCTAGGAAAAATACTTGAGGACTTTCTTTCATGCAATCGAACCCTGAGGCAAAGTTTATAAATGGGTATTATTTGCAGCACAAAGGTTCACTCATAATTCGTAAATCTTATAATAATAAGAAAAGAGGACGTGATTCCAAGGAAAAAAATAAAAACTTTATAAGACTTTAAACTTTATTTAAAGATATTTCATATTAAATAGTTTCCGGTGTAAGTTTAATTAACTATATCGAAAGTTAAAGTGTTGGTGTTGACTCGTAAAGTTGAAAATTAACGCGTGCTTTGGGATCTGAGACTGTCGGTTGTAAATAAATTCAGCAATTGTTTCCATATCGCAAACGTGTTCAGTGAGTATTGGAAATTTTATAAAATATGCTCAAGCAAATTTGGTATTTAATAAAAACGGTTAAATGCTTATGTTAATTTGTGGCAAGGGTTTTATAGGTAGGTTTCTGCTTAAATAGTTCATAAAGGCTCGATATACCTAACCAGCTTAGTAGGTACATGTGTTTTTTCAATTTGCTGACTAAATAATCTAGATTTAAAGCTTCAGTTTGTTCGGAATTCGCTTCGGTAAATATTATTTGTTAAAAGCGTCAAAAAGCCTTTTCTCGTCTTAACTAGCGTTTGTTTCTTAACATGCCTCTAACCAAGTTAAAGCACTTACAAAATATCATGAGTCGCGGTCCGCGAATACTTCTTACTATAATTTAAAAGATAACCGAACGTATCGCTGCTTATATTGGGGAGCGGCCCCTTTATTTCCCTACAAAATTTTTTGCCATGCAAAATTAAATTTAATATTGAAAAGTGAAAAATTACAACAATTTACAATTGTTCAACATTATAATAATGGCTAGGCTAGTCCTATGATCATTTCAAACGCTGACAGGCGAACATCGTCAGACACCTTTATATAAAAATGATGCTGACATTAAGTGACAACTCTTCCTCCGGTTTCCCATAAGAGAACAAGTATTTGAAAAACAAATAAAAGCAACAATTAGTATAAAAACACACAAGTACGAATACCAATACTTCTTACTCTTACTAACATAGATTGAGAATTTTGGATTGATTGATTGGCGTATGTTGAAAATTGATGGACATGAAAAATAAAGCAGGTGATAGTTAAGAGCTCTCCCTACAGCATCATGACCATCATCAGCTTTTAGTTACCCTTAAGAGCAGAAATGTTGGTGCATCTAGTTGGTAGCTAGACAGCAATGAAGAATTTTGTTTACTCGCAAAAAGCCCAGTAGAATAAGTTTAATAAAAAACCTTGGTCAAATGTATTGTCAGTCAATAATAGGGCGTTCTAATTACAGTTCTTTGGCATATTTATGGCATTTAAATCAGCAGATTTAAGGTGAATTTGTTGAGAGCACCTGATTTGTTGAAAGCACTGACGAATATAAAATGACTTCAATCCACAAAGTGCCCGATAAATTGTTAATTGTTAATAAATTTTATTTGTCTGAGAAATTATCACACTGTCAGGGACTGGCAGCGAAATGAGCTGCAGGCATATACGTAAGTCTTGAATGCCAGCGAAATGAGCTGCAGGCATATACGCCAGTCTTGACCTAGGAGCTGACAGTTAAATTGCTTTTGCGAGTTATGGCCTTTCTAGTCTAGCTATTCCCATGAATTTGTTTTCCATAGCGTTTCAATGGGCCTTAGGTCTTGTATAAGAAGCTGTAGAACTTGGTGTTTTCTACATAATATATAAAGTAAATTTTTTTCGATTTTGGACAAAAATATTGAATAAAATGCTTTTGAAAAAAAATTTTTTTAAATCTACGAGAGGTCTACCAATATAATTTTATTTTTTGTGCCTTGCAATCGATATGACATGCTAAATAAAAACTCTCAGATTCTTATGACATCTTACTATGGATTAACTTTCTCGCTTTTGTGGGCAACTTTAGGTCGTTGCATCTCCCAGAGGCCCCTGGTACCAGGGGCCAGAATGTGATTTTTGCGATCTTTTCACTCAGAACAACAAATTTATGAAGGTTAGAAAGTTGTTGAAATCAGTAAAAAAAAATGTTCATCAGCTCTCCGACTAGAACGGTTGATGCCTCTCATAAAGTTGTCTCAATTCCTATAATAAATCATAATTTGGAACGAAGCTCGTTTCAGATAAAGTGAAACGAACAGTTTCTTATACTTCGTTGTCTGTCCACCCGCGCCTTTTGTAACTTTTGACAATATAAAGTCAGTAAACAAAAATGGTAATTAATGGTAGTTTAAATTTTGATGGTAAAAAAGACAAAAAATACTTTGACATTCAACTTAAAAGTTTTACAGTCAGAACATAGAAAATTCAATTTTTTTCCGAAGAATTTAGCTCTTCAACGGGGAGTTAAGCAAGGATGTCCGCTGAGCAGCCTTTTGTTCAACCTTTTTATTGAGGATATAATTGAGCATGTGGAAGGCGAAGTGTCAATTGCTGGGGAAACTATTCCTGGTTTATTGTACGCTGATGACCTCGTTTCGTTAGCAGAGCCTCCTAAACTACTTCAGGAGATGATATTTAACCTTGAAAGATATTACAATACATGGAACTTGTCAATTAACCTTAACAAATCAAAAATCATGATCTTCAGAAAAGGACACGTGCGATATGCAAGTAATGAGAAATGGAAACTACAGGGGCAGAATACAAAAGTCGTTAAAGAATTTAAGCATCTCGGACTAATAATTTCAAGCAATCTGTGTATGAAAAAACACGTCACTTCAAAACTTCGGGAAGCTAAGGCCGCGTTATGTGTATCTTAAAAAAAATGCATAGCGAACAAAGGTATTCCACATTCGGTTAAATTTAAACTTTTTCAGGCAGTTGCACAATCTATAACGCACTACGCCGCGCATGTTTGGGGCTACAGATATTATTAGGATCTCGAAAAACTGCTTCGCTTCTTTCTAAAAAGAGTTTTTGCTCTTCCTGTCGCAACACCTAATTACATTCTTCATATCGAAACCGGATTGCCACCGATGTTCATAGATACGTTGAAACTTTTTGACGTTGAAACGATTATGTCCTCAAAGTTGAAACGATTATGTCCTCAAAGCTCTGCATATGGACTCTTCCAAGTTGGTCAATAGAATTGTAAAATTTCTGATCACCAACCAGTTTGCCTTTGTAAGGCCATGGATCGATTTAGCTGATTCTGTGGGTGTATCGATCGCTCTGGATATGGACAACCTATCGGACTTAAAAAGGAATCTATACACTCTTGTTTCGAAGCTGGATGAAAAATATCGTCAGATTTTTATTGACCGGGCAAAAGCATCGCAATATAGCGAGTATTATAGGGACCTGCAGTTCGATTTAGGCAGATCGGGCTACTTCCACGGCATCAATTCTACAAGCATAATTTCTACAATTTCTACAAGCCAGAGGTGAAGTACTTGACCTGAATTTCGTTCCCCACAGGCCAGACTTGCCGGTCTTATGCGATGTCTGCAGTTCTCAAGAAAAGGAAAATATTGGGCACTTTCTCGGTTCATGGTCAATTCTTCAAGAAATTCGACAGGACGTCTCCGGAAAGAGCAAGCTCGAAACGGCGAACATATTCCAAGTTTTAAATGACGAAATAGGCTGGGAGAAACTCAACAATTTTATTAGAGCTACAATGGCTTATAGAAATAGAATTCGCGCAGGAAGCTTTTAATACTTTTCACTTATATTTTTCGATTTGCAATTTAACTTTAAACTTAAAATTTAAGGTTAACATTAAAATGCATAATCTCTGTTGAGCTATCAATGTTGCATATAAAAAATTATAAAAAATTGTGCTTTTATAAAACATAGAAAAGATTTTTAAAAATCCATGACTATCTGCGATGCTATAAAGGCGAATGATTTAAAATTAGGATACTGCATCTCAGTTGTCCCCTGCCAAGCTCAAAAAAAGCGCAGATATGATGTTTCAAGTTCTTAGCTCAAATTCTCATTCGACTCACAAATCGGCCATCGATCATATGCCTTCAAGGTCTGGGAGGTCTACGTCTATTATCTCTCTATGTTACAGTCTTATGAGGTATAAAAAAATCACAAATATTTTCATATATTTTCATTCATAGATTCATTCATTTTGAATTGTCGGGAAAATTAAGGCGAACTTATAATTATCAGAACTTTCCAAGATTCGGCTCGAAAACATGAAAAACATTTTAAAAAATATTTTCCAAAAACTATTCTGTTTATAATGATTATAATGAAATATGGTTTGAGTATAAAGCGTGCAAAGATAATTCTGTTTTTTTTGTTTTAATTTTCTAATTTAAATTTTTCTTAAACAGTATTTAAACAGTAATTAAACCGTATTTTTATCATTACCCTAAAATGTGCTCAGAGCATAACAAAAAGTAGCTATATTGCTTATGCACACTACTAACGAATTATGGATTTTAAGTCTTCAAAATAAGAAAGAAAAAAACCAGTGAGTAAGTGCAACAGTGGGTACGCAAAAGTTACAGTCCGTAAAACGGACCGTTGAATACCCCATCCTATCCCACATTGTAAAATGCTGATATTACTGTTATTTTTTGACATTTTATAAGAAGTGCAAACTTCGAAAAGGAGCGTGGTCCAGTCCAACCGCCCCAAATTACAAACTATCAATTATAACACAGATATTTCAAAGTTACGCTTAAATGTACGTAAAAATGCAATTTTTTGGTTTCAATTCAATATTTTTCAAAAATCGACCCCTAAAAGCGGACTTAAGACTTTGTATGAACGAAATCTGGTATTAAGCCTCGTTTTTCTAACGCTAATTTTTTTTTAATTCTCACCTAAATTAGGCTTAAGGCCAGTCGAAATACCGTTTTTCTGGAAATTTTTAGGTTTTTCTTCAATTCTCCCTCCAAATGTGGGCGTGGCCCAAAGTCTTATATAAACGAAATGTAGAACTATGTGTTTTCTACCTATTATATGTTGTTAAATTTTTTCATTGCATAAAACGCATTTGAAAAATTTACCTTTAAATAATCACCGTAGACCCTTAGACCTTTTAGAGATATGATCGAGACTGACAGGTAAGTCGATTAAGCAATGTCCGTCCGTCCATCTGTCCGTCTGTCTGTCTGTCCGTCTGTCCGTATGTATGCAGTTTTGAGGTCTTCAAAATTGAGCTAGGAAGCTGAAACTTGCAGTGTTTCTTGGTTCTCATTTTGTACAGACAAAGTATGAAAATTGAGAAGATCCGCCCGCAGCCACGCCCACAATTGGCGTGAATGTCAGACAACCTCAAATTTGCATTTTATTTCAAAATGCCTTTTGGTCAAGATAGAGAAAACATATGAACTCAATTTTTGGTGGAGAGCAATATCGACCAGAAGCCTTTAATTAGGCGAAAATTGGACCGCCCACTCTATTGACCATGCCCACTTTTAACATCTTAAATCTTTGAAAACCTGATTTCTCGGGAAATTCATTTTAAATTGAAAAAAAAAATTCTATGACAATTATTAAAGATATTACCATTTGTTGCATACAAAGCATTGAGCTCCGCCCACTTTTAGGGGGCGTTTTTTGGTAAAAAACTGTATTTTTAAGCATAAATATTCGCTTTTAACGCATTTTCTCGTGATTCCAACGAAATTAGAGTTAATTGATTTAAATTTTCAGCCTACGCCCTTATCTAGGGGCGTGGCCAACACAAATAATTGACATTCAGTATATGAAACAGACCAAAAAATTTTAATTTTGGTTTTAATGGGTAAAGAGTCCGACCCTCTTTAGAAGTTCGTTACAGACGAATTCAATTCAATTTCAATTTATTATTATTCAACATAACGGGCGCACATTAAGACATAGTCTTTCGTAATACATAGGCAAGGAATGTATTACATGGAATGTTTTTAATACAAAGGCTAATATAAAATTTCAAAACTAAATCTTAAAACTACCAACAAATAAGGAAAAGAGAAAAGTAGATTAAACAAAGAGAGAAAAGAGAAGTTTTTAGAGAGCATAAATAGTTATAATAGAAGAATAAGTTGTAAAATAATGGTAAATTGCTGACTTGAAGATGGTAGTTCTGTTTATAACTTTGATATGCGGTGGTAATGAGTTCCAAAGCTTAACTGCATGGGTGAAAAATAAGCGGGATGAGGCAAGATATTTGGCGATGGGAACATTGATGTTTCTCGTTCGTTCTGATTGCGAGAAGACTAGTTTATCATATAGGCATCGAGGTGTTTTGGAAACTATGATCTTGTGCAGAAAAATGCAATTTCTTGCATTAATGTGTTGAATTAGAGTGCGTTTAGCATGCATCTAGAAAGCTTTTAGCATGTAAAGATATCCTATCATACCTACGAAGCCCGTGGATGTATCGAACTGCATCATTGAATGCAACCTGAAGCTTACGTAGAGAGAGCGAATCAGGATTAGGATACACAACCTCAGAATAGGTCACTATAGGCATAATGAGACTGCGGACAAGCTTTTGCCGAATTTCAGATGGAGTGTAACTAGCAGCACGCCAAAGCTTTCTCAAGCAACCATAGATTCGACCGATGACAAGGTTTATGTTGTTGTAGCACGAAAGATTGCGCTTCAGAACGAACCCCAAGCAGGTCGCGGATTCAACAACCTTCAATTTGCTATGGGCTAACCAAATATCAGGAAGCGTGTCGAGTTCAAGGCTCCGATTAGATATTGGCAAAACCAAACATTTATTTGCATTCAAATGAAGTCTATTTTTAATTGTCCAGTCATTGATTGCTTTTAAGTCCTCATTCACTCTTGACGCTAGCTGAACAATGTCTCTTACAGGAAGAGATACGCGAAGTTGGGCATCGTCTGTGTAAAAGCAGGCCAGGGAGTATTTGCACGCCGATGGAAGATCATTTATGAGCATACAAAACAAGATGGGTCCTAAGATAGATCCCTGAGGCACGCCTTGTTTCAGTGGCCACTACATACATAAATACATAAATACATAAATCCGAAGAAGTGCTTTAATTTCCAGCAGAGTATGTCATATTGTACTTTGTCAAAAGCTTTTGAGAAGTCGAGCAAACAGAGTAAGGTTACAAAACCCTTATCAAAGTCTTAACGAATGTCCTCAAGGATATTGACAAGAGCGGAGGAGCAGCTGTGGCCCTTCCGAAAACCAGACTGATAAGGGTAAAGAAGAGAGTTCGCAGATAGATGATCTTGAATTTGGCGAGCGAGAACCTTCTCAAAAACTTTTGACAAGCAGGGTAGAATGCTTATAGGCCTAAAGTCATTAGCTGTGTGAGCATTTGCCTTCTTTGCAATTGGAATAACTTTTGCATGCTTCCAGGCATCAGGAAAAGTTGACCTTGTGATGCAAAAATTAATGACATGCGTGAGGGGCCTAATAATTACCGGCAACAAGAGCCGTATAAAGCGGTGGGGTAAACCACCTTCACCAACAGAATTTGACTTAATAGATGCAATTATGGATACTATTTCGATTTCAGGCACAACTTCGAAATCAGTCTGTGTTGGCAGGCTGATTTCCGTTAGTGTGGATTCGAAATCAAACTTATTGGGTAAATCATCGCTGTTCAAAAATGTTTTATTTAAAACATCCGGGTCTAGGGTGCATTCGCTATAAATACTCCTGCTGACGAAGATTTCGCCACAGAATTTTAGAATGTAGGCTCGTACTAAGTTTATCGGAAAAATAGTTGCGTTTCGACTGGCGAACGGCAGCAGATGCAAAGTTACGCGCCACTTTATAAGTTTCCCAATTGACCTGGGTCGGATTTCGTTTCCAGTAATTGTAAGGCCTGTTTCTGTTTTTGATCGCATTGAGAACATCAGAGGTGGGCATGACTTATTACGGATGGCAACTGTTTTTACTGAAACGTGCTCATTAAAAAGTGACCCAATGAGGAATTGAAGGTATTCCAGCTTTAATTTGGGATCGGAAATCTGCCAACAGTTTTCCCACGGAGTTGAAGAGGCTAAAGTAAGAAGCGAACTTAGATCAATTGACTTAAAATGCCTAAACTTAAAGCACATAGGTACAGTTTGGCGTGTGAAGGTAAGATCATTTGTGCAGAAAATCAAATCGTGCTCGGAAACAGCTTCTAGAGACAATTGAGAGAAGAGCAGAACGGAAGTGGGGTCGGTAACAATAAAAAGATCTAAAAGGCTAGGTATTTCGTTAGGCCGGAAACAAGTAGGACTGCAATTGTTAACTGTTGCCAGCCCAAGAGAAGCAACAAAGTCCTTAAATTGAAATGCACGGGAGTTAGTTTGGAGCAAATCTGCATTAAAGTCACCGGCAATTATCATATTTTCGTACGTAAGTGTGAATTCAGAAATAGCTGAAAAAAAACGGTTCTGGCGAAAATCTCCTGCTCGGATTATAACAGCAGGCTAATAAGCACTTTTTCTGCACTAATTCCTGCACTTACTTACTTGTTTTTTTGTGTGTTACAATAAACAGGAGATAATTAATAACAAATTTCCGGCTTTTAAGACGTCTTTAAACTTTGAAAGCTCTTTAGTTGCACAATTGCACTGATTGTGGGCGTGTCTATGGGCAGAATTTTAGGATTTTTTACACTTGTACTACTTCGGATAACAATAATCCAGTACCTTTAAGATTCCTAACTTAAAATTTAATTTCAACTGCTCGCATACGCAGACGACATTGACATAATCGGTAGAACAAAGTGTGATGTCAGTGAAGCCTTCGTGAGTATTGGGACGGAAGCGGCGAATATGGATTTAGGAGTAAACGAGGGCAAAACCAAGTATATGCTGTCATCAAGAAAAGACACCCAACACCAACGTCTTGGACAAAACATCACCATCGACTGCTATAACTTTGAGGTAGTTAGGGACTTTTTCTTCCTGGGTTCCGCTATCAATTCAGACAATGACACCAGCGCTGAAAGCAAACGAAGGATAACTCTTGCCAATAGCTGTTTCCTTGGGCTAAGAAGGCAGTTGAGTAGCAAAGCCCTCTCTCGAGCAACTAAAGTGTCCATGTATAGGACCCTCATCATCCCAGTCCTGCTTTACGGTGCAGAAGCCTGGACCTTGTCAAAGGCGGATGAAAACACTTTAGGCTGCTTCGAGAGGAAAATTTTTCGGACGATATACGGTCCCGTCTGTATAGACGGAGAGTGGAGGAGGAGATACAACATCGAACCGCGATACCGACCTAGCCAAAAGAGTCAAAACACAACGTTTACGATGGCTGGGTCATTGAAAGCGGATGGACACCAACGATCCCGGAAAATCTTCGAATCCACACCGCAGGGATGGCGCGGTAGAGGAGCACCGAGACTCAGGTGGCGCACGCTAGTGGAAGGGGACCTCAGCCAACTTCGCGTGCGAAACTGGAGACGGCTAGCTGAGGCCAAGGTCCACCACGGACTGTAGGGCCACCTTAAGTGAAGTAAGTTAGTGAAGTACAAATAAATCGGCCCACGAGAGACGATTTCGGAGACGATTTTGACTTGTTTGGAACAATGAAAGCTTGTATACTATTTTTGGATGAGTCCTAAATAAATCTTCGTAGAAACGACGGAAGCAGAAAAGCTTACGGAAAAACGAGCTTACGAAAAAAGGCAAAACTGATCTAGAGTTCCTATCCGGACCTTGTCTAGGATTCTGACAACCGAGCGACATATTCAGGAGGTGTTAGATTAGCATGTCATCTATTGCAATCTAATGACATGCCGTATGCTGGTTTCATGGGCAAAGGTTTCATGCTGATGCAGGATAACGCCCGAACACATTCAGCCACAGCAGCTTTGCAGTACCTTTACAAGATGTGGAAACACAAGTTATGGAATTGCCAGAAATTAGTCCTTCTAAGCTTAATCTCATTGAAGATCTGTGGGATGACCTTAAATGAAGGTTCAAGAGCAGGACTCAGCCCGTAGAAAACCTCCAGAAATTTAAGGTAGGTATTGCTCCATATCGAAGTCTATTGTGGGCAGTTCGTTTATGCTCTTCACTAGCCATCATGAAAATAATAAAATCCATTTTATCTTTGTTACCTTAAAATTAACTTCCCAAAACAAAACAAAAAAAGTAGAGCTGATGAGTTGAAATTAGGAATATCAAAATACTGTTCAATACCTGCCTTAACGAACAGAAAAACTATTCCATGCCATAAAACTATTCCTTGTAATTCAGACTTTGTTCAGACCCCTTCTTATAAATGTCAAATACAAGACCAGGTTTCGATGCAGAAACATCTGAAAAATGGGTTAGGATTGGTATTAAGCAAAATACGTAATAGAAATCTAATCAGACCAATCAAAGACATAATTCGGCACAGTGACATGAGTCTTTTCCACCGACTGTCACTGTCAATATACACTTCACACAAAAGTCGCAACTTTTGAATATGCGTTACATTGAAGCACTATTGCCTTTTTATGAATATAGCCAAACTTCTATAAAAGCCTTTGCATCGCCAATATTACGGTCCAAGTTGGTAACGCAACACCGCGGGTCCCTTACTTTACAGGTTTCCAGGCAACAGAGATATGCCAGGCAACTGAAAAGCGGATGATCTAAAGGTGTGTATGTCGTAAAAAAGAGTAAATGGTTTGCCTCCGGGTCAAACTAACTCAGCGCTTAATTGGTGAATCCCGTACCCTGCCGGTATGTTATTTGCTAACACAAGACAAGACCGGTTACCTTCGCCCTTTGTTACTCCGGAATCTCTTTATAAATAGTTCGGGATACCGGGACACTCTTTTTTTCCCTTCTGAGGTTCCACTTCAGTGTTAAGAAAATTGTATTCAAGTTTTGAGTAGCATGAAAATAAAGTCTCAAATCTGAAAAAGTATAGTTTCCCAACTGTAATAAAATAATTTAACTTAATTTAATAATACTTTCAACATATTTGCATCAAGTTGTCTTTGAATTGAGGAAAATTGCAGCAAATTTCTCTTTCTAATGCGTCCCACTCAAATTCACTTCTCCATAAAGCCCCTGCCTACGGTTCTCTATATTTTATTACCCTCTATCCGACCCGTGCAGCCTGCTAAAGCCATAATATCACTAGGTAGAACGTTTCAATCAGAAGCAACAGGTCCTCAAGGGTGGGCGCGTTACATAAGAGTGAATCCTTGGCAATGAATCCTGACGGTAGTGCACACAATGCCCATTCCATGCCGACTCAACTTTCAATGTGAAAAGCTTTAAATTGGTTTATAACAAACGTGAGCAGATCAATAATGCCTTGATATTCTACCTCACTGATTTACCCTTTTATCATGTGAAACCACATTAGGCCAGAACCGAAAATCAAACAAAAAACCAAACACACACTCAGCACACTGGTATTCATTAGTTTTCGAAACGTATAATCAATACTGTACAGACCCCCTACCTCCTTTCGTTCCATCAGGCTAGAACTCTTTTGTCATAAATCAAATTCCCTTTTTTTCACAGCGAAGAACTTTCACAACACAAGCCGAATAGAGAAAGGTTAGAGAACCACAGAAATTATCTTCCGTCCCAGGCCCCCGGAATGATGGGGTGCTAGAGTACCGAAAACAATAATACACCATACAAAAGGCTCGGCACAAAAAAGGGAATGTTTCAGCAACAACAGAAAATAAAAATGCTGCTCGTAGGAAATAAGAAAAAACAGAAACAAGCAATCCCAGGAAAAAAGCACAAAACTTCTCTTTTCCGCTTGAACAGAGAAAATCCGTTTATCCTGGCGAGGAATAAAAAAAATACGTTATGTCATAATATCCCTTCTTCCATCAGCGCGGTGTGGCACAACATTGGACTGCCTGCCAAACACTGGCAACAGCAAAGCCAGGCGAAATCAAATGGCTCCAACTAAGGTGTATCAAATGGGTATGCCCATACCCACCCACCTCATGGCGGAGCAGGGAAATCAGGCCTATGCAAACGGTTTGCACTTTTCCTGGGGTCTTCTGCTCCCGGCCAAAAGTAAACACACTGAAAGGACACATCCGCTGGCACTGCCACCGACGATGGTGCTGCAGGTACTATTGGCCTCTGCAAGGCATATACCACTATCCAACTCACTGGGTCTCACCTTACCGTTTTCTTGGCAAAAAAAAAGAAAATCCTATCTAAAGTGTGCTGCACACACAGCAAGTGCCTGTGACTGTTTTTTGTTTTGCAGATTTCCTTCGCTTTATTGAGCCACACCAGGACACCACTGCCATGCAGAAGCCATCCCCTTACCCAACACAACGTAAATTGTAGCATTTTTGTTGTTTCTTTCATCTATTTTATACATAAGAGTGTGTAGCTCCTGCAACTTGTAGCTATGGCTCGTGCAAGCAAAACAGCTAAATCACGAATGTCGGGATCATTATACCTAGGGCTGATTGTGGGCCACAAACAAAAAAGGACGAAGGAAAAATCTAAAAAGCTCAACAGGAGAAGCCGATGTGAATTCACTCGCGCGACGCGGTGGGTTGTGTTGAAAAGAACTTAATATCCTTTCGCTTTCAGTTCACTCTCTTCTTGGCGTGCCTGTGTGTCCTGTGCTTGCTGCTCAGCTCAGAGGAATGAATCTTAAACCAACACTTACAGACACAGGTTTCAGTGTGTGGAAGAAATGAACAAATTAATGTTTCCAGGGGCGAAGTTGAAAATGGGATCTAAGGCAAAGGGGGCCCAATATGGCTGCGCTATTTAAAATAAAATCTACGGTAAATAATTTTTAAATAAATGGTAAACGTTTTCTGTTAAATCGGAATCCTAGACTCAAAGTTTGACCGGTTTCTAAAGCCGCATGAGAAAGTTCCATTTACACCGTAGGCAGCTTTTGGGAGTGTTTTAGGCTAGTTTAAATATAGTTTAGGTTAGTTAGAACTAGTCTCGCGTACCCCCATTTCACTCTTCATCTCCCCTGCTTTCAATTCCTGGTTAGGGTTTAGCTTTCTCTTCTCTCTCTCTGATTAGGCTTAACAAGGCACGATCTTGAGTCGTCCTTGACAAACCTTACAAGAGCGGCAAAAATTCCTTATCCCTGATGAGCATGAATGATCTTTTTGGAACGCGCCGACGTCCTTTTTGATGGCACTAAGCTGGTCTAAGGGGCCTGCATTTGTGGAAGGGGACTTCAGTCAATTTCGCGCCCAAAACTGGAGCCGGCTATTAGCCCAATAAAATAAGACAAAACAAGGGCAAACTTCGGAAAAATTCCCGGAAAGCTAAGTCCTAACAAATATGAAAATTCTCCATTGATCCGAGCGCCGCTTATAATGTTATTGGGGTCTAAAATCACAGAAAGCCATTTTCAATGAGTATCTCGGTAGCTGTTAACTCTACAGAAAAACTTACTATGAACAAAATTTAGCTCTGGACACTCCGTTTAAATAATAACCGTTGAACTGTGAATAACCGTTTCGGAGATTTATTTATTCCCGAAACTGTTAGTTTTGTGATAATTTATACCATACCCTGGATATAAAAATTCTTAAGCATAGTTTGTAGCGCTGTGAAATAATCACCGAAGACCCTTTGTATATTTCAGAGATAAGATTAATACTGGCAGAAGAACCGACTGAGCTCTGTCCGTTCGTCTGTTGGTCCATTAGTTCAGTAAAATGAGGTAAAATGCAGACTAGACCTTTCTAAAAGTCTCGCAAAGCTGAATTTTGAAACAAACCATGATATTGCCGTTCTCAACAAACTGTCAAAAGTCCCGATCCATAGGAATTTTCAAAAGCTATATTTTGATCCTTGAAAATTTTACTGGTAAACTTGCCATTACAGTGATACTTGCGAAAAACTATTTTTTTGTGGCCTTTGTTAACCCCCGGTAAAATTTTTTGTAGCACTCAGGTCGATTGGAACTTCTTAAAGTCTGTTGAGAAGAACGACAATATATCACCTTTGTTCCAAAATTTCGCTTTTCGGGAGTTTTTCCGAAGTAATGTCTATTTTTTGGACTGTAACTGGAGGTAGAGCTGGCTGGCGAAGGTTCAAGGCTGAGGAATATTTACAAGTCAGACGGAAGCGTCATCTTAAGTAAGTAAGTTAGTATTTTAACTATTAAATTTTACATCGGTCTGCAGTTTTATCATAAATATCGGCAAAAATTCGCTTCAGTAAAATTCAACTTCAACAATTTTCTTTCAATTTAATTCGATGGAAAAAGTCGAAATACCTTAAATTGTTAAGAGCCTTCTTTAGTTCGATTTTTTCGCAAAGATCTCAACCCAAATTTTTCTAGGGGCCCAAAAAAATATGTAGTATCGATTCTACTCTGGTTTTAAATTCTAAGCTTAATTATAAAGCTTTTAGTTATAATATAGTTAATAACCATAATTTGAGTGACATATTTGACACTAGCCTTTTCATTTATTTATTAATTTATCATTTTCAACAATAACTTGAAATACTACAGGCCCATTGCAAAACTTTCATCTATTTCTAAACTACTCGAAAAAGTGGTTTGCGATAGTTTATTTTTCTCTTGTCGCAAAATACCAACTTCACTTTGTTAAAAATAGGTTCAAGATTGCTAACCTGCTATCTTTTTATAGGAAACGCAGTTAAGAACGACTCCACGGTTTACGGCATCTATATAGTTTATCGAAGGCTTTCGACTAAGTTTCGCTGGAAACAATAGCGTTTAAAGGAATTTTATCGACTATCTTCACCTAACTGTCAGGTATCCCTCAAGGTTGTCACCAAGGACCCCTCCTCTTCATACTGGTTTTGCACAATGCTTCGAAAAAAGGAATATTTAAAGTCATTGAATCATCGATAGACTACGTCCTTCTTTAGTCCGATGCCATCTGGTGTTGCAAAAATCTTCCCAACCTCAAATTTCAAGTGCCTGTTAGTTAAGTGTCAAGTTATGAGCTTTTCCAAAAAACGTGTACCTTCAACACACGATTATTTAATTAATGAGCCCACTCTTTGCCGTGATCTACGTCTTAGGGACCTTGGTGCTTATTTCAATCACAACTTAGATTTCGCTGAACACATAAATTACATCGTTAGCAAGTCCAACTGCTTGTTAAGTTTCATAAAAAAGATCAGATCATATCATGTCACTCTTTCCCTCTACAATAGTTGTGTTCTCATCACAAGTATGAAATCCTTCGCAGTCGTGTTACAGTAAAAGAATTGTAGCAATTCAGCGCATATTCATTCTATTTGAGTTAAGGTACCTGCCATGGGAAGATATTTAAAACCTTCCCCGCTACTGAAAATGACAACTGAACAGTGAGCTGATGTTCAATCGTGAACTTACACTAGATCACATTGAGCGCATCTGATCTTCTCTCTTCTGTGAAATTCAAGTTTTGATGGGGATCGCATTTCGAATAATCTCCGTGGCTTCCCGCTTCTGCATGTTCCTAGGAATAGGACTAATTACGGAAGACATGAACCGCCAAAGCCAAACTTAAAGCGTTGCTTAAAGAATTGTAATAATTGTTATTAGTAATGTTACTTTTTGTACTTAAATTTTTAATACCTGTTTTAATTTATGTTTTCTGTTTTGTGTATATATAACTTAACCACTAATTACAGTCTACACTTACTGACGAGCCTGTGTAAGCATTTATTGTTTGGCATATTTCTGCTTGCGCATGTTGCTTGCATTAAGCACGCCACAACATTAATAGAATTTTACTTTCACATTTATAGTCAAAAAATTCTACTTGCTGCTGTTTTTGCCCTCTTGGCAGACGATGTTGTAAATGTCTGATCCTTAGATCTGAGTCGTTTAGCTTGGGTTGGGTCAAAATTTTGCCAGGGTCAAATTTAATTTTGTTACAAAATTCTTGCTTTCAAAATTCTGCTTTTTAAAATGTTTTTGAAAATTCTAAAAAATGCAACTTTCACAAATCGACAAAGAGAAATATGTATGAGGGGTCCCCCTGCAATCCCCTGCCTGTATTTTTTTTACCTTTGCTTTACTTCCAGAAAGTAAAAAGTTTGACTAAGTTTGACTGAAGCAGAATAAGCCGAATTTTATTGCTTAAGCCAGAATTTTGAAACAGCAGAGTTTTGAAAGGCTGAATTTTGAAAGCGGATTTTCTTTCGAAAAAGCAGAATTATGGTCCGCTCCCGTATGGTTTCACCCTGGGTTGGAAGGTATAAGCTTGTTGAGCATAAACTTGGCAGCTCAAAATAATGTTTATATGATAGATTTTTTAGATAGATTGTTTCTTTGTTAAATAAGAATAAATTGCTAATTTTGTGATTGAGAATAAGAACATGACGCAATTGCCGTCCATCGAAAATGGCAATTCATTGGTATAAAAAGTATAATATAAGATGAAGCTAATCAAAGAAAGAAATGAAAAAAAAAATAAAAATTAAAAGAAAAAAAAAATACATGTAATTGGTTTAAGTGCATTATTTATGCAGAGATGCTTTTTGGACACCCGAGATGGAAGTGATAGTTACAACTTTTTATTTTTGATTTATAATTAACTCACGATCAAGGGGTTATAACTACCCCTGAGATGTGTAGCCTTAAGATGTGTAGATTTGGAAAAAAATCACACGTATTAGAAATTGTCTAGAATTTTAAGGGCAATTAAAACGAATTTTCAAGTTTCAAAACTTTCTGAGATTTAACTCATTTTTTAAAATCTTCAAGTATCTTAACGGTAAAAGCTTGTAAAAGCGATCTTGTACAAAACGTACAAAAGTAAGCAAATGCAAAAAAATATACCATGTGTACTGTGTAGTGTATGAGAAGAGAAGAGACACCCGGAATTTTTAGTTCCGTAATTTTTAGTTCAAAAATGAAATTCCGGGAAACCTGCAGGTGTTAAAAAACCAAACAGGTGTTTGGATGTGTCTTAAAAAAATGACTTCGGGCGTATTATGGACTCGTACACCGGCCGGCCTTTGGTCTCACATGCAGATGCTCAGGCGCCACTATACAGCATGTGTCAAATTTTTCGTTTTTTAAAAATCGCGCAATTTATAATTTAATCTGAGAACTCAAAATCCCCCTTATCAAACAGTGTTTGGGTGGTTCTTTAAACAAAGACTCTTGGTGTTTCTTCGACTCATACAATGGCCGGCCTTCAAATCCCCCATGCAGGAACTCAGGGCGCCGCTACGGCGTATTTCCACATTAACATTTATTAAAAACCACGCGATTTTTTAATTTTTTTTTTAAATGGTTTTTGACATTATGACGTTTCTATATTTGGGCGTTGTCGTTTCCGACGATAAGACCATCTGCACCACAGCCTACTTCCATCTCGGTCGTCCAAATAGCCTTCATGTTCTCTCTGCACAAATAATGCACATAAACCAACAACAGATAAGGCCGTACGCCGGTTTCAAGATCTTAGTTAAACTTTAAGCGGGCGGACGGACGGATATGGCTTATGCGATCCACAATTCGGTCTCGATCGTATGCCCCTTAGATCTCGGAGGTCTTACAACACTATTTTTCACGATGCTGCAAGCTGTGTGACAAGCTTAACTACTCCCATCGGGTGGGTATAAACATTTCGAATGATATTATATAAAAAGGTCTATTTTGCTGAGTTGAATATGTGTGTGTGTGGGCGCGCTTCCCCTCCTGCAACTCCCGTACCTTGGCACACAATAGGATTTTGGGTAGGTGCAAGTTCGGATACATTAGTGTAACGTTTTTTCTGACTGAAACTTCACTATTTTAAGAAACTCACACTTGACACTTTAAGTCACGCAACGGTTGAGTTGCCTTTTTGGGCCCAATGGCATTGTATGGGAATGCGTGCACACACACAACCACCAAGTAACCTGTTTGCGCCAAATTTTAAATTTGAGTTTTGCCACAGATTTTTTAGTTGTTTGTGTTTTCAGAAATTATTATTTTAGGACTGACACCAAGTTCTTTCATTCCTTGCAATTCGCCAACATTCTGGAGAGCAAAGTGTAAAATATTTTATCTGTAAGTGTGTAGTGTAAGTACCTAGAGAGAACTGGAAAATTGAACTTGTAAATCGTGAGTTAACTATTGATGCTTCAAAAAATTGCAAGTGTGTGATAGATTAACCTTAGAGGTTTTGTGTAATCGAGATTTTTCAAACCGATTTTCGTGATTTTGGCCATTCTAGATTTGTATTGTTTTAGGAAACGGGGTGATTTCCCGTTTCTTGTCTCAGAAAATTGCAGGAGATATTACGGCAGTGTAACTAATGCTCCCTATTGCCTATAAGTTTAACGCTCGCAGCTCGCCTTTCGATTAGCACTTTTCCACAAATTAGCTGTCTAGTCTACTAACAACGACACTTTAGTTAAAGGCTCATATCCCCCCAATTTTTGCTAGAACGACGCTACTGTCCAAACATAGCCTCCAATCCTGTGTCTCTCTTTCTCTGTTTAGGTCTCTTCCTGCGAGTAAAAGTTCAAAACACCATTACTCTAGGCATAGTACTCTAAAGTCCAACCCACACACCCCAGTGCTATACACGGATGCTTTTACAACGTACACATGATTTCGCCGTGCCTCCTTTTACAATATACACAACAGCTCACACACAATAAATACAAAAAACGACAAGCAAGCACATAATTCGCCATCTGTGTTCAAACATATCGTACAGCATCCCGTCTACTATGCCCTACACACACATACACCGAATTCCACCCCTAAAGCAGATGTGTGGCGAGAATTCACTCTCTTATTGGGAAAGTTCACTATTTTCCTATCCAGGCAAACGTACCCTCGGTGCCGTAAAATTAGTTGCAGTGCGTAGGCGGTTGTCGTAGACGTAGCCACCACGTGCTACTCTGTCTGCTACACAAAAAACTAAATAAATTCTTTTTTATTGTTTTACAACTCTGTAAATTTTTTACAAAGAAAAATAAAATAAATATAAAATTTAAAACGAACGACAATAAATTCCATTTTGTAATCAACTTAATTTCTTATTTAAAAGTAATCTCGCGACAATAAATTTAGATTTAAGTCTTAAAAAAAAAAAATTATCTCTCTCAACATGATGTTAAAGTTGGTTTTTTTGTGACGTCAATACATAATAATTTATCGGAAAAAAAAATCCCCAGTCAAAATAAAGTGAAAAGCAAACTAAATTGGTTTTATCAAAGAGAAAAAAGCAGTTCATTTGGGTCCTTTTTCTTCGGGGAAAAATAAAGAAGTCCTTTTTCTTTGATGAGTGAGAAGAAAATCGATGGTTCGAATTGAAATTGTTTTTGGAAGGCACACACACATAATCTATTTTTTGAAAGGCTCAGTGAAAATTTAATAAAGCGCTGACAAAACAATTATTGTTGTGCTTGTGCAAAAGGCAAGAAAAAAAAATTAAAAAAAGAAAGCTTAAAATTCATTTAGTGATTTCTTCGTTGTCTATTTTCTTTTTTTTTTGTATTTTCCCTTTTTCGGGGGAGCAAAGTGTGTGTATGTGCTGTATACTGGTGTATGTACACGAGTATATTTCAATTATGTTTGATGCTCAACAAAATCATTTTGAAGATATGTCACGATAAAGAAGCGGCTACATTGGAACTTGATTTTCTTACACCTAGTCCCGCCACCCCAGTGATGGGTGCACCTCTAAACGAAGCCACCATCTGAGTTATGATAGAACAGAGTTTTCGTGGGAATTTTTGATAAAGCATAAATCGAGAAAAAAGTAAGTATACGCCAGAGTGTCTAATGTTTTGTATAAAAACTGTTGAATCAGCGTTTTGCTTGTTCTTCATTCCATATCAGGGCCTGATTAGGGGATGATTAAGTTTTTGGCAGGATTAAGGAGGCGACAGTTCTCCTTGAGGACAGAGTGTGCGGGATTATTTCGAACTGAACTACATATACAACTATATACAAAACTGTGTGTTGATTAGAGTTGAAAAGGATTTTGAACTGGTTTGAATAAAGAGCGATTTAGTCTTTGTCAACAAGTTTTTGATTTTGCATGTCAAAAAAACCCTGAAACTTCGAAAAATCTTTAGTTTTTAACAGTACAAGGTTGATATTTACTTAAAAAACGTTGAACAATACTTGTTGTTATTCAAGACTAATCCTAGAACAATATGCCATTTATGTACTCTTTTTTTTCCAATGGATTGTACGTTGTTGGTCATTTTGAGGATACCAAAGGTACTTTAAACAGAAGCCAAAACAGGGCTTTGATAAAGCCGATACTTAGAGCTCTTATAAAGCGACCAAAGTCAAAGCGAACGTCTATGTGATATGAATGTGAAAATGAAAATTTTTAAAAAAATTAAAAGTGTCTTATAATAATGCTTTTCTTAGAGCATATTGTTATATTGTCTGGGCTTTGTCGAGTAAAATTTATTATCACTTTTTTCATACATTATTATATTTTTTTATTATTAGAAGTTTATTGATCCATAATCAATATAAAAATAAAGCTTCCGGGGCTTTTAGCCAGCTAAGATTTACATTATTATAAAAAGGATTTTTTTTACTTTTAAAAATCCTCATTTACAAAAGAATAACTTTTTTAAATTCAAATTAAAACATTTTCACCCCCTCCACTTATTTCTAAAACATAAGAAATACCGTTTATTCTTCACAAGACTTCTAACTGTGTCTCATTCAATATTGTTAGAACTCTAGATGCGTACGAAAAGCTACGGTTGTTCTCTTTACGAAAAGGAGAAATGTCACTGGTCTGACTCAACTCGTGCTTAAAGGTGTCCTATTCCGATATCCGATGAAGTAAAATATTTGGGAGTAATCCTTGATAGAAAACTTCTTTGGTCCAAGCATGTTGAATCCAAAACCGAAAAAGCACTGTCTACTTTCTGGCAGTGTAGAGGGGCTTTTAAGCAAGACAAGGGGCCTATCTTTGAAAAGGGTCCTATGGATCTATACGGCCATGGTAAGACCACTCCTCTCATATGCATCGGTTATTTGGTGGAACAGGATTTCGCGAAAACGTTACTGCCTCTTTTGCCAAACTCCAAAGAACGCTTTGTCTTGGCTGCACAGGGGCCTTCCCTAGTACGCCGGGCTCTGCTCTAGATGCTCTGATGAACCTTACCCCCTTGATATATTTATCATGGGATGTACGCTGAAAACCATCTTTCGCTTAAAGAGAGGTGGTGATTTTTGGTACCACACGCATTGGAATTTTGACGAACTTGTTCGAGAATTGTCCTTCGACCCCTGTCTTATGGGCATACCCTCTGACGCAATGACCCCAAAAAACCCTGTGCGACAAAGCTACCGAGTCGACTTTCCTCAGGTAATGGAATGGCTTCGGCCAGACTATGAGCCAGAGAAAGAATGCCATCGTATTTTCACGGATGGCTCCAAAACCGGACAGGGGTCTGGTGCTGGAGTCTTTGTGGAAAGCGAGAACATTAGACTCCGCTACCCCTTAGGTAAATATACGTCTGTCTTCCAAGCGGAGATTTTCGCTATCCTAATGGCTATGCGCTTTATTGTGACTAGCGGGTGGAGGGCGTGAAGCATATGCGTTTGCAGTGACAGCCAAGTCGCTCTAAAAGCGTTGCTCAACCCTCTTACCTCGCCCAAGATAGTGCTCGAACCCAAGTATTCGTTGAACTTAGTCGGAAGGCTAAATGCAGTTAATATTGTTTGGGTTCCAGGTCACACTGGTATCCAGGGAAATGAGATCTCTGATGAGCTTGCCAGACTAGGCTCAGAAGAGGTTTTCTCAGGACCCGAACCTGCTTTAGGCCTGCCTATATCTGTTGTCACGTCTGCAATTGACACTTGGGTTTCTTGTGAGCACAGGGCTTGTTGGCGTGACTGCGATGGGACAGACTAAACGACTACGCCCGGATATCTACGAGGGGTCAGCGTATTTTTTTCTATCTCTCAGGAGAATCGATTGCAGACTTCTTGTAGGCGTCCCTACGGGCCACCAAACTTTCGCCAAGCACAAGAGTGTGCTAGGCTTGAGGGAAACCACCACCTGTCCTGCCTGTGGAGAGGACGACGATAGAGCGGAACATTTCCTATGTAGTTGTCCTGCCTTTGCTCGCATCAGCTGGCGGATCTTTGGGGCTGACGTGGTGAGTGCCGAACACCTAAGCTCTTCATCAATGAAGCTCCTTCTCGTTTTTCTTCGAGAACGGGTAAAAGTAAGGTGTCCGTGGTAGTGGACCAAGGAGTTTTCGCACACAATTTTTGCAACATTACCATGATTTTCAAAGTATTGTCGCAATATTTCCCAGCGTTGTTCAAGCGTTTACACAACCATATTCGTTCAGTGGAAGGATAAAACTAATTACCTGTCAAATCAGACATGAGCTTAGTGTTACTATTCACGAAATAAGCACTAGTTGAAAAAAAAACGTTAGATGGCGGACCCTTTACTATTATGAAGAAGTGAAAAAAAAATATTTAAATTATACATATATGCTAAAAAAAAAACTAAAATATTAAAATATGTAATATTCTTTACTTACCAGCATGCAATTTGATTTGCAACGGCTGATCGTGTTTACTCTGAAATTAAATATAATTTATTTATATAAATAAGTGCATTTATCACAGGTACCCGTTTTTAAGGGAATTTAAAAAGGAATAAAAATATAAATAAATGTGCACATTATTAGACAAAAAAAAATTAAATAATAATTTTTTAATTGAATATGATGGGACTACTCCCACGAGCTTTTCTGGTTGGTGTTGAAAACGAGATGAATTGATAAAAACTTAGTCGATGAATACCCCAAACCTTAATAATGGACTCAGTTCTAAAAAAAACTACATTACATTAAATTTTGGTCATCGGAAAAACTACAAATAATTAGTTTTTTACAACGCTAAGAAGTGAATTTTATCGTTATAAAAAATAGAATAATAAATAGTAGAAGAAATCCTTCAAAAAGCTGTCTAAAATTAAGATACAAAAAGCTTTGCATGGAGGTAAAGAACAAAATTTCAGAATGCCGCGATATGTTTTATAGAAGTCGATTTGATGCATCTAGAGGTAATTTAAGAAGTGAACAAACTGAACAAACTGAACAAACCCATATCTTCTAAAAGTCCTAAGACTTTACTCGTTGACAATTAAACTGTTACTGGCAAGACCGATATTGCAAATATTTTTAATGATTTCTTTGCTGACATAAGCCCTCCGTACTTTAGTTCGTCTGTTTGTAAAAATGCCGAAAATTTTGATCTTTCGATCAAATATTCTCAAAGCCGCACATTTTTCTTCGAACCTATTAGTGACTTCCAATTGCTGAAAGCTATAGGCAACGATTGCTTAAAGATATTGCTTGTTGTGTTGTTGATCTCCTCGCGCACGTTTTTAATAAAATCATTTATTTTATCAGGTGCATTTCCCGAGGCTTCCAAATGTACGGATGTTGTGCCCGTTTTTAAAAACAGGTGCTTCGAACGACGTAAGAAACTATAGGCCTATCTCGCTTCTTTCTTCTATAAGCAAGCTTTTCGAAAAAAAAGACCGTCAAGTATGAAGACATACGCGGTGCGGTTCTTCGGTTTTTGTTGAAGGTTATAGTCGTCTATATTGCGCAGTTTGTATAACAATCCATTTATTTATTAAAATTATTTCTGGATATATTTTACAGTCTGTAATATACTTTTTTTGGAGTGCTGTCTACTGTTCTTATATGCGGTGATTCTATATCATTATCACCCAACATAATAATCTATATATTATATTTTGTGATTTTATATCGGGTTTCGTTACTTTAAAAATATGTAATCCTATTTTCAGAGTAATGAAACCCAAAAAGCTTTACCGTTTCCAAAATAGAGAGAAGGACACAACTCTTTCTTGGCCTTTTTTAGGATTTTTATAATTTAAAACCCATAAAACAGCAATTTCGATTATTTTTAATTACCGTTAGTTACAACCACCTGCGCCAGCATTTGCCACTTTTCTCAAATTCTGCGGACATGAATTTCTGTGAAAACGGTTAAAATATGCTGTTTTTTATTTCGCTTGTTTGAATGGGCTGACACCAGCGCTGAAATCAAACGAAGGATAACTCTTGCCAATCGCTGTTTCTTTGGGCTAAGAAGGCAATTGAGTAGGAAAGCCCTCTCTCGAGCAACTAAAGTGTCCATGTATAAGACCCTCATCATCCCAGTCCTGCTTTACGGTGCAGAAGCATGGACCCTGTCAAAGGCGGATGAAAACACTTTAGGCTGCTTCGAGAGGAAAATTCTTCGGACGATTAACGGTCCCGTCTGCATAGACGGAGAGTGGAGGAGGAGATATAACATCGAACTGTACGGGCTGTACAGCGATACCGACCTAGCCAAAAGAGTCAAACCACAACGTCTACGATGGCTGGGTCATCTAGAGCGGATGGACACCAACGCCCCGGCCCGGAAAATCTTCGATTCCACACCGCAGGGACGACGCGGTAGAGGAGCACCGAGACTCAGGTGGCGCACGCAAGTGGAAGGGGACCTCAGACAACTTCGCGTGCGAAACTGGAGATGGCTAGCTAGAGACAGAGCTGGCTGGCGAAGCCACCTTAAGTAAGTAAGTAAGTGTTTGAATTGGCTTAAAAACTAAGGGTCGAAAACGGCAATTTCGAAACGTTTTTGATCCAGTTCGCTTGCCTTTAAACATTACATACTTCAGCCAAATTTAAACAAACAAGGTGGTCATAACCGTTAAGAAACTAGAAATCCTTAAAAAATAGTTTTCGAAAATGTTTTCACGTTCTTCAGTTAAATCTTCGAAGTTTTTGAATATTCCAAGTCTGCTATAGTTTTGTATAAAATTTAGCAAGATGGACTATGCCCGGTGTTAATTTAAAAAATATACTTTATACCGTTTGGGCGATAAAGGGGAAGACATGCGTTCTTTTGACCTTTTTTATAATTTTTTAAATTTCAAATCAATAAAATAACTATTTTTCACTTTATCACTTCATAACAGTAATCAAACTGTTCAAACTGTTTTTGAAAAATATGACTTAAGCCCTTGGTTTACTTTGAGTTGCTTTATACGTGTGTTCAATACTGTGAAATACCTCCAACACAACAAAACGTCATGCATTTTCGACTTGTAACTTGTAAAACGTTTTGATATTTTCGAAAAGTTTTATTTTTTAATAGGGGCTTAGTATTTCTTAAACCTAAGTTTCGTTTTTCTAGTTCTTGCCTATTAAACTTCTTGAAAAAACACTAAAAAACATTAAGTCCATTTTCACATGAAATTTCAAACTGTAATTAAACCGTTATTTGTGCTTAGAAAAAACTGCCCTCTTTGGATTCTCTGACTATTTCCACAGTTTATATGCACACCAAATTTTGTCTTTCTACGACTTACCGTTCAGAAGTTATAAAGCGATTGGCCGGACGGACAAAGAAGCGATACCATAAGAGATGCTTTTTCCATTTTTGGACGGACCGCTAAAAAACCATCAAAAATAGGATTCTTACTTTTTTAAAAAAAACATCTTTTTTTAATTCGTACCAATTTTAGTTTCAAAAAAGTAAAAGTACAAAAGACGCGCTTTTGAAATTTTGTTCTGAAATCTTTGATAGCTTCGAAAAGTTCACAGCTGCTCTTTTTATATTACCAAGGCATTTGATATGGTGAATCACAGCATATGATCTTGATATGCTGTGATTCACGACGATCTTACGAAGTGATATGATATGAATCACTTCGTAAGATCCAAAACGCTGCTTTTAGAGGCTTTATCCTGGAGCGGTTCAATTCATATCTCTCCAATAGAATACAAAACCAAAAATTGATGACACAAGAAGTGGGGCTAGGTTTATTTGCGTAGGGTACCACAAGGGTCTGTTCTTGGGCCAATACTTTTCCTTATATATATTAACTCTTTGTTTGATCTTTCTTTTATCGGACTCCCCACTGCGTTTGCAGATGATGTAGACCTAACGTATAGTTCGGACAGCGTTCTAAAATTATTCGCAAATGTAAATTCGGATTTAGACCTTCTAAGATCATGGTTTTACCAGAACAAAAATTATGTTTTTCAGTTTATCGGGGCAATTTTTTGATGTCACTGATATTTTTTTTTCATTCTCCTGAGTGTGCGAGGTTCAAGTTGTCACGATGCTCTTGCAGCACGTGCTAATCAAGAGAGATTTTTTGCTCTGACGCTTCCTGTAGCGAAAAGTGCTTTGAAATTGAGAGTGTAAAAGAGTTTAAGTATTTAGGGCTCATTATTGATTGCAGGATGTGTTTCAGTAGCCACATAAACAGCTTACGACATTATTTTCGGTCAACGCTTATGAAACTCCTTACAATGACATACTATGGAATTTTTCACTCCAAACTCCAGTATTGTATTACCTGCTGGGGCGTTGGTTACTTGAAAAAAATTAAACCACTTCTCGTTTTACAAAAATACACTGTGAGGAAAATTTGTGGGGAAAACCGCCTTTACCACAGTTTTTCATTATTTAATGTTTTGAGAATTCTTCCTGTTCGTCATCTTATTGTTTTAAAGTCCTTTCTTAAAGCCTTTTATTATAAATCTGGTAATTTGAATATTAGAATTACAGAAAACTACAACTTACGAGGCAATCATTTGCAATTAACATCTATTCGTAGATATCGCACTACAGTCTTCAAAAAGCCTTTTTTTGAAGGCTGTAGTGCAAACAACAAACTTCCGTTTTGGTTAAGGACTCTAGGTCCACTGAATCGCTTGATGTGTTATGCAAAACGTTGGCTATTTGCTCATGATTTTCGAAGACTAGAATCTGTTTGAAATCAAATTTAATAACTTCTGATTTTTTGGTCTAGTTTTTCGTTCTAAGAATAAGCTTATGGATTGTTAATCATCTTGAACAGTTTTAATTCTTGCCTTTTTTGTTCCACGATAATATTTGATTAAGTTTTCTTAGCACTTAACTTAGCATGGACTAGTTTTAGTAGGGTCACCCCACCCACTTTATGATTGTATAGTTTCTAATTTAAATTTTATTTTATTAGCCCACTAAATCGGCATTTAATACAATATTTGTTTCAAAAATATAAAATGTGCTTATTTTTATCTAGTAGGTACATATTTAATATCTTGAAGAATTCCATTCTTGTATGAATTCACTATTAAGCATACTAGTAAAAATAAAAATTATTCCATACCATACCAAAAAGTATTGTCGTGTTTTTAACAATATTTGAAATACCAAACGAACATCCATGGTACGTTCAGGGGAGAAGCTTATAAAAAATGCTAATGTTTATATCCTATTCATCAAGTATGGAGTATGCGTATTAAATTAGATACAGGCGAAAGTGTAACATAGAGAAATAATAACGATGGACCCCCAAGACCTTATATATGATGAAGACCGAATTCTAAGCCGAATGAGCTATGTCCGTCCGTCCGTCCGTATGTCACCAATTCTTAGGCCTTAAATTTTGAGCTAGAAAGCTGAAAATTTGCAAATAAGCTCTGTTGTCCGAAGCAATACAAGTGTTTTTCAAATCCGTATACAGACACGCCCACAATCGTGCGTAAATGTGCAACTACCTCCACTGATTTCAAAGCTGTAGGACGTCGTGAAGAGCTGAGATTTAACTTTAAGCATCTCCCAATGATTATAAGACATAAAAAATAAACTTAGCCGCCCCTTGTGGGTGTGGCATCGATCGAAAGAGTAATCTTTCAAATGCCATCCATTTAATATTTTTGTTCCAAATCGAACATTTTTTTTTATATCAAAGAGATCTATTATAAAATACTTCACACAATTTTTGGGGCCACGCCTACATTTAGAGGCAGAATTTAAGAAGCACCTATTATTTTCCAGAATTTTCGACTGTGTTGTGTTTGTGCTGTGTTTACGGGTTGTATGCAAAAATTTTGTTGGGAAATGTCAGATTCGGATTCAGCAGCCCAAAATCCAAAAAAAAATTAAAGAAATCAGAACTACCCCAAAACTTTCCCGCTAGGGACACCTTTGAACTTAATTTGACAAGGTTAATAGTTTTCTTAAAATTTTAGATGATTTCTTACACGTGTGATTTTTTCATATGATTTCTCCAAAAAAGACTGGAGATTAAAGGAGAGTCACACATTTTTTTTATGCATTTTTGGGATTTTTTTTCGAAAATAAGTCAAAACGGCAGTGTTAAAACTTTTTCTGAAAAATATTACTTAGACGCTTGATTCAGTGTAAATTGCTTGATACGTGTGTACTTTAAAAACGTCATCCATTTTCAAATCTTCATTTCTCCAAAATTATTCGAAATTTAAAAAAAAAATTGACTTTTTCGTTAAGTTGAATTTTTAGCTCTTGTCGGCTAAACTTCTTAAAAGAGTACTGAAAACCATTTAATCCATTCTCCCATGAACTTCGAACTGGAATTAAACTGTTATTTCTGCTTTAAAAAATGCCCTCTTTCGATTCTCTGACTATTCCGCAGTCAAATTTGGTCGTTTTATGATTTACCGTTCAGAAGTTATAACGCGATTGGATGGACGGACGAACGGACAATGTGATAACGTAAGAGGTCCTTTTTCCATTTTTGGAGGGAACGCTCAAAAAGGTAATTCAGGAGTGTTCGTACAAGTTTTCCATCCCAGTTAATAGTCACAACATCGGCTCATTGTTCTAAAAATCGATTGTGATAGACTCTGTTGTATTCTTTCTTATTGGTGTCTGAATGCATCGAACTGTTAACTGAGAATTCAACAACTAGTGAGGTGGTCGGATTTGGAAAAAGAATCAAACGTGTTCACTGTAGCTCAAATGGTAGAGCAATCCTCGCGACGAGTAATGGTTGCAGGATCGTACCCTGCCGGTGAGCCACACAGGCTTTTTTCTTTCGACATTTCCGTCCGCTAACATTTCAACTCCACTCTTCAACAAAATTGTGCCCAAAAAAAAATTGAGTCTCGAACTTTCCTTCTTTTTCACTAGCTTTTTATCTACATCCAGCAAGCAACCTTTGCCCTCATCTATGAATTTTAATTTATCGATGAGCATCGGCATGTGATGTGTCAAATAAAGTGAATCCTGAACATTTTTTTCTAGTGCTTTGTGGACCTCCTGTCGTGTCCCTCAAGGTTGCGTTCTAAGTCCTTAGTTATTTGCCCTTTTTATCGATGATATTCACGAGTCACTGGCAGGAGACATCATGTTTAGCAAGGTTCTCCATTATGTCTGACGTTCTCGTCATAGAGGAGAGGACCTTGCATTAAGGAATCTAATAAAAATAGTTAGACACATTCCGGTGGTAGTTCACTTGAATTTTTTATTAGATACACGATAAGGAAAATCACATTACTCTTCCTGGGCAATTTCCTTTGACGCCTATATTGCTTTTTGCAGTTATATTAAATACATCTTTACAATGTAATGTCCTTGCACTATACGTGAGAAATAATTCAACTAAACCACGGCAAACAATAGAGAGTTGCTGGTCAATAGATTTCCAATTAGGACTTACAAATTATTGGACTAGTTTTGCGAGTTTAAAACTTGTATTTCAGTTTAAAAACGAAAAAAGGATAAACGAGTTAGAGATAAATGCGATCTTTACTATCCTCCATCAGGTGCAGATCGACGTTATGAAGCCGAAAACCAGCTTCCTATTACAACCTTTAAGAAAACTAAAGCTTATTTTCATATATAAGACCTACTTCCCAAACAACACTGCGGAGTTTGAAAGGATAAGAACACGGAAAATAACATAAAACTCCCTCACTGAGATGTTCGTGCATGTGTTTATGTCGAGGACATCTAAGAGCTTCCATATCACCAACAGGAGCGACCAGAAGAATACCTTTTATAGAGTGCACTCATTCCCGGAAATTACTTTCATCCAAAGAGGACTATGGAACATTCTCCAAACAGCTGCAGCAGCAGCACACAAAACAAATAAGAACGATGAGCCTGGTTAGTTGAAGACCCACATCACATACCCAGAGAACGACGAGTGAAAACCAAAAGAGGGTACGATACGAGGAATAGCATTCAAAGTTATTGACATGAAAGGATATACGATATGCAGTTAAGCGAAGCTATGTGTGCACATACTGGCTGAAGTGTGTTATGTCTGCTAAATTAGATATTTACTCAATCTCTAGCTAAATGCAAATTGAAAACAGGCTGTATAACTCAATAATGGACGGACGGCGGCGTATATAATCGTTTAATTTAAATTGAAAAGTTCGATTACACAATCAAAGCGGTTATAGGATGATCATATGCGATGAAATTGTGCTCTAGTCCTGCAGATATGCTGCAAGGAACAAGTGGTTGATGGCATAGATTCGGGCTGTGTATACGTAAAAGAAAACCCGACAAGGGTATTGATTGTTAAATAGGAATTTTTAAAAGTTGACTTAACAGGAGTGTCAGGAAGCTCTAGCGAACCCTTGTCATTTCGTTGAATGGTCGCACTTGTGAGCAAAAGTTTTTGACGCAGCTAGGATTAATTCTTTTTTGTTCTTCGAAAACACCATTCTGTCGAAAGAATAACAATTATTGTAGAATTATTGAAAAGTTCGACAGTAAGGGCAATCAAAGGGATTGTGCACGTGTATTATGGGGAATTTCGGGACATAAAACTTTTGTGAAACTGATTGAAAAATTGACGTTGGAAGCAGCATGATGTTAAAAATAATAATTCGTTGAAACAGGTCGTTTGAAGACACGTTTCTGCTGCATTGCAAAATATTCAAATTCAGTTTTTTTGCAGATGACGCAACGAGCAAAGGTCGCAAACAAAAATTTCACTGAGACGTGATACTCAGAAAATGGATTACACAATTCAGGAAAAAGTGTCATTTTTGAAGATTTCAACCAAAATGTCGAATGCCGCAGTTTCAATTTCATTTTCAATTCAGTTCAATTGATCTCTACTCCACATTGGGGGCCCGCATATGGGGCCCACATTACCCGCCGCTTTTGTTAAACGTCCGTTTTGCACTGTTCCTAATAACCCACACATATATTTTGATATAAATGAAGTGTTTTGGCATTTTGTCATTGTTTTTCACGAATGCACTTAAAAAATATACAAAATGGCCAAGAAAATCTTTGGAGAAAGAGCCAGGACCTGTTTTGATGCACCGGGATATACATATGTCCACGGGCAAACTTGTATGCACTTAGGTAGGAATACCCTATACCCTGTGCACAATCCAATATTGATTTTAGCTGAAAATGCCAAAAAATATTTCGATTATCCTTGTGTAGGATATTTTGTTATTTCGCTTTTCATTCCTGTTCCTGTGTTCCTCATGTTTTTTGCCTTCTGATTACATGCCTTTCTATACAACAAATTTTCCAAGTACATATTATATTTTGCTCCCTTGATGGTATGCTGCCTGTTTTATTTTTTCTTCATTGAAAACAGGTCGATATTCACAGCCATCGAATTTTATCGATATTGTGATTATTTTCTTTTGATTTTCGTTTTTTTGTTTTTTTTTTTTGTTTTGCTGGAACAATTCGAATTCCATGGAAATCTATTAGCAAGTGTCAGCCGTGGGGAAACATTTAAAATCTTATTATGAGAGGCGCGTTGACGGAGAGAAATAATTGTTTGTGAAATCCACGTTGAATAAACAATTATTGAATCAGTAAATGAATGGGAAATTTTCGATTTGATTTAATGTTGAAATTGTGTTGACAAACAAATGGCCGAATCGGAAATAATTAGATTGATTCGGATGTGAAATGATGTAATGTTGGGCTGGTGTTTGGTGTAAGGATTCCTAAATTATTGACGTTTTTAATACGGGAAATTTTCCATTTTGTTGATCTTCTATAAGATTTCCTAATTTTATTTAAGGAAATAATTGGATTTGTAGTTTTTAATGAAAAAAAGAAAAATTATTGCTGCGTAGTGACTACGGAATTAAAAATAAATAAATTTAATATTTAATAGCAGCTTAGTTGAATTTTAACAAATATCCACCCATATCCAACCATACCAGAGGATAGTGATGGAACGTCGCCAACAGTAAGATACGTTCAACGACCAACAGTGAGACATTCCGAATAACTCCAAGGAAATGGACGAACACCTCGCACTTTTTGTCGTACAACAGATGTTAGTCCGGTTGGTTCAGTTTGTGTTCACTTTTAATGAGGAGGAGTGCATCTAGCACCATGATAGGGCAGCGCAGTGCAAAAAAACTCACAGTAGTAAGTTTAGAGCGTCTCAGTAAAAGAGAAATAACTTTTTCACCTTGGTGCGTTTTTCAATAAATTTTTTTTAATTGCGTAGATTATACCATAAAGTATAGAATTAACTGGATTTAGAGGAATTTCGATGCATAGGTTTTTTGTTTTAATTATTTTTACATTTTTCCGACGGTTTTCCAAAGGATGAGACAAAGTCCCGTTGCCATTAGTGGGACAGTGTCTCACTGTTGGTTTCATATTTTCTTTGGTTGTTTTTTTTTAACAAAATTGAACACTTTCCCTATCTATAAAGCCACGACTCGTTTCGCGTATGGAAAATGTTCTGAGAATGGAATGAAGAAGGGAGTTTCGTTGTCGAATGATGGTATGAGCCTGCGAAGAGCCAGTGCTTAGTATCATGTAGCTCTGAAGAACCATTCGCCTTTGATCGGGTTTTCGCAGACTTGAACTCGACAAGAACATGGTCTTATGTTCTTGTCGAGTTCCCCAAGTTGCGGGAAAAAAATTACTATATCGGCAAAATAATATCGAACAAGGACCTCGACGGAGACATTGAAATAAGTTTTCTTAGGGTAAGGTAAAAATTTTATTTTATTTTTAAAAACATTTTCACTAACGCTATGGACAGAAAATGGCATACCAAATCCTGCTTATTTTTAACCTAACCAATTCGTAACAAAATATATCCAAATCTAAGATCAACTTCCTCCGAATATTACTTTTATTAGCGGTCCGTCTAAAAAAGGGAAAAAGGGTTCTAATGGTATCGCTACGTTGTCCGTCCGTCCGTGCGTTTGTCCAATCATGTTATAACTTCTCAACGTTAAGTCGTAGAAAATCAAAATTTGGTTTGTTTTTAAACAGCGGAAATAGTCAGAGAATAAAACGAGGCGAATTATATTAATTTAAGTTTGAAATTTCATGGGAAAATGGATTAAATGTTTCTCAATACTTTTTTTAGGAAGATAAATAGGAGGAAATCAGAAGAGCGAAACTTAAGTTAAGTAGATACCAAATTTTAATGAAAAAAGTAGATTTTTCCAAAATCTTGAAAAGTTTTTGAAAAATTAAGAGTTGAAAATGGGTGACGTTTCTCAAAGTTTTTGAAGTCATAATTTTTTTAGTCCTCAAAGACAATATTGAACACACGTATAAAGCAACTTAAAATTGACGAAGTGCTAAAGTCAAACTTTTCCGAAAGAGTTTTAATACTGCCGTTTTGACGCATTTTCAAAAAAAAAATGGAAAAATTCATGAAAAAACGTATGTGTAAACCACCCCCCTCCCTTATTTTTTGTGTTGTTTGGCCAAATCATATGAAAAAAATTACTTGTAGCAGAAATTATTCCAAATTTCAAGTAAAGGTTTTTTAAGTTTCAAAACCTTCTGAGATTTAACTCGAAAACAGAAAAGCATTTTCAAAAACGAAATAAAAAAGGAGATTGTTTTACCGTTTTCGCAAAAACCGTTGGCCAAAAAAATAAAAAAAAAACCAATGTTAGCGCAGGTTATTGCGCTATTGGAAAAATATCTAACGGGAACTGAAAAAAAATATCTTAAAATAGTTGTTGTATGGATTTGAAATTTAAAAAATTATAAAAAAGGTCAAAAGATGGTATGTCTCCTCCTCTAGCTCGCTAACGGTATAAAGTATAGCTTTGAAATAAATAACGGGCATAGTCCATCTTCTGAGATTTCATATCATTTGCCAAAGCAAACTTTGAATATTAAAAAACTTCGAAGATTTGACTCAAAAACGTTAAAATATTTTCGAAAACGATTTCTTAAAGCTTACTAGTCTGTAAACGGCAACGAAGATTTGATTGAAATTTAGCTGAAGTGTGACGCGTTCACAACACAAGTTTACTCAATTTGAAAAATTTCAGAATTGCCGTTTCAAACCTTAAGCAAACGAAATCTATTTAAACAAACGAAGTATAAAACAACATAAATTTTACCGTATTCTCAGAAATCCATTTCCGTAGAATTAAAGAAAAGTGGCCAATAGAATGCAGCTGATTGTAAAATTGAAAAGAAATCCTAACGGTATTTGAAAAAAGAAAAATAAAAATTGCTGTTTTATGGATTATAATTTTTCAAAATTGTAAAAAATGCCAAGAAAATACATGTCCTTCACTCTATTTTCGAAACAGTAAGAGGCAAAAGTTTAAAAGAAATACCGAACTTAGTCCATCTTTTGAAATAGAAAAAACTGAAGCAGTTTAAAAATAGTTAATGGTTTTCTAGATGTGCTTGAAAACACTTTAGTTGACCACTTCTTTTACATCAACAAAATTTGACGCAGGCACAACCAGATGAATGTTAACCAACACAAGGACTTAAAAAACAAACAATAAGCTTAAAACAGTTATTTTTAAGAAAAAATATAAAAAAAATTAAAGAAAAAGTTTTATTCCACCCTTTTTTTAGTGACAAATTTAAAAAATCACCCAATATAAGTAGAGTAGACTATACTACAAAAAAGTGTACAACAGAATGTAAAATATTCTCAGAAATAAAAGTAAACAAATAGAATTTTACACAAGCTGCACAATAAAAGCTAGCCTCACCTACAGAAAAAGCCGACGGACCTTTCAGCGTATGTCGTCATACTTGACGGTCTTTTTTCGATAGTCGAAGATTTTGACAACTTTACTGATGGAGTAACTGCACCGAAAAACTGTTTGTTGAGTTAACTCTAGATTCGTTTTGTTGTGGTATTAACAGATCTTGGTTTAAATAAACAAAATAAATAGAGTGGCGCAACAGCTCGAGGTGAACCAGGGCCAACTTCTCAACAATGTATGCTGGTGTGTTAATTTCTTTCATACAAGGGGACCTACAATTTTTTGCCGAATCCGAACGGCACTTTGAGAAGTTTTTCAAGACAATTAATACTCTCGGAGGGCTTGTCAAACCCTCGCGGAGGTGGGGACCGTGAAAAAGAACAAGTCTTTTTTTCAGGTGACGATGGCAGGACTCGAACCCAGACCTCCGGCGTAGTAAGCACACACACTAACCACTACGCCACGGCACCCCACAGATCTTGGTTTAAGCTGGGACTAAATCAGCACTTAAAATCCAGCCCTAAGATATATTAAATATGAAATATGTGTCAAAATCAGTGTTTTTGAAGGTAATGCAACTTAAGCAAGTATTTAAACTTTGATTTAAATTGATTTTTAATTCAAAATCTAATTTTAATTTAAATCTAAAATCTCGACCTGTGTCGATTTTAAGAAGCGCAAAAAAGCCGCCACTATTTTATTGCGCAACTATTTTATTTTATTGAAACTTTCGAAAATGGTAGCTAAAAGTTTCGCCTCTATTTGACAAAAAAAAAACAAAATCAAAATATCTCAAATTCTTTAAAAGTTATGATTTTTGAAAAACGAAAAAAAACGGAAAACAGAAAACGGCGGTAAGTGCTACACAGGTCGTGAACAAATTAACACCTTGCACGAGCGATTTCTGCCACCAATTTGGTACGGTTTGACCGCGTCAGACTTCTTGCTGTGGGATTTTCTGGAGTTGTAGTCTCTATACCAAAAGACTACGGATTACCACTGCCCTGAAATAGACTTTAGAAAAATTTGACGTTCAGGATGAATTTCCCACAACAAAGCCACAGTGGGAATTTTAATAATGTCACATAATGGTATCGACGGTCCTAACAAATAAAAAAAAATCGCTCACTCACTGACTGTTTCATCCATTCATACTTATCAGCGTAAAAGGCCAACTCTTTTTCACCGGCCACTCTTTAATAATTATCTATCCCGAAAATTTATAGTCCAGTCTGAAAGCAAAAGCAGAGGTAGGCTAAAAGCTAATAATTAGATCTTTTATACTGGGTCCCGCTGTTTGTTGACAACAGAATTTTCAGGCTTCGATCGAGTTCTAAAATGGCCAGTTAGACAACAACGCAGGACAAACGGCAAATGCATGAAAATTTTAATTTTTACAAAAAAGGCCAAAGGAATTACAATAATTCATAACATGGTTGCATAATATTTCATATATGTCCTTAATCAATAAAATGCTTTGACACATCCTTGTTTTTTTTCGTACCAGATGAGGGCAAATTAGTTATGTAGCGATAGTGACTTTCCACCAGTATCAGCACAAAGAAAGAACTTTGTCCCAGCACAAAAAAGACTGAGTCTTTACAAAGCCAATAAGAAACCATTCTTCCTTTCTACTTGAATGTGTGTATTTTGTTCTTGCTTCGCCAATATCTTTTCTATACAATAACTAAATCACAAGAGTGAATTCAAAGTTGATTTTTTCTGTGTGTGTAACCCTATTAAATCGTTCCATAACGATGGGTTCTTTTCAAATTATGTTACATAACATCCCAGCAGCACAGCATCAGAACCAGAAGCAATCCCGCACCATTCTCATGAGGATTATGGCAGGCTTTCACATTATACTCTCCATACATTATATATACGGTATATTCATTTAGTGTCGAAAATCCTTCCAGAGACCCTTTTTTTCCTGTGCGGTAAGCATCGCTTGATTATGCAATAATTAGATGGATATCTTCAAAGTTATACAATGACATTGAAAAATAACTACATCGAATTTAAGGGACACGTGAATATTTGCGTGTACTTAGGCTTGCGAGCAGGGATCTCTAATTAATGTTTGACCTTCGACGGGTAACGGGTAATAAACGTTTTTTGCCCTGTGTCGATCAGGATGGTTTTTTTTTTCTCTTCTCGGGTCCGAATGGCTTATTTCCTTAATGATGATTTTATATGAAATTGCGACTCAAAATCTACCTGTCCCTTTAACGGTCTAATAATTCGAGTCTTGCGTTGCAAAATAATTGCCTCGTTTGATTATGCTTGTTTTTCATATTGGAAAGGATATTCTTTTTTTATTGCACCAGTTTAACGATTGGTTTTTATGACTGTTTAATTACCCGTATTTTCACCTTTTGGCATTTTCCGTGGAGTTTGAGAGAGATGGCTTTTGAGGGAGGACAAAAAAAAGTCTGGATGGTAAAGTATGTATATAAAAATTTTTGTGCATATTCTAGGAACAAAATTATTCGCTTTGAGAACATGCATTCATAGCGCAAAAAGCGACAATTTGAGAAGATTTTTGTGGTTTTTAGCTTTGGGATAACTTTCGGAAATTTGCAAAAAAATGTATCCTTAATAAAATTCTCAGCAATCATATGACTTCCAATGCAGTTAAGAATTTGTTTGGCAATGTTTTCAGTTCTAACATTATAACTAAACCATCAGCTGTCAGAGGTTTTCATTTCAAATTGTTGGCACCTCGGGATGCATCCGAGGTGCCAACAGTTAGGCCTCGAAAGAGTCATGTTGATGCGGCAAGTTAAAAACCGTTTTATTCAATGTTTTGTGTCAAATAATTCATCCGCTGTAAGATCGGGGCTAGAATTGTCCAGAGATAAGGTATACTTGTTGTAGGAGCCGAATTAATTACACTGAGAAAAAAAAGACGAAGACTACTTCTTCCTTCTACACTGGACGAAGTAGTCTTCGTCGTGTTACAAGCGATGTTTGAATATACGCACTTCTGGAGGGGCCACCCTTGGCTGTTTTCAAATACGATAGCTCCCCTTTTTGTCCGGAATGCCCTAATCAAGAGGAGGACACAGAGCACACCATATTTCATTGCGCTCGCTTTGCAGAATGGAGAATTAAACTATCAAATCCTTATTGCATTGTTAAAAAAATGCTGAACTCAGAGAAAGGCTGGACAGCAATAACAAGATTGTGGCAACGGTACAAATCGAGCTGCGAAGCATAGAAAAAATAAGGCGAGCCAGAATTAGCAGAAACAGCAACCACTGCATAAAATGCTTACCAGCCCGCAAAGTAATACTTAATAGCAGTACAGTGGATTAGTACGTAGGCGTATCCTAACATCGATTGCTTCGGGCCTGCGAATCGTGCATGCTAGTAGCCGGTATCTATGAAGGTTACCACCGCTATGTGGCGCATCCAATTACGCCAATTGATGCGCCACGACCAATTAGAATCGGCCAAATATGAACCTGCAAGCTAGGTATAAAATCAATCACCCTCGCCATCATGAAGGGAAAAAAGAAACAGCGTCGAATATGTGCTGGTCCAGCCAGGTAATCCAGGGCACCCTTTGGAGATGGTCCTGAAGGGTATCAGCATGCGAGCGCTTGGTTATTACTTTATTAAGTTACTAGCAACCCGGCGCTTAGTAAAAATGAGGCTTAGGGGTTCATTCTTGAAATCGGAAATGGCATCAACTTAAAATTAGCGCATTGAGACATTCTCTCATCGCTAAGGGAAATCGCCCCTGCAAGAAATCGGGGGGAAAAATAACTATTTGGGTTTAAAACATTTGCAGTTCAAGACACCATCAGAGTGAAGAAGACAGCCTCCAGTGTATTAAATCAAAGTAGAAGCTCGACTTCCTAGTCCCGGTACAACAAGGCACGAAAAATTTCCAATCTGGTAGTCAAAACAGCAAAGGAAGTCATGGAAAAAGTTCGATGAGAGGTTGGAGCACGATAACATATCTGCAAGATGTTTTGGCAGACTCTTCGTCGTCTCAGAGGAAAGTAGTTGACTATCATACAAGGATTTAAATCCAAGGCACTTTTTTTTTAATAAGAAAGACACGTTAGAACGAGCCATACGCTTACGCAGGTGAAGCAATCACTTTTCGGAGCTACTCAATTCCCGAAAATCCCCAATTTGTCCCCGTCAAACAGTTGCCATCCAAAATAAGTCATGTCCTTGCTTCACCTACATACGTCTGACGTCCTTAATAAGCAGGAAAAATTAGAAATAGGTGTTACGGTAAATGAAAACGAAGTCAATCCTTAAATAATTCGAACGTATACAGAGTTGCACGTAATAACGCAATAGCAATCGTCCGCCAATCGAAACGCATTTATTTGCCTAACAAGCATGATTCTTTCTTAACTCACAAGGTACTTGGGAGAAACCTACGTCAGACCGTCGTGAGCAGTCAAAACCAAATAGCCGGCGGCGTGTACTTTAGACCCAAATGAGCTGAATGACTTTTCCTTGGAGCTTGGAAACCGATACCGTACCCAACAGTTTTAATTTTAATCATGACCCTGTAACCAGTCGTAACTGAAAATGAGTATGAGTACTCTCTGCCCTGGCTTCGATAAAATCTAATTCTGTTGGTGAATACGACATTCCTTTTCGTTTATTTCGACTTATTTTACCCGAATTTATCGATTCTTAACCACGTCGAGTTTCCCTAATGCCTTGAAGCACGCGAGAGTGATTCCGATCTTAAAAATAAGCAATGCCTTTATACCAATTAGCATCCTGCCGTGCTTGTCTTAAGTCTTTGCGAAGATTCTCGCTCGACAAATCCTAGATCATGTTTTTCTGCAAACTCGTTGCTCTACCCCTATCGATCTGGTTTTCGAACAGGATACAGTGTTATTCTTCTGCAGTGGTCAATATCCTGCGGAGGATATTCGAGTGGATTTTGATAAGGATTTAGTTACACTGCTATATGCTTTCTAGGCTTCTTAAAAGCTTTCGATGAGGTGCAAGCTAAAATATATTTTTGGATTCAGTGACAGAGGTGTTAAACTCGTACGCGACTTTTTATCGAACAGGTTGCAAAGAGTTGTAGTTGGCGAAAGATTCTCTGCACTTAAACCGCTAACTCAGGGATTGCCACAGGGGTGTATTTTGGGTCCGATAAGTTTTTGTATCTTTGTAAATGATCTACCTTCGGTGTGCAAACATTTTTTTTTTATTTTTACGTCGACGATGCTCAGGTCTGTCTTGCCCGACCTTTTAGCCAGTTAGGTCAGCTCGTCTCGCTAATGAACGTTGATTTTTTTGCAATCAAAGAAGGGGCAGTAAAATATTTATCTTTTGCTTAATCAAATGGGCGTTGCATTGCCCATTTCAAATAGGTTCTTCGAACTAAGCTGTATCACTGATATTTTGCTAGCGAACTGCAAATTAAAAGTTGTGGAGTCTTCAACCTGTCTTGACTTTGTCTTAAACCGTAAGCTCTCTTGTTATGATCATATAAACCTCGTCACTGGAGAAAACTTTGAAAATCCGCAAACTCTATCCCTCTAGACTAGACAAACGCCATAAACTTAGTCGCACTTTTATCAAGCCTTTAGTTTCGTATTCCGAGAATGCCAGGCCACCCGGTTTTGGATCTCTTCGTTACTGAGGCCAAATAAATGCTGTTGTCGTTGCATTTGTGTGATCCATGAATGTTTAGGCCTTCTTCTGCTTCGCGATTGCGCTGGAGCGTTGATTGACATTGCCTTTTTGACGGGGTTCGTAGGATTTCTCCTTTGAACGTGGCTATTCCAACTGAGCCGGTCGTGCTCCATTTTTCTGGAGATAGGTTCTTTTACATGGAGGCTTCCTCGGATCTCCCTACTTCTTATTCTATCTCGCTTTGTTACTCCTGCCGTCATGCGAAGCATCTTCATCTCAGCTGCCGTTAATTTGCTCTCATATTTCTTATACGCTGTCCAACATTGTGAACCATATTTAAGCGCCGGACGCACAACTCCGGTTTTCGGTCGCAGAAGATGGCAGAGTTTTCTCGCCACTTCATCCAACCCACGCTTAGGCGATGATTGATGTCGTCATCACAGTTTGCTTTGCTGTTAATCATAGATCCCAGGTACCAAGGGTTTCCATACAATTTAATGTCTGGAATTGGTTCGGGTGGGTCAGAGAATGAGCAGCACAGGTACTCTGTCTTCTTTTGGCTAATACGATACCCATTCCCCTCTAAAATATACACCCATATATCAAGTGCTCGCTTCAGGGATACATAATCTTCACTTATGATGGCCACATTGTCAGCGAAGAATAACTGATGTACTTTCGGGTCCGTCAGTTTTCCTTTAAGCAGGTAATCAAGGACTACAATGAAAAGCAAAGGACTTAGGACGCTTCCCTGGTGTACACCGACTTTAATTGAGAACTCATCAGTGACTCTGGAAGAACATTTTACTTTTGCTCCATCATACATGCGCATGTTCATCCGCACGTAGGCTTATGGAACTCCTCGTTTTCTTAGCGCCACACATATCAGATCTCGTGGTAGTCTATCGAAACCTTTTTCAAAATCAACCAGCACCATGTGCAGATCTTTAAGGGCATCCCGATGTTTTTCCATTATGATCCTTATGCTTTGGATTGCATCAGTGGTTGATTTGCCCGTGATAAACTCACACTGGTCCTCAGGTAGTCTTATTATTTTCCGCAGTCTACTATCAAGTACCCGCTCGACGATCTTCATTGTGTGAGACATCAGCTTGATAGAACGGTAATTACCAGAGCTTCGTGTATCACCTTTTCCTTAAAACAAAGGAAGGAGATAACTTTCCCTCAACTGATTAGGCATTGGATCCCCTCTAATTAGCCATCTGGACCCGCTTTCTCCTATTTTCTTCCAAAACTCTGAGGGTATCTGATCTGGCCCAACCGCTTTTCGCTTTTTGGAGTACTTAATTTTATTTTTTGACGGTTTCATAAAAATGACGGTTAGCAGCAGGCGGTGTTGTGTTGTAATCGCCTACTTCTTCTAGTAGTTTCTCCTGGAAAGTGGTGCCTGGGAAACTGTTCGCTCAAAAGTCCCTCACAATACTGCCGCCACCGTAATCCACAAGAAGCTGTCCCTGAGCATTGTTGATGAACTTTGGCGAACGAATCTCCTGGGCGTTTCTCCTCCTCTGAGCGGCAATTTTGAAGATTTTAGCCCCTTTATTCACTTTATTCAACTTCCTCCAATTCCTGATACAGGCTCTCCATTCTCTTTGCTTAAACATGGGCGCACTTCTTCTTATTAAGGCTCTTTAGGTGTCTATACTTCAATTCCAGGCGAAGCATTTCATGCCTCGAGGAGGAGTACTTCTTCCATGCCTTGAATGCCGCTTTCTTTTCACTGATCATCAGTTTCACCTCATCTGACCACCACCAAGTTTCATTGACCTGTTTGCAGTGGCCTTTTGAAGTACCTAGAAGTGATTTGGCCTTCTCTGTGCATGTTCGCTGTAGGTCATCCGACATATCTTGTGCTCTGCAATCTTGGTTTTCGTCAATGATGTTACAGAGGTAGTCTTGCACAGTGTTTAAAAATGCTTCTCCTTTTTCTTTATCCAAATTGTACCAGTTGATTCTCCCAGATAGCTTTGCTTGCTAAAATTTCTTTTTTGACGGTTCCATAAAAATGACGGTTAGCAGCAGCCGGTGTTGTGTTGTAATCGCCTCACCTAAAATCACTTTACAATCTTTGACCCGCGGTTTAAGGAAACTGTGAACCAAATGATAGTCAATCTGGGTCTCATTCCCGTCGCTGCTGTAAGTGATCAGGTGCCTGCTTTCCTTGACGAACATGGTATTAAGCACGATAAGACCGTATGACTTGCAAACGTTTAGGATATCTTCACCAGAAGAGTTCCTAGTGCCATATTCCAGTCCACCATGGTAGTCTTCATAGTCCTCGTTAGATTTCCCGACATGTCCGTTCAAGTCTCCGCCTACAAACAAAAGCTCTTCCTTTGGGATCGCCTTAATGTGATTATGAAAATCTATCCAAAATGCATCTTTTTCCCTCTGCTCACACCCAACTTGGGTATATGCACTAACCATGTTCCACTCTTCACCTTGCATTACCAGCTTGAAAGATATTAACCGGTCGCTTGGCTTTGAAATATTCAAGATGCTATCAAGTAGCTCTGCCGCAAGGATGATACCGATTTTGTTCCTACCTTTTTCAGTTCCGTTGTAAGCTTTTGTCTTTACATCCAAGAAACGAGCCCGATTTCCGGTGTTCCGCCATTTCGTCTCTTGGACACACAAGATGTCAACTCGTCTTCTAACCATCATCTCTTCAAGTTCGTAGCTACGACCAGTCATGCTTCCAACATTCAAACTCGCGAATCTGACCTTGCTCGTAGGCAGTTGCATTTTTTTGCTATCCCCCGGAAACCGAATAGCTCTGACCCGAGCATTACTGCTCGTCCCAGGATTACTACCATGTAAGCCATAAGCAGTGCCTGGCGGGGTAGTTCCATTCATAGAGTACCTTTCCATAATGCTCTTGTCTAAAAGACTTTATTTATTTTTTGTTCGACACGTGCATAATCCTTATTGTTGTTTGAGCGTCCTTTTCTGACATCGGTGGTCCTCCAGTCATGTCAACCCACGGACTTACATAATGCACACTTATTGCAAACTTTAAGATGTTGAATGTATCGTTAGGCTCACTTAGGTGTTACAGTGGCCTAGACCCCTTAGTCGCCTTTTACAAGCGCTATCTTTTCGTTTCGGGGGGCGCTGCAGCCATATTCTCACCCGTAGCTGCATGGCAAATCTTTTTAAGTCTTAAGACTATTCTTGAGAAAGCCTGGGAATATGCCAAACTAGTCTTTGCGTGTTTTACAGATTTGAAAAAAGCTTATGAGCTCTTCAAGATAAACTCTGCAGAGTCTTGCAGTGCATTGAGTGGGCCTCTTCTGAGAGTCATTCAGTCGTATTATGGGAATTGCAGAAGCTGTGTGCAGAAAGGTAATGTTGTCAATTTTCATCCTTTAATGTGTGCGCTGGACTTTGCCAAGGCTGTGCTCTGTCACCTCTTTTTTCATATCAGTCACCTCTTTTTTCATCAGGCTTAGCCTGCGATATTCGAAATGATATTCCATTATCCACTTTTCGCATGATGATTAGGCTTTGTTTGGAAAACTCCGCGCTGGACTTTAAAGATGACTTCGTTAATTTTTTATTGACTAGAAATCTAGAGTAACTTGAGTGCGGCTATTAGCAGCAATATGAGGTCAGATTAGATTATTTTATTTATAAGAGCAAACCTGGAAATCAGGAAACACTTTTTTTGAAGTTTGAACTGTTAGCATATAAAGCTTTTTTCCTGGTTTTTTTCATACACATTGTGTGGCTCACTGGTCAGCTTCTGATCCCAGAGGGTCGGCTGAACTTTAAACAGAAGAAATCCAGAATAGTTTGTCCCGGGATAAGCGGTTTCTTGGTCGGCTTCTGTTTTCCAGGTTAGGATCGGCTATATGTAAACCTGGCAACTTGGTATAAAATGATCCCTAATAGTGAAGCTATCCATGACTTTGCTCTTGAAACCGAAAATATACAGACTTTTTCAGTCAACAAAACGTTTTTAAGTCTCTGTTCTAACTTTAAAAGAAACTTATATCGTAATTCAGTCTTTGTGCATAGTTCCGCTATACAGCTCCTGGCACGGATATTAAAATCAACCAAAGTCAATGAAGGTTTTTATTGTATTTGTCAATCTGTTCTGTAAACATAACCATCAAAAGGGCTTTCGATACAAACTTCATCATTATACCTCAATTAGGTGGGATTCAGCATATAACATGTGTGGTTTACAACTTTTCCCAAAGTTATCGATTCACTATAATACGTCACGCAACTTTCATGATGAAGATACAAAAACACATGCCAGGACGGCATAACAGCCATTTTTATGAACACAATGTCTCTTTCTCTCGATTGATTGAAAGGGGCGATAGGTTTCCAAGCCAATCTGTTTCGAAAGTCAATTAAAAAATAATTTTCTGTTTTTTTTTTTATTTATTTTTTGTCAAGGGATTTTCAATTTAATTGCATGAGGATATGTCCCTTCGGTTAGTTAGTTAAGATGACATCATGATAACTCTCCTGACAGTCAATTAAAAATAAGTAAATACTTTGAGGTATTAAAACCAATTTAACACTCGAGGACATTCGCTTTGATGAAGAGTTGATACCAGTAACTGATGCAGCAGCTGCTGCAATGCATTAAGCGTCTCTTCCGAGAACTATAGCGATACTTAAGAAGAGATTTGAGAGAATTTGTTTCCCGGGAAAACTTAGTTTACATTCTGCACGTTTAGTTCGGGGAGTTAGAAATCGATATTGTAGTTTGCTTTTCAGTTTTCACAATTTCCAGCTGATTTGCTGTGACAACAAAAAGTAAACAAAATGCAACAGAGTGTAGGTACCACACCATCAGGCGAACGTAGTCGTTCAAGGAGCTTTTTAGTTTCAGGCGATAGCGTATGGCGTGTGTTGAGCACAAGAGCTCATTATTTAAAAAAAGGACATAATGCAAACACGAGCGGTGCATTCGGATAGATTTGATAGCTTTTGTTGTTACTCACTGCGCGCTGACTATAGGGGAAGGTTTGTTTCCCTGGCCCAAGGGTCCAATTGAGATGCGAAAAGTGGATACATATTTGTTTCGACGAGTTTTATTGTTCCTTGAAATATTACACAACAATCCTTTTTCGAGTTTTACAATACTGTTTGAGTTACACAGATTGGAATCGACTTTTCCCGATTGGGTCGATGATTGAAATTTGCCAGGATTGTCGTCGAGATAGAATTTATAGTTAAGGACATGTGGAGTAGTTTAGTTTGCTGGGAGTTATGAGTTTGAAAAAAAAACTGTTCTTGTGCATGTTCCCCAACAAAGACTGGATGACATGAGTAATTGGAAGAGAATGCACTTCATATGGTTCTCCCGTGATGCCACCTGAACCTGCTTTCCTAGTGAGTTCATGTGACATGCCTGAAAATATCAAGAGGACCCAACGTAAAGACATTTCTAAGGGGACTTTTTCTTCATACCTTCCCACAATGCATCAACACCGGCAAAGAATAGCAAAGAAACTTCCACGTTTGATGTCAATATGGCACATCCTGCTGCCTACCTGTGTGGGCGGGCATTAATTTCCTTCTTTAGACTATAAGAAAACTTTGCATTTTTCATACTGAAAGGTATCAGAAAACAGCTACACACCTCAGCAGAAGCAAAATGTACTAATGATGATACTTTTTGGAAATGCTAAAAGCTCATCCTTTTTCCAAGAAAAAATTCCTTAAAGCGTCCGTGAAATTTGTTCAACGTCATGTTTGTTTTCTTTCAAAGATTTCCCTCGTGTTTGCAAGCAAGTCATTAGCGCTGTCATTGCCATTAGCATATAACGTAAGCCTTTTCATTGCAATGTAACTTATTTCAAAGAAAAACCTCTCCTTAAAGCTTATCAAAGACATTCGACTATAGCTGTCAGAGTTTATCTTTAAGTTTGAAGGTTTTGTGCAAATTCTATATCATTTTGTTCAAATCCTGTCATAGCCAGAGTTTTAAATTGTGTTCAAGGACGAAATCATTATGCTCACTTAAGCACACATTACACATGTATGCCAACAGCTAAGCGACTTGAAGAGTAGAAAGGCAATGGCATTGCCCTGCTCTATCGAAGTGTGAAATGATTGTATTGAGATTTGTGACAAATGGTAAACATTTCCGTCCTTGGGCTCCAAAAGGGTTCCACTATTGCGGGCACAATCAGTGAGAAATCAAATTTTTAGGACAGTCATTTCATAACGAGCTTTATACTTAGTCCCTTTTCCTATAATAAGTCGAAAAGACTATTGGTTTTTGTAAAAAAAAATTCATGCATACATCGGTTAGTTCCCATTTCAGGCTTTCTTCCCTATTTTACAAGGAACTCGGCCATTCATTGGAGCTTAGATAGAATGACGAAGCATGCACCTAAAAAAAAACGCCCTTAGCACAATGTAACACATTCCCGATCCGCACATTTCTATTTTAAACATCCTTCATTTTTTGACCAAAGAAAAGTCGACCACAAAAGGATACTAGGACAAAAAATACACACCCCCATCATCATAGATCTAACAACGTTTACAAAGACCACACCAACAAAATCTGTATCCTTTTGCTATACACGCAACAACAACTAATATATTGCTGCTATCATAAATGTGCTATAAAAGGAAGCAATCAGGGTGGACGTTAAATGTATAATATACCTTTGAAATATGGCAAATATGTATACATATAAGCTGTATCCTTTTGGAACTAGGATATACGCATAAGTAGAGCTATACGCACACACACTTATTTTTATTCGTCTGCGGCGAACTGAAATATGAAAAAAAAATATAAGAAACTCTTTTGGGTATTTTACGGGAGTGTGATGTGTTTTCTTTTGGTTTCCATTTTCCGCTTTGCGGTTTGTCACCCCCTCGTTGTTGGTCTTTTTTATCCCCCCCTCCCCCCACCAAGAAAAAGGAAGGAAATTATATGTACTCGGCTGATTTTGGGAACTGAAGAGATTCTCATAACAGTTTTGTTTTGCCTTAAATAAACCTCAAAGAAAAGAACTTCATAATCAGTCTTCCATATGGTTTATCAATAACTTGGTCAAAATCGGTTGCAGAGCGAACGAATTTTAGGTTAATTAAAAACTGTAAAATTAATAACGTAATCAACATCCACAAAAGGACATGGAGATCTTCGATTCAATCAACCGTCAACCAGATTGATAACATTGCAATCGACGTAAGGCGTTCTTCCAGTATAATGGACGTCCGAACTTTCCGAGAGGCTAACATTGCCTCGGGCCACTACCTCATTGTATCCAAGATCCAAGGAACAGGTGCGGATATCCCAAACAATACAAAAAATATGGAAATACTGTAAGGAAGTTTGACGTTGGCAGGCTAGAATCGCAAGAGATCGCCAGGTCCTTCTCCGTACAAGTCTCTCAAACCCCTATACAGTCAGCATCAAGTGTTGATAGCCAGTGGCAACATTGTCCAAATGTCATCAGAGATGCCGCCTCTGATCTGCTGGGTTTCACACGGCCATAACAACGAAATCCTTGGTTTGACAATGAATGAAAGTACATATACAGCTAAGCAGGAAGCATACAAGGGGCTGAAGGGCAATTTTCTGCGGCAAGTGCTATTGTCGTTGCATTTGTGTAATCCAGGAATGTTTAGGCCTTCCTTTCTTTCGCGATTGCGCTGGAATGTTGATTGGAATTGCCCCTTCGAGGGTTCTTAGGATTTCTCCTTTAAACATGGCAGTACCAACTGAGTGAGTCATGCTCCATTTTCCTGGAGATAGCTTATTTTACATGGAGGCTTCCTCAGATCTTCGTACTTCTTATGTACCACGCATCAAATATTCACACTACGGCAGCACCTTTGCATCGACTTTGAGGCCGCGTATGGAAGCATCTATAGAAATGAGCGCAATGTCAGTCTGCGCAGGATGACGACGAGAAACTCACGCTGTTCCGTCAAAGTAGGCAAAGACCTCACCGACCCCATTGATGTCAAAAAAGCATTAAAACAAGGTGACGCTCTTTATCATCGTAGTCGAGAGAATAGTGCAGAACGCTCGCGCCAACACCAGAGGCACAATTTTTTAAAAGTCCATTCATTTACTCACATACGCAGACTTCATTAACCTAATTGGAAGAACAAAGCATGAGTATTGGGGCTTCTTAAGTATTGGGGCGGAAGCAGCAAATATGGGTTTAGCAGTCAGCAGAGGGCGGCGCAGAGGCCAAAACCAAATATATACTGTCATCAAGAAGAGACATCCCATACCCAATACCGGACAAAACATCAACATAACCCTACACAGCTATAAATTTGTGGTAGTTATTAAACGAAATGGTCCTTCCATCGTTACCGATCCTCCGCCACCAACTCAAGAGACAGGCGGATCCCTAGACGGGTTTCGGAGATGTTCTCTACCTGATCCCACCACCTGCTTCTTGGCCTACCAGAGGGGTGGATAGAATCTCGGGTAACATGACCTGTCCAGGAAGTCTGTTGGGGGTCGATTAATTCTTCAAACCATAGAAGAATTAATCATGGACAAGTAGCTGCTCAACATTAGGTTAGGTTGAAGTGGCTGTCGGGTTCGAAGAACCCAACTCACTTAGACCTATGTAGGTCCATTGTGAAACCACGTGGAGATTTCGGTTCTTAGAGAGAGCGGGGCATGTGCAGAAAAGTTGGAGAGTGGTCTCTTCTTCATGCAGCTCCTGCAAACATTACGAATACTGACGTTTCTCACTCCATCCTTACGAGTAGCACCAGCAACGCTACTCAGAAATCTAATTTCGGTAGCTTATAACCGCGATCTCATTCTTTCAGTCATTACCCAAATGATGACCATAGGTGAGGGTTCAGTAAAACGAACACTGAATTAAAAACTGAGATCTTTGCTTTCACTCCAAGCTCAGTTTCCCTGATGACCGGCCGGCGAAGTTCCATTTACTATTTCTCCAGCTTGGACAATCCTACAGGATAAAGAGTATCACTCGTTTCAACTTTCGTGAAAAGACCCCGAGATACACGAACTTCTCCGCCTGTGCAGGAGTTCGGGATACAACCATCACTTCAGATTTCCTCACGTTCGCCAAAGATGGCCGCAAACCCATCCAGTCCTCGCTTAAGTTCCTCCTCGGACGATGCCGACAATGGCGAACTCCAACGCAAACATAAAATAGATGGGATTTGACGCCATTTATCCGAACACAGCTTGTACAGTTCCCATACAAAGGCTGAAAGGCTCTCATAAGAGCCCCACTCAGTGCATAGTCCTGCAACACTCTCCAGATTTTATCCCGAGGAATCCGGTCCAGACTTTTCCAGATCTACAAAACACGCAAAGACCGGTTCGGCATATTCCCAGGCCTTCTCAAGAATAATTTTCAAAGGAAAAAGCTGGTCGGTTGAGCTTCTGCCAGGCCGAAGCCGCATTGTTCTCCCCGCAACAAAGGTTCGATTCGATTACAGCTCTGGTACTTTTCCCGGAAGACTTAAGAGAGATATTGTCACCTTTTTGGAAAATGGGCACTATAACTCCTGTTTACCAATCACAACGTGCTTCCCCGCTTTTCCAGGCCATCTCAATGGCACGTGGTAGCCATTTTACACTTTCTTCACCAATAACATTTCTGGCCAGATTTTGCCAACTTCAACAGACTAACCCACTTTCAGCGATTTAATCGCGGCAGTGACTTCATCTATTGTAGGACTGTTTTCCGGCCTAACCTCGACAGCAGTGGGATTGCCATCTTCAGTGCTGGTCCATGTGCGTAAGACGTCGTTCTCATTTGAACAAAGTGTACCGTCTTTGGATTTAACCTCTTGTAAGATATTCAACTTTTTTCTTCTGAGACGGCGAATAGTCTGCCAAAATGTCTTCTTTGAGGATCAGTAATCGTGCTCCAACCTCTCGCCGAACTTTTTCCAAGTCCATTCCTTGGCTGTTCTGACCGCCATATTGGGAGTTCTTCGCGCATCAATGTACCGGGTTCGAGAAATAGATTTTCCACATTGATTCCACACAACATAGGCTCTCTTCTTCTCTCTGAGGGCTTCTTTAACTCCGTCAGAGTCTTGAGCCACGCAGTTATATTTTCACCACCGACCGCCACACAAAGCCGCTTCGCTCCACAAACAAACACATTCTTCCAGAGGCAATGACGGCCGATGAAAACAGCTGCCATTTGTTTAAACTTCTCCGAAACCTCTTCTTCCGTTCAAATCGCTCCCTGTAATAAGATTCAGCATTCTGTAACCTTTCCCACCGTATGCAGGAGGGTCACCAGTCTTGGTTTTCCTTTGAATGGCAAACGAATACTGCGTAACTAAAGCGAAATTTGCACAACACTAGGTGGTGATCATTTGACAGTTCAGCTCCTCTCAAAACGCGAACTTTACAAATTATTTGAACTGTGCCGATACCAAGTATTTTTGTCAATGTCTTTGTGTGTGGAAAAAGTGTTCATGATGGACAAGCCATAAGCATAGCAAAAGTCCAACACGTTCCCTCCGTTCCTCCAAGTACTGTTGTCCGTACCCACATGAGCATTGAAGTCACCCAATAGGAAAAAGAAGTCAATTTCTGTCACTCTATCCATGCCCAGGGCAGCATCAACCTCGTTCAGTAAACGAAACAGTAGCGTCTTTTTTTATAATAAGCTCGCGATCAATGGGTTATGACTTCCCTTAAGATGCGTAGCACATCGCGACCGAAAAGAATTTGAGGATAGAAAAGATTGGAAGAGCAAACAAAAAAGTTATTCTCAATCCAGCACAAACGCAGATGAGCCACTACGGAACATAAAAACTCTGCTCACACACACCAAAGCTTACCCCCGCAAGTGTTATGCCCTTACGGAGAAAAGCAATAATATAACTAGCAGAGTATTCCATTAAAACATCTGGCATGCATCTTCTTATTGTCCATTCTATTTACATATTGGATGAGAAAAAGAACATATTCGGCCGACCCTAACCTGGATAGCAGCTCATTTTGAGACAGACGCTTCTGGATTTTTCGTTCATCTAGTTTGATCCCAGAAAATCCAAAAGCGTCTGCCTCGGGGTGAGCGGCTTGGTCAGCGTCTGTTGTCCATGTTAGTATCGGCCGAATAGAAACCCAGCAGCTAGATTTGAAATGCAACCTCTCCCCCACCGTGAAGAGAAAAAAGTAGAAGCCTTGGATATGTGCTGGTCCTGGTAACCAAGGGTAGCTTCTACAGTTCTGCTGTATGGGCGCAACAACTAAAATTGTGAACAACGATACTATGAAAAAGCTATCGCCAGCCAGCTATAGGCTCTTTTAAAACACCAACATTCTAATGCTCCAATATTTCCCCAAAAACATGTGGTTCTGTGCAAAGAAGGTTGAACTGAATTGTTGCTAGACTAAACGGTTTTATTTCGTTTAAACGGTTAACATACAAAAGTTGACCCAATGACACAGATAACGTCAGTTATTTTGCATGCGGAAAGGAACATAGACGGACGATTCAGATCTGGTTTTGGCTAAAGTTTTCAGGACCTTGTTGGATGTTTCTTGAAATGTTATTACTAAGTTTTGAAGCTCTGTAAAGAAAGTCGTTTGACTCAATTAAATGACTAAAAAAAATTCTTTCCAGCAGCAGGTACCGACTTATCCCTTTCAATAATTTTATAAACTTACTATCCCACCTGAAACTCATGAATTCAAAGAGCTTATAAAGCCCACCAACAATTTACTGTCACAAGGCACGCCTCACAATTTCCATGTGGCCATGTGCAATCCTTTCGCCCATACAAGTCACCACTTCACGTGGCAAAACGCCACATAATTTATCACAAAAAAAAAATAGAGCCCACAACCAGGACAAACAAATTGAATAACATAAATCCTAAATGAGTAAAATCCCCTTCAATGGACTTGATAATAATTGATAAAGTGAAAACATTTCATTATAAGAATCTTCAGGCAACTTGACGTGTATTACCTGAGTGCTTAGTAGGAAAAATCAAGAAACGCCTACACCCTACAAGGACCAAGCAATCTATTCGACTCACACACCGTATCGGGCTCGACGACAGGCTTGTTTTTGTGCTTGCTGCTGCGAGTCCTGTCATTATTGTTTCTCGTCGCTCTTACCCTTCGTGCGACGCACGACCATATGTAGGGAATGAGGAATTCATTTTGCTTCCTTGCGAAAGTGAATGATTTGCCGATGGGGCGGGAGGGGACGGTGCGATGTCAATTCCATTTGATGCCGATACAATGATGATTTTCTTTTCAGGGATTTTCAATACATTCCTAAGTGTGTAGGAGGCAAGTGTAGCCAGCCTACAACACACCAAGATGGATGTACCAATACCTGATGTATTTATTTACTTAAGTACGCATCCTTTAAGTACGCACCTACATACGCACACATATAGTTGCCTATAGCGATAAGAAAAACAATGACAACGGAATAAAAGAAGAAGAAACCAGGTAAAGTGTTTTGAAAACCTTTTAGTGAAAGGTGTGTTTTCTTTTCCCAAACAAACGAAGTACGCATCCTTTTTGTGGCGAATTGCAATCGTAGACATCACATTCGAACTACCAGCCATTGGCAACTTTAATTCATTTTCTCTAATTCCACATCAAAGGATCAGCACTTCCTGCTCGGATTTAATTTTCATTTGAATAATAAGAAAAACAGTTAAAAGTTTCTCTCGTCCTTTGTTCGTTTCTTTGGCCGGATTAACTCTTTATCAGCAAAGTGTACTTTCGACAGGATGCGGCGGCCACACAGATGCCGGTGAACAATGGCGAGAGTCTTCTGTGTCAGCATCAATGGGCTTCCGGCTAATAAATACGATTCCTTTCATGGAACTTAATCCATTGTTTGACTGTGGTATTAAATCGAATTAATTTGCTTCTAAATCCTGTTGTACATTTGAAAGTCTTTCAATAAAGGACAAGCATATTAGGGTCTTATCGTCATTCTTATGAGCGTAATTCAAAAAAACATTTGATTTGTCTCTGATTTGATTACACTCTGAAAGGGAAGAATTCTGATGAAAATTTCTCTAAAAATAATTCAGGAAACAAAAAAAAAAACATCTTCCAAGGGCTACTTACATGCGACGTGCGCTATTTTTATACGACTTTCAGGAAATTTTCTCTTTCAAGTTATAACCTCCGGCAGGATGGTTCTTTTTAATCAGATTTCCAAGCATTCCTTTGATACTCAGTGCCACGAGTTTGTTGCGATTTCATGGAACCCTGTGAAAGCATTTGAGCCGATCCTTATCGGAAACCAGCGTCAATACTAAGAAATTCCATTGTAACAAAGCTTGAAAAAAGCCAATTTTGGGCAAAGTGTGATAGCCCTCAACACACAATCAAACTGTCGAGGTATAGAGGCTACTTGAATTTCTTAAAACAGGTCGTTAAATAAATTTTGTGCTAATCAGTAGAGTTCATTATCCATATGCAAAGCAAGAGATAGTTTCCTATGCATGGAATTACAGTAAAATATTTTTCGCGTTAAAAAACACTATTTCAAACCACAACTAGGGGATTGCTTAAAATGTTCGCAAAGATTTTTCCCGACTTCTATTTTTTTGTTAGTGGTTCTTTCAAAATTTAAAAAGGACCTCTTATGACATCCCTTTGTTGTCCGTCCGTTGCATCTGCTGTAACTTTTGAAGGGTGCACTTAAAAAGTGCGTGAAAAATACGAGGACCCATACAAGGGCTATTTTTTAATGCACTCACACAACTGTCTAACTTGAATTTTTATAGTTTAAGTGTTTTGGCACTTATTTTGACAAGTTCTACAGTAAGAAAACAGAAACTTAAAGCATACGCTAACGCTAAGCTAATTTTGAATCTTTAAAATAAAATTTAATTTTACATTTTTGATTAATAAAGAAGGTTTTAGAAAAAATTGTTTTTTAAGAAATAACTTTCGCTTTTAATGGATTTTTCTTGTGGTTCTAACGAAATAAGAATTAATTGATATTAATTTTCAGTCCACACCCATTTTTAATGACGTGGCCAATACAAATAACCAAAAAACCTTTAGATTTGATTTTGGTATATATAGAAGTTCGTTTTAGACGAACTCTTGCCTGATCGGAAAATCAGGCAAATAGTCAAATATGTCCGACTTTCTTTATATTTTCTACATACATTGACAGGATTCACATTTAATGGCAGGGCGGCAAGGGATCTCGCTATACTCCCACAGTTATTTTTTAAAAATTACCTAAAGTAGAAAAATAAATATTAAAAATGTAAAGCCAGAAATTTCTTCTTCGATATTTTATTTTTTGAAGCTTCTTTGGGGAATAGTTGAAAAGTTATTTTCAAACTCAAAATAGAAAAAAAAATTGTATATTTTTTTTTTTTTTAATTTTAACCTTATTAAATCCTATTTTTTCTAGAATCCTATTTCTGCAAGTATTATTAGCTTATTACTAAAAACTGAAAATCGTATGATCATACACCTCTTTAAATTATGGAGAAAACTAAATACAAACGACAACCACTTTTTTTCTAAAAAAAAAAATTTTTTTAGCTCCCGCGTGATTGTAAAAGAATTAATGTGTGAAGAATTAAATTTTATTTTATTATTTTCCTTACACTATTCGGAATCGATTTAGCATACAATATACAAAATACTTGATATATCCTGCTTCTTTGTGGGCGTGGTCTAAAAAAAAAAAGAGTTTTTTTGAGGGGTTTTTAGTCCAAACTTTATCTAACCTCCTCGGAAAATGCATTTACAATTATATTTTTATTCTCGCCCCCTTGTTGGAGGCATGGCAATTGATTTTAAAAGTTGGGCATAGAGTATTTAATTTAGCAAATTTGTGACACACAGGCAGACGGACGGACGGACGGATATGGATCATTCACTTCAAAAAGGTCTAAGGGGTCTGACTATTTCTCTGTGTTACGAACTATTCATTTAACTTAATAGACCCTGGGAAGTGTAAAAAAAACCTTTGCTATATCAACCTTATATAAAGAGAAGCAACCTCTTTCAAAAAAATCTATCTAAAACGCGAATAGTTTTATTTAGGCAGCTGATTTCTTTGTACAGTTTTCAAAAACAGTCAGAGTATAAGCTTCAGTTGAGATAAGTCTAAGCAGTCTTAAGCTCTATTTTATAACAACTTATCCCAAAATCTAGAGATGATTTTTTCATAGAAACATAATAAAACAAGTGGGAAAGTGCAACAGTGCGAATGTTAAAACTTCAGTCCGTCTGTGACGACGGATTGCAAAATACCCTTCCACTTCCAAAAAAGGAAACTGCCACGCCTCCAAAAACTGGGCTGGATAAAAAAATATATTTGTTAAATGCTTTATACTATACCTGGTTGCAAACATTTCGGCATTAGCCTTTTTAACTCAAAAAATCACTTTTTTTTTTAAAACCACGCCCGCAAAATTAGGCGGAAGCATATACCACATATAAAAAAGTTAGAAAATGCATATAACTTTTAGTCAAATTTCATATATTTTTATTGAAAAACAGTCATTTTAAGCTAAAATTCCTTAAAAAAGTGGGTGTGGTGAATGAAAAGGACAATTTTTTTTGTGCCACCTCAAAGGCAATAACAAGGCAATGTTACATACCAAAAATTAGTGCGTTAGCATCATTGTAACATAGCTAAGAATTGAAAAAAAGTATTTTTTTTTAAATTAGAGATTGTCGCACATACAGGCCTGTAGTGGGCGTGTCTGTGGGCAGATTCAGCTAATTTTCAAACGTGATCTGAAGAACTGGACTTCCAACCAACTCACCACCCTTTTCAGCTCTCTAGCTTAAAATTTAAGGCCTAAAAGTTGTTTACATACGGTCGGACGGAGCGCTTTAACTTTTAAAATTTTCAAATTTTTAATTTTTAAAAATATTTAGGCCGAATTTAAGTGCCTATATCTGTCGAACCCTATCACTTATTTTTTAATTTCTTTCGTCTTATGAGGGTCTTACGCCTTTCAAAATTCGGCTTTGGAAAAGTCTGCTTTTTGAAAAAAATCTGCCTTCAAAATTTTGCTTTATTTACAAAATTCTGCTTTACAAAAAAAGCGCTCTTTCTGATTTTTAAGGCAAACTTTTAACTTTTTTGAAAGCGAAGGTAAAAAAAGCGAAATGCGCAGTGGCGGCACGTTCCCATACATATTCCACTGTGTCGCTCAGTCAAAGTTGCATTTTCACAATTTTGTACAACACAATTTTATAAAGTTGAATTTTGACCCCAACCCGGCTTCCAATATTCTCTAATCCAGCCAAAAAACTAGTTTTAGGATTTTTTCATTCACTCATTTTACGCATTCATGATTTCTCTGAAAATTTATTCTGCATCGAAAAAAATGGCACTTGCTAAGCTTGCTACATACAAAGCATTGAAGCTCCGCCCACTTTTCCGCCTGTTTCTAAGGGAGAATCTGTTTTTACAGCATAAAGATTCACTTGTAATTAATTTTTACCAAAATTTAGATGTTCGATACAGACGATCTCTAGCACTTAGGATTGTTTTTCTTATTCTTCCCAATATTAGGCTTAAGCCCAGTCGAAATACACGTCTTTCTGGAAAATTCAAGGTTTTTCTTCAATTCTATCCCCAAATGTGAGTGCGGCCCAAAATCTTGAATTAACGAGATATGGAACTAACTATTTTGCAAATAATGTGTATTTTAATGTATTTTTTTTTTCGAGTTGGAGCAAAAATGGTGAATAAAACGCATTTGAAAAATAAAGCTTTAAGTCGGTGCCACGCCCTTTAGAGCATGTTTAATTTCCCTAGCTCAAAATGTAAGCCCTAGACACATGCGACACACATAACAACGTACGAACAAATGGACTGATACAGTTTATTCGACTCACGATTCGGTCTCGATCGACCCATAAGTTCAGGGCACATGGTCAATTATTATTTCAGAGTCTTACAAACTTTGTGACAAACTTAATACATTCCCATGGGATGGAGTACAAAAATGTGCCCACAGAGCTTCAGCTAACGTCTGGCGGACCCCGGACAATCAAACGGCTTGAATATTGCTTCCAAGTGCTCGGCAAACAAATTCGTTTCTCTCTGTCTCCGTCGTTAACTTTCTTGATTGGTGCCGAATTCGTTCTGGCTTTTTTTGATGGACATAACTGCTTTCCACACACTATGAGGACACTATCGTACATTACCATCTTCTACACGGCCTTTTCTTTTAATGAATCTTACTTTAGATGGCGGAACAGTGCTTCTGGAGTCAGCTCTACCTCTAGTTTGCTGTCTTCAGTTTTGCCCCCGAAGTTGTTTGAAGTTTCTCTGCTACTTGCCCCACATCATCGCCAGCAGGTTTGAAAAGCTCGGCAGCTGGTCCATCAGACACGGTTGCTTTGTGTTGCACTGACGCTAAGGCGCACTGCAACTTTCACTTCATACAGGCCGCGTGGGCGTTATCGTTTGAATGCTTCGTCCTCGGCTTCGGCGTTATACACTCAGCAAGAATGATTTTTCCAAATCCTCAGGGCCAACTGCGATTCCATTACGCATTGTTGCCTTGATCATCCTGTTAGGTCTCTCGTCGATATTTTGGAAAATGTAAATGTTTTAATCACAGCGAAGAAATCGTTTCGGATACCTGGACCGAATCCAAAGTTTTGTTGGATAAAACGAAACAAGTATTAATTATTAATTAAAAATTAAAAGTATAAACATACAAGACCACTATAAGTATTGCTCGTTGCTTATTTGTGGGGTTTCATGTTGTTAAACAAAAGAAAAATTAAAATTTTCGAAAAAATATTAATTTCTGGTAAATATGCAGAAAACCAAAAAATTGGCATTTCAACGATGCATTGCGGCTGGTACCGTCAGCGGGCTCCGCAATGCACTGCCCGTACCCAAATGCTCCTCAGTGTTTTCCGAGGTCTCATAACCTTATATCAAATATTATTATCGCGTTTCCCTGCAGAGTTGAAGCCGGATTCAATTGCATGGAAACGGAGTTTGAGTCGACTCGACTTCGCTTTGCGGGTGGGGCCGGGTCGAAATTATGCATGGAAACGAGAGTTTAGTCAAGGAGTCGAGGAGTCAGATTTTGGCTTTTCTGGATAACATGCTCAAGATTCATTGGTAAACATCGTTTCGAAAAACGACAACTTTGTTTATTGCCAGGTACACATCTTTCCAAAATTTACTTTATCAGCAAATCGATAGCAAATGTTTCTTTAACTGGTGGCCCATTTTCGTAGTGAGATTACTCAAAAAATAATACTTTGTTTCCACCGCACACACAAATCCGTAATTTACACAAATTTTCAACTAATCTCTAGCAAATCTAGAGATTTTCCATACAAATTTTAACCCTCTCGGCAAGTAATAAAAAATAATTCTCCTCGAAAATCTCGCCTTTTAACTTTTTTCGCACACATTCAGTTTAAGATTAGAGAAAGAAAACATAAACTAACCGCGCTTCATAAATCTGTCACAAACATGATTTTATTGGTAGGTTAACAACGAAATAACTTTTTTGCTGTTGAGAAATGTCATTGTCACTGTCTTTGGACAGCCTTGGACAGCCAACAGCTCCAACAGCTTTGAAGAGCCAAAACGACAACAAAAGAATGCTCGTGTTAAATTGATCTTATGTTTGTCCAGTGGAGACACTACGGCATTTTTCTTTAACCATCTCCCGCGAATTGCTGTTTACCGGCTTGTGTAGGCATAGTATTCACAGTTAAAAACCGCGCAAATAAGATTTAAGAAAAATGTTACTTAAAATTTGAAACAAATATTAAAATCTTATTCCACAAAACAGCGAAACCATCTGTTGAATCATCTTTAAAATTTATACATCAGGCTCTGTGATCTGCTTTGGATTTCGCATAAAATTAATATATGCGTAGATTTCGTCCGTCACTATGCGATGCAGGAAAAGAAGCACACATTTTCGGGAGCAGATGTCTCAATCTAAAATTCAGCACCGGTCAAAACAGTTGCATCACCGAGAGTGGCGCAACAGCTCGAGGTGAACCAAGGCCAACTTCTCAACAATGTATGCTGGTGTGTTAATTTCTTTTACATACAAAGGGACCTACAATTTTTTGCCGAATCCGAACGGCACTTTGAGAAGTTTTTTAAGACAAATGATACTCTCGGAGGGCTTGAAAAAGAACAATTCATTTTTTCAGGTGACGATGGCAGGATTCGAACCCAGGCCTCCGGCGTAGTAAGCACACACACTAACCACTACGCCACGGCACCCCACCCCACTACTTATTACAATGCATTGTTATATATTTTTTTTGTCATGTTGCCTTTTTATAAGAAAACATTTTGGTGTTCCGCCGTTGAGATCTCCTTTTCAAAGTGCTCCGCGACCGAAAAAGATTGGGAACTACTGCCTTAGACCCCCGATCTCAGCATAACAAAACGAAAAACACCAAAACTCTATGTAAAAAATTAAGACCCCCTTCTTGAAATTCCATAGAATAGAAGCTAGGGCAGAGACTATTGAAGTGTTGATGGACCGACTATATGTCATCATCATCATCATCATTTTAGAATGCCGCTTATCCTTTAAAAGGGTCGCAGAGCGAGGGTGGCTAAATGGTCCTTCCAGCTTTCTCGATCCTCCGCCACCAATTCAAGAGACTCCGGCGCAATCCCCAGGCGGGAGTCAGAGAGGTTCTTTACCTGATCCCACCACCTGTTTCTTGGCCTACCAGGGGGGCGACGCGCTCGCATCTCGGCTAGCATGACCTGTCTAGGAAGTCTGTCAAGGGGCATGCGAACAACGTGTCCAAACCATCGAAGAATCGATCGCTCCACTCGGAGAAGTAGCTGCTCAACATTAAGATTCCCACGAATACTGACGTTTCTTATTCTTTCCCTTAGAGTAACACCAGCAACGCACCTCAGAAATCTCATTTCGGCAGCTGGTACCCGCGATCTAATTCTTTCGGTCATTACCCAAACATCATGATCATAGGTGAGGGTTGGAACGAACACTGAATTAAAAACTGAGATCTTTGCTTTCACTCCAAGCTCAGCTTTCCTGATGACCGGCCGGCGCAGTTCCTTTACTATTGCTCCAGCTTGGCCAATTCTACAGGACAACTCAGTATCACTCCTCCAATCTTTCGTGAAAAAGACCCCGAGATACTTAATTTTCTCCACCTGTTTTAATGGAACTCCATTTATGTGCACAGGGTACACTGCACAGGAGTTCGGGAAACAACCATCATTTCCGATTTGTTCACGTTTACTTTCATCCCAGCATCACCACAGACGGCTGCAAACCTATCCAGTGCTCTTTGAAGTTTCTCTTAAAGAGGAGGAACCGACTATATGTAATTAAATAATAGTTTCCAAACACATTTGCTGAACTCCCAGATCCAGTATATTTGAGGTTTTCAAGCTTTAAAGTCTTTTTTTTTAAGTTTTTTAAGTCTAACCAAAGCCATTTATTCAGAATTAGAATATTTAAACATCTGACGCACGCCTGAACCGCAGCACTTTAAAACAGTATTTCTCATTAAATTCTTTTCTTGTTAATAACCGCTTATGAATTGCCTTATATCGCGCCAAATATGAATTAAAATCAATTTAGTATAATTTCCGCGTATCAAATTAAAACTTGCACATTCTTCGAATGAAACAACGCAATAGTAGGCAGGTAGGTATACGTTTGTACGTATACATACCTACTTAATATTCTTTCAGTTAAGGCTCTCATCCTTGTGGCATATTGTTATGGCTCGTGGTGTTGCTACTTTACATTTCTACAGAAGTGGGTGGGTAAACCTTCCTATGTACATTGTACATTTATGTAGAAACACATGCTTTTGTTTTGCACTTACACCTTCTATACCGATGCCTGTAGCTATGTATAGGGATCCTTGTTCTCTGCGCGTGTTTTCCACTTTCATTGCGAGAAGCCTTATTAAAGCCATAATACCCCAGTAGAGTGTCGCATGTTTTACAGCATCCATCCAGTTGATTCATCATCGTTTTGCAGCTTATTGGGGGAAGTATCTGCTAACAACACATTGTTCCATGGAGGGCATTCATCATGACATTGTGTTTTGGCTGTTCAAGGATATTCGCATGTGGCAAAAAGTTCAATTTCCCAATTCGGCTGAAGCGATACAGTGCATGCGTTGCGTGCCATTCAAATCCGGGTGCTTATTTAATTATTCCGCCAAATGCGCGCACATGGCCTCCTTCAAGTGCTCCAAAAATGGATTTTTTTTAATACCTGCTCTATTTCCAACTTCAAAGCATTTTTATCCTCAAAAGCTCTTGTCTAGAAAACTCACTCCAAGGATTCCGGAGCAATTTGCATTACGTTTCATCTTCGAAGGGAGTCACCTCGAAACCTTACATTGAATTGGCCAACAACTTGTCAAAGATATTCCCTAGTTCATGGTTATTCATCACTTTGGTGACAGCAGGGACTCACTTCTTCCCCTCCACCATGTGCCCATAAATCTCTTTTTAATAAATTCTTATAAGGCTCGGGTGACATGACATGGGCCACACAGTCCGTAATAAAGCCCGATATCTGGACAAACCGCACACACACGGCTTGCCAGTCCTTCCCTTCTCCCAGGGCATTAATGGATATATGGAAAAAAAAGAAGGAAAACAATCGATAATGCTAATTGAATAGACAAAAGAACCTCAAATGTATCCGCTGGTGGGTATATGGTACTCGTACATCCTTCCGAATCTCGCATATAACCCAGGTCCGCGCCGCAGAAACTTGTAAGTAGGTTCTATTGAAAAGTAAGAACCTGACATGAATTTAAATTAAAGCTTAGGCGAAAAATCTCAACTAAACCATTCGGCGAATTTGCGTTTAAAATGCTGTCGGTGCCACCGCTGTTCAAACGAGAATTCTCGTGTACACAGGATAGCGATGGGGAATAGGACGTGCGCCACCAGCACACTTGTATGTCAGGACGGAGTGTCACGAAAAATTCGAAGAGGGATTCTTCTTCACATTATTTTTTTTCGTTGTTCAATTCCTCTCCCGTTTCAGGAATCTCCAGGGCACTGCTCGCACAGAGCCGAACTCACTTTTCATGAGCACGTCCATTCGGGGAGTAACGCTGCTTCCATCTACAAGTTATTTTATATTAACCGAAATGGTGACAACATTAAACATGAGAGGTATCCAATTCGACCGTACATGGTAGACCAACAGTGATACGACGACCTCCAAGGGATCCTGCCAACTGACACGTTTATATCCTCCTCAGTGAATGTGCGTGCTTGGATGTGTGTGGCTGTGTGTTTGTTTTTTTCCTTGTGAAATCTTTCGACAAAGGAGCCGTCTAGGATTCGGTGAAAAGCCCTTTTCAATTTTCCATGCCATCAAACGTAATCCTCAAAAAAAAAGTGCTAGAGCTAGCAGGACTCTTGTGGAGATCCTACAGAGATGAAGAGACGATAAATGTATGCGCGCAGCATGTCCTTCTTATTTGGCTCTTCTTTCCTTTTGTTGTAATGTTCATGTTTGTTTGCGTACATGGAAATGTGAGTGCATAATGCTTTACTTGTTTTTTTTTGTGTTTTTTTCATCCTTCTTCCTTGCTGCGGAACAATGTGCCACTCAAAGGATAGTGCATCCAAGTTAATCACTATACTATGTAAGGGATGTATGTTCTACATAGCAAACAAGCAGACCAACTATATGAGTGAGGCATATCTCCTCACGACAATGTGTTCATATTAAGTCATTATAATTGGTGCTTAAGGGAAACACTGTGTTAAGGATTTTAATGGCCGGGTTTAATGCGAAATTAAGCTTACAAAGTGGAAATGCTAATCAGTTTGCTGATGGAGGCGTTTGCTAAACGGTCTTTAAGGGTCAATTAGTGCCTCAAAGTATATCTACACAAAGAAGTAGTGTGGGATTTTGAAATTTCGGAAATATGTGCGCCGGCCGTGCGGGCTTCAAGTTGTTATGGAAATTGATAAGGGTAAGCCTCAAGCACTAAGGGCATGAATAGGCTAATTTGAATACTATAAACTTTACTTGCCTCTGTCTGTTAAAGAAATTTTATTCGAAAAGGAGGGAAAAGATGCTTTTGACTAGAGGACTGCTTTCTTTGCTCTTGGACTCGAGGTCCTAAAATTTGTTTGACCGCATTTACTCGGATTTCTACTCCGCTCTCTTAAAAAGTTTATGTGGGTAAGGTACCTATACCCTAAATTTTCAGAGACTTTCTGTCACGCAGACTAGTGAAGTTTGTGTCTTAATAGAGGGCTAAAGTGAAAGAACTCTGTCTGCTCCCAGTTGCTGCTTGCATAAGACCGAATATTATGCTCGGCACAAAACGTCGAGATATCATTGTTTGCAACATGCAAGTCGGAAAATTTGATCTGATCTGATGCGAGATGCGCTGAATAAACTAAGCCGATGGACCGGGTCATTTGGTCTCAGCGTCAACCCGTCAAAAACAGAGCTCGCCCTCTTCACGAACAGCTAGTGGCCAGTATAAGCAAGCAGAAAAATATAAAAGCTTTAACTAAGGTACAAAGATTGGCTTGTCACGTCACTACAGGTGGTCTGAGATCTACGCCTACTATGGGGTTAGAGACAATCCTTAACATTTCGCCTATAGATCTCTTCATAAAAGAAAGCGCCACAAAAAGCGCTATAAGACTTCAAGCCACAGGCAATTGGATTATGCAATCCACATATAACACCTTGTCTTGACTTCAATCAGGACAACTCCATTCACATTCCCAGCAGAGAAGACTGGAGGCTTTATAATGTTACATCCAACTCCGAGGTAGCAATGTACACAGATGGTTCCCAATCAAGTGAGGGTACTGGAGCAGGTGTATGCTCTGACAAACTCGGTATGCTAACAAGCAGCAGACTGCTGAACTCATGCAGTATCTTCCATAAGACGAAATTCTAGCAATACTTATAGCCGCCGAAAAGGCCAGAGTATTGGAACTATCACAGGAGGATATTTCCATTTACGTAGACAGCCAAGCAGCCATTAAAGCCCTGGCAATACCAACAGTAAAATCTCGTATAGTAGGACTCTGACGCTCAGAACTTAGGGCTCTAAGCAGACAGAATAATGTTCGCATTGTTTGGCCATAGTGAGTTTATCGAGATTGAAAAGACTGACGAGCTCGCGAAATATGGCTCACATCTATGTAAAAATTATAAAAACAAGAACGTTCCTTATTGACCGCACTATTTTATAAATAATAGTAAAATAGTGCGGTCAATAAGGAACGTTATTGTTTTTATAATTGTTGGTTAAGATTGCACACAGTTTACTTTTAATATATCACATCTATGTATTACTACACCGGACACCGGACAGATGGGAAAATTTGCAGAGCTGCGGCCACTGAAAGGCGCTATGGCCATCTATAGATGGCAGCAAATCAAAAAATGGCCCTCACTGGTCATAGCCAAACTGTTGGGAAAACTCTCAGCGAAACTGGGAATCACTAACACCAACTACATCTGCAGGGGATGCCATGATCCAGAAGATGTGAAACACCTCCTCTGCCAGTGTCCAGCAGACAACGTGGTAGCAGACAACGTTGTCGACTCTAGGCCAATACTTCTTCGAGGAACTGAACGAGCTTGCAAGTACAGCGGTGGCGAATATTGTAAATTTCAGCAGGGTGTCCGGCTGGGACAAGTTTCTCTTCAAAGCTCAGGATACTTCAACTGACTAAGTGTCATATTTAAATTAAAATCTTTATTCCTTACAGGTTGTCTCCATGGGGTGACGCTAAGGGCCCTCGTAGGCCTATGCAAGCTGGTGGCTTTTGCTGCCAGCAACCCTACCTAACCTAGTCTAAGTCAGAAAATTTAATTTTTATTTTAGACCCAGTGTAGTTTTGACCTATCTAACCTTTCGGCCCTGTAGAAGAATTGAAGAAAGGATCTACTATAATACGGAAACTTCTGCGAGTCTTCGGGTGTTAAGTAAAACTATTTCCAATTTTCCGGAGTGGTACTTTACTGTCTATGGTTATGATACCTTCTTTTCCTTTGAGTGGCACTGCAGTTCGAAGTTAAACCGGGCCTCAATCGACCTGTGTCTCTAGTTACATAGTTACTCTTTTAAAGATAGTGGAAATCATTCTCTATACTTGTGGGCCCATATAAAAATGAATCACGAAGAATTTCGTGATAAACCAAGAACTAAGGATTTCTGTATTCGAATTAAAAAGAAGCCAAGGAGGCGTCGATTTCAGTGGATCTGCGATGATAAAAATCTAGTTTCCGAAGCTGATCGAGTAATGACTCTGCTCGAGTCGCAGGCGCTTTCTCTTTCTCTAGTAAGAAAGAGGCTTTGGTAAGTTAGTTTTTACTTGATTTTGTTACAGCAGGCATCGAGGTAGACAAAGCTCTTAAGTAAGTTGTTGTGTCTTCATACCAATTTTTTTTAAGACGTCAGTATTCGGTTTCGTTTTTTATTTGAGACCACTTAAGTTTAGGTATATCTAAGCCACGTACCTATATGCATGTCTATCTTATCAATATATGCAAGAGGTTTGCAATCTTCGTCCTATTTTTTTCCAATTTATTTAGAACAAAAACGTAACGTAGAAAGCAACCAGAATTTGTTTATCGTTTAACTCAACAAATGCCCAAGCCTTTCGACCGTATCATCACCCGACTATGATCTTTGTAGCTACAGTGTATACTGTAAGGCTTTACACTGCAATCAAATACGCAACAATCAGAAAGGCTTTTAATAAAATCTGTTAAAATCAAACAGGCACGTAACCTTAAAAATTAACTTTTAAAAGCCAAAATATATTGGGTCTTATATTGTAACACCCTTAAATGAGATCAAATAGGAAGGCTTTAGAATGCTAGTTATGTACGAAGACATATTATCTCACACTCAGCTCCTAAGAGAACATGTACTCTTGACATTGATTGCGCCACGTTGGGCGCCCGTCGTTGTAGCAATGGTGTTTTTTGTAAAGTTTTTTTCTGTGTAGGTCCTCCAAAATGTTAGAATAGGAAAAGCTTTTCTAGGACTGTTGGTCTCTTCAATCGGGCAAAAAAAAGAAAAATCTTAGAGCGTCTGTCTTAAAAGAGCCTATCTGGTCGATATCCAAGGTTTTTGCTACAGAGGTTGGGTCCAAAACCCTGCCGGAGTCAGAATTCTTTCAACAGTATTCTGCTTTCAAATTTCGGCTTTTCAAAATTTTATTTTACAAAATTCTGGAAATGTAACTTTGACAAAGTGACACAGTGAAGCATAGGGAGTGAGCCACTGCAACCCCCCTTCCTGTTTCTTTTTTACTTATTCTTTGCTTAAAAGAGTTCAAAAGTTTGCTTCAAATAGCAGAATAAGTGGAACTTTATTGCCAAAGTCAGAGTTTCGAAAAAGCAGTGCAGTAAGCAGTAAAATCTTTTTTTAGCTTGAGGTACCGGTTTAGACGGTAACCCTACATCAGCGTCTTGACTACGAAATCTCCTCTGGCCGGCGGGGGTTCATACCGAAGGCTGCAACCCCTGCCCTCTCCCATCCCTCAGGCTAAAACTCACTTAAGGAACAATAGATAGAAGATCTTAAGATCTAGCTAGACTCGGCTTAAAGAACTTAATGAGCCTCATCTCCGGGTCAATTGTGTTTAACGCCTAAATGGTGAACCACACAATCTACGGGCTTATACCGCATCGGTTGCCCTCATCTCTACGCCCTAACGGGAACACCGGTATATATTCGCCCTGACATGAGTTCATACCGCTTCGGTTACCTCTACCTTTCCCATTCCCTCGAGACTTAATTCTGGCTTGAGTCATCTGAAGTCCGCGTTTACACCGAAGACGGTTACCATGCGTCAGCCTCTTGCTTAAAAATTGTCCACCGGCGGGGAAATCGGTTGCCCTTGCCTTGTTTTATCTCTTTGTCAACTACTCCTTACTGACTCCTTACAACTTATTGCCGTAGTGGGTCATATAATACTGCTTTCAAACTCCTGCTTTTCAAAATTCTCTCTTTTCGAAAAAGAATTCCGCTTTTAAAATTCTGCTACACAACATTCTGGTTTTCAAAATTATGACTAAGGCAATACAATTCTACTTATTCTGCTTTTTTAAGAAAACTTTTTTCAAGTAAAGTTAAGGTAAAATAAGAAAAAAATAGCAGGGGACTGCATGGGGTGGCACACTACCTCATAAATATTTCACTGTTTTGTCCAGAATGTAAAACAGAATTTTGTAAAAAGCATTTTGACCCTTAACCCAAACGCTTAACCTCGATCTCAAGTTATTCCCTTCAATTAATACCATCCCCACCCTTGCCATCCTCAAGGCAAATTCTTATCTGGAGTCCAATAGTCACGACACCCTTGTCTTTAGAAAAATCTCTCAGCTCTGTTGACAGTGGGTCACACCGAAACTGATGTTTCCGGCGTTCATTAGTACGCCCCTGACTAATCAAGCATTGATAAGTGATGTTCGGAACAAGCTTACACCGACACTGGTTGCCTTTACCTTTCTTACCAAAACGGGAAGTTATCGATTAGTTCCTCAGGCTGGTAACAACGGTCTTATAAAGTCGTATAAAATGGGCCTAATTTGGTCTAAGTGTGTTCCTGTCTAACGGGGACAGCCACTTAACCGAAACAAACTTAACCTAATCTAAAAAATTTATCGTAAAATTTTTTGTAACAATGGTGTCAGAAGTAGCACCTACAAAAATCGCTGATTGAGCTATGGGGGATTAAGGGCTCATCGGGACGCTATCGCGCACACGCTGCTTAACGAGACAGTCAAAATCCAGGCTAAGAACTTAGATTTTCATCGTAGGAGACTTCAGATGAGTTACGATCGATAGAAGCCACCGAAATGATAATGGAAGGCTCAACTTCTAGCGCACCGAAGTCCTGAAGCGTAAGCAAATACAAGAAAATTAGACACAGTTGTAACAAGCTCACAATACGCTGAGCCTAGTAATGTAAAGCGGGACAAAGAAGATTTGTGAATCCCGACTGCTTTGGTACATCACAGTTCAATCGCACCTACAACTAGTGTGAAAGTGGCACATATTCGACAAGGAATACACGTATCTGTTTGAATAAGCTTTGCTACCAGCTCAAGGTAATGGTGATACTGGTAGGTAAAAAAAACTTACTGGCACTTGCAGTCCAGAAGAGCCATAGCCTGCCCTCTCAGTATAACGCATACGCTGTGTGCATTTGAAGTGTATTTTGCTAATCCCGAACAGCGAATTGAAACGTCACTCATGACAAAAATAATGATACTCTCGGAGGTTTTGGCTGATCCTCGCGGAGGTGAAACCGTAAAAGAATTTCGCGTCCGGGACTATTACCTCTTTTTCTTATGCTAGACGGAAATAACTTAAAAATAGATTTGTATGAACAAGGCTCACTTCGGTTACTAAACAGTCCTTCGTGATACCAGGCTGCCCATGTACTGAAAGCATAGGGAATATCGTAATAACAATTTTATCCAACGAGTATTACACCCTTTTGACTAGTGTAAAAACATTGTATCTACATCAGTTTTTGAGCCTAGCAAGTATTTGAAGTTACCGACGTTTCAAGATTCGGCCAAACAATTTAGCACAGTTGCAATGGCGCAGTCGAGGAAAGACAATATATGGGTTGGCCATCTGCAGAATCGCAATAAAAATGTCTCTGTTTCATTAAGTATTTAAAGACCCTAACCAACCGCCTTTGACTTTGCTAAGATACCAAACAGCACCTACACACACGACAATATGATGAAGAAATTAGAAGGATGCCCGACCGATCAAGAAAATGTTACCAAAATACAATGTGTGCGTGACAAGGCCAAATTAACTCAGCTTCGGGCGTTACGCTGGCTGTTGCCATCCATCCGGCCCCCCACACCAACAATGGGGATTGTGACATTTGTCGCACTGTCAAGCCTAATAGACTTTGAACAACGATGCCAAACAAATTTTAATCAGAAAAGCCGACAGGTGAAAACCAATTTCGTACAACACCTCAGAACAGCAACAAAAAAGAGCCCCAACACCCCATAAACAGAAGAACATCACACGAGCCAGCACAGCGAGCGAGTGGCAGGAATACAAGAACCCCTCCGAGCTGGGTTACACTCAGCTGGGAATGGATGGCAGGGCGGTGGCAACACACCACCTGGGGTGGCATGTACCTGCAATCACTTTGTGTTGAAATTTCAAGCAAAGCAGGCTCCATTGTAGAGCATGTCAATCTATTATATACAGGTTAGGTTCGTACAGCGAAGGCAAAAGTGAGGTGGCGCTGTTGGAATTTTCAGGCAACGAAAATATTTGCTTCTCTCGTTGAAAATGTTACTTATTTTCCAGGATTTGAGATAATTCGACTGAATATTGAGTAGATGTGGTATTTCGTGCGTCAAATAGCTGTGACTGGTGAGTTCGAATTGAATAACAAAGATCGGATTTCAAAATCGAATTTATAAGCAACGGCGGCACGGCACACTGCAAAGGCAATGCACATACAATGGGACCCTGTTAGAAGGACTCTGTTTTCATAATGGCAGTCATTAAAAAGAAGTTCATCAATGTCAGTGGCAATCAGCGGCTTGACTTGGTGAAAACTTATCTATCACCGGCAAAAAGTCCATCAATCATCGAACTAATAACAATATCCGTGCAGCCGCTTCGATATTCATTTCAGATTAGTCTGTTTGAGGGAATTTAATTTGAATGGGCTCTTTGTTCGAATAGTCCTGCTGTTAAAGAGAAAAGATAAATGCCAAATCATTTTAATGAGCAGCCACAAGACGATAAAGGTATTAACTTTGTAATTAATTATGTCTGATTGTTCCAGTGATAACGTTCACGTGTTGGGCCAAGCCGATTATTTGTGCCTTTCAGTGCAAGTATAGTTAGCTTTCCCTAAATGGATGATTTGCGCGTATTTAATGGAATAGATAGACGGTTGAAATAAGAAATGCGGTGTTCACGGCCATGGTAATAAGCTGTCAAAATAATAATACTGTTAAGAATAAACACATGTGTATAACTGTAGATTAGAGGTTAAAAACATGGTAACGCCCACAGAAAACGGTACCAGAAGTTATAAATATCACTAAGTAAGTTCTCAGTAAAGCGATTGCCAAAAGGCTTTGTGTGAAATTTTTCAAAAAATCTCATAGCAACGTCCCCTAAGCGTGGGTGTGATTTAAAATTTTGAGTTTGTTTGAGTGACACCAACAACTTGTTGGTTTTCAAAGAAGTGCTACAAAAAGATTCCCTCAAGACACAGGAAGTCAGGAAGTTAGGTTTTTGAAACCTGAAAGAGTCACTTTTTCAGCATAAAGAAGGATTCAGGGTGAGACTTAAGATAAACAGAAACAAAGATTTAGGCATAACCACAACTTCAGGCAATAAATCTGTCAGTATCTCAACGAAAGTATCAATTTTTGATCTTTTGTCAATACAAGACTGTATTCTTTAACAAACTGTTATAGTCCCAACGAGATCAGTAAAATTTAGCTTCTTCCCTAAGAAAATTGTCACGATTATCACTTAACGCCGAGGGGCGGATTTCAACAAATTTCTCCAGTAACAAAACGGAGATTAGTTAAATGGAAATAAAAAAAAACATATCTGAAAAGTAAGGCCTTTGGATTATTCCAAAGCAAAAATTAAAGTAGCCTATGGCCACTAACGGTTCAGTGAAATAACCCCCGAGGAAATAAGCCCCGCGGGGTTTATTTCCCAAAAAAAAGGAATTAAGCCCCACAACAAAAAGGAATTAACGCCCGCGGGGGTTAATTCCTTTTCGAAGTGGAATTAAGACCCACGACAAAAAATGATTTATGGTATGTACGCTGTTTTTTTTTTAAATTTTCCATTCAAACTTGGCATAATGTAACAGATATTCTGTGAAGAAGTTAAAGGTTAAAATAGTTAAAAAGTCTCCAACTGTGACATACCCGTTATTGGCCACAGGCGCCTGCCAGACAACTAGCACGAAGTCGCGTGAGCTGCTAAAACCCGCGAAAAGGGGAGTTTAAATCCTTTGAACCCGCTAAGCGGGCCATCCAAATGATGTTTTATACAAAAGTAAGTTTTTCCAGACCACTAGTCAAAATACTCAATCAGTTTGGCAAAAAATTGTTCAAAAAGTCTCCAACATACCCGTACTCTGGCATACCCGTTATTGGCCGCAGCCGCCTTTGCATCGTATTCGATACATTTTCGAATCGTTCTGATTTTCTTTTCTTTTTACAGACCTATTCGGTTGTGGGGCTTAATTCCTTTAACAAAAGGAAATAAGCCCCACACGCAAAAGGTATTAAGCCCCCGCGGGGTTTATTTCCTTTTCGAAAAGGAAATATGCCCAGCCGGGCTTAATTCCTTATTTCACTGCACCGCCACTAACACTTAGTTAGTTCACTGGTAATAATGTAATTTTTGGAAAATAAATGCTCTTCTAGCCACAGTTTTTTTAACATCTTTCGGTTCAAGTGTTTTAAGCAAGACGTGACAGTGACATGTGTCCAACTCATACTCTGTAAAAAACAAATCTCGTATTGTTTTAGCCAAACAAACACAAAAATTAACTTGAGACAAGCACTCTCTTGACGTTATTTTAGCTTTCAAAACAGAGTGACAATAACATTTCCCAGAACTCAGGAGCGAAAAAAAAATATTTTTAAAATCTAAGTACCGATTGCGTATTTGTGGCAGATACATATTTGAAGATACTTCATACAGCCAGCAGTATAAAAGTGGTTAAACCATAATAAAAGTCTGTTAAAAGGAAGAACAAGTTTTATAAGGAGCTATTTAATATGTCACCACTGGCTATAATTTGGTGTTTCCACCGCAAACAAAACAAAGATTATCGTGGGATTTGTTAAAAGTTAATCCATTGTGTCTCCACCGGAAAAAATATGATCTTGCCATTAGTTCGATTCAACTCAATTTAGCAAAACATCAAACAGTATTAAAGCCCTGCGCAGAATGTCTGATGTTGATGTTGTTGTGCCCGAACATATGATTCGGCGGAATATTATATATGTTGATTCAGTCGTTTCCTATTGCGAACACAATAGAATCTTAATACACGATTCAAATGATAGATTTGCCACCACCCATACAATGAAAATTTGTTACATAAAATTGTTTTGCAGATTAAGAAATAAAAGCATTTATTTTTAATTGCCATCGAATTTCCAAAACGTCAAATATGTTATTAGTATTTAAGTCCACATTCTGTGCATTTCACTTTTTTTTGACAGATCATCCATTCAAGTGGATATGACACTTCAACATCAACCATTTTGCGAATACCTTTAGACTTTAGAGTATACAAGGAACACTAGCTAAGTTCGTGATGCCTAGCTGTCAATAAAAGGTTTGTTTGATGTCTTTCGTCAGAAGACAAACAGCAAACTTAGAACTCTTTACGGTTTGATTTGAGAAATCATGCGTGGAAGAGATTTATTACGTGATTAATTTTTTTATCTCTTTTATCTCTTCTATTCTTCTGTTTTTCTTTCTCTCTTATATCTTCTATTTTTATCTCTTCTATCTATGGTAAAACTCGGCATTTAAGGGGAAAATATTTAAAGAAGATTTGTATTAATTTCGTAGTGTCTGGTGAAAACACGCGATGACGCCTCTGCACCACGCGTCTCTCTTGCGGTTAAAAAATGTCGCAAATTTCCACGACATCGGCGCATTATCGTACATTTCTAACGCTTACGACCACAGCGTTGCCGCTGCGTTCCCATGCGTAAAAAAGCAGAGGTATGCATCGGGCCGCCTTAAAAGGATTCCATGTTGTTGGCTTATTGTTGCATTATTTTTGCAGAGAGAGAATATAGCCTGTTTCAACACACGAGGTGGATGTGGGGTTGTGTTGCAGATCGGCAATCAGAAGGTCCCGGTAACTTTTCGAGTGCAAAGTTAAACCCTAAATAATATTTAAAATCAAACGGGAAAGTGATAACAGTGCGTATCTAAAAACTTCAAAAGGGAATCGCAAAATACCCTACCCTACCAAAAAAGGAAACTGTCACGCCCCCGAAAATTGGGCGGGATATAATGAATGCTTTATGCTAGGTGGTTGCATACATTTCGGTATAAAACTCCTTCTTTTTAATTGCAAAAAAAACACTTTTTTTAACCCACGCCCACAAAAGAGGGTGGAGGCATATGCTATATATACAAAAATGTTAGAAAATGCCAATATCTACAACTTTTATTATGTAATTTTTTGTCACATTTCATATATATTCATTGAAAACCAGTCAGTCTAAGTTAAAATCCCTTAAAAAGTAGACGTGGTCAATGTTAAGACCAAACTTTTTCTACTACCTTCAAGACAATTACAAGGCAATGACACACGCCAAAATAAGTACGCTTGCACCATTGTAACATAGCTAAACTTTGAAAAAGTATTTTAAAAAATCAGAGATGGTCGCACATAGTGGGCGTGTCTGTTTCCGGATACAGCTAATTTTCAAACTTGATCTAAAGGACTGGACTTCCAGCCAACCCACCGAATTTTAGCTCTCTAGCTTAAAATTTAAGGCCTAAAAGTTGCTTACATACGGACAGACGGACGGACATGGCGTAATCGATTCCTCTGTCGGTTCCATTCTTATCTCTTAAAGGTTGTAGGGGTCTACGGTGATTATTTCACTAAGTTAATAAACTATACGTGGAGTGCCGTGGCGTAGTGGTTAGTGTGTGTGCTTACTACGCCGGAGGTCTGGGTTCGAATCCTGCCATCGTCACCTGAAAAAAAAGACTTGTTCTTTTTCACGGTCCCCACCTCCGCAAGGGTCTGACAAGCCTTCCGAGAGTATCATTTGTCTTGAAAAACTTCTCAAAGTGCCGTTCGGATTCGGCAAAAAATTGTAGGTCCCCTTGTATGTAAAGAAATTAACACACCAGCATACATTGTTGAGAAGTTAGCCCTGGTTCACCTCGAGCTGTTGCGCTACTCTATTTATTTTTTTTTTTTTTATAAACTATACATCAAAACATCAAACTTAATATACCCTGGGTGGGGTATAAAAAAGTCACAATGTTTAAGAAAAGTCCAAACTCGCGCAAAAAAAAATTGAAATGCCACTTTGTGGCTAAGTGGCACTTTGTAGCCAACGCAATGTCATTCAAAATGGTGAATGGTGTTGCCAACTTTTGTTTTTTTTTGTGTTTCTATTTTACTCAATGGAAATACTAAAAAAAAACTGCTTCAAAAGTTTAGATCTTTATTCTAAAAGATTTAAATTCCAAATAAAATTCATTTGGAAAAACATTCCAAAACTAAAACATTCAAATGTTTTGCTAAAATTATCAATAAATTACCAAATCTCCGTCATTATACATGCTTCGCACACACTCAACCTTGTACCTACTCCCAATCCAACACTGAGTACAAGCACGGAAGCAAGCGCGCCCTAAATATAAATTTAAAGAGGCTAAATGAAAAAAGAATTTTTATTGAAAACAAGTCCGTCCTTTTACTTTGACACCATTTGAATAATTCAACCAGATTAATTTCAAGACGCCATAAAAAATACATTTCGAAATTTTTATACTTTCAGCTTAAACCGTTTTAATGACAATACTAGCAAAAATGACATCACTATCACTGAATCCGAAACACTTGACAGTATGTGAGGATGTGCCACCGAACAGTTTCGATCAATTGAATCGAAATCGTCCAAGGTAAGGATCAACAATTCCAGCTTAAAATATCTTCCCAAAATCAAACTAACCTATAAAATAATTTTTCAGATCTGAAAGAGCTTCCAGTTTGGCTTTGCCAAATAATTCATTACTGGATCTATACGATAAGGAGCAAGAACAGTGCAGCTCGATTGCCCTGTTGCCATCAAATGTTAACGTTGTTGTTCGGCGCCATTCTTCACACTGTTATCCCATGTTAGATGACAAACCCCAGGCCAGTACGTTACCCAAAGAGGAAACAAATCGAAAACTTGACCTAAATCTCCAAGCTGTCGGTCACAAATTGAGTCAACCAGTTCCGATTAAGGTGAGATATACATGCACATTTTACACTCTGAAACTAAAATCCTTACCTACTTATCCTACCCTTCAAGTGCAACATTCAAATAACAAATATCCTTCTTGTTCCCTTGCAGGCGATTGAACAAAACAATAAATCCAATCCCTCACCACCTCCCATTCCGAAGCGCACCTTTAGGGGTAAACTATCGTGGAACATCGGCCGTAATGATACCAGCTACAAGCAGAATATCCAAAATAAAAACCTAACAACAAACGTGCAAAATCATCAAAAACCAAATCCCGAGCCGAATCACAGCTACAGCTTTTGTCCCATTTTAAAAGCACCCATATCCTCGTCGTCAACTGCAATGTACAACTCGTATCAGAACGACAGCAACTTAGATATATCGCAGCAGTGCATCTATAATGGTATTTCACCGAACGAGCAAATTTCCGACGACGACAGAATGAGTCTAGAGAACTCAGTTTTCGACGAATCAATATCCACACCCTCGAAAGGGCTCCTGACGGGTGGCGGCATCATCGTAAAAGCACCTAGCAGCGTCAACGGCTCCATACGCAGTATCCCTGGCAGCATTAAGTCGGGAGGTGCACCCACCCCACCCAACGGCTTTGCTTGCAGTGCATCAAATGATTTGTGCACAATAAACAATTCTACTCGTCGAGCAAATCGATCATCGGGCGATTCAAATAAATCGCAAGCCACTTCCGATACTGGCTACATGTCCAGCAATGGCAGCGAGCGTAATCCATCGGATTTTCGCAGTCGGTTCTCATCGGTGGACACCCAGTCCTCGCTGGATAGCTGCTTAACCGAGAAGACCATAGATTCGCCACTCTCCAAGGACTCATTCAAAATCGACTCGGCTAATGACACTCCGACACAGAGTGGCACTGAATTCGGTTCGTCGAGCAGCAGCTTTCCGAACTCGATCAAGTGTACTCCTCCGGGTGCGGCCAAGCAATTGCCAGCAGTTCCGTTGCGCAAGCAATTCTCCATACCTCCGAAAATCCCTCCACCTGTACCGCAAATGAACGGCAGTCGACCGGCAGCCACAGCTATCGCGTCGTCTACCCGTACCATACCGCCTACGCCTCCAAGTCGTTCACACCATCAAATGAATGGAAATGTGGCTCAGTTCTCGCCAGCCGAGGATGGTTCGGCGAAACCACTTACCATACGCAACAAGCTCACCAAACACAAACCACCGCCAATAGTTTACCCCAAATTGCATCAGCGCCAGGATTCCAGTTTGTCCAGTGATAGTTTTTCGATGACCTCAAGTCCAGGCTACAACTCGAAGAGTCTGATGGAAGCACCATTGATACAGAGCTCCTCTTTGAGAGCCAACAAAACCGGGATTCGTCATCAGGATTCAAGTGATAGTTTCGGCATGACTGTAGCTGCAACACGCTACAACAATGCCCAGGGGAGTAAGATAAATTTTCGACAGGACTCGAACTTGTCCAGTGATAGCTTTAGCCAAACCTCGAGTCCTGGATACAATACGAAAATTATGGAAGCCCCATTATTGCCGTCAATGAAGAGATTTTGCAGTGGTGAGTAGTACGTCTAGTTGTTAGCACTTTCAGTTCGATAAACATTTCTTTTTTGTTTTTGGCAAATTTTCAGTTCCCCCTAAACAAAAGTTCCAAAACGAAACAATTGAAGAACTCGAACAAACTGTTCCTACGTCACCAATAACGAAGAGTATCTCAACACCAGCTAGTCTACAAACCATAGTTCGGTTCCAGAACGGCACATCAAATATGTCACTTCAGCATAGAGTGAGTATTGAACCAAAAGATCAGTCGCAACACTGCTGAAACCCTGTTTTTTTTTTAAATACCACCATCGCAGTTTTTAAGTGAAATCTTAACTTAACAGAGAATTACTTTATTTTTTATGTCTGAATTAAGAAAACTGCAGATTACTTTTTTATGGGAGCGAGTTCTTTTCATGCTTCTTTGTGCCTTCTCAAACAAAAATTCTGTTTTCAAAGTTCTATTAGCAAAAGTTTTACCAATAAGAAAACAATCTGAAACATGCCCTGTTTCTTAACACCGCTTTAGCTCTGAGTTAAGCTGGACTATCATGAAACCATGAACCAGCTTTCCAGCGCAGGGATAACAAAGTCATCGACATTATTGCCTCTGCTCTGTTCCAATGGAATTGCACTGCACTGTTCAAATGAAATGAGCAAGAAAAATCCAGAGGTAATTGAAAGTTAGACCAGTATTAGTTACTAAAAGTTAACCGAATTTTGAATAGTTCTTACAAAAAAAGCTCTCACCAAATTTAACGAGTTAAGCCCAGATTAACCCGGATTTTAATTCATTGAAAAACTCATTTCTGGGGTTAATCTCAGTATAACTTCGAAACGCGGATAATCTCGCACTGACAAAAATGGCCCTTCTACGGTAAAATATTTTTTCTGGCGAAACTTTAATGCCGACAAGCATGAAATCGTATACTTTATGTGAAAGCGTACTATCATTGTGGAGTGCTCCCCTGGCCATGCCCTCTGAATTTCTATTTGGAAAACACCAGATGAAGTCGAGTTTTTAAAAAAATTATTAAAGACGGATCAAAAAAAAAAATTAAAACTGACACAGGTTTTCTGTTCCCGCTTGGGCTCGACTGCTAGTTGCCGTTACCGATAGCTCTAGAGCCCTCAAATGACTGATCTTTATGACAGATGCATAGTCGTTCAAACTGAGGTTTGAAGACCGCTTCGTCGTTGGTGTCTAATTGCCCATTCTCGTCGGCATGTTTAGATTTTTTGCTACATTATTTTTCCCGGCTTTTAACTACATCCAGGTTCCAGGTTGGGCGCCACTTTATTACCTTATTTTCGAATCAAAATAAACAATACAAAGATATGCAGCCGAAGCCGATGCGCATATGACAGCGTAAGGTCAAAAGTCAAAAAATGCAACCGTAAAACGAAATCGTTGCTGAGCTTGTTGCCGACTCCTCAGCTAGGAGCTACGTCCCAATAAAAAAACTTAAGATTTCCATAAACTCGCGAAATTTTGAGATAGCCGTTTACTTAATTGGGGGTATAGAGCATAGAGGGTACTCTGATGTTGCGACAAAATGTGATGGTTTTCAGAGGAGGCATTGTGTTCTCACCTTAAGGTGAGAAAATACTCTAATGACAATTCAATCTTTTTTCTTAGGGTTTATCGAATAAAACACAATTCCACTTTTATAATTGCTCGACGATATGCTTCATTAATTTAAGACAACTTACTTAAGTTCAAATCATTTTTAATGCAAATCCGCCACTTTTAAGGTATTCAACATTTTATTGCAATCAATTTTTACTTTATCTTTCGGTGTTTACAATTCAAAAACTCAAATATCCGCCTATTAATGCGAAATAAGCCAAGCTCTTTTCTACTGGAGGGGAGGGGAAATTTCGATATCGAATTTCGAATGTCTGTTTACTGTCATCTGACTGGAACGTCAGTTCATTGAGTGACTGAGATCGGTGAGCCAGTCGATTCAGTCTTTTCTGACCTTAAGATGAAAACACAATGCGTACTCTGAAAATCATCACATTCCGTCGCCATATTACAGTATGAAGTGGGCACCAGTACGTTAATATGCAAAAAAAACACAGCTGGAGCTGTCAAAGGCATAAAAAGTTCGAAATGGAAGGAATAAATGAAACTATTAATTGAGTCGTAATGCAAGCTCAGCCAAAGTATTTCAACAATTATTCGAAGAACGTAAACACAACCAAACCAGGCTAGAAAATAAGAAAAATGGCCGAGTAAGGACAAAGAACAATTTTACGAACGTCGCCGCTCAGTATAAGAGTCCTGAATATAAAAGAAGAAACATTTTAACATAAAATAAGAGTTTACTTAAGAGGTTTATTAGTTCCGTTTTTTCCATAAAATTTACGAAACTAAAGTGTACTTAGCTCTTCCCCTTTGTCAGAAGTTTTAGCTTTATTTAAGTTTAGCTTAGTTTGCTATTTTCCCAGCCTTTTTATATCCGACCAAGGGTATATTAATTTTAATGCATAGTTTAATGCATAATACATAGTGAAATAATCACCGTAGACCCCTAAGACCTTTTAGAGATATGATCGAAACTAATAGGTTAGTCGATTAAGCCATGTCCGTCCGTCTGTCCGTCTGTCCGTATGTATGCAGTTTTGAGGTCTTAAAAATTGAGCTAGGAATCTAGAACTTGCAGTGTTGCTTGGTTCTCATTTTGTACAGATTTTGTATGAAAATTGAGAAGAACCGGCCACAGCCACGCCCACAATTGACGTGAATGTCAGACAACCTTAAATTTACATTTTATTTCAAAATGCCTTTTGGTAAAGATAGACAAAACATATGAACTCAAATCTTTGTGGAGAGTAATATCGGCCAGAAGCATTTAATCAGACGAAAATTGGACCGCCCACTCTATTGACCATGCCCACTTTTAACATCTTAAATCTTCGAAAACCTGATTTCTCGGGGAATTCATTCTAAATCGAAAAAATCATATGACAAATATTAAAGATACTGTTATGTGGCGACAAGAAATAAAACAACTCGCAGGAGTCCCTGAATGCACCCATCGATTCACTCTACAAACGCACCCGCTCGATTCACTAAATGAACATACCCACTGTCATTCCAGTCATCTGACAGCAGCTGTCATATCCGAAGTTCGAATTTCGATTTCCCCTCCTTGGAATTCAGCGGAGGAGTACCAATGGAAAATTACCAAAGGGGGTATGGAACGTACTAGAAGGTGCTTAATTTTGTATAAATACACGGGTGACAGGCTCGTACGGGACAGTTATATTTTAAACGTGGACTTGTGAAAATCGGTAATAAAGTAAAAAGTGATTGAGTTGAAATAAAGTGTTGACTTCTAAATAGTAAAGTTGAATAACAGTGTGATCTGAGTTTAAATAAGTTTGTTTGATAAATAAAGTGTTTCATTGTGTGATTTCAAAAGTGAAATTGAGTTTTATTCGACGAACCCCAGGCCGAAAATATTACAATACTATCATTTGCTAAGTTTGTTGCATACAAAGTATTGTGTTTTTAGGGAAAAAACTGTTTTTTAAGTATTAATATTCGCTTTTAACGCTTTTTCTCAAGACTCCAACGAAATAAGAGTTAATTAATTTTAATTTTCCGCTTACGCCCTTTTTTGGGGGTGTGGCTAATACAATAAATTAACATTCAATATATGAAACAGACCAAAAACTTTAAATTTGGTGTTAAGGGTAAAGAGGGTCGGGTATTTAGAAGTTCGTTACCGACGAACTATTGCACTTTATCACTTGTTTCTTCTTCAATCTTTCAGGATTTTGTTTGGTAACCAAAAAGTTATTCCCTCAAGCTTGCCCCTTGCCGTCCTGACCATAACCCTTAAACACACATTAACCCGATCCTATCATTCCGACACAGTGGTTATCTTTACTCTACCTATCCCTACTGGAATTTCTACAGATTTGGCAAAGGAGCTCCCCTACTAGAATAAATACCATTGCTAAACATTCCTCTTGGTAGGCATGCAAAATTAGGCAGGTAGATATGATAGAAGCATTAAATGCAATTGGAAATGCATTTGGCACGTAAAAATCAATTTTTTGATTAAAGTTAAATTTTATGTAAAATCAACCCTTAAAATGCAAAATGGAGTCTGCTTTGAATTATGCAGTAACTTTTATTTCTTACTCTTTTTTAAATAAGTCTTAAATTAACTGTTTTTCTAAAAAAATTTAAGGTTTTCTTTAAATTCTGCCTCCAAATGTGGGCGTACCTCAAAAACTTATATAAAAAATATTGAATAAAATGAATTTGAAAAATTATTTAATAAATCTATGCCACGCCCCTTATGAGAGGTAATTTTATATGATTTTATACCGGTATAGTTTTATTTTGTATGCCACAATCGCTATGAGATGCTAAAACGAAATTTCAGCTTCGTATGACACCTTACAATACTTAACAGAAGGTCGGGGTCAAAATTCTGCCGGGGTCAAAATTCATTTTACTAAATTTGCTTTTCAAAATTCTGTTCGAAAATAGATTCTGCTTTGAAAATTCTGTGAATTTATGAAGCTTAGCTTTGAGTCATTTGTTCAAGGACTCAAGGATAAAATTAAAAAAAAAATATTTTAAAATCGTAATTCAGACGTTGTCCGTAGACTTTATCCGAAATATAATGAAGGGCCATTTCTTTGTCAGATATGAGATTAATAAAAAAGGGAAAAAAATTTAATCTCCAATAATCCCTGATTGACAACGATCCACAGCCCAGGAGCTTGCCTGCAGTCAATGAATTAATTTGTAAAAGCAGAAAACGAATTCAATCTATGTTGCTTAATTTGAAAACTCTTAAGCTCATGATTAAAAGCTCCATAATTCTCTCCTGATTTAAGCCTGTACACCTGCTGCACAAAATATGAAATTAATACTTGCATAACGATTTCGCTTTTCCAGAAAAACCTTTACGTCCGAAAATTATAGCAACAAAATATCCATGCATTCTTTCATAGTCAATTAATTTAATAATTGTGTGATATAACAATTTAAATTATTTATTTTTAATTACAGATAATTAATAGACGAAAAAGTTCAAACCCTTATGTAACCAATGGCCGATTAAGGTTCCGTTTGTTTCAAATTCTACTTAACGCGTTCGCATTGTTAGCGATTGCAGGTGGGATTAAATTTAAAAATTTAAGCAAAAAAATAGGAATAGGGTACATTGAAATTATTATTTCAGGTGGCTTGGCTGCCTACTTTAAAGCCTATCCGACAATAAAATTCGTAAACAAGACAATAATCAACACGATCCGGGTTGAAGAAGCTTCCGAGTTTGGTATGTTGAAACAATAACGGCTGCTAGGACGAATTTAGTCGAAAATCCTAATTTTTATAATATTGTTTAGGAAAAAATCCCGCCCCTGGCACTTGCCTACCGATAATTGTGAAATTTTGCCAAGGACCTCTGATTCCGTACAACTATACCGTGTTCCCCAACTACATTGGACACTTTGGACAGCTGGAAACTCAAGTGGTGAGGATTGAATTTATTTTTATGCGTTTTATCTGAAAATATCGTAAATTTCTTATCACAAACAAGGATCTGGATGCGTATGACGCCCTCGTCGATGTGCGATGCTATGAACTGGTCTCGTTGTTCCTGTGCACACTTTTTGTTCCCAAGTGCGGATCGACTGGTTCAACTGTGCCTCCATGCAGAACGCTCTGCACAGAGACAATGAGACGTTGTGGCTTCTTCTTTGATGTTTTCGGGCTAAGTTTGCCAGAGTATCTGAATTGCAACCTGTTTAAGGACTTTGACAACTCTGATGAATGCGTTGGTCTGCAACAAGTTCGAGATGTTATGATTGCGGCCCGAAATCCAGGTAAGAAATTGACGAAAGGATTTCAACTGTATTTTAAAAAATTAACGTTTCTGTCTAGTCTGCAGTGGCTTCGTTTGCGATCAGACAAGATGCATTCCCAACGACTACGTTTGCGATGGTCACCTGGACTGCATGGACCAGCTGGACGAGGCAAAATGTGACCGATGTGATGCCGACTCGATTTACTGTGGCGAGGATCGTTGCATGAGCTCCAAGCATATTTGTGATGGCATTATTGACTGCCCCTATGGACAGGACGAGCGGAATTGCAGTAATACTACCATAAACTGAATATTCAATCATACTACATTTTCTCTCTTTTCCAGTTCGACTGAGTGAACGAAACGGTGACTTGGGGAAAGGAGTTCTTGAAGTTTTTCGCTTCAATTCGCACAAGTGGAGTCCGGCGTGCGTCAAAAATTGGGATCGATCGGTGTCACCCACGGCAGTGTGCTCTATGCTTGGCTATAATTCTGTCAATGCAACAAGCGTTGTAACGCAAAAGACCCATCGACCTCTCTTGACATCGGTTAATGTTTCCACGGACATTTGGAAAATGTACTCTAAAAAGAGGTCAAATCTTATGAAGGAGTTTTCTAGCTGCACCCCCGAAGAGGACTATCCAATCGCCGAATTGACTTGTGCGAATTTTGGTAAGCTTAAACTCCTTCTTTCAAAAGAGCAGCCTCTAAGTCTTCGTTTCCCTAGAATGTGGCAAGGTCAGACGTGAGAAGTACAAACCCGCTAGACGTATTATAGGAGGATCTGCTGCAAATCCAGGTGCCTGGCCATTTTTGGCCGCTATTCTAGGTGGTCCAGAGAAGATATTTTACTGCGCAGGTGTTCTTATAGCCGATCAGTGGGTTCTTACGGCTTCGCATTGCATAGGAAAGTAAGTTACTTAATCGTTGACTAATTAGTAAGAGAATGTTATGACTCCTTTGTCCTTTTTTTCTTCAGTCATACTTTAATAGATCTCGATGATTGGACTATACAGCTTGGGGTAACGCGCAGAAACTCTTTTACATACTCCGGATTGAATGTGAAGGTTAAAAATGTCATACCACATCCCTTATACAACACACAAATAGCCCACGACAATGATATTGCCTTGTTCCAGGTGAGTCTTTCATCAATTTATTATAGAAAATTATAAGTTCTAGTATTTTCCTCGACGCGTTGCAAAAAACGTCAAGTTATTGCACGAATATGTTTGAAGTAAAACCCACGGCAAACCTTGCCGAAAAAAGGGTAAGAATGTCTGAAAGCTTTCGATATTAATATGAATGGTCTGCGGTCAAAGAAAAGTAACATCAACAAAAAAATTTCTTAGACAAAAATGTAGGATGCCAAGGATGCCTCCAGGATTTTTCCCGCAGGCATTATCTATTTTTCTTATTTCCGGTCTATTATTTTATGTTCTAATTATTATTAATAACATAATAAAATTCTAAGTAATGAATTGATAACTCACAATCAGCCTTTTTCTATGCCCGAAAAAGGCTGATTGTGAGTTAGGGTGTATTAATTTTAGGGCTTAATTTGTAACACAGTGAAATAATCATCGTAGACCCATCAGACCTTTAAAAGATATGATCGAGACCAACAGGTGAACCGATTAAGCCATGTCCGTCCGTTTGTATGTGTGAAGGTTTTAGGTCTTTAAAATCAAGCTCGGGAGCTAAAACACGGCTTTTTCTTCTGTTGCACAGACTAAGTGTGAAAATTGGCTCAATCCGTCAACGGCCACGCTCACTATTAGCTTCGATGTGAGACAACCTCTATTTCACATATTTCACCAAAATGCCTTATGGTCAAGTTAGACAAGGCGCTGGCAACATTGGCACAAGACCTTTAACAAGGCATAAGTTGGACCGCCCACAATATCGACCATGCCCACTTTTACCATGTAAGATCTTTAAAAACCCGATTTCTCGGAAAGTTTACTCCAAATCGAAAAAAAAATTATATGACAAATATTAAAGGTATTACTATTCCATAGTACTGTTCCATATAACTACTCCATTTTAGTATTACTATTCCATATTACTACTCCATACAAAGTTTTGAGCTCCGCCCACTTTTAAGGGACGTTTAATAAGTTTTAATAGGACGTTTAATAGTTTTCGCTTATACCGTTTCTCATTAATTATTACCATTTTCTCATGATTCCAACGAAATTACAATTAATTGATTTTAATATGTATTCCATGCCCACTTCTGGGGGCGTGGCCTACACAAATAATATATAAATTCGGACCAAAAACTAAAAGATATATATAGAAGTTTGTCACAGACGAACTCTTGCACTTGTCGCTTGTCCATATTAAAAACAGGTATCTGGTCACTGTGGCGTATACGTAACTTTTTTTCCCTCAAGAAAGAAAGTAAATTTGCTGGCTTTTATAACCCAACAAACATGCTCCCGAGAGTTGTGCTCTAAAAATCTCGAAAAACCTCTTATAACACTTCCATAAGACTCTTGGATACTCTTTGAACATAATTTTAATCTTATAGTACTCTTATTAAAAGATTATATGTCTACCAGAGCAAATAACACGTAAACTCCCATAACGAAAATCTTGTTGTAAGAGTTCGACTCTTAAGTTGCTCTCATAGAGCAAAAGTTTTATAAGAAGAATCATTACTAGAGTCTGAGTATCGAAGTTCCTATTAAAATACTCTTACAAGCCCAACACTCACGCTATGAGGTCGCATGGCTCATAAAACCACCTATGCTATGTTATTGTGCAGCGTGTTTGCGGTGACAGAAGTTTTTTAATCAAATGAATTCCCTTAACTGGAAAGTTTATAAAAAGTCAAAAAAAAAAAAAAAACTAAATAAATCGATATCTAAGCACTTCAACTTTCTATATGCGTGCCCGGCGAAAGAACTCAGAAATTACCAAATTACTCTCATGTGGGGAGAAAACACCAAATTTACTTTAGGTAGGAGAGTAAATCTCTGGAAAACAGCCAATTTTCTCGCCTTAAGAGAGCTAAACTCTGTTAAAAAGAGATTTATCGCTCACACAGAGCGCCTGTGTTTGATTAGACAACAATTTTTTTTTCGCCATTCAAATTCCAGCACAAATCTGGATTTTCTCGGATTTCAGGGTTACCAACGAGTCGCATCTGTTAGATTAGCATCCATTTGTTAAAACAAAAAGGGAGGATGGCCAAAAATGTATGGAGGCTGCTCCATGAACCAATACCGAGTTATTTATCATTGGATAAGTATTTTCGTGTACAAAAGTAGTCTGTCTGTCGGTAGTCTTTAAGCCTTAAATTTTAAGCTAGGAAGCTGAAACCTAATATCCGTTCTTTCTAGGTCCCGTAACACTAGATATGTAAATGTTTTTGAAATTCGCCTACTGACACGCCCACTTTACTTATTAGCATAAAAAATTAAAGTTGTAGAAAGCTGAAATTTGGTATGCGTTTCTCGCTTATTGTATTGTGATAGGCATTTCAAAAAAAAGCGATCCGACCACATGTGGGCGTGGTCATATTTTTTTTTGCCTTCTAATAAACTGTTTTTATTCGATATATTTGCTTTAAGTCCAAAAAACTTGCACTATAAAATGTTCAGATATGGGCGTAAGCTATCAACTGAAATGAATAAATTTTTGCCATGCCCACTTTTGGGGGCGTTTTCAAGCATAAACGAAATTTTCAATATGAAAATGCACTCAACACGTGCACACCACTTCTGATAAAAAAATATGAACAAAAAACCGATTTTTTTGAAAAGGGCTTGATGCTGAGCCCCTTTTTTAAGGAAGGAAATTTTGAACTAACAATTTCAACACAATTAAAGTTGATAGAAACTAAAATTTAAGTTCAACCAAAATTTAAGACGCAATTTGGAGCTTGACATTGGTCAATTGGGATGGGGTATCCAATGATTCGCCTAAGCGGATTATAACCCTCCCACTTGTTAAAGTAAAAGTTGTATTTGGGTATTAATTATACTTTGCCCAGAGTTTATTTTTTCGTAACGAATTCCATATGTCTTCTTGTCATTTCGAACATCTTCTAAGAGAGTGTGCGTAAAGGCATTTTTAAAGTAAGAGTTGTATTTTGGTTTTAATTATACTTTGCGCAGGGTATATTTTTTCGTCACAAATTCCTTGTCTTTTTTTGCCATTTCGAATATGTTCTGAGGTAATGTGTCTAAAGGCTATGAATCAAACTTTACTCCCTATCCAAAGCGATGGGGTATGGGGAACACGTTATAATTAACAAATAAAATAAACAACAAACAACAAATAAATCGAATTAAAATCAATTAATGGAACTCTTTATGAACAGATAAAGTACGGTAACTCTGCTTCGATTTATAAAACATTTTAAGCATTGATTATTTTTGGGGCGCTTTGTTTTTTCCGAAGCAAAATGTCAACTTTAGCTGATAAATTTTCAGTTACACTTAGTTTTCGCTCGAATAAGCTCATGAAAAATATTACTAAAGTCAATAATATTGCGATTACTATGGTGCGTCATCAAAAACAGCGTCATTGAAAAAGCAATATATCTTGTTCTCTTTTCGCCTTTATGTCCTTATGGCAAATTAAAATAGTTTTGGCGCACAATAAAATCGTTTCTAATGTGTTTCTTTCTCTCTCTCAAAACACTACTAATGGGAGCTCTTCTCTTAAAACAATGCGAGTTGTTTACTCCCATACTCAGTCTATTTGTCTTACTATGTGACTGAATTTTCTCTTATAAAAAAAGATTAGGGATTCCTTTGGGACAAATATTACTCCTATAAGTGGGCCATTTAAATGCTGTAAGGCTCTCATAAGCGCTCTCATAAGACTCTTGTAGAGCCTAGTGGGCGGAAAATTGTTAGTTAAGGATTGTGGGTGCGAAGAGAACCGTGGTTACTATGCCGGGCTTCTGTGCACGCGGTCCCAGGTTCGAAAACCGAACGGAGGCAATAAAAGTTATTCTACTTTCTAAACTCCGCAAAGATCGAATAAATCGTCCGAGAGTTTCAAGAAATCGTCGTACTAAATCGGCAAAAACTTATTGGTCTCCTTTCCCCTTCTTTCGCGTAAAATTACCTGTAAGGCACACAACATGCATGGTTATAAGAGCTAAGGCAGGTTCTTTTCTGAGATTAAGGTGTCAATCTCAAAAAAGAACCTGCCTTAGCAGGTTAAATTTGTACCATAAAGTGGTGGGAGCCGCAAAAAAAATTAAAAACTTAGAATTTTTAAACTACACAGTAAAGGCTTACCGAAAAGGCGAGGCGATTGAGATTTCTTTTAAAAGAAAACCTTTAACGAAAACACCGACAGCAGCTAATGAGATAATGCTTGGATCAACCATTAAACATCGAGCATTACAATTATGTCGATAGCTAAACTGGCGGAATAAGTAGTAACATATCGTGAACTAACAAACACCAAATGGATCAAACGGCAGCGGATTAAAGGGTTCATCCCGAATCTCATTTTAATATTTTTTTCAAGTGTTAAAAGCCCAGATTTTTTCAAAAATAGTTCAAAAGTAATTGAAAATCTACAGCGTAGCAGGCATAACCCAAAAATGGGGATACCATTTTTATAAGCCCTTGTGTTAAAAATTATTTGTGTACCCTACCCAGAATATAAAGATTTAAATATGGCCATCCATATTTACAACCCAGTACCCTACCCAGAATATAAATATATAGTTACGGCGCTGACTGACGTCACACCTACCCAAAACCCAAACAACATCCTTAACGGATACAGTAATCGCAAGTTGGCATTCGTATGAGTCATCTTTCATGATGACACCATTAGAGGTCATCATCTATTAATTAACCTTGATACCATTTCCTATGAGCACCATTATTTGTTTTCACAAGTGTGCTCATCTATTAACCTTGATACCGATGCCCTAGTTCTTATCGGCAAGTGTGCATCGTGAACGGATTTACTCCTACGCATTTCCTATGATCGCCACTCTTTGATTATTCAAGTGTGCGTCATAGATAATTGAGTTTGCACTCGATTCCTGTGCACTATGTTTTCGTTTATTCAAAGTCTCCATTTATTGCTAAACTGACACTTTGAAGAATAATAATTGGATCGTATTGCAAGAGCGATTGCAATACGAATTTCATCATAAACTAACTATAAAAGGCCATGCTCAAGTTCAGAAGTTTTAAGTCTTAAAGCAAGTTTCAAGCTAGTCCTAATACTCACTTTCGACAATAATCAATTAAATAACTATTTTGACTTCCCCCCACCAGAGGTAAGGGGTCGGAATATAACAAAGAAATGTTATAAAGAAATAAAGTTTGTGTTTCATTTAAAAGGTCCCGTAGATTGGACCTAAACCAATCTATTTTTTTTGTTACACCCACCGCTCGGGACGTAACTATATCTATTAATCGGAAGAGTCTTCCTGGGACTCTTAACACTGCGTTCTTTTAAAGCCATCTTCTCACAAGATAAATTTTCAACTTAGGGACACGTCAGGTTGGTCACTGTATAAAACCTCCTTGGTGGAGAATCTAAGAAAGAATTTTTTTTAGGCAATATACTGCCCAGGTCTATTAAGCCAGACTTCGATGGAGTCGATTCGAGCTAGGCTTTTTTAAAAGTTCTAAAAGTTCTCTTCACTGACTCCTAAAAATGTGGTACAGGCCCTAAGACTCGTGCAGTTGCACCGACTTAAGGTAGAGCTTGTTATAATTTGTTGCCGTCAAAGCCACTATGGGCTGGAATATGTAGTGAAAAATGATTAGAATTATCTTTCATAGCTCCTGGATGGCCATAATTGTTACCAGAATAAACTTCGATTAAATGACTGGTGAATCCGTCAAGTGTCTTGAGAACTACTTGGCTGTTCGAGATACCGCCTTCTCGAAATAAGGCGGCAATGAAATAAATCCCAAATTAAAAATAAAATAAGGCCGCAAAAGTGGGGCTTTATTTCATAATGAAATATGACCTCAAAACCAAAATGAAATAAGGCCCCAATATTGTCTAATATAAGAAAGCTTAAATAAAAAGCAAGCAGCGGGTTGCCATGGGGTAGAATGCCCCACCCCCACACACATTTGAAACTTGCATGCACGCAACCTCGCACCCCTCCGAATTTGAAGAAAGGGCCGGTGGCCGGTCCTCCTTTCATAACGAAGAGTTCTTTTCATATGATATGAGGAGACTATACAAAAATGACATAAGGCCCAAAAAATTTAAATAAGGCCCCAAATTAAAAAAATTAAAAAAGTTGTTGTTGTATTTCATGCTTTTTTTTGGGGCTTTATTTTTTTTTTGGACTTATTTCTTTGGACCTTATTTCCTAGAACCGTCCGAGAAGATGAATGAATAAATATTATTCTTCCTCGTGTGCTAAAATAGCCTGGAAAACAGATAAGCTTTTGCCAAAGCTAACAGAAAAGTTCGTTTAGAGCAGTTCTCTATGACTACCAGACCTAGACCATGTCTCCATTTTAGAACTGTTTGCTTACCAGGCAAGGTCAAACCGAGATGGCTGTGGTTGGAGTTTTTCCAAACAAATTCTAATCTATTCCTTGGAGACATTGTTGTGAAGAATTTTTTTTTTTGAAAGCCATATTCTGGAAGCATAAGGTCGAGAGCTATGCTGTATGGGCCTACAGATTCTCAGACGATAAACATAGCTTAGTGACTGCCTTCTTTTTAGGGTTTACAGACCTTTTTAGCGGCCTTTTTGTTGCCCCATCTCTGAACAACAGGAAGTGTGAATTTTACAGTTTTTGAAATTTTGCTTTCTATTTTGCCATGTTAGTGCATATCCTCAGGCATCATTTCCCCTTATGGTCAATGTCCTATATCAAGGGATCATAAACCCCTCTTATGGTCCCTTGCCATTGACGGAACCATTGTGGAGCAATAGGGTGTCAGAAGATTAGTTTGACGTATTAAAACAATGGTGAAATGAACTGCCGGAGCTAACAAAAACTTTCTCTCATTCTTCTAAATTATAATAATTTTATTCGAAAGTGATTGGCAAATTGTTAATTCTAGCAATTTTCCACTTTTACCAGTTTACCTTATTTTGTTATAAATTATCCTTGGAATCCAATCAGTGTTTCAATACAAAGAATTTTTCATATAAATTTTAGCTCTCAACAAGAGTGTCGTTCCATGAACACCTACTCCCCGTCTGCCTACCACCTCCGGGCCTCAAACAACTTAAGCCTGGAGAGCTGTGCACAGTCATCGGATGGGGAAAACGAGAAGATAAAAATCGTAAGCAACACCTGAACATGAAATTGCAATACGTTGTTTCTAGAATCTATTACCTTAGCCAAAGCAACCTACGAGCCCATTGTGAATGAAGTCCAAGTGCCAGTGATCCGTAGACAACAATGTGATGAGTGGTTAGACAATCTAACAGTTTCGGATGGTATGATCTGTGCAGGTTTCGAAGAAGGTGGAAAGGATGCTTGTCAGGTAATAACAAAATGTTTTTTTTTTCTGGGAAATTTGCTTGAGATGCATAACTTTTGTGATAAAGGGTGACTCTGGTGGACCGCTTCTGTGTCCGTATCCTGGTGAGAAGGACAAGTGGTTTGTCGGCGGCATCGTCTCATGGGGTATCATGTGTGCACACCCCAAACTACCTGGTGTCTATGCCAATGTTATCAAATACATCCCATGGATCCTGGAGGAGATTCAAAAATACTCAAAACCCCACAAGCCACCCGAGACCCGGGGTAGCAACAGAAGCTCCAACAAAATCAACGGTTACGGCAACAGAAGTCCAACAGACATCGACTACTACAACAGCTATGAGAAACCATAGAAAAAGCTGAAAGACAATAACTTTAGCTTCCTAAAGAATCCGGATCCCTGAGACAAGTCCTTACAATACAATTCATTTCAAATTACGCGCTAGACGAAACAATCAATGTCAATTTGTCGAATTTATTTGATGCAAAGAAAGCAAAAAAAGAACTAAAAATCAAAATATATTTATGACAAGGATAAATTTAACCAAACTCTGGAAGAAGTAAAAAAGAATATCAAACAGTCGATTAAACAAACCATATCTTTGATATATTATCAATTACACAATTATTTTTGGGCAAATATCAAGAAAACACATATTTTCTACATGAAACATCAAGTTGAACGTATTTAATGAATCAAAAAAATTGTACATATACAAAATATTTACACACACACCTTGGGAAATGCTATATTTCTATTAGGAATTATTATTTTTTGAGACTTGACAATAACTAATGAAAAGTTAAAAAATATTTTGTAGTGTTCATTATTTTTATAAAGAAAAAACAAAATAACAAAATAGGAATTTCTAGAATTCCAAAAAATTAGCAAAACTAGTACATATAACCAAAATTGAAATATCAGACAATACTAAAAAAAGTCAAAAATGACACATAAAATTTAAGACAATAAAAAATTAAACAAATACATAATTATAGAATGTTCAAATGTTGTGAAAGAAAATAATTACATATTTATACAATATGAAAAAACAAAAAAATATTATTATACTACCATAAAAATAAATTTGTATAAGACAAAAGACAAATAATTATCTTTACTAAACGAAAAATGTATTATTTTTATACAAAAAAAAGAATAAATAAGAAAACTTATAAAGTTAGAATATAAATGTATGCTTTTATTTATTGGAAATTAAAAACAAACAACTATAATCCTTATCAGAATGAATGTTAAATATAAATAAAATGAAAAAAAAAATATAGTGAAATTGACAATGTACTGACAAAAAAAAACAATAAATAAAATGATTTTAGATGCATATATAGTATAAAATTATAATTAAAAAATATACAATTACTTTAAGACACATAATATATATACAATTAATAATAATGAAATGTATAAAACAAAAACCTACATATTGAATAAAGAGAAAATAAAATAATAATAATTAAAAAAAATATTATACACGCTCATATATTGAAAATAAAAATATATATACTTGAATATATACATGCATACAACATATTATATATATATTATACACCTAGATAAATATAAATAAATAAAATAAAAACTATATATATATATAAGCTTCCCGTAAGAGCTCATGCATGGGTTTCAGCTTTAATGATGAATTGTTTATCTTTTAGATGAAAAACAAAAAAAGAGATTAATGTAAAAACAAAACAAAAAAAAAACAAAGAACAATCGTATAGTTAAATGAGGTTACATAGTATTAACCATTAACAATTCTTATACCTCTATAAGTTTAAGTTGTTACTTCTTTTATGTTTTTTTTTATTTTATTTTATCTTATTTTGTGTGATAAATTCGATAGCGAAAGTAAATACAGAAGAAAAACTTAAGAAAATAAAAAAATTTATATATTTAAAACAAACAGAAGAAAATAAATGTTAGTAAAAATAGAATTATGGGTTACTAAAGTAGTTGTTTGTACATAAAACTACCTACACATACTATTAGCTTTACGAAAGGATGCTTTTTGTAGAAATATATAGATAAATGGTGAACTAAAAAATAAAAAAAAAATTATATAACACCTTCCTTTTCACACTCATCTGTTTTTATCCATTTGTTTTGTTTTTTAATATTATTTTTGTTAGTTTTTAGTTTAACTCAAATTCTTTCCGGTCAGCTTAGGACAAAGATCTGTATCATGTGATATTAAGCGATTGCCTTTTATTTACAAGAAGCATAGAGGCAATGCTGCAGCTATAGGTCAAGATAATTTAATGTCCTCAGCACCAACCACCAACATTAACGGGTGAGGAAGTTTATCTTGGGCCCCTATCTTGGGCCCTTTTTCAAGTAGAACATAGATATGCTAAGAAAATGTTTATTTCGGCACAGATAAAATTGAAACAGAAGCTGTTTTCGGCTCTCTTTCAGACATTTGAATATCAATACCAGGGCGACAGGAGTCTTCTGTTATCGGGTTTGGTACTAAAACTTATTGTCCCCAACGGCTTACAGCTATTGAAAAATGTATGATGAGGTCCCATTACGTTTCATTAAGTTTTTTTTACAACAACGAAGCATTGTAGCCGAAGCTACTTTGTGTTAGAAAACGGCGATTTTTGAACTCAATTATGGCGCCTGAACTCATAAAAATCAGGCCGAATCGGATATATGTATAACGAATATACATAGGTACGACATTAAATTTAAAATGAAATGTATCACTTTTGGTACTCTTAGGCCTAGTTTTTTAGTACTGAGTTAAGCTCAGCTTAAACCAAGATCTGTTAATCCCGTAACAAAGCCAATCAGGAGTTAACCCATCGAGCAGTTTTTCAGTGCAGAGTTAATTCCGTCAGCAAAGTTGTCAAAATCTTCGACTCTCGAAGTTATTGACTCCGCCAACTCTCAATTCACATAGAAATACACAGGAAAAGAAGTTCGAGTTGTTCTCAGATGTCATTTTTCATAAAAATAGACAAATTAACTGTCATTCTGCACAGAAAAAACATTCAAAGAAGTTCACCAGAGTTTATCCGGGATTAACTCACCAAATTTGGCGAGTTAAACCGAGATTAACCCCGGATCTAGATTAACTGAAAAACTTATTTCTAGGGTTAATCTCACTTTTTAACTCGCAAACTCGTATGATCGCGCACTGAAAAATTGACCCTTAAGCCGCGTTGTCACAAGGGACAGAAACAGGAACAGAAACAGAATCTCATACAATAGCAACAGGAACAGAAACGCCGCCCATTTTAGCTCCAGAATTAGCTCCAGAATCAGCGGCGTAAAATTGCTCTACAGCAACGCAAACAGAAACAACTCGAAATCAAACGTTGCTGTTGCATAGCAACCCTTGTTTATGTTTGAGCGAGCAACCGCCATTCGCGAGCGGCTCTCTTTTGTTTTTGACAGCATTTTGGCACTCGATATCGATTGTCAAATGCTCTGTTGTTCAAAGAATGTATTAATTGCTTGGGCTGACTTTCTCGAGTCACAAGCAATCTTGTGTTTTTTTGATCTTTTATTGTTTAGGTAGGTACATTCCACTCTGTCCGTAAAACACTTTTTTTGCGGGTCAAGCACGTACGATTTCGCAACATGGGTGCGCCCGCCGTTGCTGGGGGCCGAAAATGGATCTATTATTACCACTGACAAAGCTGCGTTAACATTTGTGCTACCAGACGTTGTGCTTATAGCAAACATCTTGTGTACTCCAAGTGCGAGAGCTGTTACTGATGGGCACCATGGGCGACTTGTGACGGGCTTTTAAAACACAGCACCAAAAGAGAAAACAATAAAACTTAAACTCGATCTTGAAAATTCAACAGCTGTTTATATTCAAATTCAACGTTTTAGTGACGTTTGTTTTGAAAGCTCTCTCTCAAAATATTTTTTGTTCCTGGTTCTGTTCTATGTTGCAGCACCAGCAACTGAAACAGAAACGGCGCTGTTTTCTGTTTCTGTTCCTTTTGATAACGCGGCTTTAGGGATACACAAAACGTCATGTCAAAACCCCAAAAAACCAAGCAGCTGCCACGTCAGTTTTGGTTTTTTTTTTTACGGAGATTTGCTTTCTTCTTAATTCTTTTTTTACCACAGCTGAATTTTTGTTGGTATGTTCAGTCTGAAATGCAGATTCTTACTTGTATAAGAATCGTCTGAGTTTCTTTTTTGTTTCTTGCGATAAGACAGCATAAGCCGATGTCTCAAGCCTATAGAAGCTTCTGTATCTAGTTGGATTTTCATCGATAACTAGCACTGACTCTTTTCCTTTTAAAATGGAGGATTAAGTTTTTGACAGGGATTTCATTCAGTGACCCGTGGCTTTGCTTTACGAACCTGAATTGTACCACGGCCGATTTCACGGCTTTGTTCGTAACTGGGATATCTATAAAAAAAATATGTTGATCGATTTCAGTAGTGATCACGGTTGGCAAATGTTTTGTGGTACACAAGGCGTTTGCAGTGAAGAAGACTCCTGATTTTCTTTCAGTCGTTGGATTGGATACGTCTGAAAATTTACAATATTACTGTGTAAATTTCTACAAAAGATTCGTAAACAATTTTCTTCTGCTTGGATTTTTGCTGGGAACTTTATTTATCCTTGGTCTAATTCATGGTTCTTGGAGTTCTTGGTCTATTCCTGGTCTAATTTCAAAGCAATACACACTTTTCAACTGTACTGCAACTTTTTAATTCTTCCGAAAATATATAATCTTCAAGCTCAGTAAAATAGGGCTTTGTCTCATCGATAGATTCTTCATTTTATGTTTTTTCCCACTGAATTTCTGAATTTCTGAAATCTTCATCCGAATTTCTTTTTTTAAGGAAGCAAAAAGCAATCAAGCAGCGTACTTAAATCTGGCGAATAGGTTGAAAAAGGCAGTAGTTCGTGTGGTAATTTAACGAATTTTGCAGCCTATCCATTTAATATCGAAACAGCAGTTTTAAATTTTCAAATGGGGCTATTTCTTCATTTATTGGAAATCAAGTCGACCTTATAAATTTAACACAATACTCTCGGGTAATCGTTTTTCACTTTTCCAAAAAATCAAAGAAATATATGCCGTTGGAGTCCCCCAGAAAACCATCTGTTTTTCTGTTTGTTTTAGAGCACATTCATTTGCATAATCTTTCATTTTGATTTTGTAGTTGTCCATCCAAAATTCATTGGTCGTTAAATAATGTTCAGAAAATACACACTTGAATCGCGTGTAAAGAGCTCCAAATTAGATTTTGAAATCTTCATCCAAATCCGTTTTTGGTGCTCAATTATTCATGCAAGGTTTAAAAACTGCTAGATTTAACTTGAAATTAATTTTGCATCGGTCAACACAATATCAGGGGATTCGGTGATTTTTTCTATTGTGACGTCATTTGAGCGTCTGTGGAGCTTAGCATATTTTATTCTCGAAGGACAGCAGTGAAATGAATACTGGCATGTAAGAGAGCAATGTTTGTTTTCTATATTTTTCAGTCCCATTGTATGGTTTTACACCTCAAAAAGCACCAACTAACCAAAAAAAGACCGTCAAGTATGAAGACATACGCGGAGCGGTCCGTCGGCTTTTTTACAGTCTGTAATATACTTTTTTCGTAGTGTTCCTGTTGGGTTCTGTACTGTTTCCTACTATTCTTATATTGGGTGATTTTATATTGGGTTTCGTTACTCTAAAAAAAAAGGCTGCCAAAAAGCTTTACCGTTACGAAAATAGGGGGAAGGACATACTCTTTCTTGGCCTTATTTAGGATTTTTAAAATTTAAAACCCATAAAACAGCACTTTCGATTATTTTAAATTTAGTTAGACTTTTTGATCAATTTTACAACCACCTGTGCTAGCATTTGCCACTTTTCTCAAACTCTCCGGACATGGATTTCTGAGAAAACGGTAAAAATATGCCGTTTTTTATTTCGCTTGCTTGAATAGGCTTAAAAACTTAGGGTCGAAAACGGTAATTTTGAAACGTTTTTGATGCTGTTCGCTTGCCCTTTAAACATTACATACTTCAGCCAAATTTAAACAAGGTGGTCATAACCGTTAAGGAACTAGAAATCTTTAAAGAAAAGTTTTCGAAAATGTTTTCACGTTTTTCAGTTAAATCTTCGAAGTTTTTATATTCGAAGTCTGCTATAATTTTGTATAAAATTTAAGAAGATGGACTATGCCCGTTGCTAATTTAAAAATTATACTTGGGAGATAGAGGGGGAGACATGCGTTCTTTTGACCTTTTATATAATTTTTTAAATTTTAAATCCATACAACAAATATTTTGAACTTTTTTCCAGTTCCCGTTAGAATTTTTTCCAATAGCACAACCAGCAGCACTAGCCTTGGATGTTCTTTTTTAGTTCTATGGCCACCGGTTTATGGGCGAACGGTAAAACAAGCTCCTTTTTATTTCGTTTTTTAAATAAGCTTCTAAAAACTTAGGTTAAACACGGCAATTTAAAAAAATTTTAACGCAGCCTTCCTGGTTTTTGTAAGCTTTTTACTTTAACCGAATCTGAAAAGGATCGCTTATACCGTTAAGCTACTAGTAGACTTAAAAGAATTGTTTTTGAAAATGCTTTCATGTTTTTCAGTAAAATCTCTGAAGATTTTGAAATTTCAAAATCCACTATAATTTTTCTTAAAATTTTGAATTATTTCTAATACGTCTGATTTTCTTCATAGAATTCCACCAAACAGCACCGGAGATAATAGGGGGAGATACACGTTTTTTCATGCTTTTTTGCGATTTTTTTTTTGCGAAAACGCGTCAAAACTGCAGTACTCAAACTAATTATGAAAAATATGACCTAAGCACTTGGTTTACTTTAAGTTGCTTTATACGTGTGTTCAGTATTGAATTTGAGCGATAAGCCGTTCAAAAGTTATGGCCTCCAACACTTTGAAAAACGTCATGCATTTTCGACCCTTCATTTCTGAAAAACGTTTTGATATTTTCGAAAAGTTTTATTTTTTAATTTAAGCTTTGTATTTCTTAAACCTAAGTTTCGTTTTTCTAGTTCTTGCCTACTAAACTTCTTGAAAAAAACACTAAAAAACATAAAGTCAATTTTCACATGACATAGCAAACTGTAATTAAACCGTTATTTGCGCTTAAAAAAAATTGTCCTCTTTGGATTCTCTGACTATTTCCGCAGTTTAAACGCATCTTATTTTATTTAAATCTTATTTTGTCTTTCTACGACTTACCGTTCAGAAGTTATAAAGCGATTGGACGGGCGGACAACGTAGCGATATCATAAGAGGTCCTTTTTCCATTTTTGGACGGACCGCCAAGTGTTGGCCAAAAAAAGCCAAGTGTTTGACAGGTCTTCCGATTTTTCTTTTGTCTTTGGCTAAAAAAGCAAAGATATGAAAAAAAGATCTTTTGTGCAAACCCAAGTCATATGGAATCAGAGAGTACTCGTACTCACTCTACGAGTTTTGATTCTATACTTGAAGCTAAAGCCGTGTAAGGAGACAAAACCATATGTATGTATGTACTAGAGAACTGCTAGAGAAAGTGATATGCCCGTTCAGGATGCTTACTTGGCCCTCCTGCATTAATACAAAGCAATCTAGTATGCAAGCCTTACTAGCGCTGAAACTAAGTCTGTTTTCGAGAATTACCCTAAATATCTCCTGCCGTTTCGTCAAATTATTTGTCGACTTTTACAGCTAATTGACAAAATTAATAGACAAATAGTACGGGGAAAAATTTAATAAAGGATTTTCTTTTCCACATAAAAAATTCTTTGTGATTTTTTTAAATGCGAGAGACACTCATTCTAAGAGAAGAAGCGTGAAAATTCAAGCACTGATCCGAGCAAACAATTCACTGGGCAACACATGTATTTTTTGTTGCCAAAGATCTGATACTTGCTTTTAACTAGTATTTGGCGTCTTAATTTGATCGCCATCGAATGTCAATGCCATCGTTCAAATTTAGCCTGATTTATGTGACAGAGTGATTGAAAATTGCACATTTTAAATGCACGCAACCTGGTTATTTAAGCGATGTTATATTTCATCAGCAGGCCTTTCAAACAAAATAAAAATTTCGAAGTTATCTCATACACACTAAGTTTTATTCAAATTTTAAAATTAGCACCGCTCTATTAAGGCCCTCATAGAGTGCCTCTGCAGGTAAAAAATTTGACGTGATAGAAAAAAACTAAGTACAGATTGGTAATCAGTGCACTAAATTAACTGTAAAACAGCTGAAATATTTAAGGCAACCGAAATTGTTTTGTCAAATTGTTTCCCAATGATAGATACAAGTTCAATCTTTAACAAATAACTTTCGTCACAGTACAATATCCACCCAATTTGTTAGGAGTATTTAAGAGTCTAACCGGCAAAGCTTATACCTGGGCGTATGATTTCCCTAGTCAGGTTATCTTTAAAGATGACGCTAAAAAAATATAATGAAGAAAAAGAACGATATAAATAGGTGTCCCCTCGAAAGTTTAATGCAACGCAATAGAGTATTTCCTTCGCGATAGGTAAAGGTTGCAGGATCATAAGTTGCAGTTTTTCTTTTCGAAATTTCGTCCGCTAGTAATTTAACTCCACTTTACAACTAAATGTAAGAATATTTTGGGGCCTGTACGTATTAATTTTCGTGTAATTGTTATAATCTACCTAACAAGACATGTTGGCAAAAATAAAAAATATTTGGTCGGATCTATTGTATCCATGATCTTCCGATTGTCGTTCAGAGGTGCCACCCATCGCACCACAGCTCTAATTTCATCTCGTGTGCTTAAACAACAATTATGCTTCTTCTATCTGCATAATCAATGCAAGTTATAATTTTAGTTTAGACATTATTTAAAACTTCATTAACGTTGCCACAGAGGAGAAGACTGTACTGAAATCCTTGTTGTCAAAAGATTTCTAAAGAGTTTTAACCAGCGATGCAGGGTTGTTCCTATACTCTACACTTACGGCATACATAGTCAAGCAAAACGGAATTCAATAATATTTATAAATATTATTTACGTCTTCCTAATCAGCTTCAAATACCAGTATGGAATATTAAAGTGGTCGAGTCAGGACGGAAATAAAGCCGGTCGCCGATAGCTTAATTGGTTTCAGCAGTACACGCCATAGGTAACGTAGGCAGGATCGAGCCCTTCCAGTAAAGCGTTTTTTCTTGAGACATTTTGGCCACTAGTATTTCGACACTTTTCGAAGGCTTAAATATTGACTGACATATTTAATTAATACATCAAAAAAGGGCATCAATTAAGCCCTTGCGGGATAAAAATAGATTAGAATGTTTAGAGAGAAATAGAATAGAATCTACTGGCAAAATATGTCAACATCAATGGAAACGCAAAAAAGCAAACGGAGGAATTAAAGTGGTGTCCGAATTTGTTGTTCAGTAGTTCGAAAAAAAATTGAAATAATTTCTTTAAAGAATTTTAGTCACCTTTCGGCCTTTAAAAAGTAAAGAACATAAAGAAGCCAGATTATATCTGGTATGTCAGTAATACAAGTTATTGGAGATTTGATACTATTTTGAAATAAAACCTATTTTTGAATAAAAACAGCATTGCACTTAAATCATAGGAATACGATGTCCTATTTAATCGCCTCATCAGCATTTATCTTGGCTAACCTAAGCTAGATAAATGAAATAATGAAGTCAAAAGGATTACCACAGCATAGAAAAACATTGTGGTGCGAATTTGAGTTTCGAACTTTTCTGCCTCCTGTTCGATTTCATTAACGGTAATATTTTCCGGGTGGGAATTGAAAGAAAAACAATATATGAACGCTTTAATGAAAATATAAAAGGCAACCCGTAAATTTAAAGCTTATGTTAAGATTATGTACTTTAGCTGGCTTGGATATTTGTTTTATTTTATTTTGTTTGAGTTTTTAATTTATTTAATTTTTTATTTTCAGCAAATAAACAAATAGTTTTTATATGATTGTTAAATAAATTATTCACTTAATGCACGTTTTCTTTATGGATTTTTGATCTACTTTTTTTAAACATTATTTTACTTTAAATTTTTATGTACTGATTTTTTCTAAAAAAGTTTTCTTTCCCATTTTTATTTATTCTAAATCTATGTTCAAATTGGTAAATATCTACATATGTCAAAAAAAAATGTAATTTAAACGCACATACACACATACTCAAATGATGGAGTACCTATACTTTACTTACAAAGAAAACGCTTAGCTTTATGTATTTATGAAAAGAAGTTTTAATAAACTATCAAATATATTATACACATACCTAAATAAATTCAAATGAGAAAAAAAATGTTTACCTATCACCTACCTACCTAAAATAAAAATTTAAATTAAAAAAAAAAATGTCCATTTTATTTTTGAAACCTCTATTTTGTTTCATATTTCGATAATTAAAATAACCACAGATTTAATACATTTGAAAAAAAAATGTTATTATTTTCCAAACAAAAACATAAAAAATATTACTGCATTATGTGAATGTATACACTAATCGAAACGCTTATTTTGTAGAAAAACAAAAAAATAATGCCTATAGAGGCCTATACAATACTGTCTACATTGTATTTATATACTGCAACAGTTTAAAAAGAAAACAAAAACTTAGATTATAAGTCCATTAAACATTAATTTGCTCTTGTGTTTCAGTAACGAATATACACTTGAATGTTTAAGAAATTTAAAAAAAAATTTAAATTTTCAAATACACTAGTGAACTTAAACAATGATTTAATACATGCCATAAACAATCATACAAATAACGCCAAGTGTATTTTTTTACATAAAAAAATGATAAACACATACATAATAGTAATGTAAGTTAGCTAATTTGAGATTGTGTTGAATTCGATAAAACTAGAGGCGACGCATGTGGAATGTTTGAATTTTATTTAATTAATAAATTGTTTGTTATAATTTCGACGATACAGTTAATTCTGACCCTTTCAAAACCCTTAAAAAAACCAGATGTAGGATACGGAGGTACATCACTATTAGATATTTGTCCAACGTAAATGGTTAAGTTCGTAATCAAAAGTTGAAAAGCGACTTTAAAGCCCTTAAAACTTTAAAAACGATTTTTTTTAATGAGAAAGCCTTTTTAGTAATATGGCGAAACTGAACACGTAGATTAATAATTTATTTATATAAATTTATTTTTTTTTTTTTGTAATAAGAAACAGACCGATTGAAAGTGATTGGCTTCCCTCCAAACACAAAAAAAAAATCGTGGACTTTCTTTGTGTTTTGAAACCAGAAAAATATAAATTAAGAACGACCGGTTTGGTGTACTTACACCGCTTTGAGATAAAAAAATCTTGATTGTGACCACACCAGTCCCAAATTCTTGGACTTGGAAATGGCATGAATAATGCTGGGAGATGAGGCTACGACTGTCCTTAAAATGCGTATTCATATTGCCAGGGGAAAGAAGTATACAAAAGACGAGGCAAGGACTCGATATAACCCGAATGTTAGAGGAGGGACCCGTCCCTAACCTAGATAACAGACGCAAACCATAGGAAGCCACTCAATCCGAAACAGACGACCGTAGATTTTTCATTCTGTTGCTGTTTGTTGAATAGTTTACATCCACGTTGCCCACCATATCTTATGAACGTCAGCTTATGCGCCATAAGAGGAGCTTATGCGCCATCTATTTTCTGGGGGCTACCAGCCTCAGAAGGCATTTTTAAACTCATCAGAATTAATTAATTATACCCGGCCGAAGGTATATTAATTTTAATGCATAATTTGTGTAATAATCACCGTAGACCCCTCCTAAGACCTTTTAGAGATATGATCGAGACCGACAGGTGAGTCTTTTAAGCTATGTTCGTCCGTCCGTCTGTTCGTCTGTCCGTATGTGTGAAGTTTTTAGGTCTTTAAAATTGAGCTAGGACGCTCAAACTTGGGGTATATTTTGTACAGACTTGGTTCTTATTTTGTACAGACAAAGTTTGAAAATTGGTTAAATCCGCCGACGGCCACGCCCACTACAGGCTTCAATGTAAGACAACCTGTATTTCAAATTTTCTTTCAAAATGCCTTTTGGTCAAGTTAGACAAGGCGTAGGAACTCAAATTTTGGTACAAAGCAATAATGGCCTAAAGCCTCTATCAGGGCGAAAATTGGACCGCCCACAATATCGACCATGCCCACTTTTACCATGTTAGATCTTTAAAAACCCGATTTCTCGGAAAGTTGAAAAAAAATATATATAACAAATATTCAAGATATTACTATTTGCTAGGTTTGCTTCATACAAAGTTTTGAGCTCCGCCCACTTTTTAGGGGCGTGTTTAGGAAAAAACAGGTTTTTCTTTCAATAATTTTCTCATGATTTTCGCATTATTTTTACGAAATTACAATTAATTGATTTTTATTTTTAGCCCAGACCAACTTTTGAAAATTGGGACAAAAAAATTTAAGATTTGGTGTTGAACGGTATATAGGGTCGGGTATATAGAAGTTTGTTAAAGACGAACTCTTGCACTTACTCACTTGTTTTTATTTAGAAAACACTTCCACCAAGAAATGTATTTTTCTTATAAGCTTGCAGTCATGGGGAATAATAAAGGGAAAGAAGAAAAATAGGCCGATATAGCCCGTATATGCGGCGAGAAAAAGGTAAAACAAAACTACCCTATCCTGCTGACAAACTAGTGGGAGGGTTACAATCCGCTTAGGCGAATCATTGGATACCCCATCCCAATTGACCACTTTCAAGCTCCGAGTTGTGTCATAAGTCTTGGTTGTTAAATTTCAGTTTCTTTTAACTTCAACTGTATTTAGAATTTCTCTGTTAAAAAATCTTCCCCCTTAAAAAGGGGCGTGGCATCCACCCTTTTCAATAACTTCATTTTTTTGTTTATATTTTTTATCAGAGGTGGTATACACGTGTTGATTGCATTTTCACGTTAAAAAATTGGTTTATACTTAAAAACGGTCCCAAAAGTGGGCGTGGCAAAAATTTATACATTTCAGTTGATAGCTTTCACACATATCTGAATATTTTATGGCGCAAGTTTTTTGGATTCAAAGAAAATATATCGAATAAAGACCGTTTAATTAAATGCAAATGAAATATGACCAAGCCCAAAGGGGTGTTGGTTTTGCCTTTTTTTGAAATGTCAATCACAATACACTTAAGCGAGGATAACACGTACCAAATTTCAGCTCCCTACGACAACTTTGAGTTTTCATGCTAATAAGTAAAGTTGGCGTTTCAGTGGGCGGATTTTGAAAATTTTTACACTTGTACTGCTTCGGGACCTAGAAAGAACAGATATTAAGTTTCAAGTTCCTAGCTAAAAATTTAAGGCCTAAAAACTACCGACACACGGACGGACGGACGGATGGACGGACGGACATGGCTCATTCGACTAACAATTCGGTCTCGATCATATGCCCTTAAGGTCTTGGGGGTCTACGGTGATCATTTCTCTATGATACAAACTATGAATCAAACTTAATATACGTCCTATCCTATGGGATGGGGTATAAAACTCCAGCATCCTTCCGCAAGTGTTATGCATTAACGAGAAAAAGAGTCTGTTGTAACACAAGCACAGCTTTGGAAGGCTGAAACTGAAAAGGCCTCAATCTTTGCGTAGAAATACCAACACTAACACCCGCAGATGTTATAACTACGAAAAAATTCCTGAAAGATCCAAAATCAACCCGTTTTTTAGATCTATCTGGCGCGCTCATTGAAAAGCCTGCATTTACTGCATGTCTTTATACTAATGCGGAGGACATGCGAGCTTCGATTACTTTTTGACTAGCTGGTAAAACATTGAAGTTCTCACGAATGTTAACGACACTCACTCCCTATACAAGTAAATCCGAAGTAATTTACCATAGAAATCTCATTTGAGTAGCTCGTACGCACCAGCAATCCACTTTTTCTGACACTTTAACATGTTTCTTTAAGACTCTTTTAACTTTCACATTCCAGTTATCACAGATACCGAAAACTCATCGAGGGTGTGCTGGAGTTTTAACCCGAACGATGCAAGAATAATTATTACAAAAGTTACAAAAGGCAGATAGCTTGATACTGGATTTGAAACTTTTTTTCCCCTAAAAATGCACAGCAAGATCCAGTCACTGCGTTTAATAAATAGAGAAAGGGTGTCAAACCACAACCCTATAGAATTTGACACTACCCTTATGCTTTCAGTTAAAGTATTTAAGGATTTAACTCTGTATCGCACACAACCTTTCAATTTTTGATACGAAGATTTCTTATGTATCTCCGGGTGTCTAATTTAATACTCCGCAAAACCTTCAGTGTATCTAGAACTAGAGCAACCTTGTTGTTTGCGCTTTATTTTTATACGGCATCGGAATCGGAATCGTATGTTCTCTTCATGTCTCTGATCTCGATCTCCTATTGGTTTGAACTACACAGCTCTTTTTCTGGAGCCATAACGATAAGTCGCTTCACTTCACAAACATCTCCAGCAGAATAATTAATGTCTGTCGTTGAAAGTGTCAAAAAAGTGTAAAAAATCAGTCGACGCTCTTTCCCTACATTTTATCAAATAGTTTCAATTTGTTGTCAGAAATCAACATTCTCCAAACTTTTCGACGCCTTCCACAAGGTGGTTTGCTTTTCGGTGGCAAGGAAACGCTATCTCTAAAAAAGCATTTGCACAAAACTCACAATAAAATAATACAACCATGCGTGCTGTGTGCGTTTCAGGTGTTCTTACCCACATGGAAGGGACCTACACACTAACCACTCCACCACGGCACGCAATATCTCCATGTAACAATCAATACAAAGCTTATAATTCAGTGTTTTCAGGCTGGTTCTTGCTTGAAAAGGCACAAATGTTTGTTTGAAACAAAAAAGTGTTTTCTAAACACCAAAGTGTTTTTATAGCGATCGTTATAGTTTCACAAAAAAAAATTAAGTAGTTGTTTTCTAGAAAACAAATGAGCATTGTGAAGCTAGAGATACACTTTTTACACATTTTTTAATTGCAGTAAAAAGTGTATGTCTGGATGATGATAGGAAGGCGTCTATTTGGAAATAGTTCGAGTGTTCAAGGTAAAATTTGTGGTAAAGAAATCCTTGTTTTTCATGGACACATTTACTTTGTTTGAGTAAAGCATAAAAGGGGTTTCTGAAAACATTGTCAGCATAGCTTTCTTTTATATCAAATATTTTTGGTTTTCAGTAGAGTAGTTAAAACTGTGCACGTCTAAAACAATGTACGATTGCACTTGATATGGGCATGGGAAATTTCCTGGAACTTATAATGGGATTTAGAACTTTAAGGAAGAGAATAAAAGAGTTTGCTCCTGATCCTGAATAAAAGGCGGTCAGTTTTTGGTTTCACGGTTGTGGTGACTGACTTAGGTTTGGTTTAGGTAAAATGGCAAAATGTCATGCGTTGTAAAAACTTGATTTGATTTGATAGTCAGTCATAGTGATCTGATTGATAGTCACAGGCCACAGCTAAACAAAGCAAAAATCAACACTTTTCTATTTATAAAATAAGTTCAGAAACTCTTTTATTCTGAAAAGTTCCCCTTTGGGCTTCAGAATAAAGCAACAAACCATCTAACTGAGTCAATTTAATTAAGTTTTTGCGAGATTCAAGCTAAAATCTTATTGTTTATCCACATAAGCATGATAGAGAAAGTTTTTTTTAGGTCCTTCTTTAATATAGTTCCACACTAATAATCACCAACTGTAGCCTCAGATCACTTTTGACACTTACATGGTGGTAGATATCAAAATGATTTTGGGCTGCAGGCCACACCAGTATAGCCTTATTGCTGGTTAAGAGATTAGGATTTCTTAACCATGCCCATCCCTATAATTGTTTTAAAATCTATTTTACCCATTTAATTTAAGTTCCAGTTAATATTCAGCTTTGTGCTCTTCATCTTTTATCAATTTCCACTCCTTAGAGTGCATTTCTGACATATAATGTGAAATGCTTGAGAAGACAAGGAATAGGGCTATAAATGGTTTTTATGAAAAACTTTATAAACTTGAAAATCGTTTTTGTTATAACTTTTGACCATTATATTTTCAAAATACTTATATCCTTTTTTTAACATTTAAAAATTAAAAAAAAACGTGTCAATGCGCCTTTAATTTTATCAAATTAAACACACTATCTCCATTGAGATTTTTATCACTGTTATGTGCCCGATATAAGAATATTAAAACAAAAAAAAAACTTTAATGAGTTTTTTTCTCGCGTGTTTTCTTATTTGATGGGAAAATTATAAATGTAATGGCCGCTGTTAGACAATTGCACTTGTTAAACTTGCACAAAAAAAAAGAAAACGTTAGTTTTTTTACAATGGATTGTTTCTTGTGTTTTTTTCTAATGTAAATGGAAGAAGGTAAAACCTTTGAATTACTAGAGCAACTAGAGACAATAAATCATAATGTAAATCAGTGTTTTTTGTAAAAGTTATTGGCAACAGACAAATAAAAATAAAATCCAAGAGTATTTTTGGAGGACAATAAAATCCCTTTAGAAAAAAAAAACAAAACGGAACTACTATTACTAGGGCAACATTATTATGAGTTAAAATATTTGAATATTAAATCAGAAAACAAAAATACAGATATATTATATACTATACATTATAATTATTAAGAGATAGATATATGTTAAAGCAAATGACACGCATAAATTATAGTAGGTATATATATCTATAAACATATATGTCTAAAAATGTCTATTTATATATAGAAATGTATATTTTTACCTGGAAAAATACATATATTTCAAAAATATTTATGAAAGTGTGTTTTAAAAGACACAATGAAGTGATAGTAAAAGAATATTTGTAAAAAAAAAACAACAAAAAAAGAAAAAAGAAAATAAATGTTCAATAAATGGTCGAAAAAATGTTTTTGAGTTTTCATTTTGCTACTCCAAAGCGAAGTTTGAAACGAGTCCCCGACTTCCAAATGTTGCATGCATGGGTACATGCGACTTTTTTAGTAGACGATTCGTGATTGTGGTTGCATGCACGTAAAAATAAAAATAAATAAAAACATATCAAGTCCCCACGGCATTTTGGAGTAACACACTGCTTAGTTGTCATGGTTTGATGAGTAACGGTTTCATTAGTAATAGCCTCAGGCACAACCACCTATTTTGGAGAAACGGTTTTTTATAGTTTTTTTTTATAATATACTGTGATGTGGTGATGTGGCGACAAAATGCAAGGATTTTCGGAAGATGCATTGTGTTTCCACCCATCGACTTACTCGACGAACACACTCACCCCTTGAACTGTCATTCGGATTCTAGTCAACTTGCAGCCATGAACATTGAATTAAGAGACAAGGAAGTGGTGTTTTTGAGGAAAAGTGAAGCATCAGTTTTAGTTGTGTGAGTGAGGACTTGTTATGTGTTGAACCAGGCATGTCATGAGAGACGGCTCGAGGTTCATACGTTTCTGGGAGCTGGCTCTGCTTTTGTTTAACATTCCTGAATTAAGGTGACATTTGTACCCCGATTCGTGATACATTCGATACATTCACTAACAAGTCGATACCCGACATCGGGCGACTAATGTCAAAATAAATGCTTCACTTACACACACTGTATATGTGAAAAAGAGCTATTCCTTGTCTCTTTATTCAATGGCAATGGAAAAAAGAGTAGAAAGATTACCTTATACGCATGTTGTGACATTTGTTGGCCAGACCTAAGTATAAATATGACGTCATGAGAGTTCACTGTCAATTCGAATGCGTGTAAAAAAAAGTCGGTTTGTTTACACAACAATCTGTGCTAGCCAATCATAACTCATGAATCTGTTTTTCATAAACTCCGATGACGAGGCTGCGCTGTGTATGAACATTTTTTTCTCAACATGGTGTAATATTATGTTCTGTGATTTGTGACTTGCAGCAAATAATTGTACGATTTTCGGACACTAATCTGCTTTTAAGACAAGTCTGCCTTAAATCCCCTCTAAATCAAGCGATTTCCTGTACGAATTTTAATCTCTTTACAAAGAGATTTAAAACCAATCGCGTAATTAATCCGTTCCACGCGTGAATGGTCGATTCAAACCGTACAGAATTCGTCGTGTTCTTTGCGCTACCTGACGTAACTAATCAAACAAACCTTTATTCGACACCTTGGGTGGTACCATCAACTCAGCTATGTTTGGTGTGCTGTGTAAACGGATGCACAGAACAATTGATGTTGCTGTTGATGTGGATGTGTTTGGACCTGTCAAGACGGTTAAACGTACTGGGGAGTGCCCACTGCAACAGAAAGATGGATGTTAATGTTGGCAAACACTGCTGGTTGATGTTGTACAAGTTGGTCTAGTATTGAATTTGTAAACCAAAATCAGATCAACATATTTGACGCTGTTTTTTTTCGTAGATTAAAGGAATGGGTGTCAATGGTATATAAATTGAATTTTTTTTTAAATCTGAGTTGACCGGAAGCCAAAAAAAAACTCACGTTTACAAGGAAACTCGCAGAGGACGTGACAACCAGACAAATGCCATTTCATACAACAGGACGTCATTGAGAAATGCCAGAAATGAAGGCATACTCCTCATTTCCGCTGGAAACACTTTGGGATTAACTTTCAATCTCCCTATGTTAATCTCTGTCTCATATGCGGTGGAAACACCCTATTAGCCTTATCGCACACATGACACTTTTAATTACGCAACGGTTTGGTTGCCTTTTTGAGTCCCATGGGCTGGTATGGGAATACACGCACATGACGCAACCGACCCGAAAGCAGTTTGGGCAACTTTTAAATCCATGTTTTGTCACCGATTTTTAGTTGCTCGTGCTCAGAAATTACTTTTTTATAGCAGAAAGCTCTATTTTTGAGCGCGGCGTGAAACTCTTTAGTTTCTTTAAGTCGCTGACATTTTAGAGAGCAAAGGGTAAAATATTTTACCCGTACATTTATGAAACCAAAAACTAGAAAAGTTGCTCATGTAAGCGCTGCTTTCGTGGATCGTGAGTTTACTATTGAAGCTTCAAAAAATTGCTGTGTGCGATTAGCCTTACACATGCAAACATCTCTTCTGTTCAATAATGCCAAATCGAAGCGATTTATACCATGCTTCCACCGGGCACTAATCCGTGATTGATATTAATCTTTTTTTAAAAAAAAAAAATTAACACTCTCTAAAAATAAATCCTGACCCTAAACACTAACCCTTTTCACGAACCGCTTTCACTCCTTCTCGAACACCTTTTTTACAGTTTGCGAATCGAAAAAGGTCACTGAAACAGTCCACGTATGACAGATTAGTCAAAATCTTTTTTCCTCCTGGAAAATGACATCGTCACTCTCTTTTGAGAGCCAAAATAACAGAAAGAGTGCGCATGTCAAACCAATCCTAAATTTGTCAGGTGAAACAACTTTGGGATTTATTATTAATCTTCTCCCGCTAATCCTAGTATTATTGCCAGTGGAAACATAGTATTAATTTGTTTCGATTTTATGTACGGGCGTGTTTGTTGGTTTCCAGCCCAAGTAACATGTTTAATTGAAACGCGCAGGTCTCGATTTTTTGAGAGCAATTCTTTTAAGTTTTAATGAAAAACGCTATTAGTACCTAAGACAAATTCGAAATTTTCTTTTGATTTATAGGACTCACCTTTACTTTGAACCGCATTGCAATAATTTCAGGATCAAAATTATAATTTGTCACGTAGAATTTACATTTAAAGCGACGATGACAGTTTTTTTTATTTCATTCACAATATTGGCCCATAACGCCATATTTTCCGTTTAACCGCGAGCCGCTCCTGGAATGTTAAAAGCAATATGGCCGACTGACTTTTCGTAAACAACCGACAGGAAGCGAGCTTTTATTTTGAAACGATTCGAAATTAACAAAAATTATCCAAAAAATAATCGTCCGAAAACCATTATTATAACACGTTTTGAAAATATCCGAAAAACACTTTTCTAACGAAAACCCGGCACAATTTGATAGGATGGACAAGAAAATTCCCGATGGAAATTTCTCCTTTGAAAAGCACTTGCAATCGAGGCAACTTTAAAAACAACATTTCTCCATAAATTGAAATTGGCTGTAGTTAATTTTTTTATTGCAAAATATTCTTTGATTTGTAATGAAAAAGTCTAACACATTTCCACTTGCCCTTTTCAAGGATTTTTCAGTCCTTTTGAGAAGAGAATTTTCACGTCCAACCTTCTTGCAATGCGTCCACCGGCAAAGAGAACTCAAGAAAATTTCATTTTCTTGGCGATCGAATAGGCGCTAGTGAAGTGCAGCCAATCGATCAATTTGCGGAAAATTTATCGATTTTTCAAGGAATGCACAAGTTTGTTACTATGAATAATATGGAATCGAAAGGCGTAGGGGCTTAATTCTTAGATTATTTGCAGAAAATAGTTATATCGAATGATTCTTGGAACGGTTATGTCAGTTATTTGAAGCAACATTGAAACTATTAATTGTTTACTCTTTTTATTGCTGAATTTAATTTTGTTGGTGGAAGGATGGGGTCTAAAAAAGTGTAATAAAACTTTCAAGTAGTCTTAACTCTAAATTTAAAATCGATAAGAAGGAAAAATTTTGGTTGTGTCCTCTTTCTTTAGGAAAGTTTTTCTTATTCTGCTGTTGTTTTCTAGCCGCCAGCCTGAGAGACGAAACTGTAGCTACAAAAGTCTTATCCAACTAAAAAAAAAATGTACTAGGCTAGGGGCCAGTTTTTTAGTACGAGATAATCCGAGTTCCAGATACAACTGAGATTTTCAGTCAATTTCGATCTGAGGTGAATCTCGGTTTACCTCGCCAAATTTGATGGGATAATCCCGGATCAAACTCTAGATAACAGTCCGAACTTTTTTGCTGTTTAAATGTTGAAAGTTTCTTTGCACGTTTCTGTGAAAAACAACGTTTCGAGATTAACTTAAACTAGGCCCTTTCCCTATTTTTTCTATTTGAAGTGTCAGTTGGAACTAGAGAGAGTCGAAGATTTCAAAAATGCGTAAGAAAAGGAGAACGGAGAACATGAGAAAGGAGAAAAGTAGTTCCCAATGTAGCTTGGCGGACTTGGCAACATACCATTTTGGCGTATTTTAGGCCAGCTGAATAATGCGGTAAATGGCTTTTTCTTACGTCAATGACTGAAAGTAGAATAATGAAAGTAGTTTAAGACAGTAGGCTCGTTCGTTGAAGCGAAGACAACCGCCTACTACACATTTCCACTGTATTCGATTATGGTTCAAGGTTTAGTCGGGTAGAAAGTTGAGTGCTGTTAAAAATTTGGCATTTCAGTTTTTGTTGGTTTATGTGGATTATTTAAGCAGAGAGGACGTATATATGGCCTTTTCGGTTCGTTGTCCGGAAGCGTTCGGGAGCATTCTGGACTCTCCTGAAAATAATAGAAATTAGCTTCTGGCCGAGAATGCAGAATCAAAATCAGAAGCACGCACACAATCATACAACGCATGTGGCAAGTTACTCGAGGTTATTTGGCTAGTTTTTGTTTTTACCGTTAAATAAGAATACAAGGAAGCGGTGTTTTGGCGGAAAAGTGAAGCATCAGTTTTAGTTGTGTGAGTGCGGACTGTACATATTGTGCGTTGTGTGCATATCACTGTACACCGCCGGCCATTAGGATGAGGCCACAATACTGAAACTCAATACTGAAAAACTCCCAATTGGTGGTCCTTATTGTTGAGAAATATTATTCATGCACTGTGTTTATTTCTTAATAACACACTTTGTTATTATATGTTTTAAATAATCACTGTATCATAATAATCATAATAATAATATAATCATAATAATCATAATAATCATTATGAAATATTATTTCAATAAATTCATTCCGTTTTTTTGTTCCTTCGAGAAGTAACTTTTATTTCCAACTACGCTTTGTACCAAAAATATTCGCTTTGCTCAACAGGTTATGGGCCCAGATAACCAGAAGTTAATGAAAAAGACGATTTTCAAACAGCATTTGTTGCATTTGTTTTTCGACTGAACGTATTTTGTAAAACCTACGGAATCTTTGCATTCGTTGCAAAATAAAATATCGTACGGAAAAAGCTGTCGAACATTCTCGTAGAAAATAAAAGTGATGGCGTCTAACAACGAATCTTGGTCGTCAATTACTAAATTGAAAGGATCCGAAAATTATCATACATGGGCAATGGCTATAAAAGCTATGCTTGAATTGCACAGTTTGGAGAAATGCATTGAAGTTGGTGAGGTTTCTGCTGCAGATGCAGATAAACAAAAAAAGGCCTAGGGGCGCATTCTTCTTAGCATTGATGAGTCGCTTTATGTACACGTGGAAAGCGCTAAAAACGCGTCGGAGATGTGGATTGCGCTGGAAAATTTGTTTCGTAATACAGGCGCCACACATAAGATTGGGTTAATCCAGAAATTAATCAACGTTCGTTTGGAGAACTGTGATTCTATGACTGATTATGTAAGTCAAATTACAGGAGCGGCAAACAAGTTAGATGGATTGGGTCTACGCATTGATGACGAGTTGGTTGGAGCCATCATGTTAGCCGGACTAACCGACGATTTTAAAGCGATGACAATGGGTTTTGAAGGTGCTGGGATTAAAACGACTGCTGAGGTTGTGAAGTCAAAATTGATAGATAGCGCATACAAAAATTAAATTCCCGCTAAATTTCCGAATTCAAGCATCCGTGGGAAAACTTGCTACAACTGTGAAAAGAAGGGGCATCTCTCCAATGAATGCCGAAGCAAGAATAAAAAATCGAAGAGCAAATTCAACACAACGTCTACAACCGCTAAACAAGAAGGCAAAAGTGCGCTTAGTGCAGTATTACTTTCGAATGACCTTGTGTTAAACAAAGATGATTGGTTCATTGATAGTGGAGCATCCCAACACATGACGCATTGTGAAGAACGGTTGGCTGAAATAGGACCACCTCCAATTGGCGAAATTGCGACGGCGAGCAATCAAAAGATGATTGTAACCGGCTGTGGAAAGAAGTCGATGTCAACAAAGTTCTCTGTGTTCCCAAACTATCAACTAATTTGCTGTCGGTGAACGAAATGGTCAAAAATGGTAACACGGTGGTGTTTGACGAAAAAGGTTGCTCAATTTTCGGACCGAAATCCAATTGCATATTAAACGTTAAGCCAATTGGTGGAGTCTACTGTGTGCGAGGCGAAGAGACAAAATGTTTATTGTCAGCCGCACAAGCTGGAAAGGCTATGGAATGGCACCGAAGGCTTGGACATGTGAATCATGGCGATCTATGCAAAATGAGGGATGGAGCAGTGAAAGGCATAGTCTTCACTGGTAATGCCAATGAAATAAAATTCTGTGAAGTATGCATGAGAGGAAAACAAGCCAGACAACCATTCCGATGTTCCGAAAGTCGATCCAAAAACAAACTTGACTTGATTCATGCCGATCTATGTGGACCAATGGAGATAAAATCGATTGGGGGCGCTCGGTATATTTTATCTTTCATCGACGACTTTTCACGAAAAACATTTGTTTATTTTTTGAAGATGAAGTCCGAAGTCCTTAACACGTTCAAAGAGTTTAAAAAGCTGGTCGAAAATCTTTCTGAGCGTAAAATCAAAATCATACGTTCTGACAATGGGGGTGAATTTTGCTTAAACGATTTAGAAGACTTTTGTCGTAGTCAAGGTATCCAGCATCAAACTTCGAATACGTACACACCGCAACAGAACGGAGTAGCAGAAAGAATGAATCGCACCATTGTGGTACGTGCCAAGAGCCTGCTGTTTGACGCTAAATTAGACAAGCAATATTGGGCTGAAGCCGTTAACAGGGCTGTATATGTGATAAATAGATGCATTAGTTCTGCATTGACTAGTTTATCACCTGAAGAGATGTGGACTAGCAAAAAAGTCGATGTGTCAAATTTGAAGATTTTTGGTACTCCAGTCATGGTACATATTCCGCAGTAAAAACGTTTTAAATGGGATGCCAAATCTTCAAAAATGCTATTTATTGGGTATGGTTGCAACACGAAGGGGTATAGATGCATTGATCCAATAACAAAGAAGGTGATGTCAAGTTTCTTGAAAGTAATTCAATATCGTCGAAGGCTGTGTGATTGACGATGACTTAACTTCAGTGAGGGGTGAAGTTCCGGAAAATGTCGGACATATAGATATTGAATTCATCAATCTATCAAGTACTGATGGCGATGACACTCTTGTGAACGATTCGTTCGAATCATGTTTTGGTTCAGAGTCAGAAAATGAACAACCTTCGGTTTCATCAGAAGTACGACGGTCATTGCGTCCGCCCAAGCCAAGAGATTTCGCAAGAGATGGCTATATAACGTATGCGGCTTTTGGAAGTCCAAGCTCGGACCCGGTCTCAGTAAAAGATGCATTACAACGAGATGACTGTGAAAAATGGAGGTCAGCGATGAGTGATGAAATTGGTTCTTTGAAAGAAAACTCAACTTGGGATCTGGTCGACTTACCACTTGGCAGGAAAGCTATCAAATCCATGTGGGTATTCAAAACAAAAACTGATTCCAACGGAAAAGTAATAAAGCATAAAGCCAGACTTGTAGCCAAGGGATGTTCCCAAAATTATGGATTAGACTACAACGAAACGTTTTCTCCAGTTGTACGCTATACATCGATACGATACCTTATAGCTCTGGCAGTCAAATTAAATTTGCAAATTGATCAAATGGACGCAGTTACGGCTTTTTTACAGGGAGATTTATCAGAATAAATTTTCATGGAACAACCTGATGGTGCAAGCGACGGTAGCAAAAAAGTTTGTCGCCTCAAGAAAGCAACCTGGTTTGAAGCAAAGTGGCAGAGAGTGGAACAAAAAGCTCGTAGGAAGTCTTAAACTATTTGGTCTCCATCAGTCACAAACCGATCCTTGTGTTTTTTATTCTGCTGATAAAGAGTTGATAGTAGCCGTATGTGTCGATGATATTCTTATATTTTGGTCAAACAGTGAAAAGAAGGATGCCCTTAAGAAGTCTTTGAGCACCACCTTTAAAATGAAAGACGTGGGTCGAGCAACCAATTGCGTCGGGCTATCAATAACCTACGATGACAATGGCATTAGCATCGATCAAAGCAAATATACGAAGGAAATAATTGCAAACCATCAGTTACACCAAGTGATCCCTGTCAAAAATTGCCAACCAGTATGTTTCCAAACAGTGAGGATGAAAAAACGACCTTAAAAATGTTCCATACCAGGAAGCTGTGGGCAGCCTACTATATTTGGTGCAATGTTCCAGGCCTGATTTGGCGTATGCAGTTAACGACGTGAGTCGATTCAATACTCATTTCGGCAAGGCTCACTGGACAGCAGTTAAACGAATTTTCCGGTACCTAAAAGGAACTACTGATTACAAAACAAGGTATTCGCGAGATGGTGACGTATCGTTAATGGGGTATTCTGATGCGGACTGGGCTTCTGATGTGGACAAAAGACGTTCTTGTACTGGATATGTGTTTATTATGTCCAATGGAGCCGTGTCTTGGGCCAGTAAACGTCAGCACACTTTGGCTTTATCAAGCACAGAAGCCGAGTACATGGCTCTTTCGGCTACTATACAAGAAGCATTGTGGCTAAAGCAGTTTGGTCAAGAGCTTGAACCAGGCATTAAAGAAGAGGTAATTCAAATCAGGTGCGACAACCAAAGCGCCTTGGCTTTGTCTGAAAGTGATAGATATCGAGCAAGGTCCAAGCATATTGACATTCGACATCATTACATTCGTGAGAAGATTGAAAGCAAAACAGTCAAGCTCAACTACGTGGCAACAGACAACATGGTCGCAGACAGTTTAACGAAGGCAGTGGCTGGGCTAAAGAATAAATTCTGTGCCTGCAACATGGGACTTGGGAAACATTGAAAGGTTCAAACTAATCTGCTGCTGAGCTCTTAAATATTTTTTCATTGAAAATCTAGTTTTAACTTATTATTTCAATGAGTGAGGGTGTTGAGAAATATTATTCATGCACTGTGTTTATTTCTTAATAACACACTTTGTTATTATATGTTTTAAATAATCACTGTATCATAGTGATTTCTATTTTATGAAATATTATTTCAATAAATTCATTCCGTTTTTGTTCCTTCGAGAAGTAACTTTTATTTCCAACTACGCTTTGTACCAAAAATATTCGCTCTGCTCAACACTTATTCGTTCCTGCTCTTGCGCCGGCCATTAGGATGAGGCGACAATACTGAAACTCAATACTGAAAAACTCCCAATTGGTGGTCCTTATTCGTTCCTGCTCTTGCGCCGGGTCCCCACTACACAACTCGTCAGTGGTTAAAATTGTGCTTTTATTCCTTACCACAGATTCTGCTTGACGATCCAACGTTTCGATCCCTCTTCTGCGTATCCGTAACAAAACTGACTACTTAAATTGCACAGCTGAGTATCGATGTAAATTATATTATGTAAACTTTTTTTTTTAATCTTAAAAGAAACATACAAACACAGTTTACAAAATTCATATCACATAGTTATCCTTTTTCTTGTCTTAATTTTGCAAAATTTGAAATCAGTTTTGCTGTTACATTTTAGTATAAATTAATTATTTTAAAAAGGAAAGTCTTCAAGTCAAGAATTAAAAATAGAAATAAAACAATACAAGGCAAGTTTTTGCAACTGCAGGGGAACTGAAAAACTAAATATTTTGGTTAAAGGTGTTTTGAGATAACTTTACCTTCAGTACAGTTCCGAATTATAACCGTTAAATATGAACGAATAATGTTAGCAAAAAAAAAAAACAAATAAAAACAAACTTTCAAACAGCCACTCGAGTCAAGTAATAGGTCATAGGTTAAGGCATCATATCGAATGGCCTTAGAACGCTTTAGCTTTGAAAACACACATCAGGAGCCTTAGTTCCTTGCAGCAAATTAGAAAATCAAATAAAAAAACAAATCATGTTAATACAAAGTCGCTTAGGTTGCCCTTAGGCTGAACCATATTTGCGGGCATAAGTTGAGCGATCTTGTTGAACAAGAACGCGCGACGACTCCTCAACTCGAATATGTAGTCCTGCCGGGCGCGTTTTCCACCGCTCTTTCGGTAAAGGTGGTACGATGCACCGTCCGACAAAGTTGATGCACTGTCGTACGACTCCATAGAGGAATCTTCTTCACCTTCAGCAGCCGTTTCTTCGTCAGGTTTTTGCGTGGTGGAGCCTGTGTTACATAAAATTAAAAAGAATATTTATCAAATAAATTACACTCTACCTTCCGCTTCGGGGTTAAGCTGGCTTTCAACGGGTAACGTAGAAAGTGGCGGTTGCTCCACAGGTTGCTCCTCAGGTCTGAACAAAAAAGCCGCCAATTTATGGAACTAATAATTAAATGAAATTTTACTTTAACGCGTTATGTAAAAGCTCTAAACTCAGACACTTACATTATTCAGCTGCACCGGATCGGAATGATCGATAACTTCGGACACATGAGTTTGAAGGTATCGCAGTGCCCTGATGGGATCAACCCTCGTAATTTCCTCATAGTAAAGTTTCCTAACTAAATATCGGCAGTGGTTTAGAATTTCATCACGAGTTGGCCTGAAAAATCAACAGGACATGACAAGGTTTACACAAAATTTATATTTTTCAAGCACATAAAAGTATTAAGCATTTTAGCATTTAAAAAAAAAATAACTAATAAATGGTCGGCAAAAAATTCCAAAAAGGATTTCTCCGGATGAAACAACATATTATTAAAATAAAAATAGAAAAACAACTTCAAAACTATTACGAAAATTTCGAAGACGTGTGTGAAATTCTCACTTAAAATGTGTGAGTGAATATGGAGGCTTTGGGAATCCTCTTGGTTTCACTAAATTCTCCATTAAAAAACAAATATCAATAAAAACAACTCACTTTTCGAGCACAAGAATCCAAAAGTCGTCCAGCCGAAGTTGGGGCAATGTCGTTTTTCCAGGATTCCCTCCGAACAAGTAATGCATCTGAAAGGAATCCTGCATCAATAAATCTTTTTTTCTAAGACAGAACCTACCCTTACCTTAGCATTGTCATCGTAAATCAACTGATGAGCGTACCGTGGACATGGTTCCATTGCCGACGTGGAATTCTTGAATCCCTGTGCGCTATCGCCGACATAACGACACGTATAGATGCGTGACCAGGAGTTGTTTTGCAATGAGTACACCCAAAACGAATTGGAAGAATCAATTTGTTGAACATCTCTGCGGTCTTTTTGTTTACTCAAACTCTAAAGAAGGGCAGTAAACTCAGTACAAGACGATTTGAGGCAACCGAAAAACGGAAACTTACTGAAAAAATATAAATTTCGTCCCTATCGCAATCGATTGTCGCTCGTAGTGTGAAACCAGCCGATGGTTCGTTCTTGTTTTCGTAGCCCGAGTTGTCCTTGTTTAGTACACTAATCATTTGAGTATCAACGTCATACGAGATAAATTCGTCGATGTCCTCTTTGCCACGCTGACCTCCGTAGATGTACAATTTTCGAGTTTTCTGCAGAAAAAAAGTCATCGAAACTTATTCCATGAAAAGTCTTAAGCGTCTTACATTGTGGAAGACCATGCAGTGTGTAATTCGAGATTTGATTGAAGGAACCTCCGCTTGGCAAGCAGAAGGATGATGGCAATCGACGAGGATTTGAGTCCAGGTATTCGTCGCAATATGGTAGGAGAATAAACCCGAGTACTCTGGCTCACTGGAGGAAATATGGCTAACACTTCGAGGGGTGAGAATCTTGCCGCCAAACACGTAGATCATTCGCTTCTCTACATCAATACACATCTGGTGATCGTAGACGAGTTGTGGACCACTTACTTGACTAGTGTCGTCACAAATTTGGAGCCATGTGCCAGCTCGGGTATCGTACAAATAGAAATCGCTCTTGATGTAGTCAGTTGTTCGGATTGAGTTGTCCAGATAGCGACCCAGCATGAAAATATTCTCACTAACCGGATCGAACATCATTTTATGACATGAGCGTGGGGTTGGGCCTCCAAATTGTTCCGAGTGCTCAAAGAGTAACGACCATGAACATGTCGCAATGTCAAACACCCACAGATCACTCAAGTCTTGGAAGCCATCCCAACCACCAAACAAATATACGAGGCCTTTCTTGGTGTCCATTACAAGCTGGTGACCGCCCCGAGTTCCTAATGTAAAAGGGTTTAGTTATTGCAAAAATTCGAGGAAAGAACAAAACTAATACCTGGCTGCTGGGCGCTCTTTGCCTGCTGAGGCTTCCATGAGTGTTTGTAGTCCTGCTTAGCCAGATACGCATCCATCAGACCTTCATTCACACATTCAGCGATGAGTTCTTCCGCCTTGTTAAAGTCGCCATTCACGACCAGGCACTGGTGCAGATTACTTATTAACGCGTGTTCCAAACGAATATTGGTCTCCTCTTGTAAAGCCTTAAAGGCGGCATCGTAACCTTGTTGACGAAAGTGTTTGAGACAAAGTTTTATAATTTCTATTTCCCTCAACTGTGGGTGATAATAATTATTGAGGCAATTAAAATTCATATACCTTGCTGAGAGTTCAGAGGAGCACATACCATATTGTAGTTCTTCAAGCTAAGGCCCATAAACATGGGATCATCTTGGCCGTGCAGTTCGACGTACCAAATGCTAAAATTGAAGCTCGGTCCCCACGACAGCAGTGGCATAATTTTTATGTACAAAATCGGAAGCTTGTCACCCTCTTCCGTGAGGCAACGTAGGCTAAATACTTCGGGCGTTGAGTCGTTTTTTAGGCCACTGCAAAGAAGGAAAGTACAAGTTTTTTCGAAGGATGGTCAGGCCTGCAAGTAGTTTAACGCTAATAAGTCTTACAACGGACATGTTATTGGTTCAAATGTGCCGATGGTACATGGCAGCCAATTCTTAAATAACAGGGTGTTTAAATTAGATCAAAAGTTTATCCCAAAGTGTTTCCACCGGAATAGAGGAGAATAGCTTGACGTATGCTTTCGTTTTTGACATTTCTCAATGACATCACGTCATCTGGGCATCTCCTTGTAAACGTGAATTTTTTTTATTCAAAAGTATGTAATTAAATTCATTTTTAATCACGCGATTAATTTTTAATCCCGTCGTGAAGAGATTAATATTTGTATGATAAATCTCGTGATTAAAAAGGGATTTAAGGATGATTTGTCTTGATCGCTTATTAGTGTCCGGTGAAAACACCCTATAACACTTTTATATCAATAAAACGTTTTTGGTACAAAAAACTGTTTTTTTTTGTTAAGGGTTGCGGCCCAAAAAAAAATAATAAAAATATTAAACCCAAAAGGAGAAACTTTAAAAATTATGTAAGAACTCTCCTTAACATCTGGCTTTGACGTTTGAAATGTGTGCAGTTTTTGGTTCACAAAGCTTACCCTTACTTTTGGGTAGTTTTGCCACTCTCAGAGAGATTTTCAACCCCACTCCTTGAAACAAGGAAATCCGACTAAAACAGTGCAGGAAGTAAGGAACAACCAATTGATTTTCTAGTAAGTAAGTAAGTAAGTAATTTTTTTATTTGAATCCATTAAATACAATTTCAAATGTTGATTAAAAAAATAAAATTAATTTGGCCTTGGTTTGAAACCGTCTGCCAGATGCCAACTCAAAATATTCTCAATATTTATAACAATTTCTTTAAAATAAAACATTATAATAATTACATAATAAAATGAAATGGTTCACCTCGAGCTGTTGCGCCACTCTATTAAATTATAATAAAATGAAAACAAACAAAAACTTTTGAAGTATTCGGAAAATTCAGACTTTTTTTTTTTTTTTAATTGCCACAACGAAAATGGAGTTTAAACTTGCATCTTATGTATACAGGTGTCTAAATCAGAGTGAATCTGTAAGTACTTTTAGAAATCCATAAAATCTTTTCTATATCTCAGGGCTTCACTGCAATAACTGGTTAGAAGTTTCCAGTACCTTCCGTTAAGTATACTTATAGTTTCTGCTTCGCTAAGTTTGGACTTTTCAAAGTATACAATTCTCAACTCTCTTAGAATCGGGCACACAGATAGAAAATGGTATGATGTTTCTTGTTCCTGCATATTACATAAAGAACAGAGCGTACTTCGGTCTCTGAAGTATGGCCTATAATTCAGATTGAGGAGCTCACCCCTTAGACGAAAGATAAGCGAGATCGAGAAAGATAAGCTCCGTTTATCTGAGAAATAATTCAAGTCACACAGATTATACAACAGCTTCGGATACATTGATCTACGCGAGGAACCTTTAGCCTCCTCTGTTAGATCTGACCTTATTTTTTCATCTAGTGTCCTTAGAACGTTGGCTAAACTTTCCCCTAGAGAACCATCTTGCATGTTTAAAGATTGACCTGAGCCCCCAGCCCTCATAAAAATATCCTCCCATTTTTTAAACCAGCTGATATTTTTATCTATGCTGTGTTTCGCAAGTAATTTTGGAAGGCGGTTACTATCATAAGATAGTACTTTTGAAACATATTCGAAATGCATTTTTAACGTAAACAAAAAAATAGGTGGTAATCGAAAAATACGTTGCAATTTTTCGACCTCATCATACTCTTGGTACCCCCATACTTGGCAACCATATGTCATTATTGATTTTAAAGCAGCCTCGAAGACTTTAAATTTTACACTATGTGCGACATGTCTGTTTTTAAACAAGGTTTTCCAAGTGGAATTAATTGTTGACAGTGACTTCTTGAGTTTATTTTTAAAGTGTTTTTTTTAGATTTAGCTGTGGAGTTAGTAAAATACCCAGGTAGCTATATTCCTCTACTACCTCAATGCTTTCTCCATTTATTTTCCATCTCTCGTTCCTACACTTTAGTTCCATAACTTTAGACTTTGATGTATTGATGACCAAATTCCATAATTTGCAGTAAATGCTTAGCTTATTTATCATAAGTTGGAGGCTTTCAGGTGAATCAGCAGAGTAGCCCGCACGAAACCCTGCTTGAAACTCACTAAGTAAATGATTATCTTCTACCCACGTTTCAATCTTTTTCAATATAACACCTGTAAAAATTTTGCCAATGATATTTATAAAGGAGATGCCCCTGTAGTTTTCAACACTATTTATGTGTATATCGGGAAAATTAAAGAGTTCTTAAAGCTCTGAGGCACTTCAGATGTATGTAGTATTTTGGAAAAAACTTAAGCTAAATTTGTTAGAAATATCTGAGGAGCAATTTTAAAGACTTACTTACTTAAGGTGGCGCTACAGTCCGGGGTGGACCTGGGCCTCAGCCAACAAGCTTCGCCAGCCAGCTCTGTCTCTAGCTAGCCGTCTCCAGTTTCGCACGCGAAGTTGGCTGAGGTCCCCTTCCACTTGCGTGCGCCACCTGAGTCTCGGTGCTCCTCTACCGCGTCGTCCCTGCGGTGTGGATTCGAAGATTTTCCGGGCCGGGGCGTTGGTGTCCATCCGCTCTAGATGACCCAGCCATCGTAGACGTTGTGTTTTGACTCTTTTGGCTAGGTCGGTATCGCTGTACAGCCCGTACAGTTCGATGTTATATCTCCTCCTCCACTCTCCGTCTATGCAGACGGGACCGTAAATCGTCCGAAGAATTTTCCTCTCGAAGCAGCCTAAAGTGTTTTCATCCGCCTTTGACAGGGTCCATGCTTCTGCACCGTACAGCAGGACTGGGATGATGAGGGTCTTATACATGGACACTTTAGTTGCTCGAGAGAGGGCTTTGCTACTCAATTGCCTTCTTAGCCCAAAGAAACAGCGATTGGCAAGAGTTATCCTTCGTTTGATTTCAGCGCTGGTGTCATTGTCTGAATTGATAGCGGAACCCAGGTAGACAAAGTCCCTAACTACCTCAAAGTTATAGCTGTCGATGGTGATGTTTTGTCCAAGACGTCGGTGTTGGGTGTCTTTTCTTGATGACAGCATATACTTGGTTTTGCCCTCATTGACTGCTAAACCCATATTCGCCGCTTCCGTCCCAATACTCACGAAGGCTTCACTGACATCACGCTTTGTTCTACCGATTATGTCAATGTCGTCTGCGTATGCAAGTAGTTGAACGGACTTTTGAAAGATTGTACCTCTGGTGTTGGCGCGAGAGTTCTGCACAATTCTCTCAAGTATGATGTTAAAGAAGTCGCATGACAGCGCGTCGCCTTGTCTAAATCCTTTTTTGACATCAAAGGGGTCGGTGAGGTCTTTGCCGACCTTGACGGAACAGCGTGAGTTTTCCATCGTCATCCTGCACAGACTGACGAGTTTGGCAGGGATGCCAAAACTAGACATTGCGCTATATAGCTCGTCTCTATAGATGCTGTCATACGCGGCCTTGAAATCGATGAAGAGGTGGTGTGTATCGATTTGGAATTCCTGGGTTTTCTCCAAGATCTGCCGCAGTGTGAATATTTGATCGATGGTGGACTTTCCTGGCCTAAAGCCACACTGATATGTGCCTATCAGATTGTTGACAAACGGCTTCAGGCGCTCACACAGTACAGCAGAAAAGATCTTGTATGCGATGTTAAGAAGACTTATGCCTCTGTAGTTGGCACAACTCAGAGGGTCTCCTTTCTTCAGGATCGGGCAAACAATGCTGAGGTTCCATTCGTCGGGCATGCTTTCTTCCGACCATATCTTGCAGATGAGCTGGTGCATGCTCCTAACCAGCTCATCGCCAGCGGATTTAAAAAGTTCGGCAGCTAGGCCGTCTGCTCCGGCTGCTTTGTTGCACTTGAGCTTAGACACAGCTACTTTCACCTCCTCCAGGTCGGGTGGGCGGTATCGTTCGTATGCTTCGTCGGTAACGTCTTCGCCCGGGTTGAATGGTTCGTTCTGCCTGACAGCGGTATTTGGTTCTTCCTCGCCGTTATACAGTCTGCAGAAGTGGTCTTTCCAAATCCTCAGCACCGACTGCGATTCTACAACGATGTTCCCTTGATGGTCCTTACAGGCTTCAGTTCGAAGTTTATACCCTTGGCAGGACCTTTTGATCCTTTGGTAAAACTTTCTAACCTCATTCCTGTTGTAACATCTCTCTATCTCTTCAACCGCGCGCTTCTCGTGCTCTCTCTTTTTCCTTCGGAGAAGCCGGTGCTCCTCTCTCCTCCTCTGCTCGTAGAGCTCGCGAGCAGCTCTAGTCCTTCTGTGCAGCGCCGCTTTGTATGCTTCCTGTTTAGCTGCATGTGCTTGCCGGCATTCATCGTCAAACCAGGGGTTTCGTTGTGGTCGCCGTGTGAAACCCAGCACTTCAGAGGCGGCGTCTCTGATGGCATTTTGGCAATGTTGCCACTGGCTATCAATACTTGATGCTGGTTGCATAGGACTTCGTAGAAGGTTTTGAGAGACTCGGTTGGAGAAGGACCTGGCGATCTCTTGCGATTGTAGTCGGCCGACGTCAAACTTCCTCACAGTATTTCCATTACTTGGCGCTGGTCGGGATATCCGCAGCCGTACCTTGGCTACAACAAGGTAGTGATCCGAGTCAATGTTGGCCCCTCGGAAAGTTCGGACATCCATGATACTGGAGGAGTGCCTTGCGTCGATCGCAATATGGTCAATCTGGTTGACGGTTGATTGATCGGGAGATCTCCATGTCCCTTTGTGGATATTGAGATGCGGGAACTGTGTACTAGCTACCACAACGTGTCGCCCCGCAGCAAAGTCGATCAGCCTGAATCCGTTATCGGAGGTCGTGTCGTGCAGGCTATACTTTCCGACAGTACGACCAAAGATGCCCTCCCTTCCTAGCTTGGCATTAAAATCGCCTAGGACAATTTTAATGTCGTAGCTAGGGCACTGCTCATAAGTTTTGTCCAGGAGCTCGTAGAACATATCTTTGGTCTCGTCATCTTTCTCCTCTGTGGGGGCATGTGCGCATATCAGGCTAATGTTGGCGAATTTAGCCTTGATGCGGATCGTCGCGAGGCGCTCGCTTACAGGGTTGAAGCTCAAGACTTTTTGCCTAAGTCTGCCTCCAACAACGAAACCACATCCAAATAGGCGCTGTCTTTGATGCCGGTAGCAGTCGCCGTAGTAGATGTCGCAGTTTTTCATCCTTCTTTTGCCCGGCCCGTCCCACCGCATTTCTTGGATGGCAGTAATGTCTGCCTTGCAGTCGTTAAGGGCCTCCGCTAGTTGCTCGGCTGCACGTGGTCTGTTAAGGGACCTAACATTCCACGTGCAGATCCGGAGCTCGTTGTCCTTTTCTCGTTTGCATTGGTCGTCAACAGTAAATCCGTCCGAATCCGAGGCTTGTTTCCGCTTCGTGACTGGTGTTTCTTTACGTGGCCGGGAAGTCACCCCGACGGCACGACCCCCAACCTGGAGGACCAGATCCTTTGCTTAGCTCTAAGGACGGAGAGCCGGATAGCCCGCTCCTTATAGGCCTGAGCTCCGAATACGTCGTAGTAGCCCATATAAGGTGTTCACTAAGTAGTTCGGCCTGACTGGAACTATGGACGCCACCGTTGATTCCATCTGGGGAATTCCTCCGCTGCCGTCCGGATGCAAGGAGAAGTGCCTTAGTGGGAACACTCCTCCCCCCCTCTCTCGTCTGCTGCCCCCAACAACCTTCCAAAGGGGTTGGAACCCAATCTCCAGTTGAGGTACTAGGCACCCGGTGTTCACCACGGGGAGGTGAGAGTAGGAGTTGATAGACAGAGGTGGGTTTAGAAAACCTGTGGATGCTTGTATCCTCTTGAGTGCACATGTCTATCCTTTGACCACTTTTGAGTGCACATGTCTATCCTTTGACCACTTTTTTTAAAGAACTCGTACGAAACCCCGTCGACTCCTGGTACCTTCTTATTTTTGGCTTTGTTCAACACCGAGACTATTTCAACCAGCGTGATATCTTGTTCTATAGAGTCTAAAACATAAAAATTTTCAGCAAAGCATATTGGTGCTGGTGCAAGCGGTGGGTTCAAGAGATTTTTGAAATAATTTGCCAAAATATTTGCATCTAAATTATTGCCTATTTTAAATTTAGAACCATTCAGCTCCTTAACAATTTTCCAGAACCGAGCCGAATCTTTTACAGCGCTTAAATCTTTTGCTATTCCCGCGAAATACTCTCTTCTTTTTATTTTGCAGATTTCTTTAAATTGTCTGTTAGCCTGGACATAAGCTTTTCTGAAAAATTCTCCATTTCGGGTCCTTGCTAGTTTCAGAAGTTTAAAGGATTTTTCCCTCGCTTTTTTGCATTCCTTGCTGAACCACTTTTGTTTTCCTCGTGCTACGTATCCCCTTTCCGTAAAGGAGACAGAGTTCTTTTCAGCTTCGATGAAAGGATCAATAGAGTGGCTCGTGCTCACTTGACTTAAGTCAATTTGCTCGGCAAATTGGCTAAGTCTTGCTTGATAGCTTTCTTTTTCGTTTTCCCTCCTTGCAGTCCATATTATAGAAAATTGATTTTCTATAATATGGACTGCAAGTGCCCAACTTTATTTTGGTTCTATGCAAACTCGCGTTCGTCTTGCTGTTTGGTACCCGTTGCTAGATTTAGAAACAACTTTCAAAGGAAAAGTCAATGGAGCAGCTTCTGCAAATCACTGCTGGTAGCAAACATCAGCACTAGTTAGGGTACAAGTTTTGTCACAGGTTTCGTAAGAGCGGGAACACCTAACCAGCATTCCATATTATATTATATCAATGGATCAACCCTATTGCTTTTTTCTAAATCTTGTGTAGGTTTTCTAAAAAAAAATAAATGGAAAAAAGACGTCGGTGGTAACACTAAATTGTTCGCCGTGCACTCGTGTTGTAACTTCTGAACGGTCAGTCATAGAAACACAAAATTCGGTGTAAAAAGATCATTCAAGTCTTGTACTCAGTTATTTGACCGATGCGTGTTTCGTTCAACAATCATGGCGTCCACCCAGACACACATCTTCCCGACTGTTTTCGAGCACTTACTTATAAACGCTGCTGTAGAGATACAGCGTGAATTAGGTGAACAGGTTTATTTTATAATAACGTTCGTGTTTTTGCCCAGATCGGTCTGACCTTCAGCTTGCTGAATACAGACGCTAGTGTTGGTTGGATTTTGTACTATGTCTACATCCTTCGTGTTTTCTACTACCATTTTGTAGGAACTTTGTGAGAATTGGGCATATATAATAATTTTGTAGCAAACAGCTCTTCTTTCTTCTTCGATGCTCTTAGTTTCTGAAGGATTCGCAAAAAAAAGTTGTATATAGTTTCCATTAACCCAGAAGCTCCACTTGCAATAAGCAAAGCAATCAATTGATTTAAATATTTCCATTGTCTGTTTCATTACTAGTGTAGACGCTTTGGAAATTAGCTTTGCAATATTGATTTTTAAATGGCCATCAATGATTGATTTCCATTTGAAGAGCAATCATTGCCATAAATCTACGTGGCAATGAGTTTGAAAATGACATTTGAAACTTAAATTTAATATTTTCGGCTTCAATGGATTCTATACAAATGAACATATAAACTTCAAACCCGTAAACAACGCAGACATAGAAAATTTCAAAACTTTTATGATTTTCTCTTTCGTTTTAAATTTGTATTTGCAGGCAACGAAATGCCCACATTGAAAATGAATGAAAATCTAATTGCCAGTTATTTTTTCATTGCAATTGTCATGTTCATTTCCATTGCATTGGCCATTGACAGTGAAGCCACAGCGTAAGTCTCACTGCGATAAGGGCAAATCTCTATACATATATATAAAAATGGATTGGAGATTATGTTCGGATGCTTATATCTTGACAACCGTTGGACCAATTTGGATATGGCTTTCTGCGGCCTTGTTCGTATTTGCTACGCGAAGGTTTAGGAAAAAGAAGAGTCCGAAAATTGTCAACAGTTGGTGCACATTTTGTTCTTCAGTTTATTTGTACTTCCTGATTGTGATTTTATCAATTTTTATTGATTTTTCCTTCAAATAATATTTTTATAATATTTCAATGACTTGAATGATAATTTTTGTTTTATTGTTTTTATGTGAATATTGTGACCCGCCGATAGTTGATATCGAGCCATGGCAATATGGAAGTTAAGTTAGCTAAAAAGGAGGAGCCATGTTAAAATGAAGGTTAGTTAAAGCGGTAGCTTTCTGTGTAACTACAGAGAAAGCTATGTTAGCTAGTATGTACGCGTCTACTTACACAAATGTGTAACTAAGACGCGTACATATAGGCGTTAAGTTTCAATCCCGTTTATTAACCCTTAAGACAAGTTTTTTTTAACTTTCCCAGGAAGAAGGTGCCAGTTTCCTAAGCCTAACGTACAAGGTACTTTCTACTCATTTGTCAACTGTCCCAAAAACAGTGTTATTTTGTTTTTAATTCTATTTTTAAGAAAGTGCTTTAAGACTGGAATGCCAAATCGACACAAGTAATCATTTTTTTCAAGAAATTCAAAGAGAAAATATCGCGGGTGGATAACAGTTCCATTTGCATATAATAACGTTTCAGAAAGAAACATGTTCTGCGTCATTCTGCACGTATTTAAGCAGCTTTAAGACATTTAATTTTAAGCTAGAGACCTTAAAGTTTAGTAGTTGGGCTAGAAATATATGAAAGAAGGTCTTTTCAGATGTTCGAGATATATGATCACTATTGGTGACAGCAGAATCAACTGAGCTCTGTCCGTCCGACCGTCTGCGTTTACCAGTTTTTGTCCTTTAGTTCAGTCAAATAACAAAAAATGCAGACAGAACCTTAATAAAAGCTTCGCAATGAGGAATTTTGCAACAAAACTAGATATGTATTGTCGTTACACCAAAAGTAGATATTTTGAAGCAAAGGAAAGCGCCAAAAGAGGTATGTATAGGTAAGGTTGTTGATTGTAATGTTTAAATCTATAAAAACAACTTTGTGTTTTTAGAACTTAGTTTTAATAATAAAAAAACCATACATTTGTTCTATTGTTTATCGTTCAACAAATATTAAAAACTTTTTTATTCTTACTCAAGATATCAAATAAAGAACATGTTTTTATAAAGGCGTTTTACTTCTATTGGTACCTGCGGTATAGAATGTTCTACAGTTCAACAGATTATGAGGCTTAATTGTACCACAGAAGTAAATAAAAGGAATTAAAGGAAAACCAAGGATTTTAATTGCAATAACAAGGATCTTGAAAACAAAGATGGCAGAAGCAACAATTTCGAAAATTTTAAAACTCAATAACAACAACTATGCGAACTGGAAATTTAAAATGGAACTTTTACTTCGAAAACAAAATTTATGGAAAAGAGTAATTCAAGTCGAAAAACCAATACAGAAAATTGTTGATTGGGAAGACTTAGATGATGAAGCTAGAGGAACGATTGGTATATGTGTTGAAGACGATCAGCTCGCCCATATTCGTATGGAGAAGACAGCAAAAGCGACATGGGATGCATTAAGGAATTATCACGAGAGAAATACGCTGACGAATAAAGTATTTTTGATGAGATCGATTTGCTCGTTGAAATTAGAAGAGGGCGGTGATGCTAAGGGACACATAAATAAAATGCAGGAGTATTTCACGAAATTGCGTGACTTAGGTGAAGAAACTTTGTCGGACAAATGGAGTGCTGCGATGCTTCTAAGTAGTTTACCGAAAAGTTTTGATGCACTAGTTACCTTACTTGAATCAAGAAAAGAAGAAGATAATACTTTTGCTTTAGTGCAGCATCGGATAATTGCAGAATACGAACGACATTCAAATGAAAAGGGCTGTGCAATAGATTCAGTTTTGAAAAACGTAGCCAAAGAAGTTGTTTGCTATTTCTGTAGGAAACCAGGTCATCTGAAGAAATCATGTACGAAGTACAAAGAATGGTTAACGAAACAAAATTTCAAGAAGAGGGATTTCAAGGCAAGATCGGCATATAAGGTCAACTCAATAGAAGAATCACCTGAAGGAAAAAGTAAGTTATGTGAAGATTCTACTGACTTTCTTTTCACTTTTAGTCATCAACTAAAGTTTGGATGGATAATTGACTCGGGAGCAACTCGACAAGTCATACAAGAGTTGTGTTGAACTAGCGAATGGCGATTCGACTAGAGTTCAAGGAATAGGTACAGGCATATTGACATTTTTGGATGAAAGTGGTAACATAAATCATGTCAAAATTACTGAAGTTTTGTACGCACCAAATCTTACGGGTAATATGCTTTCTGTCAAACAATTGACGAAAAATGGGTTGCGTGTTGAATTTGGCAACAGGATTTGTGAAATCAAGCACAAAGGTAAACAAATTGGTGTTGCAGATGTAAAGGGTTCATTGTATGTTCTGCGACAACCGGCAAAAGCTTGTGCAGTACTTGAACACGATTAGAATTGTATTCATTACCTTCACCGGAGAATGGGACACAGAGATCCGGAAGCAATTCGACAAATGTTTAAAAATAAATCTATCGAAGGGTTAAACATTGTTGATTGTGGAATCAAAGAGATTCGTGAAGTTTGTATGAAGGGTAAGATGACCAGGCTACCATTTCCAAAATATTCCAGAAATGAATCATCGACAACTTTGGATTTGATTCACACTGATGTTTGCGGTCCTATGCAAACAGCCACTCATTCTGGAAAGCGATATATCCTAACGTTCATAGATGATTATTCAGCTTTCACAATGGTGCGTTTGCTTGCGAAAAAGGAAGAAGTTGAAGAAACTATAAAACAGTTTGTGGAATATTGCAAAACAAAGTTTTCAAGAAAACCAAAAATTATTCGTTCTGATCGTGGTGGGGAATACATTGGAAAAGCTTCACGATGTTCTTAAAATCAGAAGGAATACAACAGCAGTTAACAACACCATATAGTCCACAGCAAAATGGAAAGGCTGAAAGAAAGAATAGGACATTAGTTGAAATGGCTCGTTGTATGTTGATTGACGCTGTATTACCAAACAGTTTTTGGGGAGAAGCGATATCAACTGCGAACTATATTCAGAATCGTGTTATTAACAGGACAACAAATATAACACCTTATGAACGGTGGAATGATGTTAAACCAGGAATAGAACAATTTCAAATATTTGGTTCCAGATGTTTTGTTCATGTACCCGATGTGAAACGACAAAAATTAGATAATCCTGGAACTGAAATGATATTTTTGGGGTATGATGAGCACTCAAAAGCTTATCTATGCTATGACAAGATTGCTGGCAAAGTGGTGATAAGTCGAGATGTACGTTTTTGTCAGCCAGCGATTAAAAACAAGAGCAGTGAAGTTTTGGTTGAGCTAACGAAATCAACTAAAAATGACTTATCAAATGGAAAACCGCTTGTTCAGGAGGAGGAACATATTCGAACAGAGAAACATATTTTTCAGGAGGACATAGATGAAGTAACTGAAATAAATGATCCGACATCTCAAGAGGAAAAACAAAATGAAAAACGTGTTTCTAAACGAGTTAAGGGCGTCCCACCCAAACGTTTATTTGAAGTAATTAATGCTACCAAGGAAATAACTGAACCGAGAAACTATAAAGAAGCAATTGAATGTGATCAAAAAGGACATTGGCTCACAGCAATGCAAGAAGAGTTAGAGTCACACGAAGAAAATGGCACTTGGGAATTAGTTGATCTACCACACGGTAAAAAGGCAATTGGTGGAAAGTGGGTTTTCAAACTTAAAACTGGACTAGACAATAAAATAGAAACTTACAAAGCTAGATTTGTCGCGCAAGGCTTTTTGCAAAAGTATGGTGAAGACTATGACGAGGTTTTTGCACCAGTTGTTATGCATACGACATTTAGGACCTTGCTATCAGTCGCGGCAAAAAGAAAAATAGTTGTTCATCATTTGGATGCAAAAACGGCTTTTCTTAATGGACAGCTAACAGAAATAATATACATGAAACCACCACCAGGCTATGAAGACGGTTCAAAGGTTTGCTTGTTAAAGAAAAGCATTTACGGCTTAAAGCAAGCAGCAAGATCATGGAACAACGCTTTACATAAAGTACTAGAAGAAGGTGGATTTCAGCAAAGCTACAACGATCCGTGTCTGTATTCAAAGAAAATCGATGGACATTATTGCTACGTAGTTGTTTACGTTGATGATTTAATTGTGGCTTGCAAATCAACAGAAAACGTCAGGCAGATTGAAGATACTTTAAATTTACATTTTAAAATGAAAAATTTGGGTCCGATAAGGCACTATTTGGGCATGGAAGTTACAAAAGACAAATACGGTAACTATTCGTTATGCCAATCTGCAGATATAATTAAAATTGCATCAGATTTTGGACTGAAAGACGCAAAACCAGCTAAGACTCCAATTGACGTTAGTTACGGAAAAGGACAAATGGAATCTTTGGACAAATTAGAAAACAACAGTCAATACAGACAACTAATTGGACGTCTATTATATCTATCAGTAAACACCAGACCAGATATTTCAGCAAGTGTTTGTATTTTAGCGCAGAAGGTTTCAACCCCAACTATTCAAGATTGGAATCAACTCAAACGTGTTATTAAATATTTGAAAGGGACACACACTATGAAGTTAATGTTGAGTAAAATTGAATCCGATAATTTGACATTATACGGATATGCTGATGCTACTTGGGCAGATGACAAAATGGAACGAAAATCGAACAGCGGCAGAATTATTTTCTTTAATGGAGGGACAATAAGCTGGTCATGCAATAAGCAAAAAATGGTTGCTTCGTCGACATGTGAAGCCGAATTTATTTCAATATCAGAAGCAGCTATGGAAGTGAAATGGTTGCGTCAGTTATTGGAAGAGATGCATGAACCAATACAATCTCCAATTCTTATATATGAAGACAATCAGAAATGCATAGAACTAGTACGGGACTGTAAATTTTCCTACAGAACCAAGCATATTGATACAAGATATAAAATGATAAGAGACATGGTAAGAAAAGAAATTATTGAACGTAAATATTGCCCAACAGAAGATATGATAGCTGATCTTTTGGCAAAACCTTTGCCAGAAGCTAAGAACATTTATTTAAGAAATAAATGTAATATTAATTGAACGAGGAGGAGTGTTGATTGTAATGTTTAAATCTATAAAAACAACTTTGTGTTTTAGAACTTAGTTTTAATAATAAAAAATCATACATTTGTTCTATTGTTTATCGTTCAACAAATATTAAAAACTTTTTTATTCTTACTCAAGATATCAAGTAAAGAACATGTTTTTATAAAGACGTTTTACTTCTATTGGTACCTGCGGTATAGAATGCTCTACAGTTCAACAAAGGTAATGTCATGCTTTTACTTACTTCTGGATTTAACAAGGAAAATATAAGATTATTACCAATTTTTTGTGCAAGTAAAAGCATTCAAAATGAAAGTTCTCTGGGAATATTAGAAACAAATATTTGCGCACTTGCCTACATTCAGCGTATGAAAAACAGTGTTATTTACAGAATGACTGCCAAGAAGAATTTCCTCACAAAAGAAGAGATTCCAAGTTTGAGAATTAATAAATGAATGATACCGTTGTTCTGTTTTATTTAAGCTCTACTCAGATATTTGGAAAGCAAAAATATGGAATAAATCTTTTTCGGCGCAGGGTTTTAATCTGAACTAAGGAATCATTAGGACTGGGAGGTCTTACTGCATTCCTAATGGTCCGCTTGTGGGGAACAACGATTGGACCCCAGAGTATTCCGGCAGGCCGCCGTTTTTGGACCACTTTATTTTTGAGTTCAATTAAATGCTGTTTACGTTGCATGTGTGCAAACCATTCAAAAAAGCTCTTGATTTTGTGAAAAACCTATCAAAAAGATGTATGTCCACCGAGTAGAACCAAACGTGACTGCTGTTAGTAGCTGTAACTGTGACGTAGTTGAGGAGCCCACCTTTCCTGGAGTAAGTTAAGTAAATATTAACTCCTCAAAAGAGACTCTATAGAGAATAATCCTAGGATACAGATACGATTTTGGTGGGGCTTATTCGTTTTCCTATTACGAAAAACAAAGTGTGAGGTTCTACAAAAACCCATATTTAACTGTGATAATGAACTGCCTAAACTCCATAATAAAGTTGATATACAAACCTTTCGAGAAGCAATATCATTCGATTCTCATCGAGTCCGCCGTACACTCGAAACTTCTTCAAATTGCAAACATGGGACTTTTCGAATTTGCCAAACTTGATCTTCTCCACAATAGCCGGTCGCCGCAGTTTCAATGTCAGGAACTGAGGCGGATTGTTAGTGTTCGACGACCAGCGAGAGGCCTGATTGCTGGGTGTGTCTTCCAAGATATTCCTGCAATAGAAGACCATTACAGCACTATGCACTAATAAAACACAGACACCTTTGCTTTTTGGTGTAAAAAATCTTTGACCAACTGATGCCGGTCGCACAGAATTTGCAAGATCGTTGTACCGCAACGCTGATAACAGTTAAATCTTGAGATGTACATACAGTTATCAGGTTGCATGCAATTTTTTTTATTTGTCTTTCTATTTGCAGAAAACACCAAAGTGCAAAGGTGGGTGAAGCGAAAAACAGGGAATATTTGGCAAAAAAAATTTCTGCGTCTAGTAGGACTTACTCTGGTAAATAGGAAGTTGCATAGCTGGAGTATTTGTGAATCTCGTAGAGAAGTTTTTCCGTGTCGCCCATGTTGCTAGCCATAGTTGGATTGGTTTAATTGATTTGCTTCGCTTTTATCAACAATTGACGGTCCAGCAGAGCACCCACAACAAAAATCGAGGAGGACAAATTACAAGTTTTGTGTATGGCCTTTCACCCAGTTAATTTGGGATTTGTTTTTCCCGAAGAAAATGCAATTTTGAACTGCAGTATCGACATTTTATGCACATATGGTAATAACCGAAGTGATACATGGGCCCTGCATTTTCGTTCTTTTGGGCATGATGATAAGCGGCCTTTTTAACGCAAACCTTCGTTGCTCGCTCTTGTAAAGTTGTTCTTGCTCTAATCTAAGGAACAATTTAATCATTTATTTTGCACGCTCTTGCATTGCAATAGACAAGCGGGAAAGATAATTCGAAAATACTGAGCCGAAGGGACTCGATCGCGATGCTTCTTGGATTAGCAGAGACTTGACTGTATCACAATCCAGTGAAGTGGCGTAGTCGTGCCACGTAAAAGAGGAGGTACGCAAAGAATTTCGCAAGAATTGCAAAGTGTCTTCACAATCTGAATTATCGGGTGCGAAACAAGCATGCAACTTTTAAAGCCTGAAACACACGACGACAGAAAATGCTTATGGGTCTATTATAGTCCTTTGCTGTAGAGTGGCTAGACTAGACTTTCCTGCTTTGGGCAGAAATATCACTTGAACTTCTCTCCAAGATCTGGGAACATAGCACAGCTTTAAGCAAGACATATAGTCCAACCAATCCAAATAAACAAAATTTGTTTCTTATATCCAAGTTGTTCTTATATAAAAAAACGTTTATAGGAAACAAAGTTTTTTGCTATATGAAAGGTCAACAAAATGCAATCACAATTTGGCTATGCCAAATCTGTCATATTTTGCTATCATTGTCTTGGATATGTGTTCGCATGGTTTTTTGTTACAAATTCAACCGAGCCATTTACATGCATACTTGCATACCTGAACTTAAATCTAGTTCAGAGGAGAAAAAATAGCATGTTACTTTTATGCATTGAATTTTATTTTAAATTGTTGATCTTGTGATGAACGATCGTTTCTTATACTATGTCTCCACCGACTTAAAAATAAATCCCAAAGTGGCTCCATCGGGCAAATATAGGATTAAGTTGACACGATAACTCTGTTTCTGTCATTTTGGCTCTCAAAAGAGAGTGGCGATGTGATTTCCCAGGAGCGAAAAACGATTTCCGCAGTAAAATTCACAATAGAAAACGAACTTGTGACAGATCTGTCGCACAAGGACAGTTTCAGTTTCCTTTTCTGATTCTCAAACTGTTACAAAGGTGCACAAAATAGGTTTGTGATTAGGGTGAATGGGATTTATGAGAGGATTTATGTTTAATCGCTTGCCGAGAGGATTTAAATTTGTATGGTAAATCGCGTGATTTGTAAAGGATTTAATACAGATTTATATTAATCGAGGATTAGTGCTCGGTGGACACATGGTATCATATTAGATTTTTTGTTACAAACTTATTTCATTTATAGCTCCTTTTTACAAATGGAGAAATATTGAAAACACACGGTGTTTCCACATGTGTTTCTTTTGAGTGATTTTTTCTTATATGAGTGTTTCTTATATCCGTGCTGGCCTGTAAATGTTTTCCGACCATGAAATGATAACACTGGTCAAAACAGAAATGAATTTTACCCCTCAAAATTTTACCTTTGCAGATTTATCTAACGCCATTGAGGGTAAAAGATGCTGTTAATATTGTTCTCACAAATCTAGTCTATAATATTTTTGGGTCAACCGCATTAGGGTGTCGAGCAATTTTCAGTCACACTAACAAAGCTCAGAGCTATTTTTTGTTGTAATTTAAAAAAATATTGAAAACCTATTCCGAGCTCGGTTAAAACAGTTTATTTTAACTGAAGGGTCTTCCCATAAGGACTTTTAAACAACAATCATTTCTTCAGGCTGTTTTCCGGTGGACGGATATAGAGATTAACAAGAAGCTCAAATGCTTGAGGCGTCATCGGTCCATACTATTTTGAGAACGACGATTGTCTGGACATCACCGTTGACGGCGGGGGCTATAGGCCGATGATTACAAACTTCTTATGGCCAGAATTGGATAAAATTGACACCACGACGATGTGTGCTTTCCGTATGACGTCATGCCACACAGCTCAGGATTACGGGTTAAAACATTTTTTTTTTAAATAAACTGTCTTCTAAAGGGTTTTCGAACTTTGGAAGTTGATAGCGGCCATATTGTTAAAGCTGCATCTGTTAAATTGACATGATTGGTTCAGTGCGTTTTCCCAAATCATTTACACATATGGATATAGCACAAATTACTTAATGAATTAGATATTCAACTAGACTGGAAAGCCGGGGGGCCTTCAAGCTGTTGCCTTGGTAATGCCTGGAAATCCATGCATACTCTCACATTTTGTCAATGTATTCCATACTTGAAGAGATTCACCACGAAGTTCAAGTGATTTACCACGAAATCATGGCGGAATCAGCTTTTTGCTCCATCTACCGGAGAAAAATTGTAACGAATTCCAATATCTGAAAGTCGCAGTTTGGGGTCGTGTTACATGAATGTTGCTTTCCGTGAGAACTTAAAATAATTTTTACCGTAATCGGATTTGAGTTTTATGTACATTAAACCTCTAATTAATACCAACGAAACATAAAAAGTTCATATAAAATTTAGTATCAGCAATACTTGATTCCCTTTAGGGTTTATTGTTACGACAAGTTTAAGTTTTAAGTTATCACAACTTTGAAGGCAAAAAAAATCTTCCAGAAATAAATAAACGCAAAAAAACCTGTATCAAAATACACAAGCGTGTGATTACCAATACTGCAAGCTACCGACTGCAAACTCAAGAAACAAGAAAGACAATGATAAAAGAATTTTATGAAAAATTAAAATACTGCTGCAGTTTTTTGGTCTTTCTCTCCATTTCTCTCCAGTTTAAAAAAAAAAAACTAGAGGGAGGATTACAATCCGCCTAGGCGAATCATTGGATACCCCATCCCAATTGACCACTGTCAAGCTCCAAAATGCGTCAAAAATCTTGGTTGTTAAATTTCAGTTTCTATCAACTTTAATTGTGTTACTAATTTGTCAGTGAAGAATCTTATTTTTTTAAAAAGGGACGTGGAATCAACTCCTTTTCAATAACATAATTTTTTTTATCATATTTTTTATCAGATGCAGTATACACGTATTGATTGCAGTTTTATATTCAAAATTTGATGTTTACTTAAAAACGCCCCAAAAAGTGGGCGTGGCAAAAATTTATTTATTTGAGTTGATAGCTTACGCACATACCTGAATATTTTATAGTGCAACTTTTTTGAATTTAAAGCAAATATATCAAATAAAAGCCGTTTATTAGAATGCATATTAAATATGACCACGCTTACAAGAGGGCGGTTTTCGCTTTTTTTTTAAATGCCAATCACAATACACTTAAGTGAGGATATTGCATACCAAATTTCAGCTTGCTACAACAATTTTGATTTTTCATGCTATTAAGTAAAGTGGGCGGAAGTCACAAAATTTTACACTTGTACTGCATCGGGACCTAAAAAGAACAGATTTCAAGTCTCACGTTCTTAGCTCAAAATTTAAGGCCTAAAACTACCGACAGACGGACGGACGGACGGACATGGCTCATTCGACTTACAATTCGGTCTCGATCATATGCCCTTAAGGTCTTGGGGGTCTACGGTGATTATTTTTCTATGTTACAAACTATGAATCAAACTTAATATACCTCCTATCCTATGGGATGGGGTATAAAAACAAAAAAAAAATCATATGGCCAATTGTTGTTTAAGCACTTTCTTAAGAAAATTCTTACAAACACATTGATACAAGAAAAAGATCAGAACCGTTTTCGGACAAAATAACTTAAATAAATAAATAAAAATCGAAAGCCTTTTCCTAAGATGGAAGTTTTCTCGATTGTTTCTGTTGCTCTTGTTTTGCTGAATAACTAATATTTTCTGCATTCCTACATAATTAAAAACTGAACATCAATAACACATGAACGATTCTGGAGAAAAGAAAAGCCCAACTGCGTAATAATAATAATAAGCGTCTCACACGCATTCACCGTCGCAAAACCGAAAAGCATAAACAACAAATAAACAAATAGGTTTTGGGGGAAAGGGGACGCACAAGTTGAATATTTAGTTATTAAGTAATTTGTGACCCGAACTATATTGAAAAAAAGACCAAATTCGTAAAAATATTCAATTACGTCATAAACATTCCAGTATTTCCAGGCACATTCAAATGAACTAAACTTTCCGATTTTGTAGTCTCAATGTAGGCTCACCCCAAGTGTGGGCAAAATTAAAACAGAATTGTCATTTTGACTTTAATGACTTGTGTGTTATCTTTTATGACTTTTTTAAGATATGTATTTAAATTTTTCAAATGTCAGTGTGAAATTCACCTCGCTATTTTGGCGGGCTCTCAAATTTTTGTTTACTTTTCTCACACGTATTCACCGACACGGAACTCAAAACAACAACAACAAATAAACAAATGGGTTTTGGGGGGAAAGGGACGCTTAAGTTGAATATCTAGTTATTAAGTAATTTGTGGATATAGCCTTCAAGAGCACTTGCAAACCTTGCTGACGTTATCGGTCGATATTTCTTTTAGTTGAGTTGAAATATAAGCGACCGGAAATGTCGAAAGAAAAAACTAGGCACACAAATATTTGTTTCGTAATAGCATGTCTCCACCGGGCACCAAACCGCGGTTAATATAAATCTTCATTAAATCCTCTTTAACGATTATAAATAAATCCTCCCATAAATCTCATTCACCCTATTAATTGGAAATTATATAAAATATTGGTGGTCAAATTTGGAATATATGAAGACCTATAAATAATGTCAACACAGATCTCGAAGTTGACAAGTTAATCTGCTTTCGATGAACGAATTTGCGTTTAACCGTGTGAGTTTCCAAGCTCATTTGTGAATAAAATGATTCGTCCTTTCACAAAAATTAAAGTAGAAAGAAAATATCGTGCCCAAAAAATAGGGTGTAAGCCTTCAATCGTCAATTCACAAACCTATTTTTTGCACCTTTGTTACAGTTTGAGAATCAAAAAGGAAAAATTGAAACTGTCTCTGTACGACAAAACTGTCGCAAATAGGTTTTCTTTTGAAATTTTCACAATTGAAATCTTTTTTTCGCTCCTAGGAAATGACATCACCACTTTCTTTTGAGAAAATGGCGGAAAAAGAGTGCTCGTGTTAAATTAATCCTATATTAAGGCAGTATGGAGCCGCATTTGGGTCGATTAATCGTCTCCGCTAATCTTTTTTTTATTGTTGGTGGAGACATAAGGAGTCCGCCATCTTACTTGTTTTTTCAACTAGTGCTTATTTCGTGAACGGTAACACTAAGCTCATACCTGATTTGACAGATCATTAGTTTTATCCTTCAGCTGGCCGAATATGGTTGTGTATACGCTTGAACAATGCTGGGAAATATTGCGACATTACTTTGAAAATCATGGTAATGTTGCAAAATGTGTGCGAAAATTGCGTACGGATTTTGGATTACGGATTTGGCGGATATGTAAACAAGCAAAATTGTCGCATTTGGAGCACAGAAAACCCGCACGCATACACAGCTGAAGCTACACTCCATGTTTTGCGCCCTGTTTTTGAAGATCGCATTATCAGCTGCAGAGCTGATGTCGTTTGGCCACCTCGGAGGTGCGATTCGACACCGTTGGACTATTATTTGTGGGGTCCGTAAGAGATAATTGTTACGCCGACAATGCGAGGCAGCCATTTGAATGAAATTATTTTACATTATTAGCCGAAAGGATTGTACTTTCAAATAAAAAAAGAAATTTGAGAATATATTCAGTAGTTTTTTTTATTGACGAATGGAAAGTTCCAAATGCGATACCTGGTGGACAGTAGAGGAATAAATAGAGAGCTGCAACAACGTCAAACAGAAAATTGTGACTGTTTCTTGACTAACAAAAACTTCAATGCTGTTTTCCCGCCTGTCAGTTTTTGTTTATTTTTTCGCTAGGTGGCAAGTAAATTAAAGCCGGATGACAAATTTGAGAATTTTTCAAAAACTTACGTTGTTGCAGGTCTCTAAAAATAAATAAATAAATAGAGTGGCGCAACAGCTCGAGGTGAACCAGGGCCAACTTCTCAACAATGTATGCTGGTGCGTTGATTTCTTTACATACAAGGGGACCTACAATTTTTTGCCGAATCCGAGCGGCACTTTGAGAAGTTTTTCAAGACAATTAATACTCTCGGAGGGCTTGTCAAACCCTCGCGGAGGTGGGGACCGTGAAAGAGAACAAGTCCTTTTTTTTTCAGGTGACAATGGCAGGATTCGAACCCAGACCTCCGGCGTAGTAAGCAAACACACTAACCACTGCGCCACGGCACCCCACAGGTCAGGTTGCAGGTCTCTACATATTCACATATTCCTCTATTCTCCACCGGGGGTCTGCCTTCAATCGCCAATAGCATTTTCAAAAAAGAAAAGAGTATTTGGCGGAGCCCTTAGTATAAAATAGGGTGAAAGCCCTATTTTACATCGTTTGTTTATAAGCGGATGGCTAATAGCCACGCGTTTTACTGTCGTCGTGTGTCCCTGCAGAAATTCATTAAACAAGCAAATTTTGTAAAAAAAAAACACAGGATTCACATATAGTGGCCATTGAATTTGACGCTTCCTATAGTAGGGATGGCGAGGCGATATAAAGCGATTTTTAAAGCCCAACGTTTAACGTAAAAAAACGCTCTCTTGGCAAACTGACACGGAATTAACTCGGAATAAACTCAATACAAAATTGGTAATTTATGATTTGAACCCTTGTTCGACTTGACTACGATTTGGCGTGCCCGGATCCTGGATCGAAATCGACTTCTCAACGCTGGCACGGAAGCCTGTTTAGTTTCTTAATATGAAATATGAAAAAAAATATAAAAGCTTAATATGAAATTATTTGTTGCATTTAACAAATCATTTAGAAAATATTAATATGATGATAAAAACAAAAGTTGGAGAGAGATTAATTTTATACTAAATCAGTGCCGAAGCTGTGCAATCCCATAAACACAACCTTACCTCATTTAAGCTACCTGCACAATACTACCAATTCAGCACTACCTTACCACACTTGAATCCACCCGAATGGCAGTGCCGACAAAATTCACTTTCGCCATTTTTATCGGTCAGTTTTATGTGTATCGTATTCACTGCTCTAGCCATAAAAGAAATCCGTCAAGGAAAAGTTACCAAGAAACTTTCCAACCAAAATCGAACAAATCTAAATCAAATGAAATAAAATCCACCTCCAACAGCATAAATAAGTTCAAAATAAAAATTGTTTGTTGCACCCGGTGAAAGATAAATTTTGTTTTCTAACTCAAAATGGTAAATTGCAATCTCAAATTCCAAAAGTAAAAAAAAAAAAGAAAAACTCCGCAAAGTGTGTTTTTTCGTTCTCCTCCTTATCCCACATATCTGATCTGCAAAAGATAGAAAACCCCCCTAAAGTACTCCTGTAAAAAAAAGCGAAGAATCCTTGTGAAAAAAGCCCGAAAAATACATATAATTATCCAACCAGCCACAGCTACCAAACGGGGATTACTCAACTTTACAGCTACGACGGGTTGCACGCACCACAAAACGAAAAATGAATAATGAAAAACGAAAAACCAAATCAAATTCCTTTCAATATTGTTTCCGAAATATTTTATTATTCCTTCTCTCTTGTATAAGTTTTCGAAACGAAATTAAGTGCAGTGATGCTGATATGTATAATTTTCTTGGTGAATTTTTCAGGGTAACGAAACATCCTTGCCCATGGAGATGTGCTCCAATTGTAAGTGTCTTCTTCTTTCATCCAAATCAAATTTTTTTGTATAATTTTGTTGTTGTAAAATTTTGTTTAGTCCTAAGTAACACTGTGTAGTGGGGTCGTGGTGGCCTTAAGTACCAGGGGCGGGCATGTATACACTACATTTTAATATTTAATGGGGTCGAGAGGAGGGTTACTCGCCTGCACACCCGGGTGGATGGCGGCGACGACGACGAACTCGGCGGAAACTAAATGCTGAGTGCGTATGTGCGGGATCCGATCCGAGATCCTTATGTGTGTGTTTATCTTTCGAGGGGGGTGATTTCTCTGCTCGTTTTTTTTTTTCGTAAAAGAATCCCCTAGGATTCCGGGTCATCATTAGCCATTAGCCCAATTTGACAAGGACGAGTGATACAATGACAACAAAGTGGGTTCGAGAACCAAACGAGGACTAGCTGTGTTTTTGCAACAGTCTCGAAGAGTGTAGGCCACCTGTTACAATGTAGAGGAGACGTCGCCGCCGCCGCGTCACCACCACCTCTCGGCGAGTGTGTGCCGAGGTGGTTGGTAGCTGCTGCTGTTGGCATTTGCAAGCCACACACGACACGACACACATCTTCACTTGACTTGGCCTATTTATAGACTTTTTAATTATCAAAAAGAAGTGTTTACACGTTTTGTATTTATATTAGCATGTGCTAATGAAAATTGAACCCTTTGGCGGGCGGACTGAGCCTCTCGCATGAATGCGTCGCGTAGGCCGTACCTTTTGGGCTTCTGTGGTGTTCTTCAATGGAGCGCTGTTTGTTTGACCAGCCCGAGGGAGAGCCGGGCCGCGAATTAGATCACTATTGAGCGATTGTTTACCCTGATTATTTATATAGGGGGAGCTAATTAGTTAACGGTTTTTTTGCGGTTACACGTAGGAGCTCTGCGGGTAATTAGATTCCTTAAAACGCAAGTGCTGGCGCGATAGCTCACATGAAAGAGCAGTTTAACGTGGCTCCCATTGACTCAACGCTAGAAAGGATGTCAACATTTTCTCCGTTTCACCGTTTGGAGTAATAAAACTCTTTTAATTTCGATAAAACTCTTAGGTTGTGGTTCTCAAGGTTGTAGTTGGGCTGACAGCAAGGTCGTTTGTTGGTTTTAAAAAGCGAGAACATTTTTTTTTATTGTTACGAGACATAGTTTGTTAAGATCGCATTAATTTGTGTTTATTCACTCAACATGTTAAAGATTGATCTGGTACTGCTCTGGTTTCTTTCAATCTGTTTAAGGGGTAGACACTGGCAGGGGTTTGATGCATTCAGCTGTCTAATAAGGTGATTGTTTGCTTTCAACGTAATCATTCATAGTCTGGCATTTTTTTATCATCAACTTCAATTTATCAGTGGGGTTTTCAGAATGGAATCACGGGGCAAAAATTATTGCAGAATTGTAGAGCAAAAAGGTTCGCTGTTAGCTGTTTGTAGCTTAGCGAAAAGTTGGGCTATATCGGCATTCACTTTCGTGCCCCACCTAAGTATCGCTTTTCCTCTACTGCGCGGCCCTTTCTGGGAAACTTCTAAGGTTGTCCGGGATGGAGCATTAGTTAGATTTCATCCAGTTGACTTAAGCATTGCAGTCGTGTTATTCTGTCACTTCTGCTCAAAATAAAGTGTGCCTCAATAAAAGCGCACTTTTTTTCAGTTGGCAAATAAAATCACAATTTCTTTGAGTGTACTAAGATATGTGTAACTTTTGACGTTTTGGCGGTGGATAATCGACATTTTAAAATATTTTTGGATATCTCTGCCTTTTAATTGTAAAATGAGTTCTTAAACGTGAAACTCCGGTTTACCGGGGACCACGCTCAATGAAACTTGAGCGAAACGTTCGTGGTGAGAATATTTACCACTAATTTGCCATTAGCTAAAGAACAAATTATCCTGCACATGGCTCCCTCGCATTTGATGATAGGTCCATACTTACTTACTCAAGGTGGCGCTACAGTCCGGGGTGGACCTGGGCCTCAGCCAACAAGCTTCGCCAGCTAGCTCTGTCTCTAGCTAGCCGTCTCCAGTTTCGCACGCGAAGTTCGCTAAGATCCCCTTCCACTTGCGTTAGCCACCTGAGTCTCGGTGCTCCTCTACGGGGTGGATTTGAAGTTTTTCCTGGCCGGGGCGTTGGTGTCCATCCGCTCCAAAACACGTCGTGTTTTGACTCTTCTGGCTAAATCGGTGTCGCTGTACAGCCCGTACAGTTCGATGTTATATCTCCTCCTCCACTCTTCGTCTATGCAGACGGCACTGTAAATCGTCCGAAGAATTTTCCTCTCGAAGCAGCCTAAAGTGTTTTCATCCGCCTACGACAGGGTCCATGCTTCTGCACCGTCAAGCAGGACTGGGATGATGAGGGTCTTATACATGTACACTTTAGTTGCTCGAGAGTGGGCTTTGCTACTCAATTTCCTTCTTAGCGCAAAGAAAGTTAGTTGACAGTCATAAAAAATATTCGATAATTTTTTCACAAAGATTTAGCTGCATTTTAACGATGCCGCATGTTTCGGTCACTCTTCTAAGCAGCAACTTCTCGCGGAAAAACATGTTCCAGAGATTTCTAAAAGGACTAAACATTTTTTGTGTGACTTCTTGCGAACCTCTTCTCCCAAAACGGCCCGAAATTGATTGCCAAAGGAGTTAAGAATGTGGCTTGCAGTTGATTATCTAAAAAATTCCCGTAAGTGTCCTATAAGCCAAGCCTTTTTTTTCTCTTGTAAGCCAGTGCAGAATCCTGCTGGAAAATCCAATGACATCCTTTAGACAGAATTTGATCAAGGGTTACATGAAAATTTTTTCTTGTTTTGCACTTTTTCACAAAAAAAATTTGCTCGTATATGTACTGCCATGATAGTCCCCACTAAACCATCACAGACGCTGGGTCTAGCATATTACGGGATCCGTCAACTTGGACTTCAGATTAGAAATATGAAGTTACTTATTCTCTTTTCGCCGAGACCAAATTGACCCATTGTGATTACCCTTGTAGGATAGACAAACATGGTTGAATATATTTCTAACTAACTGAACCAGTCTGTTATCTTGATAAATTTCTTTGGTCTATTAGTGATATTCCTGCCGGGTCGTCCAGGCCGTCAAAGAACCTGACTCCTTAGAAGGTTAGTCGTGGTTCTTGGAGAGCTGGACAGTGGCAGAGAAAATGTTCTATAGACTCTATTTCTTATTCATCTCTACAGCTTTTACAGAATCGTTTGCAAAGATTACCATTCGTGTAGCCATGACACCAATAATGGTGCAGTGACCTGTGACTACGCCAACGAGTGTTCTTATGAAGTTTCTATTGAGTGATAGAATGGCAACGACCATTCCTTTTTAGGACAAGCACTGGCAATAAGCAGTGAGTTATGATACAATCCTTAGACTGTTGCCATCGTTCACCGGCTAGTTTGATCGTGTCTTGATCTATTCAACTTTTGGCTGTGTTGAAAGGAGGATATACCCGTCGATCAGCCATCGTTATGTCCATATCAGAACCTTTCCTGGCCAGTTCGTCCGCCATTTCATTTCCGGCCACGCCAACGTGTCCTGGAACCTAGCAGAGGAGAACTGTATGAAGGTTTATTTCTCTTAACGCCCTGAGGCAGTCCTTAAAAGTTCAGGAACTAAATCAGAACGTTCTCATACAAATATGTAATTGAAAAAATTGGAGCCAGAAACGTAGGCTGGCTCCGGGGGCCGTTGCTGACAACCTTAAATAAACGAAATCTAGAATGAAGTCTCGTTTACCTTACCTGGTAATTTTTATTTTGTATTCCTTCCTAAATTAGACTTAAAGCCATCCGAAAGTTCGTTTTTCTATAAAATTACAGGCTTTTCTTCAATTCTCAAAGTCTTGTATAAAAAAAATGTAGAGCTGAATGTTTTCTACATAATATATTGCGCAAGTTTTTTTCGATTTGGAACAGGCATATTGAATAAAATGTATTTGAAAACTAACCCTTAAAATTTATGATTGATTTTCATAGAAAATCTAATAATTTATCTGGCTACATGAAATTAGGCCCCAATGAAAAATGGCCCCAAACCAAAAATGAAAAATAGCCCCAAAAATTTACATGTAAGGCAACAACAACGAAAAATCTTCGATTCGGGGCCATTTTTCATTTTTTGGGGCGATTTTCATTTTTAAAATTGGGACAATTTTTCATAACGAAAAGTTGCCCCAAACTTTTGCAACATGTGTTTTTACGCCAAAGCAACATTTTCCAAACTAAAAATTTTAAATTCCCCCAAAATTGGTGCTCGCCCCAATTTTAAAAATGAAAAAATCACCCCAAATCAATAAAAAATAGCCCCAAAACAATTGACAACATTTATAAGTAGTCCAGTGAGGCGAACCACAATGAAAAGTCATACTTGTTGCTGTAAATAAAAGTTTTTATTGTTAACCTATTATACTTCAAATGAGTCTTATTTATAGCTTTGTCTTCTTTTCCATCAATATAAAAAAAAATTGGAAATATGAAAAAAAAAAAAAAAATAGAATAAAATACAAATGTTTTTGAGAAGCACACAAAGATGTAAAATAGAAGATACGCCGCGTAGCGTCGCCCTGAGCACCTGCATGTGAGACCGAAGGCCGGCCGGCGTATGAGTCGAAGAGACATCCGGAGTTTTTTTTTTAAGAATGACCCAAACACTGTTTGATTTCCGGTATTCCAGGATCAAACTGAACCTAAAACCTAGAAGTCCATTACAAATATTAAAATGGCATTAACACCCCACTAGGAATGGGCTTTCAGTGAATCCTCTTAAAACTACGGTTGTTCTCTTTACGAGAAGGAGGAAGGTCACTGGTCTGACTCAACTAGTGCTTAAAGGTGTCACTATCCCGATATCCGATGAAGTCAAATATCTGGGAGTAATCCTTGATAGAAAACTTCTATGGTCCAAGCATGTTGAATCCAAAACCGAAAAAGCAATGTCCACCTTCTGGCAGTGCAGAGGCGCTTTTGGCAAGACATGGGGCTTAACTCCGAAAAGGGTCCTCTGGATCTATACTGCCATGGTTAGACCACTCCTCTCATACGCATCGGTTGTTTGGTGGAACAGGCTTTCGCGGAAACGTGTTACTGCCTCTTTTGCCAAACTCCAAAGAACGGCTTGTCTTGGCTGCACAGGGGCCTTCCCTAGCACGCCGGGCTCTGCTCTAGATGCTTCGATGAACCTCCCCTCCCTTGGTATATTTATCATGGGGTGTACGCTGAAAACCATCTTTCGCTTAAAGAGAGGTGGTTTTTGGTACCACACGCATTGGAATTTTGAAGAACTTGTTCGAGAATTGTCCTTTGACCCCTGTCTTATGGACATGCCCTCTGACGCAATGACCCCAGAAATCCTTTTGCGACAAAATTACCAAGTCAACTTTCCTCAGGTAATGGAATGGCTTCGGCCAGACTCTGAGCCAGGGAAAGAATGCCATCGTATTTTCACGGATGGCTCCAAAACCGGACAGGGGTCTGGTGCTGGAGTCTTTGTGGAAAGCGAGAACATTAGACTCCACTACCCCTTAGGTAAATATGCGTCTGTCTTCCAAGCGGAGATTTTCGCTATCCTAATGGCTATGCGCTATATTGTGACTAACAGGTGGAGGGCAAGAAGCATATGCGTTTGCAGTGACAGCCAAGCCGCGTTGCTCAACCCTCTTACCTCGTCCAAGATAGTGCTCGAACTCAAGAATTCGTTGAACTTAGTCGGAAGGCTAAATGCAGTGAATCTTGTTTGGGTTCCAGGTCACACTGGTATCCAGGGAAACGAGATCTCTGATGAGCTTGGCAGACTTGGCTCAGAAGAGGTTTTCTTAGGACCCGAACCTGCTTTAGGCCTGCCTGTATCTGTTGTCACGTCTGCCATTGATACTTGGGTTTCTCGTGAGCACAGGGCTCGTTCGCGTGACTGCGATGGGTGCAGACAGACTAAACGACTCCGCCCGGACATCTGCGAGGGGTCAGCGTCTTTTCTTTTATCTCTTAGGAGAATCGATTGCAGACTTCTTGTAGGCGTCCTTACCGGCCACCAAGCTTTTGTTAGACACTTGAATGTGTTAGGCTTAAGCGAAACCACCACCTGTCTTGCCTGTGGAGAGGACGACGATACAGCGGAACACTTTCTCTGTAGTTGTCCTGCCTTTGCTCGCATCAGGTGGCGGATCTTTGGGGCTGACGTGGTGAGTGCCGAACACCTAAGCTCTTCATCACTGAAGCTCCTTCTCATCTTTCTTCGAAAGACGGGTAAACTAAATACATTAATGTAAGGTGTCTGCATGGTAGTACAATGGACCAGTAGTTGTGTCTGAGTGCTCCATCGGATAGTAGCAACCTCCAACAAAAACGTATATAACGTATAAACGTATAAACACCCCACAGCAAATATGATAAAATCTGAACACTTGTCCTATATAACATATAATTTGTAGATAACGAACCTTCTCTTCTTTTTTACTTTTAGGAATATAATATTTCTAGACTTAAATGGTTACTAGTTCTTGCATTGTATTTTTTGTTACTTCTTAGCTATTATTAATTTCTTCATTTCTGTTTCAAAAACGGCACCTCCTTTTTTAGAGCTTAATAAATTTAGTTTATTAGCTTCTATTCAAATAAAAAATAAAATCGAGTCACATTTTGCAAATAATTTACTTCCCTTCTTTCTTTTCTCTTTCCTCGTAGTTTTCTAGGATTGAGATCAGAAAACTACAAAATTGAGATGTATATTCTAGTTTATTTTTTTATTGAGAAAATAAAACTGTAGAATCGAGTTACATTTTTCTAGGATAAAGAAGAGATACATTTTTTTCACTTTTTATTTATTTCCTCTCTCAGTTCCTGTATTGTTTCTTAAAAAAAAAAAAACAAGTGGGAAAGTGCAACAGTGCGTATTCAAAAGTTTCAGTCCATCTACGACGGATTGCAAAATACCCGACCATACCAAAAAAAACTGCCACGCCTTCAAAAAGTGGGCGGGATAAAAAAATATAACTGTTGAATGCTTTATTCTAGTTGTTTGCATACATTTCGGTCTGAATTTCCGCCTTTTTAACTTAAAAAATCACTTTTTTTAACGCCACGCCCACAAAAGCGGACGGAGGCACATAGTACTTATACATGATAGTTAGAAAATGCTAATATCTACATCTTTTGTCATATAAATTTTAGTCAAATTTCATATATATTTATTGAAAAACAGCCATTTTAAACAAAAATCCCTTAAAAAAGTGGGCGTGGTCAAAGAAAAGGCTGAAATTTTTTGCCCACTTCAAAGACAATTACAAGGCAATGTTACATACCAAAATGCGCTAGCACTATTCTAAAAGCTAAAATTTAGAAAAAGTATTTTTTAAAATTAGAGATGGTCGCAGATACGGGCCTGTAGTGGGCGTGTCTGTGGGCGGATTCGGATAATTTTCAAACTTGATCTGGTCCAATGGACTTCCAGCCAACCCAAAAAATTTCAGCTCAGTACCTTAAAATTTAAGGCCTAAAAGTTGCTTACAAACGGACGGAAGGACGGACGGACGGACATAGCTTAATCGATTCTCCTGTCGGTTCCATTCATATCTCTAAAAGGTCTTAGGGGTCTACGGTGATTATTTCACTGCGTTACAAACTATACATCGAACTTAATTTACCCTGGGTCGGGTATAAAAACATCCAAAAGACCAAGCAAGATGGAAAAGATGAAACTAACTAATTAATCGCTTTCGATTTGGCGAAAATTTCTCGTGGTAATATTTCGGGGGCATTTTTCATATATTCTTAATAAAATTTTACTCCAAACTATAAAAAAAAAATCTCTAAAAAAAATGGAAAAATCAATCCTATTCATTTTTTTCTTCCGAGTTTTTTTATATTTGATTTTGGCCCTTTTTTGCTCGGATTAAATCTTTAGATTTTTGGGGATAAACTTCATATTGAAATTTGGGTAATTTTTTCCATGTCTTCTCTTTAGAGCGGGTCCTTTTAATCTTTACAGGAGACTTGCCCACTTATCAGGAGACTTGCCCACAAGCATGTTGACGTTGATTAGATAATAGGATCTAGGTGGGTGGTGCTGGGTCTTCTAAATTCTAGAGTCCCTGAAATGTCTACACGGCGTCTCTGCTGCTTTCAGCGACAAGGTTAAGCTCTGCCGTGTGAAGTTTTGCATTGCTTTACTTTCTTGAAGTCGGCATACCCATTTTATCGTATCGTTGATGAATTTGATGTTAGTTATCGGTGAAATTAACCTTTCGTGAAGTTATTGCCTAAAATTTTTTTCGGGGTAAAAAAATCACCGTGGCATAAGCTATAACAAATAATGCCAAATTGTAAGGTCGAGCGGAATTCTCCCCTTTTAGAAAACAAAGTGGCACTAGAAGTGAACAGTCAGCAAAGAAGAAGTGAAAGTATCCAGCCGACAAGGTCACTTACACCATTTTTTAAATTTCCCCGGTAACTATTCTCTAAATTTTTTGGAATAGTTATATTTTCTGGGTAGAGAGCACCAAACAGAATCTCCCTTGACTCTCTCAAATTCCAAAAAGAGGATGGACAGCTTATTTGAAAGTTATTCGTAGAGTGTTAAACTTAGAAAAATTTACCTTAAATTGGAGTCATGAACGTTACTCAAATGACGTTGTGCTTTATGACTTAAATGCATTTTTTTTTGCTAACTTAAAATTTTAATTATGTCCTCAATACTCGACCTAATAAATGGCGTTACCACTACAATCTTAACGAAATTTGCAAAGCATATTGCCTGCTTAAAAATATTTTTTTTCTTGGCTTAAGCTGCCTGCCTTCTCTTTGTATTTTTTTTCAAGTCTAGCCAACTTTAAATTCCCATCTGCGGTGATTTTTTTCACATTTCTCTTGACTAACTCGGGATAATCCACTTATTCTTAATGGCTACACCCACCGGATCCCATGTTTGTACAGAAAAAAATCAATACCAAATGAATGTGGACTCATTTGTCATTTAGTTAGTCTCCTTTTACAAGGACATTACTTTCAAAGGCATTGAAAACATAAACAACATTAGTGGAAACGTAGCTATATGAAAAAGACATGTTCAGTGCCTCTGATTCTTCTGCCAGTTTACATATTCACCCCAAAAAAAAAAAACAACCAAATGTAGACAGAGACTGCAATATGTCATGGCTTCTTGTATACCTTGGCCTGGAGTTAAAGTAGGCCACAACTTTATCCCGCCACAGAGAATAAATTGTGCGACTTCAATTATACGTATATGCTACGTATATGCGTACAGGTGACTCTTTATTGGCCCATTTTACATTTTAATTATCCCGTACTTTGGTACCCGATAGTTTTGCATTTGCGTGATTTAATTTCACTGGTTAAATGGGTTCAAAAGGGTTTTACCTCTGGGTGTTTTTTTTTTAAATATAATTGCTTGGTTTTTTTTTTATTTCTTAAGCAATAGTGAACTTTTTTATTTCAGTTGAAATTTTTTTCACTTTGTTTCGTGCTTGGGCTTTTAGTTATGTTATGCGTTTACACATGCAAATGTAGCACGTTATTATTTCAAAATATGTTTTCAATTGTTAAAAAGTCAGCTTACGGACACATGACTACCACTTCTCATGAAATGTTTAACAAAAAGCACAAATTAATTGAAAAGGGGTTTTCAATATCAGATTTTAATTTTAATTTTTTACCTCCCATTAGAGAACTCCTTCAGACGTGATTCTCAGATGGCTCCAGGAGAGGTTTGTTACCTGTTTTCACCACCACTTTCTATAGGCCAACCATAGGAGCGATCCTCTCCTATCGATTCCCGAACTTCTGTGCAGTGTACCATGCACATAAACGGAGTACCCTTGAAGTAGGTGAAGAAGATTACATACATTGGGGACTTTTTCATGAAAAACGCTAGGAATGATACCGAGTTATCTTGTAGGAATGGTCAAGCTGTATAAAACGTGTTAGGTTAGGTAGGGTTGCTAGCAGCCAAAACCATCAGCTCGCATAGGCCTACGAGGGCCCTAAGCGTCACCCTTTGGGGACAACCTGTACGGGATAAAAATGTTAGTATAGGTACACTGCCCGACAACCGATTAGCGCCCCCTATGCTTCTTGTCTTTGGAGCTTAATATCAACCAATCCAATAAAACAATTGAATTGAATTTTTTGCCCATGAAAGTTTATAACATTAAGCAAAAAAGGAAATGAAAGTTGCGGTAGGACCTCAATCAAATAACCTTTTAACAGAACTTTAAAAAATTAAATATGAAAAATCCACTTTTTATTTCGGACATTTGATTAGAACGCCCAGTAGAAAAAGCTGAATAACACAACACAGTGGGCAGAGAATATCCCCAAATTTTATTTTTATGTTAACTCATGTGTTGTGCCACCACGGTTTAATATAACCTCGTACATTCTGTCGGGTAAGGAATCATATAATGTCTTCATAATAATGTCTTTCCATATAATCAAGGGAAATGGTCTCCCATGCACTTTTTATTCCTTCAATAAGTTCCGCCTCAGTTGGATATTGCCTTCCAGACTCGTATACTTTGCGAGCTAACCATCCCCAAACATTTTCTAGGATGTTAAGGTCATGCGAATAAGGCGGCCATTTTAGTAGGGGCACATTTTGTAGTTCAAACCAATTCTTAACGAGCCTAGAGGTGTGAATAGGGGCGTTATCCTGCTGCAACTTCCATTTCAAGGGTCCAAATATATTTTTGATTGAAGGGAATGCCGTTTTTAGTACACCATTATATGCTGTGGCATTCATACGACGCGTAAGATATTGAAATTCAAGCGTGCCATAGTACGTTATAGCTCCCCATACCATGACACCACCAGCACGGCTGTGCAACCGATCCAAAGTATGCTCTTCCTTTCGAAGATCATGAAAGTAGTAAGCACTGTCTACGTAGTAAGCTTCGTCTGTGAAGACCACAAGCTTCCACTCCTTCGTCCAAGGCATATGCGCTCTGCAGAAATCGAGGCGTTGCGTCTTCCGAAGTTGGCTAAGTGGTTAAGTGGTAAGACGTTTTAAATGTTCGGCATTAGAAATAACTCTGCACAGTCCGCACGCATGCTTTAACACCGGTTTTTTCCTTAATTTTGGCTGCAGAATCGTGTGAATTTGATGCGTACCTCAAAATAATCCGCTTGTCAGCTGCTGTAATCACAGTAGATGTCCGGCCTTTCATATTATTCCCATAATTATGCTCATTGCGTAAGAATGAAGTAATAACTTTACGGCTGCGGTTAATTCTTTTTAATATTTGATGCATTAAATGACCACACTCACTATAAGCCTTTATTTGGCCCTTTCAAACTGATTTAACGGCTTTGCTCTACCCATTTTCACTAGATTTTATTGAAAATTATTCAAATTAAACTGTGGCTAATTTTAATAAGAAAAAAAGACAACTTAGTTGCAATAATTAATAGTTAAACGTAGATGTGCTAATCGGCTGTCGCAAAAAAAAAAAAAACAAATACATTAATTTTTGTCACATTTGACGGAAAAGGGCAAAGCAAAATAGCGGTTTACTTTCAGAACTTAAATTTTTTTTAAGTAGAGTCTAAAAACGGTAGAATTAAATAAAAAAAGATTCAGCATGATACATGTCCAGGGTTCCGAGTTATTTGCATTTACACTGAAAGAGTAGAGCGGGCGCTAATCGGCGGTCGGGCAGTGTATATGATACTTCGTTAGTTGAAGGAACCTGAGCTTCGAAGAGAAACTTGACCCAGCCGGAGTCCCTGCTGAACTTCACGATATTCGCCACCGATATTCTTGCAAGCTCGTTGAGTTTTAAAACGTTGCCTGCTGCTACTTGGACATTGGCAGAGGAGGTGTTTTACATCTTCTTCCGCTTCGGGATCAGGACAGACCCTGCAAATGTAGTTGGTGTTAATGATTCTTAATTTTGCTGAGTGTTTTCCCAACGTTGTGGCCTGTTATCGCGCTTGTGGCTATCGCCAGAGATGGCCTTTTTAGTGCTATAAGCTTTTTTGACATGCCGCTGTCTATGGATGGCCACAACGCCTTAGTATGGCCGCAGCTCTGCAGATTATTCCGCCTTTTTTGGGTTATATTCTGAATAAATTATATTGGATTACTTTTACAAAAGACAGCCTATAGGAATGTTAGAGAGAGAAGAATCCTAATCTAGTTTCTCTTTATAATGACTGGACTGATTAGTCACATGGGATCGAAGACAGACAAAGAAGTACGTTGGGAGACAAAATTACGAGAACGTTCTACTTGGTTTGCATAAAAAACTACACAAACAAAAAAAGCTGGCAAGATTGGTTGATTAAGTGTAATCTCCTTGCTATGGCCAATTACTAACTGTTGTTTCTGTTCCATTTAGTCTAGCCATTCAAATTAGCTCCAGCTGTCATTGGTTATGCGTGCTGGCCGTTACTTGTGTCTTGACAAGCTCAATTTCGAAGCCGATGACTGTCGAGCTTGGTCTCTTAAGAGCCTTTCCCCCTCTTAATCATCCTTTCAGTAAGATTCTCTATTGTTTACCTTGTTCTATTTTAAAAAAGTTTAGTTTTTGCTTTGTTTCTGAGGTTACCAAAGTGTCAATCTATCAAAGTGTATGCTCGCAGCTATCGGACACATCACGCAACAAAGGCGCCCAACGTGGGGCGACGTAAACACATTTGCATTTTTTTTAAAAAGATTGTAGGATGTTTTGAGGCTATAGGCGTTCTTTTGTAACCAATATCATAAATGCCAAACGGTGCGACCGCAGCTAAATGCTCTTCAGACGTTCCAAAGGTAGATAAAAGATTCACCAATAAGTTTTTTAACAATTCGTATTCTAAGGTAACATACTAACAAGGCAAGGAAGTTCTTTCATTGTAACAAAATGCTAGCTACATGTCGAAACTAGCATTTGAGCTAAAATAACATATTTCAGGGCTTTTTTGGCAACGAATAAGTAAATGTCAGACGGTTTGGACGATGCAAACTGCTTGCCCGACGAGCCTTACAAAACTGTGCAGAGTCAACAGTTTTTATGTGTCGACCAAATTTCATCGTCACCGAAGATACCCCCTTAGCTTATAAATCTGAGACTTAACGAAGGTGCCCAACGTGGGCAGCCAATTGCCCACTCTTTTGCATGTTGTAAATATTATTTTTTTTTTTTTAAGTTTTTTAAGTTAAAATTTTAGTCGAAGTTTAAGGTGTACACTTTGAGAACTGAGATCGAATTAGCAATTGTCAGATTGTCTGAATGCAGCAAATTGTTTGCCCGACGAGCCTTCTCCTAAGACTGTTATGATTCGACCTTTGTTATGTGCCGACGAACTTTAATCACCACCGAAGATACCCATTCACGAATAAACCTGAAAAACAACGAAGGCGCCCAACGTGGGACAGCGTGCCCACTCCTGAGTGTTTTTGATTAAAGCTTATGGGTTTCTTCCTTCCCTTAAAATAATTGTTTTAAGTTTGTTCGCTTCAGTTATGGTAGGAATTTAGATTCTTCTACGCTCTCTTTTTTTCAGTCAACATTTTGTTTGGTGCGCAGTTGGCGTTCGGCATTCGAGTCGTTCGAATACTAAATTTATCACCGAAGATGCTCCCTGACCTTCAAACCTGTCACCCAACCTAAGCCCCTAAAAAGACCCACACATTGTTCAATAACAGGTTGAAGTATTAAAGCCGAACATCTTACACAAACATTTGTGTCTTTGTATATATCACTCCACGTGACATTCTAAAGTCCATAATTTAGTTCTTAAACTGCAGTCATCATAATACTCAATCTCGAAGATTCCCCGATTTCTGTTATATCTCTGTCTTTTTTGGTGATTAAACGCTGGTTTTAATGTTTCAAAGATCATCAACTCAAATCTGAACAAACATAAATTTAGTTTTATAATAATTAATGGCTCGTAAAATAACACTTTAGGTTTAGGCAATACAAATTTTGTAAAAATACATACATGCAGTCTAATGTAGCAACTTAGAGAGACTTGATGTACCTACACAAAAAAAATGTTCCTAGCGAGAACATTTATTTTTAAAGTTTATTAACTTAAGCTTACCTCCTCGACACTAATCACTTAAAAATTATTTAACTAAAAATAGGATACAACTAATTAAACGGCAAACAAAAAACAAAGTCAAAACAGCGTGTACTTACTAGACGGATGCTGCTAACATAGGTATTTTCGTCCCTCCCCCATGCCAGCAGTGAAACGTGTAGAGATGCCTCCCACTGCCGCACTACTGTTCTGGGATTTTGTGTGTTTTTTCTCTTTTGCATTACTTGAGTTTTTTTTTTTTCATTTATTTATCTCGTAATAATTCGTATGTTATGTTGTGTTGGAACAGTAAAAAAAGGACATAGACCCCCCTTGTTATAGAAATGTTGTGTGCCCTAGATTATGGAATTCAGGTAATGTAAACGTGCTTGAGAAGAATTTGTAAGGAAAGAAATGAATTTTGAACTTTATGATAAAAATTAGTAAACGATACCTTGCTGGATTTTTACTACATTTTTTTCCCATCCTAATTTATGTGTTAATATTGGGCTTGACATTTATTGTTTTTTTCACTACAAAAGTCTTAATAATTTAATTAACTTATTTAAGCACTTCGAATACGCATTCAAAATACTGTCGCCAGCTGCGCAGAGAAACATTCCTTGAGTTCAAGGCCTCAATAGAAAGATTTCTTTAAATTTAAAAAAAAAAATTAGTTGCTAAAGAGTTAAAACTAATGTAAAGAGTATTTTAACAATGAGGAGATCACAACAAAGGTTGCCACCGAAAAGTTTTTGCCTTTTAAATAACCGTTGGACACTAAAGTTGAATGCTTCAACAAGAGACCGCATTGGAACCAAGCCCAACAAACAGCAGTAGCTATTTTTGTAAAATAAAATTGCAAATACTTTGTCACCTGTAGCTTTTTTTTTGGGGAAAAAAATTTAGAAATGACATCTTTCTAGAAAAAACAAAGTAAATGAGCTTAAAGAACTGTTCTCTCGTCACATTCATCGAGAGACATCTGCCTCCATCTTCTTAATCCATCCAATAAAACACATGTACGTATTTCGTAAATAAAGTGTCTTAGCAAAGAAAGCTTAACCACTTATTTGGGGTTAACTTTTCACCGAAACCATTCGCCGGCTGCTTGCGCTCTTTTTGGTAAAGTGGACAGGCAAATATTGTGTGTTCCTCGCTGTAAACTGCTTCTGTGTATGTTGGAAAGACGTGTGGCTGCATTCCCAAATATGTTGATGTAGGCTCTGAAACATCCATGACTAGTAGAAATCTATGAGATGTCGACGATCAGCACCCCATTCGTCCTACTGATCCAAGGGCCTATATCTGCGATCGATCTCGGCGTCCGTCCATCTTTGTCGGAGCAGATCCATTCATCTTGCTATTCTTCTATGATTGTTCTAAGAGAGCTCTTCATTATCCCTCCGGCTCATTGCGTATTCTCAATGCATTGGTTCCGTAAACCGCCTATGTTGTTCGACTGTGTGACTTCCTTTTCATTGCAGTAGCCCGTATTTAAAAGCCATTGACCATAGAGTATTACCAACACTAATCCCCTATATTAAGCATTATCCTTGCCTGTTGCTTAAACTTCAGCTCTGCTTAAAACTTCAGCTCTGCTTTAGAAACTAAACATGGTCGGCCACGGTCACTCTTATCGTTTCCCTAACTCATTTGCTGCTGGTGAGTACCACATCCGTCTTTTCCACTGCCATACATAGATTCATGATTTGTAGCCAGTGTTGTATTTACCATTCCGGTGACTTCATTACATTACTGTCATGCTCTAGCTTTTCCAGAAATTTGGCAACTACAACGAACTCTTTGTCCTCAGCGAAGCCAAATTATTTCGACGATCTGGGTATCCGGATTTTGTATAAGACATAAGATTCCACAGTAGTGGCCCTAGTACGGAACCTTGGCGGACGTCTTTTGTGTCGTTATACGCTTTATCCCGTTGTTGGTGCCGTAGTACAGTATTCTGTTTCTTAAGTAGTCCGCCATATTCTAGGTAGTCCGGGAACCTCTTGGCAGTGAGTGCTCGCAGAATTCGGTCGTAGAACTGGCGATAGGCAAGATCTTCTGCTTGATTAACTTGTATTTCGTAAAAGTTTAAAGGAGCACAATATCGTTTGGGCTCTGGAAGGCTCTAGACTTATTAATTCTCTCAGTGCACTTGCAATTTTAATCTAATATAAAAATGACTTCAAGTTTTGTGTGTTAGCAAATATCTAGAGTTCGGCTGGTCGGATTTTAATATTTTTCTATCTGAAGAAGACCATCTGTAGATGGTTGAGGAAACGAAATCTGCCCTGAGCTTCAACGCAAAAACCCGAATAGTTGTTTGATGTTTTTTTGCGCTGTGTATTGAATTTTTTTTGAAGTGATTTAAAAAACGAAAAAAAAAAACATTAAAAAAAACTCATGAATTTAGATAAGTGATTCTAACATTTTGTAATATAATATCAACTCAATTTTTAAATATTTTCATCTTGGAAAGGCAAAGTTCTGCAAGCATTCGAATATTAAAAAAGACGCATAAAAAAATGAGCATTAAAAAGTAGTTTTTTGGCATATGCTGTATTTTTTTAAGTAGACTAAATCAGTGAAGAACGATGGGATTACAAGTCAAAACGCTGTGCACTATGGCAAAATGCTTGCTAGAAGAACCCAAAGTGGACGGCTAGAGACAAATAAAACTTTTACTTCTTGCAGTTACGGTTTTGCTTCCTGCTTTTAGGGAATTCTGTTTGGAGTTAGCACAATGTTAGAAAGGTATAACCATGATACTATATTGGGCATATTATATTGAATGAATGTCAGAGTTAACAATGGGCAGCTTCATGAGCTGCTGACCCTTTGATTATAAATTATATGCTTCTCTTCCTTCCCCTCAACAAATAATTAGAATAGATAAAATTTAAATGCATGCCAAATGCCTTAATTAAATACTCTACTGGTAATACGGTTGCCTTATTTCCGCAACGGAGAAGAGTTTTCGCTACGACAAAAGACTGATATTTTACGGAAATATATGGGCCGAAAACCGAAATACCACTTCAAGTTCCGAATACGACTTGTTTTTGCTTACAATCAATAGGTCACAGGACCAATCTTAAAGAATATTTTTTATTTAGAAATTCCACTATTTGCGCATCTGCAACTGTGTACTGCAGGTGCAGGCAAACAGCTTTATATATTTCCTTAATATTTTAATCGATGAAAAAACAAAATATTGTGTATCAAAACACACTTCAGTAAAATTTAAAAAAAAATTTAAATAACATACAAAAATTAAATTTTTTGCTCATGTTATTTTTCACCCGGCGAAGCGCAGGCATTTAAGCTAGTTTAATACAAACAAGTAGGAAAGTGCAACAGTGCGTATGCTAAAACTTCAGTCCGTCTGCAATGGATTGCAGACGGACCCTACTCTACCAAATAAGGAAACTGCCACGCCTCCAAAAATTGGGCGGGATATAAAAATATAACTGCTCAATGCTTTATACTAGGTGGTTGCATACATTTCGGACTAAAACTCTGCCTTTTAAGTGGTCCGTCCGAAAATGAAAAAAGCGACTCTTATGGTATCACTCCGTTGTCCGTCCGTCCGCACCGGTAACTATTGAACCGTAAGTCGTAGAAAGATGAGATTTGGTACACTAATAAAGTCCGTGGAAAAAATGAGAACGCATACAAGGGCAATTTTTCATATAACCACATAACGGTACAGTTTGAATACTGATGGTAAAAAAGACAAAATCTGTTTTGGCTCTATCTTAAAAGGTTTTACAGTCAGAAAGAAAAAATTGAAACATGCACTAAAAAAATGTGCATTCAATTGGTTTTTCATAAATTCGGATTTTTGCAAAATATTGAAAAGTTTCTTAAAAATAAGGAATGGAAAATTGATACCCGTTTTCAACGTGTTTAACGTAATAACTTTTTCCTTACTTAATTTAAACCAGTGAGTAAGTGCTACAGTGTGTACGCAGCAGTCCGCAAAACGGACCGTTAAATACCCCATCCTATCCCACATTGTAAAATGCTGATGGCATAGTTATTTTTTGACATTTTATAAGTAATGCAAACTTCGAAAAGGGGCGTGGTCCAACCGCCCCTAATTACAAACTATTAATTATAAGATATTTCCACAGATATTTCCAAGTTACACCTAATTGTACGTAAAAATGCAATTTTTTGGTTCAAATTCAATATTTTTAAAAATCGACCCCTAAAAGGGGGCGTGGCTAAAAACTTTATATGAACAAAATCTGGACGGAAGTATTGTTTACCTTCTACTTTTTTTATTTCATGCTTTCCTAAATTAGGCTCAAGGCCAGTCGAAATTAAGTTTTTCTGCAAAATTTTAGGTTTTTCTTCAATTCAAATGTGGGCGGGGCCCAAAGTCTTGTATTAACGAAATGTGGAACTAAGCGTTTTCTACATAAAATATTAAGCAAATTTTTTTCAATTTCGAGCAAAAATATTGAGTAAACTGCATTTGAAAATTTACTCTTAAAATAAATGCCACGCCTACTAGAGGAGGTTTACCAATTAAATTTGTCTTCTTTTGTGTCTTACATTCACTTGGAGATGCTAAATGTCAAATCTCAGCCTTTTAGAACGTCTTACAGTTTTGAAAACTCTGGAGGTAGTTGCGCATTTAGACCGATTGTGGGCGTGTCTTTGGGCGGATTTCAAAAATGTTAACACTTATGCTGCTTCGCATGACGTGGACCTTACGTACGAAGTTTCAGCACCCTAGCTCAAAATTTAAGGCCTAAAAACATGTGACATACAGACGGACGGACGGACGGACACGGCTCATTCGATTCAGAATACGGTCTGCTGAGAATTCTGAATATGAATATGCTCTTAAGGTCTTGGGGGTCTACCATTATTGTTTCACCGTGTTACAAACTATGTGACAAATTTAATATACCTCCTATCCTATGGGACGGGGTATAAAAAGCGATATTAGGCTAACATATAAAGAAGGCAAAGACTTAGTAAAGGCTAAAAATCAAATTTTGGTTAAACGGTTTTAGAACTGTAGATTTGGCATATTTTCGAAAAAAAAAATCGTGAAAAAAATTTTGTCCCCATCACTATCTCCGATTTAGCATCGGCCAAATGTTTTGAAAAAAATCACACACATCAAGAATTATTTGTAGTTTTCGGGAACTATAGAATTTTTCGAATATGTTTGAATGTTCGAATATATTTGAGCTGATTCTGAGATTTAGCTCAAAAACATTTCAAAATAATTTTTCAAAATATTGTGGAATCTTAACGATGGTACCGATTATAATGAAATTTGGTTTGTATATAAAACGTATGAAGGGAATCCTAAAATTTTTGGTTTTTGAGATGTGCTTAAAATCATTTAAGTTGATTTACTAAAATGGTAGTGCTAAAAAATGGCTACAACTTCTAAGTTGTTTCTATCTTATCGACTTAATTTTACACAAGCGCAAACCACTGGAGAAGAAAGTAAAATACATTAAAAAAAAATTAAACAAAAACCCGTTTGTAATTTTTTTAAGTTATTTTTTCTTACCAAAAAAAATATTTGTCACCCTGCGTTTTAACAAAAATTTAAGCACCTAAACTTAAGATTCTGCTAAAATAAGAACAGTAGACTTGTAAAAAAATATTAACAGTACCTAGACTAAAATTAACGGAAGAATATCTATTTTAAGAATTTTAAACCTGAATACCGGGCAAACAGTCAAAAATCTCCCCTTAATTTACTGCACTGCAGTGGCAGTTTTCAATATCTTCCTTAAATTGCACTTGATGTTCTATAAATATTATGCCATCATGTCGGAAATCGTCATTAAAAAAAAGAAAGACAAAGTCGCAAATAATATTAAACAATATTTTATATGCAAATTCATACTTCATATACTTGACCGTCTTTTTTACTAAAAAATCACTTCTTTCAAAGCCACGTCACAAGGGCGTATAAAAATAACTTATACAAAAAAGTTAGCAAATGCTCTACAACCTTTGTAATGCAATTTTTCGTCAAATTGAAATCGTAAGAAATCGACAGTATTTTTAAAAATAAGAGATGGTTGGTCATACATATATGCCTGTAGTTAGCGGGTTCAACTAATTTTCAAGCTCGATCTGAAGGGCTGGACTTCCAGCCCACTCACCAACTTTCAGCTCTCAGCTTAAAATTTAAGGCCTAAAATTTCTTTGCATACGGACGGGCGAAGAGACATGACTTAATCGATTCTCCTGTCAGTCCCATTTATATCTCTAAAGGGTCTTTGGGGTCTACGGTGATTATATCACTGCGTTACAAGCTATACATCAAACTTAATATGCCCTGGGTAGGCTGGGTAGGGTGTAAAAAAAACCTCCGAATAAGTTGACAACCACTTGGAGGCAGCGAAAAGCTTGGTGGTTGCATATTTTACCATGCATCCTCCACGTTCGAATAAACGCTTACGTTTTTTTGAGTTTACGGTGAAAAAAAACTCGCGCACCTAACTCGCGCAACGATAGGAAATCAAAAGTTGCATGCAGCGAATATTTAACTCTCATGCGGAATTTGAATCAGTGATACGAATCGCATGTAAAAACTAAAACGAGAGATGCAATTGCTCGGGTCAACCAGGGCCAACTTCTCAAATATTTATACGTTGTATTTTTTTTACATGCAAGACACCTACTTTTTTCCCAAACCGACCTGCCGGCACCTAGATAAGTTTCTCGAGACAAATGTAATTCGCGGAGTGTTTGTCAGACCATCGCGGAGGTAAATGATGTAAGCAGATGTAGGATTTGAACCCAGACTTCCAGGCACAACGTCAGGTCGTCCCACATGTGCTGGTCCGCATTTACATGCAACAATTTACATGTCTACTACACGACAAATCACTAACTTCGCAATGAAAAAAAAACTTGGACTATTGCGCTTGAACTTTTCCCGGTTTTTTTAAGTTGTTTACAATAAAGCCGCTTAACCTTTGTGTTTGTCTTATTTCTCCTGCGACAAGTGCGGTGCTTTAAATTATCGTCGCTATAAAAATTTGTTTAGCAAACTGAAATGAATATTTACACATTTGTTACTCGATTGGGTAAATAAATTGTCAATAGCACTTAAACTTTTTACTGCGAGGCTAAAATTGACATTAATCAATACCTTTCCTCTAAAAAACAAACTTAAACCGCTATTCGTGTATTGTTATTCAAATTTACAGACATAAAATTATTTACTTAAGGGTGCCCCACTGCCACTGTAATAATATATTAAAAAATATAATAATGAAAAAAGTTTTTAACCATAATTAATTAAACTCAAACTAATTTACTATCGAAAACTCTATTTTCAGTTGATGCAGATGAAATCCGTCGCTTGGGTAAACGTTTCCGAAAACTCGACCTGGACAATTCAGGTGCACTGAGCGTCGACGAGTTCATGTCTCTGCCAGAGTTACAACAAAATCCCTTGGTACAGCGTGTCATCGATATTTTCGATGCCGATGGCAATGGTGAAGTAGACTTTAAGGAATTCATCCAAGGTGTTTCGCAGTTTAGTGTCAAAGGCGATAAACTATCGAAACTACGGTTCGCATTTCGTATATACGATATGGACAATGATGGTTACATATCGAACGGTGAACTGTTTCAGGTAATTGAATTATTTTTTTCCTGTATGTATGTATAATATTCGTATAAGGACTTTTCTGGTCTGTCAGCACATTTAATCAGTCGCATATTTTTTAAATTCTCTACAGAAAAAAAAATCTATTTTTGAATTCCCATACTGCGCTGCATAATAAATGGAATGAGTGAAATTTAATTGCCAAATAGTTTGTTGATACTTTGTTAATTTTTGTTGTCTCTAAATATTTGCTCATCTTCGCCCGCCATATAGACCACGTCGGCGGGTCTACGTGTTTCGGCGCTAAAAGTTTATTGTAAAAAGCATGTGCTTCTGGTCTGGGTTGGATTGGAATGCTCTCACGTAACACGATATTGTTTGCTTTTCATTAGACGGCTCTACAAAGGAGTGAACGTTTGTCTCAACAATCGAAAGTGCGGCGAAAAATAGGTGCAGTGTCTAATTTTGTCGGCATTGGCAAGGCAGCCTGTATTTAAATGGTTAATGCTCTTTAAACGTATTGAACAGAGGGAGATTTGGCTTTGCGACAATAAATTATAGATTTCTTAATTTAAAAGAAACTTAGATGCAGGCAAGTGCAAAATAAACGATGCAGACATCTGCCGAATTGTTTTAAATTTGATGAGTGTCAGACACTTTAGGCTTTCTCGTTTTACGCTCGTTTGTTTCCTGTCGTCAGTATTTCAGGGGAAACTCATTTTATTTACCGAAGAAGCTTACCGAGCTGGATCCTATGGACAGAGACGAAACTACCGTGGTGAATTCTTGTCCATCAAAATTTAGCTCATTGAGTCCTAGTCTGAAGTCCTCTTCCAGTAGTTCTCATTGGTCAAAACACTTAGGTCGGGTCCGTAGACCATTTTAATGTTCGTTTGCCGCGTCTACTCTCGGCGGTATCTGAAGGTATTAGTTTTTGGCAAACTGTCAGGTATACATTCCGCCCCTTGCATCTTTGGATGAGAACATGACTGCAGCACTCGCCATAATAAAGTGCGCTTTTAATAAACGGTGGTTAAGTGTTCTAGCTACTGTATGGTGTCAAGCTACGTCCGTCATAAGTCAGGACGACAACTACATTAAATGAGCTACCCCGTCTTATTTGAGGCCAAGGTCTTTGGGGATTTCCAGTACGACGGATGAGCCCTTGAGTGGGTAAACGTCAGCTCTCACATCCCCAAAGTGGGTTACAGGTTGCACCAGGGATGCTGTCCTAGGGTTTAAACAAGGAATTGGCCCTTCAAGTTCGATGGTTGTACCGTAGGGTAACTTCTCGGCCACGTAAAAAAACACTAGTTATGAGAGGGGAACAAATAGCCTCGGAAAATACCAATTAATTCAGCTATTACCTGAAACTAAAGAACACTGTACACAGATTAGGTGCAACTCAAAACAACTCAAAAAAACAAGAGCAGCGTCTGAAGAGAATCGAGCCAAGAGAAGGGAGGAGAAAAAGTTACTGCGAAGAAAGAAGAAAGGGCCTACGCAAGGAGATCTCCCAGCTCTAAAAGTTGAAAGAGTTAAACGAATGAAACAAGACCAAATGTTTAATTAAACGATCAATTAACTGGCAGCTGGTTTTAGGACCGGAACCAGGGTATTTAAAATAGCGAAGGAAAACTAGTCACTAAAGCAGGGAGAATACCTAGTTAAGTGTATGCAATTTCATGTGCCCCACCTTAAGCGATTCTATGTCTTTGTCGCATATAAGATCCTATCAAAAGCACTGCGTGAGCGTCTTAGTCCGTTCTGCGATACACTAATCGGCTCCTACCAGTGTGGCTTCCGGCCCGGCAAAGCGACCATGGACACAGGTCTTCACGCTTAGGCAAATCCTGGGGCGGTATCGGCTATGGTGATCTGTGATTTTCACATTTTCTGACAGTCAATGTGATCGAAAAAAAAAATCCGTCTTCGTGAGGTGAAGACAAACATATTGTTCCGAATGGTTGCCTTATTTAGGCGTGTGATTTACGAACATTTTTTTAAAATTCATGCATGCAGAAGGTCAGCCTAAGTGTAGGCAAAACCAACTAACCAGAACGTTTGAAAACTGGGGGCCAGCTGATTTTGACGGTCATTGATCGAGAGCTGTCACAAGAAAATGGTGATGATCACAGTTTACGCAAACAAATATTTGATCACCATAGCCGATTTCACCCCTGGAAAAGATCAATAAATATCAAATCGCATAGGACAGCAATCCATGGCGATGATCGAACTCAAAATCATGGCAAAACTGATCGAACTTTAGTTTGACCTTGGAGTTAACACCAACTTCACAAACGACACAAGTGAAAATTCGTCGAAGAATTACCCTCGGAAACAATTGCTTTTTCGGTTTGGCAAGAGAAAAGTTCTAAGGCGAATTATGGTCCCTCATGCGAGGAGGTATAATAGAAGCCAACTTTCTCAGGTTGGTCCGATGATGCCTTGGTCTAGCCATTTATTTTTTAACCTACCCAAGAAACGTCTTTTTCATAGATTAATATTAAAGACCCATTTTGGAAGGCTGCTGGGGCATGCAATAAGCATCCAAAGCGATGGTCGATGTATTCGGAAATGTCTTTACTTTTTACCAGCTGATTTGATGTTGCTATTGAGGGTAAACGAGCCAGTTGATAATGTGGTGAAACAGTACTTTTTTGTTATTCAAATTGGACCGTTTTTCTACCAATCCTTCGTTTGTTTTATCTTTTAAATTTATAAACCACTGTCCGCCTTTTTCATATCCTCATTGGAATCCTAGAAAATTGTTGCGCGGGGGGAACCGTTTTTGGCTTTTTTGAACCACATTCGCCTCCTAAGTGGCGCGTGTTTTTCGAACATTTAAGTAATCCAGAAATCAATGCGACCGTTTTCTATCAGCAGTTCCAACAAAGCTGAGTCTCGTGCCAATAAGAGCGAAGCCTTAATTGAAATAGATAAATGTAGGCTTAATTGGTCAATTACCGGTTGATTTTCCGGTTGAACTACAGCATCAAGTAGATTGCGGACAAGTATCAAAAGCGCTGGAATTCCCGCTCCGAAAAAATTTAACCGAGCTCAGCTAAGAAACCTGTTAGTTCACATTTTTCGCGACGTTTCGTCGATGTTTCGTTACTTCTTCAGGGGATCGAAGACTTTAAGTACGTAGCTTCTAAGACTGGAATCGATATGAGCTAAAAAGTTTTCTGTAACGTTTTCGGGATTAAAAAATGTTCCGAGACTAAAAAAAGACTAAAATTGCCATAATTATACAGTCGCCAAGATTCATGCACTTAGAAAATTCCTGCCTGGGATACTACAGCCTGACAAAGCAATGTATGTAGTAGTGTTATTTTTCACATCAATATTGCAAAGGAAGTATAATATAATCTATATACTCACACACAGTCTAGCAATAACTTTTAATCGATGGCGGTCCATCGATTAACGATGTTAATCCAACAACAGGCTGATTCCGTGTTAACTATAACTCCGGATGCACCACAAAATTACGTTTTCCTTGCCTGCACTAAACTAGTTTCGCTACTTGGTGTAACAATGCACTGAAAATTAACTCATAACTCAGTATCATATGGACTCTTACCGTATTTTTTTGAACATTCATCTTCTATGGCGTGAACTGACGAACCAGCCAATGGTACTCGGTGCGAGCTGGGAGAGTAAATAACTTCGAGAGTCGAAGATTTCGATAACTTTGTTGACGAAGTTAACTCTGCACTGAAAAACAGCTCGCTGAGTTAACTCCAGATTCGTTTTGTTACGGCATTAACAGATGTTGGTTTAAGCTGGGCTTAATTCAGCACTGAAAAACCGGCCCTTAGTCGAATCGAAATGCTTAGTTGTTGGTTTTTACTTTTACCTACGAGTTCAAAACGTGGATAAAGCACATCAGAATAACTCTTGACTAGATAAAATCTGCTTTTACAATGTAGTCCTGCGCAACTTCTTTGATCTTCGGCGTTTCTTCCTCACAATGCTTTTTTCGAAACTTATATTCGAAGCGTCATCAAAAATTATGTCCAAACGATTAGCCCAACATTTTAAAGAATATATAAACCCGATCACAGTGTAGGGGATCAAACGAATTGCTTTTAAAATAGCCCACAGGGCATCTCTCTCCCGACAACATCAAGGCCAATAGCTTGACCTTGCAATGTGAAATTAGAAAAATCATCTCGCCGAAAATTATCTTATTAATGGTTCCAAGCACGAATCAACCAGTGTCAATACATTTTGCTACTATTGAGTCACCAGACAGCCGGTACCCATGACGACTCATTAATATCTCTTCACATGTCGAGCCAAATACACTTAACGAAAGTCTCTTGTTTGTTCTATTTATAAAAGGATTAAAGGCGACTTAATTACCTGTCGTATTTTTTTATTTTTATTTTTACACTTGTTGTTGTTTATTTTTATTATCCATTGATGCGGCGGCGTTGTCACCGAAAATTTATCATGATTTAAATTATAAATTATAAAAGCAAATACAATAACAAAAAACGAAAATAATTTACGTTTTACAGGTGCTTAAAATGATGGTAGGAAATAATCTTAAGGATACACAATTACAACAAATTGTAGATAAAACTATTTGTTTCGCCGACAAAGACGAGGACGGCAAAATATCATTCGACGAGTTTTGTTCGGTTGTCGGAAATACAGATATTCACAAAAAAATGGTTGTTGATGTTTAAGTTAATTTATGCAATTTTTACATTATTATTTTTTATACATCATTATTGTCATATTTTTGTATGTTTAGAAAAAGTTTTTTCTTTTTTTTTATTCAAATTCTGATATCCTGTTTTGAATTCTTTTTTTTTATAATTAACTTCAAAAAGTGTTTTCCTTCTATTTGAATAGAGAAATATATACTTAAAACAAATAATATATATATACATTAAAAGAATAAAGAAATAAATTTTATTGGATAATTTTAATAGATGATATATGTGGCGTAAATTAATTAAACACTATAAAAAAAAATCAAAAAACTTTATGAAATTAAAATAATTTTTTTTAACGGCGATCATTATACATAACACAAAAGTCTCTAAACTCTTCGCAAATATTTATTGATAGCCCGTACCATTCAAAGGAAGCAAACAAAAAATTCAACTACTTACTGTGGCATAGAGAGAAAAAATAAAACATTTATAAATAACAAATTTAACTAATAAGTAAGACATTTTACTCATTAACAAATCAAGCATTAAGAAGTTATCTTTAAAAATACCTAACAAAACAAATGAAAAAAAAAAATCGTTTCTCATTTCTATTTAAATAAAATAAAATAATTATAATAAAAGAGCAAACATTTTTCTACTTCAAACTTAATAATTAAATTTAAATACTTAAATAAAAAATAAATTTATATAAAAATAAACAACAAAAAAAAAAACATAATAAATTTAAAACCAGCAACATTAGGATCATTTTTGAAGAATGACATTAAGGAATTAATTAATTACTGTAGTGTAGAAACTAACACGAAATATTGCCTTTTTGTGTATTCGCTAATAAACTTAAAAAAAAATATGTATATCTTTTAAAACTAAATAAAATACCCATTCTCTTCTCTCATCTCCTCTTAACTTTTCTATCGACTTCTCCTTCGTCTTGTTTTAAATTCGCCTTCCTCAGTTTTTTCTTATGTCATATTGATTAAATAAATGTATATTTCTTGCATTTTTATGTAAATTGTATAAAAGAAAAGAGTAAAAAAAAAAATATTATTTTGTATGTAAACTCTAGTCAATGTGAATTTTTTTGTAATCCTTTTTACTGTCATAAGATTTTTTTATTTCTTGTTTTTTTTTTATTTTAATTGCCATATATGAAAGAATAATGTTATAGATAAAAAAAGGAATAAAATATATTTACATGTGTATGTAAACTTGGTTTTTGAATCTAAAAGGCAAATGAATCTTAGACCTATAGAAAAAAAATTTCTTTTTTTGTTTTTGTTTTGTCTTTTCTGTTTCAGTTGAATATTGTACCATAGGCCGATCGATTGGGATCGTGGATCCGAAAAGTTCAGGTGCGTAATTTTTTTTTCAATATATAGTACTGTTGCTTTTTTTGACATTGTTTTGCTTCGTGAGGTTGTTCATATGAATGTCAAAGCTAGAAAAATCCTGTCGTACTGTAGCTTTTTGGTGGGATATCGAAAAATTTGAATTTAAACTTTTTTTATAATGTTGAAGTCTTTCGATGTCTTTTATGCATAAAAGCCCAAAGAGCCTTCTCTGTTGAGTCTTCGATACCTTTTGATTTGGTTTAACTGTCATCGGTTTGTATTTTTGATCTGATATGTTTGCTAACGGGATTAGTCTTTTTACTTGGACTATTGAGTTTGTTTATAAAATATATCTAAATATGTACGATCTCATTTTCAATATCTACTGGAAATTATCATCAGAGAAGTACTTAGTGAGACCGCTGAGGTAAATGCAGAACAAACAGAAGCATGTTCAGCATTTTGAGTGACTGTTTTTACGTAGGACCAAAAGAAAGCCAGTGCTGCACCTGATGGTCAGCAGGTCCACGGCGCTGGTAGCTCCGGTTTTAGAGGATTATTTCGGTCACCTTTGATTAAAAGGGTGTTTCCACCGCACATAAGACAGAGACTGTAAAATGACAATGCCTGGTTGTCAACTTTTCTGCCATAACCTTGTAAAGATGCACTTATTCGGCTTCCGGGAAACTCGGATAATCTCTCAGATTTAGAAAAAAACTAAACTGATTTTTAATTGCTATAGAATTTTTGATTATACGAAACAAAACAACGGAATACCCAAGAGAAAAACCAAACGTCAGATATATTAATGGAATTTCAGTCCACCATTCTGTTGCAGTGTGGACAGCTGTACTAATTTAACTTTTTTCACGGGTCAAACCACATCGACATAAACAATTTTGGGTATCCCTACAAAATCGAATAAACACAACTGATAACCGCATCAATAAAAGGTCTGTTTGACACGTAGAACTCTGACCAGTTTGATTTGGGAATCCATGCGCGAAAGAGAGTTATTACGCGATTAATTTTTAATCTCTTCGTGAGAAATTCGTATAACGAGTTATTCGTGAAGAGTAACTTTTTAGCGGATGAGTCTGATGGAAACACACTAAAGATGACTTTAACAATATATAAAAATGCGCAGAAGTTTGAAACCAAGCGATGAATAGCCATAAGTTAGGGCCTCTACTTAATAATAATAGATTATCAAAAAGTTCAATTTTCTTCCGTCATTTTTATGCAAATGCTTGGACTATTATGTAATGGCGTCTTAAGCTGGTAAAACCGAAATTCTGGATTAAGTATAAGTCGCCAATTTCAATAAGTAAAAAAAAGGCGCTTGCCTTCCCATCTGTTTATGGCAGCGTTTCTTAATCTTTTCTGGTCGCTGAACACTTTTAAGACGCAATGTCAATCACTAACCAGCTAAAAAAGTATGTTTATACAAGGAACAGAAAAAGTTATTCATGCGTTCGGAATTTCAGCCAAACAGCCACACCGTTCTTCTTCATGAATGAAAGAATATAAAGATTACGACACGCGTTTGTTATGACTTTTGGTTGACAGACCTAACTAACCGTGTAAATCTGACGTCATGGGATGGAGCTGTAACCTTGCATGCATGTAAAAAAAATATGCTGGCCAATCACAGATCATCAATTTGTTTTGCCTGGCATCCAATGACGAGCGACGCAGTAGGTGTACTGCTTTTTTTTTAATGTGGCATAATCTTGTGTTCTGTGATTTGTGGTTCTTCTTGATTTTCAAGTTTATCTGACGTTGTCAAAAATGTTTTCCAACTTGACGCTTGTGTTACACGATTGTGTGCGTGATGTTGGACTCACGACCAAAATTCTTACATTGACCTTTTTTAGGAGAACTGTCAAACGCGTGACCAATAATAATTAATAGTTCCAGGTGAGTCGAGAAGGCTTCGTTACGCTACTGGACGAACAATGGAAAAAGCCATTAGTGTGTCTTTGGCTGTCATAATAACTGGCATTTGCTGAATTCAATGGTTGATCTTTTTGATATAATGTCTGTTTTACTCATGAAGTTTTTTACTAGGTATGCAAATGCAACAAGCCGTTGAGTTTCTGGGTGATCGGTAGGTTCGCACAAGATTCACAAGCCAGCGACAAATCTGGATCTCAGGCATAACAGCGAAATTAAAATTGGGGCCATTTAGAGCAAGTTTTTCAGTGCAAGATCATTCGAGTTAAAGTGAGATTAGCCCCAAATTTTTTTTCAGACCTTTTTTTCGGGCCTAATCTCGGTTTAACTCGCCATTTTTGGTGGGTTAATCCCAGATCGAACTCTGGAGAACAGTTCGAACTTCTTTCTCTTTTTTTTTCTATGGAATTGCAGATGCAGTGACTGTTCCTCTGAAAGATTTTCTTTAAAACTCGAACTTTTTTGCATATTTTTTTCTGTGTGCAGTGAAAAGTACAGTCACAGTGACAGTTAGGATGATAACTATACAGAGTGGGCCAAATGTGTTTTTGTACATTTTATTGCATTTCTTTTCAAAATGCAATGAAATGAACGAAAAAACAATGTCAAGTGGCTAGTTTCGGAGTAGCGCATTCCGTCGCTCTAATATTCCAAAAACTTTCTAATGGTTTCGGCCTATAGCTCACAGATTGCTTGGATGGTATCAGCCTCAAGTGTTTGAATCGTTGCCGGCAAACCCTCGGTCCTTCACGGTTCTCAACAAAATAAAATCCAAAGGGGTCAAATCCAAGCTCCGAGGCGACCATTGACTTGGCATCGCCAAAACGGATGTTTAAATATTTAATGCCGAAAAAGCACTGTTTGGGCTACACAGCCCTCACTTTGGAAACAAGTTTTCACCATTGGCCACGTCAAGCGACTCATTTCGTTCCGCAGAGATATGATACATCCTACTTAAACTTTCTGTCATTCGAGCGGGAAACAACTGTCAATGTCAAAATTCCCTGTGATTTAAAAAGAAACTACAAGATGGCTCACCCCTTATATGACAGAATTACCTCGGCGAACTGAAAGACTGCTCGCTGGGCCAACTTTGGACTCGTTTTTTTTTCGTGATTACTCTGCACGGCCCTTAATTTCTTACTATATTTGAAACGTAATCGATAGTCTTAACCTTCGGGTGCTAGTTTGCCGCAGAAACCGTGGAAGCCTTTTCACAAGTACAAGTAGTTACTTGAAGAATGTTTTATACTGGTCATGATTGCCAAAAATTAGACTTCATTTCGATTAAAGTAGCTCCAGTGAGCCCAGAAAATGCACTCGCAATTTTTAGTGCGATCAGCTGATAGCCAGTGCAAAAGCTCAGTGCAACCCTGGAAATTTTCGAATGCAAAATGTCACACCGGCCTGTGAAACATCGAATTGTTCAGCACTGAACTTTCTACCCCGACAAAATCCCCGGGTCACTTTAGTGCCGCATAAGTGCGCCACAGTGCTGCAATCGAATGCAGTCCTTAATAAGATGTAGTCTTCGCTGATGCAGTGTTTCCTTGTCAATACAGACCGCATCAGTTCAAAACATTTACAGCCAAACGCTATCAATACCTTTCTTGTCATTCATTTGATTTCTTCCAGTCGTGTTGCAATTCTAGCCTGAAGCCTTTAAGCTAATTGAAATCCACATGAAAGGCCTCTGAGAAGGAAAAAACAAAGTTGTTTGAAAACGATATCGACCGTCCCCTAACCGAAAAATCTTGGAATTATCCACTTACGATCTTAAATTCCTAGAACCGATAAATTTTGTGAAGTCGAAATGTCGCTAATGCCTGGATACATGGTATGGTAATCTTCACTAATCCTCTACAATAATCACGCGATTTACCAAACAAATTTTAAATGCGCTCGGCTTTTGGGTAATTTAAAATAACTATCTGTCACCCTTTTCACAGACCTCTTTTATGCCACTTTTAAAACTTTTCTCACACATTAAAATCGTCTTCAAATTGAAAAATGAAACTATCCCTGAATAAAAGATCTGCCACAAATACGTTTTTTATTTGGATTCTTACAACGGAAATCTTTTTTCGCTCTTGGGAAAAATGTCATCGTCACTTTAAGTTGATAGCCAAAATGATAGAAAATTACCTCTGGTATCAAATTAATCAATTGCTTGTTGAGCCACTTTGGGACATATTTTTAATCTTGTTCGCTAATCGCAGTTTTAGGGCCAGTGGAAACATAGGCAGTTTTTAGTTAAAGTTTTGAAACTTAAGGATTTCTGGTATCTGGGCAGGTGCAAATCCTCAATGAGGTTTGCTGTGTAACAATTCTGATGGCAATAATTCTGATGGCGTAACAATTCTCAAGGCAGGTGCAGGAAAGTTCCGGTATCTGATGGAACCATGACTCATTGGTTCTTTGATTCCAAACGTTGCCAGATTATAATGATTAAATCACCGGCCAGGTGGTACCCATGTTAAATTTCCTTGTAGCCGTATTCAACCCAAACGTTTCAATCAACTTACAAGTAGCGCGTGGTTTCCGAGAAACCTTACTCAAACTATTGTTAGAGAAAACTTCGAATTTTTGTTCGGTTTTGAGAACAAAAAAACCGCAGCAATAACTTTTAAGATAACTATAACTGACTCGCCCCTTCGTCATCAAAAAAACTAGGTTTTTAATTTGCAGATTACAATATAATCAGGTTTCGCTGCAAAACCATTTACTAGCGGTCTTGTCTCAAAATCCCTTAAACATTCTGAAATATCCATGGCCCGCAGATTTTTTGTTTGATTACCATTTTGTCTTTTTTTGCCTTGAAAGACTTTTTGATTTGTCTAATCTTATGTTCTTAGTAGATAAATGTATTCATAAATATTCAAAATATTTATAGTATATAGCTTTAAACCTTAATGTATAACGACATGAATATAACGCATACTTTTAATTTTCTAATTTACTTTTTTATATGTATATCATTCTTATTAAAAAATATAGAAGAAAATGCATAAACGACTTTCAAATTTTAAAAAGAAACAAATACATTAAAACTTTCAATTATTTAAAAAAAAAAGTTTCAGGAAAAAGTGTCATAAATCTCATTATACAGCTCTCATATGCAAATTGTGTTGTTGCCAAGTTAGACTGCTGAAAGATCCTTGCCATATCCGCAATTCACCTATTTTTTATTTATTTACTTAAGCATTCTCTTAAGGTAAAGCAAAACATCCCTGTATTGTACATTGTAAAAGAAAATTCAATACTTATACATAAATATTATATTGTCTTTGCAAATCAGCAAATATTTCTTAACACTTATGCCAAACTTTATAAAATGAAAAACATAATTTAAAAGTTTAAACAAAAACTTTTAAAAGTAAAAAACAAAAACAAAATTAATAAAAATACAAACTAAATAAAAAACAATAAACAATATTTTCTATAATATACTATTTAGCGTTGTACTTGAAATTAAATTAAAAACAAAGTATTTAATTTGCGAATTTCACTTTTTTATAATGTTTTTGTATGTAAACACCTTTTATATATATAAAAGAAGATAATTATAAAATGTATATAAAAGCATTTATATACATAAAGATATTTATATGTAAGAAAACATAAAAATTATATATATAAAATTTAAAAAACAAAATTTAAACAATCTTTTTGCAATAAGCATTAATTATATTTACTATATAAAATGTCTCTTTTAAAGAAAAGCATTTTTGTTTTAAGTAAAACATAATCCGATTATTTCAAAGAAGAATAAAAACAAAGTAAATTAAAAATGAAAAGAACTTAACAAATTTATGCAATTAAACAAAAAAAAAAACAAATTTAAATGCTAATAAAATATATAGTTAAATTAAAATTTATGAAAGATTATAGGAAAAAAATAATTAAATTTTAATGAATAACAAAAATAAACATGACATACATATTTGGACATAAAATTGAAACAATGCACTAATAATGGATCTTTCTCTATCAGCACAGACATATATTTTATAACATAATTTATTATCACTTGAATTTTAAATAAATTGGAGAATGTAACAAAAAGGTTAACAACAATAAGAAGATGATAAAAAAAGTATATATACGCCATATTGTTTAAAAAAAAAATTTGAATCATCCCTTTTCGTGCAAACATCTACGACATTTTAAAACAACCAAACAAAAATTGAAATTGATACAATTCATTAATTTAAAAATCAACAGCAATAAAAAAGAACAAAAATAAATCTAATTTATGTTTCATTTCAACGACTTTGGCTATTGATTGCAGAGCTCAAGGGCTAAATTCCTTGTAGTGTGTGTTAGAAATCGCCACATGTGAAATTCACTATTTTCTTGTGACAGCTGTAGACCAGACACGTCACTGTTTCTGTCAGAATGATTTCATGCATTATGCAAGGCAGTGACTTTTGCATTTTTTGTGTAGAAAGATGTATCAATCAATGTGTAAAATGTGGCCACAAAAATATTGGTCCGAATCGTTGGCTTATTTGGGCTTGTTTTGTAAGAGCAATTTTTTTAGTCTTCTCATCTCTCATGCGAAAGTTTGCCTAGGTGTAGGCAAAAAACCAACTAACCAGAAAGTTTGAAAACTGTCGACCAGCTAATTTTGATATTGATTGACCGTGAACTGTCACAAAAAAATTGAGAAGATCAAAGTTTACGCAGACGAATTTTTGTGATTTGTGACATCACTTATCACAGATAAACTTGCCGATTTCACCCCTAGTTGTGGACTACAAAAACAGCAAATTACTTTAGAAAGTGTTGTTAAAATGATGCTAAGGATATTATAGTATCGGTTGTTAGCGGAAAGTTTGAAAGAACACGAACACCCATCTGAATATAACTCAAAATGGGATTTCGCTCGACCTATAGAGAACAAGACGGCCAATTTTTAAGAAGCTTACAAGTGCTCTCGTGATATTTTATAGAAGATTTAGGCTTATCGCTACCTTAAGTGACTAAATCCGATCTAGCGAGAAGAGTAAGAATACAATGGCTGCGATGGCTGGCTTACTCAAACGGATGAACATTGCTACCACCCGGTCTAGAAAATCTTTGAATCCCCAAAAGGTAGGGCGCAGTAGAGGCTCAGGCACACGCTCAGGCGCACGCAAGTGGAAGGGACCTCAGACAACTTCGTGGGCTAAACTGGAGACGACTAGCTAGAGACAGAGCTGGCTGGTGAAGTATGTTGGTTGACGCCAAGGTTCACCACGGACTGTAGCGCGCCGCCTGAAGTAAGTATTTAAGCTTCAACTAATCCTTCTACAAATTACGAGATTTACCAAACAAAGTTGAAACCGCTAGGCAAGTCCTTAAAAGTATCTCCCCGTTAGTCTCACTCACCCTCTTCACAGAACTCTTAAATTCTTTCAATTTTAATTCTTTTCGCACACCTTTATAACAGTTTGAGACTAGAAAAAAGAAACTAAAACTGCTTTACAATGACTGATCTATCACGAAGAAATAGGTACGTCTTATTTGGAATTTTAACAACGAAGTTGTTTTCTCGCTCCTGAGAAATGGCATCGCCACTCTCTTCTGAGAGCCAACATGACAACAGAAGCCAACTTCTCACTGAAGAGAAGTAAACTGTGTTTGAACTTAACTCCTTGGACGATATCGAACTTCGTTAATTTAGAACTGCGATCTTGTGCCAACTTTTGGCCCGTAGTTTTTCAATGACTTTTTCTTCACCGTTATTATTATCAGCTTTTAATTCGATTAGATGAGTACCCACCCATATTTTGGGGTATCTTCTTTATGAGCAGTGGGTGCTTTGAACTAAGCTCTGTCTCATTGCCAGCCTTCAGTCGCTTAACCTCAGATATTCTGAGCAAATAATGACGTTATTTTTTTTTAAAACAGTTGCAATTTGTCAAACATCTTTCCCCGCCACTCGGATGCACCAACATGTGGAGGACACAGCGCCCAGAGTAGAAAATTTTCCACCCTTCAAAGAAGATTACCTTGGCTCGGGCGGGTAACCAATGACTTGAGCTGTCTACGGTTTTAGAAACTCGTCATCTAAAGGAGTCGAAGTCGAAATACAAGTTATTTATTTATATATTATTATTATGCACCCGGTAGTTCTGAGGGTGCAAAACTAAGGGGTTTGAAACCAAAGAAACGTTAGAAAAGTGGGATTCCTCGGTGAACATTTTTTCGTATTCAACTTGGCTGAGTGAGGCTTAAAAGGTCATTTCAGGCACTAATTGATTCTACACCCAACTGTCAAGGCCAATGTGCCAATATTTTTCAGTTACTCCTCCTTTTCCTATTCTTCTTTTCCTTTCTGCTCGTGAGATGTTTAGCATTAAATTAACTATTCCCTTATTCTCGAGCGAATTATAAAAAAAAAACTATTCTCCGGAATTTGTTTTGGGGTAAAACCAACAAGTGTCCAGTTATTCAGGTTTAACACACCTTATTTGTCGCGTTAATCCTCTGACCAAATGATTCCATTGCCTCCGTAAGTACACAACCGACAGCTAAGTTAAAGTGCCTGTTTTCATTTGGTTAATCCTAACCTAACCCAAAGTTTATTTCTCAAAATAAAACGGAGGTTGAACGGTGGCCACCACACTGGCGCTTACCCTCACCATAGTAATTCTGACACATCAGGTTAGGATCAACCAAATGAAAACAGGCACAAATACACACGTTATTACGGCCTATAGAAGAAGCATGCGTGGTATACGTCACTTCCCGTGTTGTATTTCACTCATAGTGGCTGTTTTCATTTGGCTGATCCTAACCTGATGTGTCAGAATTACTACGGTGAGGGGAAGCGCCAGTGTGGTGGCCACCGTTCAACCTCCGTTTTATTTTGAGAAATAAAATTTTGGTTACGTTAGGATCAACCAAATGAAAACAGGCACATAAGAACTTGTGAAATCAACTTACAATCCGGGCACAATGTGTGTCTGTGTCTGTCGCTGTGTCTCGTCACATTTTTCACCCAAAATCAGAGACACTGCGAGATAAGCATTGTGTCGCTATAGTGCTTGTTTTCATTTGGTTTAAATCTCATTTCTCAAAATAAAACTGAGGTTGAACGGTGGCCACCACACTGGTGCTTCCCCTCCCCATAGTAATTCTGACACATCAGGTTAAGATAAACCAAATCCAGGCACATATACGTATTTCCGTAAGCTGAACTGCGAGAGACAGACACAGACACAGATACTCATTGTGTCCCAGCAGTTCAGTTATGTGCTTAGACGTAACGAAGGCAATGGATTCATTGGGCTAAGCCCATTAATCCCGAATGATACTCTGGATAGGAATCCATAAATTTTTATAGATTCTCCTTTTTTCTATGTGAAACGTATCACTTCTAGCAACACTGCATCTTAAACAGATGTGCAGCCTTTTTGACCCTGACTATGCCAAGATCTATACAAGTTTGTCATCCGGTTTTGATGTACTTGTCAACTGGGTGGAAAAGTAAACGAAAACTGACCAATAAAACTAAGGCGGGAAAACGCACTTGACGCACAGTCGACAAACAGTCAAAAGTTTCAGATTTGACGGTATCAGTGATGCCAGATATCTTATATTTAGATTTTTTTTTCATTGTGGCTGCAATCAAACTAGGCACCAAATTTATCAATAGAGACATCATGCAGTTACTGCAATCCCTGCAGTAGCTGGCTTCGCCTGCCCCATAAGAGCCTGAGTAATCTATTTTTGCTGCACGAAAATGTCTGCACATCTGTTTTGAGCTTAAGCTCTGAATAATTAATTGCTGAATAACTAGATATTCAACTACCGACATAACAAACTTTGCCCGTAAGCTGAAATTGGCTAATTTACCCAAACTGACGTTTTGTTTATTAATGTGAGTAAATTCGTCTGTTCGTCCGTTTCATACAATTCCGTTTTGGCGGTTTAATTCTTAATTATGCAAAATATTCTTGCTGTGTAAATTTTAGTTTCGGTGGGATCTGAAACGCACATATTTACTTACGTCTGGCAGGGCTTTCCTTTACGTGTTGAAATGCTGGTCCGTAAGAATTTCATTGAGAAATCTCAGAATTTGACAGTTTATTTGAAGTTTTGCTGCACCAGCAAAATTAATTGCAGTAGCGCCCGCAAGTTTAAACATGTTTTATTGTTTTTTTTTATTTATTTTAGAAAAAGAATAATCTAATTTTATTTATAAATTGCATGAATATAAATACAAATATAATTTGCTTCTGGTCAAACTTAAATTTAGCCAAATATGTTCGAGCTTCACATTCATTTCACCGCGTTAGGAAATTGTGCAGAATTGTTTTTGCGAACTGTGCAAAAAGATTTTTTTTCTAGTTAAGTTACTAGCCGATAGTTAAGAGCTCAGAAAACATGTCGCCGCCTCCAGATGGAATATTCTCTTTGAGAATTGTCACTGTCGACTTCTACATGGAAAAGCCCAAATCAGGACTGGATCCGTGCTTTTCAGAATTTCGCGCCAAGGAAATCAAGAAGGTATATAAACACGTTCTGATTTGAATCATTGACAGTACAAAGAGCGCCCTGTAACAGGTTCCAATTATTCGAATCTTCGGGTCAAATGTCGATGGTCAAAAGACTTGCATGCACGTGCATGGAATCTTCCCATATCTGTACATACCCTACGGCAAGAAAGACTTTGAATCACTCGACAAAGCAGTGTATTTGATAGCCTCAAGTATTGACAAAGCCATCAATATATCACTGGGTCAGGGCAGCTCTGGGAGTCAACATGTCTTTAAGATTCAACAGGTCAAGGGAATGTAAGTCAAAGGGAAGGGTTCCAATTCAAAATTAAACAACCATCCGTACTTCCTAGTCCTTTCTATGGCTACCACCAAAAAGAACATCAATACCTCAAGATATACATGCTTAATCCACGGTTTATTAGGCGGACTGCCAACTTACTGCAGAATGGTGCGATCATGGGTAAAATATTCCAGCCCCACGAGTCTCACGTCCCGTACATCCTTCAATTCTTCATTGATTATAATTTGTACGGCATGAGCTTCCTCCACGTACCAAAAGAAATTTTGAAATTCCGCCGAAAGGACGAGCAGGATGGTTTGTTTTCATTGAAAGATGACTTTCAACAAACAGTCTAAAAATTGCCTCTTTCAGTTGTGCTTTACCCAACCCAGAAAGGTCAAATCCTGGATTGCAGCATCGCACAGAAGCAATCAACTTCCCAACTTGAGGTTGATATCGGCTCTGCTTTTATTCTAAACCGTTTTCAACTTGTGACTAAAACAAGTGCACACGCCAATCCCGGCATTGAGGCTATTTGGCAAGATGAACGAGTACGGCGACAGAACCTTAGCAAGGAGTGTGATGAAGTAAGGGTCTCTTCGTGTCATTGACTGGAATAAATTATTTAAAGTTGTAAAACTAGGTTCCACCCTTCGAAATACCAGCATCTCAAGAGCGCCCAGACGTTCAGCCAACCGAGAGTGAGCAGTTTTTTCGGATCGGACTTATGAATCGATTACAACAGCTAGATGCCTCGATGGACCAAACTATGAACAGCACTCTTCAAAGCAGTATTGCCGCTCCCGAAAGCAGTATTAAAGAACGGGTATGTTAGAATAAAATCTTAATTAAAACCGGTATTAACTAATTGGCTTAATTGCTGACCCAACTTTGGTGTTGGTCTTGACCTTCCTTGTTTTACATTCTTATTCATAGAAAAGAACCTTCAATCTGAAAAAACTGATTGCGAATGCTGTGTATCCAGAGGAATGTACGCAGGAAGATATCCTTACAAATGCTTCATTCATAGCAGATCATCTGTCTAATCGTAGTTCGTTTCATACATCGTTGAGATCCTCAAAAACACCTTCAGTGCCTGAACCAGAAGATGTTTTTCTGGATGATACCATTGTTGATGAGGATTTAGTTCTTAGTCTTACACAGCCAGATACTATAAACCAAAGCCGTAAGTTATACCGAATTAGATGTTAATTTTTCAAAGAAAGACACTTCGTACTCCTCGATAGTCCGTGAGCAAGATATAGAATTGCTTGATGTAATGAAGCAATTAGGTGAGCGGGAAGATGAAAATGGTATCGACTTAGACAGTTCATTGGCACCACTTACACAGAACTTGGATGGTTAGCGTTTGTGCAAAACTTTTTATAATACTGAATTTTTTTACTGTTGTATAAATCCCAAGTCAATAGTTCGCAGAAACCATATGATGGCACCAACAAGAACGTGGAAGCTTTAGCGATTGAATCGAGAGATGATGATTCTGACAATGAGTGTCTTAACGATTTCACAATTGCCATGGACGACATGGATGAGCTCTTGCTTAAATTAAGCCAAACCAAGTAAAGTTTTATGTTTAGAAAGCTTTGAATTTTCGAAAAATCTAACATGTATCTTGTAGTCAAAACAATGAGAATGCCCCGACAGTCGAACAACTTGATGGAGCCGATGACAAATTACGAACTCCAAAGAAGAGCAAAACTCCCAAGCCGCAGCCGTCAACACCACAAACTCCAAAATCGTCAAAACATGCACCTAGATCACCCCGATCTCCAAGAACACCGAATAGTATTGCCAAAAAATATGCACCGCTACCGCTTGTCATTCAATCGCGATCTTTAAGAAGTAATTTACCTGGGAAATACGAGTTTGCCTGAATTTATGCTCTTCTTGTGAATTTTACAGAAAACCCTACAAATGCTGCCAAGATTACAGAAGCATCTCCATTTCTCAATTGTACCAAGAACAATCGTATTTCAATATCATCAGCAGAATCTGATTGGTTTGAGAGTAACAGGTTTTTATCCTGACACCCATTATCCAGACAAATTCGATTAATGAATTGTTTTTACTATTTTAGAGATCAGTTATCGCTACGGAAGCAACTGGCACTTGGTGAGATAAGAAGAAAAAGTGTTTCCACTGACAGTGACTGGAGTGGTTTAGTGACTAAGACTTCTGGGTAAGTCTTTTGCTTTGGGTTTCTTAGTTGAAAAAAATGTATGTTAATTTTAAATTTTAATTCACCACCTTGACTGACAATCTAAAAATTAATGTTAGATTGTCAGGCAAATAAATGCACCTTGCACCATTTGGTGGAAATATTGAAGCCTTTAAATGGGTCGACGAAACACCACATAAAGTATTCGGCTCCATGTTTGTCGGTCTTGAGTGGCTTACGACTAGACGCTGATGAAGTCATGGTGAGTTTGGACGTTGACTCTCTTTTCACAAATGTTCCCGTTCAGGTAGTTATTGGTGTGATCCGCAATCTTATCACAGATTATGGCCACCAAACAAAATATATGCAACTTTTGAAATTTCGCCTGACATCGGGATATTTTTGCTACAACAAAAAGTTTCATTTCCAATTAGATGGCGTTGCTATGGGCTTACCCCTTGACCCTCTTGTTGCAGACTTGTGGATGGATTATTTTGAAGCAAAAGCCCTAAATTAATTCCAAATAAAATATATGCAACTTTCGGAATTTCGCCTGACATCGGGATATTTTTGCTACAACAAAAAGTTTCATTTCCAATTAGATGGCGTTGCTTAGGGTTTTCCCCTAGACCATCTTGTTGCAGACTTAATGGTGGAATCTTTTAAAGCAAAAACCCTAAATTAATCCCAAAACAAACCAAAAATGTAAGTAAGATTTATGGATGATTCATTTTGCAGATCTCCACTATTAAGAGTTGCTTGGCACATCTGAACTCACAACATCCAAGAACCCGCAAAAACACACACAAATAGTACTTAGATGCTAGTTCACATCACCACCCGATAAATTTAAAATCCGTTGCTTCGACACAGGTTCAGCTTGCTTACAAAATTTGTTACAACGTCCATCTTCCCACTTAAATTAGTTTATAACGTTCTTAAAGCAAACGGTTATTCCAAAACGCAAAGAACATGTAAACCAGGAGCCGATTAAGATGTGCGAGGCGAATCGCAAATGTCATCGCATCTCGATTTTGGTATTACGATGTGCGGATGCGCCCAATTATCCAAAACGAAGTCGAATGTCGTTGCGATATTTTCGCCCAATTATGCAATGCGAAGACCAATTCGAAGTGTCGAAAGGAATCACAGAATTAAAAAGGACCACACAGACACTAGGCACCAAAGCGGGCCCATCGCGATCTCTGGGGAACCAGTTGAAAATAACATTCAAAAGGCAAAAACAACCTAAACATTCACCGTGAAACAGCCAATTTCCCTGTAAAAGCCAAGAAGGCCCTTGAAGTTTAAGCCGTGTACCTCTTCCAAACTTCCAAAGAAATATTCCCTTAAATATTTTCTGCGAACTCGCGAAATTGCCTCGCATTCGCACAGTATGTGTGCTATAGCCTCAACCGCCTGCAGATCACTGCAGAATCGACAAATATCTGTGTCAGAAAGCCCGAGTGTCAGAAAGTCTCCTTGCGTGTTTTCTCAGGAGACAATGTCGCGTCAGAACTCCCACCAAAGCCCTTAGCTTGTCCCTGCTCAGTTTGAATAATGCCTTCGATCCTTTTTCGTCTAGTCGTGGCCAAAAGGAACCTACATACCCTGTGCCCAGCCAGACGAGACCACCTTTGGTTGGCCGTCATTACAATTTTCTCCTCAATAGTACCTCTAACTAGGCAGAGAGGTGGTTTGATGTTAGAAACCACACTGTTTCCAAGGAGCCCTCCTTTTCTTGCAAGCTCATCAGCTTGTACGTTACCCTCTATACCGAAGTGGGTATAGAGGGTAACGTACCCTGCTGGCACCCAGCAAAGTCTCACCCGGTTCTGACTGCACAATGCCTTGAGCATTGTATGACAGCCCCTGACTATATCAGATTTGATGTTGATCGATTCCATTGCCTTGAGCGTAGCCTGGCTATCGATGTAAATGGCGATATCTCTGCCGGATATCGATCTCATCTGCAAAAGCTCGGCCGCCCTAAGTACAGCCAGAACCTCTGATTGGAAGACACTGCATGTATCGGGTAGCTTCAAGGATACATTTAGTTCCGGGTCTTTTGAGAAGATACCAGAACCTGTTCCTTCCCCTGTTTTCGAACCGTCTGTGAAAATTGCAATTTCATTAGGTCTGACAATTGTATTGTTTTTCCAGTCTTCCCTTTGCAAAATAAATGCAAACGCGCAACAATTTTATTATTTACGGGAGGGCTGAGCGGGCGAGTAATATTTGTTTTTCAACATTCGTTCTCACATTTTATAACAAGTTGTAACCAAATAAGACGAATTCATTGCAATTAAGTAGATCAAATTAATTTATAACAGTTCAACAAATCGAAAATCAAAATGATTTGTATGGACTTTTGTTATTACTTGGAAGGCTCGGTCCTTTTGACAACTGGAAACTGGAAAGTAACGAGATGCGATTCTTATGGTATTGCATAACAACCAAATCCGAAGAGGATCGCACATGAAGAGGCGGATTGGGTTCGATGCGCTTCGCAGATCGTAATCGGCCCCCAGTTTTGCCGAAAGAATCGGACTACTGCAATTTGGAAAGAAAACTGACTTTTTACCCTACGTCAAATGTCACCTTTGACAATTGACTAAAAGTAAAAGACATTTCTTCAGCACTTTTCGCCAGACATAATCGGAAAAGTGCTGAAGAAATGTCGACATTAACAAAAGACACCTTTTAAGTCCAAACGCCGCGCCGGGCTTTTATGCTGTCCCTTGTAGCTGTGGTTCTTCTTATGTGGTACAAACACTGAGAAGTATTGAAACCCGTTTTTAAGAGCACGAACAATGAAAAAATTAGCTATATATGAGCATCTCTAACGTAATCCGCGTGAACAGCACTGGATCAATTTCGATTAAGCTAAGCCATTGGCTCAAGAGACTCACTACATCCCTCGATTAGATCGCGAGGCGATTGAAATTTATCTCTACCAAAACTTTAGTCGCGATAATAGCCCCAAGCTGTCACGTCTACGACCCCGTGACAATATCGCACGCTCATTCCAAATCGGAGCTGAAACACCTTTTAATGTAGTGAGCACATTTTGCTTACAACTACATGCTACTGGCAACAACAAGAGGATGAGTTAGTCAACGCACCGCTACAACCTGCGAAGCCTTTGTCAGTTATAGCGCTCCCTCGCTAGCAGCGAATTCTCGGTGACCACGCTCGATGCGAAACGTTCGGGGTAAGTTTCAGAGTTGTGCTCATAAAAATTGAAAACGCGGATTCTCAAAAAAACAAGTGTTGAAATGTTCTCAAATAACCGCGAAAGTCTAAGAAGTTAACAAAGTTTGATTTCGGAACGCTACAATCACAAGAGATGCCTAGGTCCTTCTTCAATCGAGTCTTTCAAAACCTTTACTGGAGCGGACCCTTCCTTAACTACCTACCTCCATAACAGAAAGGAGAAAGAATATCACTTTTATAAGCAAAATGGAATTGGAATTGGCTTGGGCAGTATACATCCTCCTTTTGAACTAATTTTCGAAAGATCTCTGTGGTTGTGGGTGAACTGTTTAGTGTATTGCATTACTGTACAAAAGGTCACAGGTTCGAAACCCAACCGGTTCAATAAAAGTTTTTTTGCAGGGTCTTACCTGCACGAGTGTGTGAGAGTTCATTTGTGATATGAAACTAAATGAATTGATTAAAATGTAATCTACCGTTCGAAATTGGCCAAAAACTGGAGGTCATATCCATGTGTGCAAGAACACCGCTAGGCAATACAGCATGCATGGCTGGGAGAGGTCAGCCGATGGTGATTTACAAGAGCCAGTCTTGGGCCTTCCAGTATCCGATATACCCTTTGCGAGTTCGGTGGCGTATACGTAACATTTTTTTTTTTAAATATTGATGCTATCCCACTGTTGTAAATTCAATAATTTATTTTTCTTTCTTCTATTCTACTTACAGTCGTGGAAGAAAAGCAAGTGTTGACTTGGATAAGACGCAAATAACGTGCAACTTTCGGGCTGCTCGAAAAAAATGTGAAAGACGACTAAAAGTTTACTGCGCAGAGAGTGCAACAGAAAGTGACCCATCGACTAGATATCACACTGAAGAGGAACTTTACGATTGTGAGGAAACTCCTCCAAAGAATATCGCAAGGCTATCGTTGCAATCTGTTGCTAATGGAATCACTAAAAGCCCTAGAGTACTGATTAAAAAGTCGCCAAGAATGCAAGAGCCGCAGGAAACTCCAAAAAAGTCGGACACTATTGCAATTGATTTAACAGCAAACGAAAACAACTCGCCTAGCTTGGCTAAAATGAGTCCTCGGGTATTACTGAAAAAGTTTCCCCAAGTTGATGACAGTTTGTGCCGAACTTCACCCCATTTATGCAATGGAAATTCGAGCAAATTTTACATTGAAAATAAAAAAGTTTCACCAATGGAAACGCACAGAAATGGCAACTTAGTGCCTTCACCAAATGAACGCCTTAGTCCTAGAGTGGTTGTAAAAAAATGTCCCAAAATAAAGGAACTTCAAAACCAAAACTCAGTCGAGGAAACTGAGATTGAATCGCAAGAGCGAACTCATTCAGTGAATTCTAACGAAGGGATTGTCAGTCCAAGGGTAATCATAAAAAAATCTCCACTAATAAAAGCAATCGCACACCCATCTGAAGAGAAGTGCAACTCAACGCCGATAAAAACCAAGCTTAGTCCCAGCGTAGCTATTAGAAAATCACCGTATATAAATAAGCTTATGGAATCAGTGTTGGGAGAGGTAGGGAAAAACATTGAAAATTTATCAGAAGATAGAAACCCACGTTCAAAAAGAAAATCGCGTCTGTCTCTCAAATCGCACAAGATCACAAAAGCAAAGAAGGAGAGTAAATCTGAGGCGATCTCTGCCTCAATGGCGGAATCATTAGAGGCGATTTATACAAATAACGACAAAAGAAGGAAAACCCCATCTGCCAGACCCACAAAAAAGCTTAGAATAGAATTGAAAAGACTGAAGCTGGCTAAGACACAATCACAAGAATCAACTCCTTGTGCTGACAAAAAGCCATACACCGTCATTGTTAATAACGAATACGAACTAATACCAGTAGCAGGTCCCTCGCATCGTGACCGTTTTATCATTTCGTCCTTAAAAACACCCAACAAGACAAAACAATCGATAGACAATTTGTGTACAGAAGATAACGATGAGCTTAATGTACACAGCTTCTACGAAAAGTCATTTCACATCGACAGTCCTTCGGTGTTTAGCGAGATATCCGCCCCGAGTCCAGGGCAATTTTTGAAGTGTACCCAGTCTTCACTATCCCCCACAAATGACCGAGTCGTTATAATCACCCCACACCAGTTGCCAGAAACCTACGAAGAAGTCGAAGAAAACTGCAAAAATTACGATATTCCTGAAATGGTTCATCAGCCGCCATTTTATAGCAGTCATGACGACGTCACGCATAGAAAAGAAGTAGGTCACACGGTTCTTCGTATTCCTGGTCGATCCCTGAACGATGTTGACGATTTTGAAAGCCGGATATCTGGTCTGGAGGGCTTCTCTCACAGCAGGAAACTTATGATGCAATCATTGGGCGGGACATCATCCCTTAACGACGATCGAATACGAGAGTATTTGTCCACCGAAAAAACCGTCTTAATTGAGCCGCTAAAGTTGCCGCCTACTAAACAGGACGCGAAAGTGTGGTTAAAAGCGAGAGAGCTTCTTAAAGAGAAAGGCGCCCCAGAAAGCAATAGAAACGTTGCAGATGACAGTCCGATCAAAATTCGCCGCCAAAAGGTCGTCATGCTAATGGAAAACGAATTGGGTGATAGTGGAGGTGAGGATATAGACTGTTCTATGCGAAGTTTGTCCTTAACACCGCTCACTCCATTGACAAAATCAAGAAATCAAACTCCAGCAACTCTAAAATCAAACAGTTGCACACCATTAACGCCACCTAGAAGTGGTAACAGAAAGGTTAAAGGCCCGAAGTTACTTCGAGCGAAAGTATCATTATCGCAGAAGTTAAAGGATATGTGTGTTTCTAATGCCTTTGAGAAGTGCAACGGAGAAGATGTTCCGCCCCCAATTGCATGTGTTCCAACCGAAAAACTTTTAAAAACAATGATTGCCTGTGAGGATGGGATAAGTGGTAGTCAGGGCAGCTCCAAGTCCAATGAGACAGTCTCCAGTGAAGCTGTAAGTAAAAACATTTATCTTGTTTCTTAAACTTGGCGGGATATGAAGTTGCACTTGACTTAAATGCATGCAAAGGCTTCATGCAATGGGGGCGGTCTTAGAATAATTTGTTGGACAAATTTTCTTGGGCCTTATAATTTTAAGTGATTCTTTTGCTAGATTATATTTTGACTAAAGAAGATAAATTATCTCGCTACATTTGCGACAGCTTTTGAGTGTCAGCAGCGCAGAGACAAGCTGCGAACACAGTAAAAATGATTTACGATTTATTTTCCACAGGTCCTAGCTGAGCTGGAGAAATCCTCATTTGTAAGGAATCTGCACAGTTCACAAGGATCATTGGACAACAGTTTTGGAATTAGTATCGCGACGCTCAACAACACATTTGGATTCAAAGTAAATTTAGAAAATCTACAGCAAGCCAAATCCGATGTTGAAGTAAGTAGCCTGATGACATTCTTCCATTTTGAATTCCTGTTACATATTTCCACTCATTTATAGCATAACTACCTGACAACTTTGTCGCTTGAAGTGTTCGTCGCCACGCGAGAAGATTTACATCCGAACCCCGAGTTTGACGCGATCCTGTGTATATTCTATGCAATCGAAAACAGTATACCCTCCACCTGCGCAGTGGATACACCTGCCAAGGTATTCGGCTTTATTATCGTCTCTGATGAAACTGAAAAGACTTGTGCTAAATTAAACGGCCTTGATGCAGACGCCGAAATAAAAGCCGTAACAAGTGAACTCCATGCGTTAGCTGAGCTCTTAGAGCTGTGTGCACGTTGGGATCCGGACATCTTTGTAGGCTACGAAATCGAAATGTCCTCCTGGGGATATGTTATGGAGAGGGCGAAGTATCTGGATTTGAATATTGCGCCCCTTTTGTCACGAGTTCCCTCGCAGAAGGTTCGAGACTTTGTCGATGAAGATCGGGATCAACTTACCGACCTGGACACAGAGGCAAGTCGTTTTTTTGTATTTCTGTTTGAATGGGCTGATAAATGGGGACTTTTCTAGACAAAACTCTGTGGAAGGATTCTGTTGGACGTTTGGCGTTTGATGCGATCGGAAATCGCACTAACTTCGTATTCCTTTGAAAACGTTGTTTATCACATTTTGCATCGGCGGTGTCCTCTGCACTCACACAAAGATCTTACGCAATGGTTTCGTGCGCCACAAACAAGGTGGATTGTTTTGGAATATTTTGTCGAGCGTGTGAGAGGTACCTTAGAGCTTCTCGAGCAGCTGGACTTGATCGGGCGAACCAGTGAGATGGCCAAACTGATTGGCATTCAATTTTACGAGGTTCTGTCTCGGGGATCGCAGTTTAGGGTGGAGAGCATGATGTTGCGGTAAGTCGAAGTTAATATTTTCCAGCAATGCGATTCTTGAGTAAACCAATTTTTATAGAATAGCAAAACCAAAGAACTTGGTTCCGCTTTCACCAAGTGTGCAGCAAAGAGCTCATATGCGGGCACCCGAGTACCTGCCGCTTATATTAGAACCTCAGTCGCGATTTTATCCTGATCCGGTTATTGTGTTGGATTTTCAAAGTCTCTATCCGAGCATGATTATGGCGTACAACTATTGTTTCTCCACATGTCTAGGCAGAGTGGAGCATCTAGGACAGTGCGTATTTTAAACTGAATTCCAGACCTTTTGACTATTTTCTGTATTCTCCCACAGATCGGTGCCCTTTGAATTCGGAGCTTCTCAACTACGAGTGTCGCCTACACTTCTCAAAAAGCTTCTTGAACATGATCTCGTCACAATATCACCCTGCGGGGTGGTGTATGTGAAGCGAGAAATTCGCGAGGGTATTCTACCACGTATGTTGTCCGAAGTGCTCGACACCCGGCAAATGGTGAAGCAGTCTATGAAGCTGCACAAGCGTAGCACAGCCCTTCAAAGAATACTACATTCGCGCCAATTGGGTCTGAAACTAATAGCAAACGTAACCTATGGTTACACAGCAGCCAACTTCAGTGGACGAATGCCTTGCGTCGAAGTAGGAGACAGTGTTGTGGCCAAGGGTCGTGAAACACTCGAACGTGCAATTAAGCTGGTCGATGCGAATAAAAAGTGGAACGTAAAGGTTGTCTACGGCGATACAGATTCTCTGTTTGTGCTTGTCCCAGGCAGGTGTAGAGAAGAAGCTTTTCGAATAGGCACTGAGATTGTGGAATTAGTTACTCAGGATAACCCACAGCCAGTCAAACTAAAGCTGGAAAAGGTCTACCAACCGTGCATTTTGCAAGTATGCTTTACAAATTGTGTAATTATTACTGGATTTGATTACTAAACAGTTTGTTATAATTGTAGACGAAGAAACGATACGTCGGCTATATGTACGAGACTGCGGATCAACAAGAACCCATCTTCGAAGCCAAAGGCATAGAAACCGTTCGAAGAGATGGCTGTCCAGTGGCTTCGAAAATGTTGGAAAAATGCTTGAAAATTCTGTTTGAATCGGCCGATGTTAGTCAGGTCAAGAGCTATGTTTGCCGACAATTTACCAAGCTGCTCTCTGGGAAAGCCAACATTCAAGACTTGATATTCGCAAAGGAATTTCGTGGTTTGAATGGTTATAAGCCGACAGCGTGTGTACCTGCTTTGGAGCTAACAAGGTAAGTTGGAAAAATTACTTGAAGTCAGTTAGAAATTTTTTTATTCGGCCGAAAAGTTGCAGCCTTTATGCTCTTAGAGCCTGAGCATTGTTTTTGGAAAAGAGTAAAAAGGCCATGGAACGCAATGAACATTTTATCCATTCATGTTGCTTGAACTATATTCGGCAAATGATAAACTGAAGTAAATGTGGGAAAGCTTGGAGTCCGCATTCAAGGCTAATGAAAGTCCATTAGGAAGCCAATCGTTGTTGCTTTAACAATTAATTAGCATTTAATTGGATGGTTAAACAATGTATGTGTTTCTTATGCAAGAGAGACTTCTGGCTAGCGAGTGACTCGAGATCAAACTATCATTACTTTAAAGTCTTTCAGCCTGTTAATATTTGTGTATTTGATAAGAAATAAAATCTTTCCAGAAAGTGGATACAAACAGATCCACGTAAGATTCCACGTCGTGGCGAACGCGTACCATTCATTGTAACAAACGGCCCACCTGGTGTACCACTCATAAAATTAGTGCGCAGTCCTCGTGATGTGTTGGCCGATGAAGGACTCAAGATCAATGCAATATACTACATAACAAAAGCTATCATTCCCCCATTGAATCGATGTCTTTTACTGATTGGCGCTGATGTCAACGAGTGGTAAGTTCTAATTTATTTAAGGAGCTAAATTAATCTCTTATTGCCTTAGCTACAATTATGGAATTTTATAATCTCTTGCTAACTTATTTTCTAAAAAAAAGGTTTACGAACTTGCCGCGAAAGATTCTCTTTACCCCCGCCCTATCTGCAGCGAATGAAATTATAGCCACCAATGCATCCAAGAAAAGCACAATATCACAGTATTTCTCATCAACAAATTGCATCATTGACTGTGGCCGACAGACGAAGTTGGGTGTTTGCTCAATTTGTGCGCTGGACGCCATGAAAACTGTCGTCACTCTGGAAGAAAAAATTTCCAAATTCGAGAGATCATATTTTCTCACACTAGCGGTACGTACTAATACTAATCTTAGGAAACTAAGGAGAATTAATCTTTCATTTTTCAAGATATGCCAAGCATGTACGGGCCGACCATACCTAACAAACTGTGCCTCATTTGATTGTCCAGTCCTGTATGTCCTTGAAGTAAAACGCCGGGAGCTCAATCAGATAACACATATGAAAAGTATTTTAGCAGAACGATACCTATCATGACATAGTGCAACCATAGTTCAACCTTAAAACATAGAAAATAATTAGTTAATGAATCGTTTGAATAGCATTCCTTTGAAGATTGTAAATAAGTGTTTTGAATTAATCATTAAGTCTCTGGATAAACAAATGAAGTAGAAAAAAAAACAACGAATCATAGTGCAACCATAGCTCAACCTTAAAACATAGAAAATAATTAGTTAATGAATCGTCTGAATAGCATGCCTTTGAAGATTTGTAAATAAGTGTGTTTTGAATTAATCATTAAGTCTCTGGATAAACAAATGAAGTAGAAAAAAAAAACAACGAATCATGTTTGTATATGTTTTAAACCAATGACCGCAGCTAACTGAGATGATTAACCTAGCAACTTATATTCTAGGGATAATGATAACTGGAAAGAAAAAGTCTACGAGGGTATTCAAGAAGCAAAAGCATTAACCCGCTCGAATGGTAATTGAACTATCGGTTAAACCCGATGCGATAAAGTAAGCCGACGTGTCTCTAAATCTACTTCCTTTCTAGGTCTTAACCTTTATTGGGTTGACCAAGATCTAAATATTATCAACCTTAAACAAACAGATGTCCGAAGCTTTGAAAAATGCTCTCTTTCAACTGGTAAGATTGGCCTTATTTTCTCATCCGTATATCAGGACTGGTAACACACGATTTTCACTTACTAGACGATGAAACAAACCTTGTTACAATAGCGGCCAAAGCAAAGAAAATAATATTTGTTAAATGTGTGACCAAACTTAAGGAAACCAGCCCTGAGATTACCGTAGCGCCTAGTTTTAAAAGTATAATCTGCTCTCCCATTGTGAATTTTCAAGGCCAGGTACTAGTCGTCTTAGAAGTTTATAGAATCGTGGGCGCAGAAAACTTTTCAAAGGAAAATATTTTTGGTCTTAAACTTTCCTCAGACTTCATGATTCTATCTTCCCAAGCAGATTACGTTAGATTTTTTTTTAGAGCTGTCCAAATGGTTTGCAATTTGGCTGTCCCGACGAATCGAATCGAACAGGGAAGCAAAAATGACAAATTTTCACAAGACGCTGACCGATTTTATCTTGGAGCATTTTAACGGCGGATCTTCCTATGAAGAGTTCCTTGCGCGGTTTTTGGTAAGTGCGTGCCAGTAAAACTAAATGAATTTGACTGCTCAAGCCTTTATTTATCAAGAAATACTCCAAAGAACACTTAAAAGCTGATCAGTTATATTTATACGATTATGACAACGAGAGTGGCTTTTGCGATATCTACCAAGAGGCGGGAGACGGCTTATCAAAAACAGCTTCAAAATTAAAGTCGGGATGATGGTCACATAATTGATCTGGCCAAAAAAGAAAAAAACATTTCTCATCATTTCAGATTGACCAACCCAAATTCAATTTACTGGCAAGTTCGAGGAAGCAAAACACCAATGACAGTGCAAATTGGAGATGGTTTTGCCAAATTAGACAAGGAAATTGTGGGTGATCCCGAAAACCCCATTCGAAACATGTTGTATTATCCTGTAATGTTTGGTGAATGGTTTCTTGGTGTCGTGGCCTTTGCAAAAACTGAAAAAAGTGTGAACCAATTTACTTATTTTACCCCAATCGAGCAGCTTTATGTGTCTCGTATGGCTGCGCTTCTTGCGGATGCACTTGTATACCGACATATCGTTCAAGAAATGGAAAGGCGGGTAAATATAAACGATTTTTCAGAATTTAATTTCAAAAATGTAATCGCATACAGTCACCCCAAATATTCCCTATTCACAAAGTTATAATTCCTAATGTTTCGTGACTTACCTGTGACTTGTAACGTTTTGCTTAATCATTTTAAATCGTTTTTTAACAATCGGCCCACTCACTTCTCTCCGTAAAAGACATTCACCCATGCAGGATTGTGCCTCATATCACTTAACCTCCTTTCTAAATCTACCTAGAACATCATGGACAAACTGTCTGGTAGTGATCATTTTCCCATTTATTATCACCATCTTGACTTCTGGGTTTTATAATATCTAGCCAAGTTCTTGCTTCAAAGCAAACCGGGAACTATTTCAAACGACTATATCAAGTGAATTAGAACAAAGCGTGATGTCAGTGAAGCCTTTGTGAGTATTGGGACGGAAGCGGCGAATATGGGTTTAGGAGTCAACGAGGGCAGAACCAAGTATATGCTGTCATCAAAAAAAGACACCCAACACCGACGTCTTGGACAAAACATCACCATCGACAGCTATAATTTTGAGGTAATTAGGGACTTTGTCTACCTGGGTTCCGCTATCAATTCAGACAATGACACCAGCGCTGAAATCAAACGAAGGATAACTCTTGCCAATCGCTGTTTCTTTGGGCTAAGGAGGCAATTGAGTAGCAAAGCCCTCTCTCGAGCAACTAAAGTGTCCATGTATAAGATCCTCATCATCCCAGTCCTGCTTTACGGTGCAGAAGCATGGACCCTGTCAAAGGCGGATGAAAACACTTTAGGCTGCTTCGAGAGGAAAATTCTTCGGACGATTTACGGTCCCGTCTGCATAGACGGAGAGTGGAGGAGGAGATATAACATCGAACTGTACGGGCTGTACAGCGATACCGACCTAGCCAAAAGAGTCAAAACACAACGTCTACGATGGCTGGGTCATCTAGAGCGGATAGACACCAACGCCCCGACCCGGAAAATCTTCGAATCCACACCGCAGGGACGGCGCGGTAGAGGAGCACCGAGACTCGGGTGGCACACGCAAGTGCAAGGGGACCTCAGCCAACTTCGCGTGCGAAACTGGAGACGGCTAGCTAGAGACAGAGCTGGCTGGCGAAGCTTGTTGGCTGAGGCCCAGGTCCACCCCGGACTGTAGCGCCACCTTAAGTAAGTAAGTAAGTATATCAAGTGAATTAAAAAAAAGGAATAAGTCCAATAGCATAAAAAAATGCAGGTTTTGAAAACTACGCTCTGTAGGAAACAAAACTATCATACGGGTATAAAACAGGAATTTCGGCTATCTTCTTATGACAAAACTGAAAGCCTCACACAACTTCGAAAAATCACCCAAAGTCTAAAATCTCGACTTCTATCGGAAGTCATAAAATCTTGCTTGCTTAAGGTGGCGCTACATTCTGGGGCGGACCTAGGCCTCAGCAAACTAGCTTCGCCAGCCAGCTCTGTCTCCAGCTAGCCGTCTACAGTTTCGCTTGCGAAGTTGGCTGAGGTCCTCTTCCACTTGCGTGTGCTACCTGAGTCTCGGAGCCCCTCTGTAGTGCTCCAAATGCGCCGTCCCTGCGGGGTGGATTCGAAGATCCGCTCTAGATGACCCAGCCGTTGTATTTTGACTCTTCTGGCTAGGTCGGTGTCGCTGTACAGTATGATGTTATATATCCTCCTTCACCATAAATCGCTCGAAGAATTTTCCTCTCGAAGCAACCTTCATCCGCCTTTGATTTTCGGAAGTCGTACAAAATTAAATATAATATTGAAAGGTGAAAATTTTCAATTCTTCAAACATTATAATAATGGTTAGTCCTATGATCATTTCAAACGCTGCCAGGCGTACATCATCAGGAACCTGTACATTAATAAGGGGCTAACATTAAACAACAACTCTTCCTACGGTTTCCCATAAAGAACAACTATTTGAAAAACATATTTATTTTTTTATAATTACCTCGCGATCAAGGTGTTATGACTACCCTTACCGTAGAACCACAGTGATGTAGCTGTGGCGGCAGTAGTAGCGGTAGTAATAGCTGTCAAAAGTTAAAACACATGTATTCAGTGTATTGCGCACACAATGTGTGTCTATGGCGGTAGCACGTAGCTGTGGCGGTAGTAACCGTGGGACCACAATGCCCGTAGCGGTGGTATGTAGCAGTAGTACGTAGTACAGCCGCGGAGCCATGTGGCGTAGTACGGAAAAAAATTGAACACAATGGTGTGGCGCGGCTATGTCGAACAAAAACCCCGTTTATAAACAATGGCCGATGCTCTGAGTTAATTTGAACTAGATTTAATATTTTTGTACAACGGATGACACAAATTCCATAAAATTTCTTTAGATTTAACCATCTCAATAAACTTTTCGACGTCCTTTTCCTCCATTGTTTACTAAACTTGTATTGAACTGTCCACCGTGTAGCGCTGTCAACCGTGTAGCGCTACGAAAGTTAAAAGTTGGCCAACTCTTACTACCGCCACAGCTACGCGCTACCGCCACAGACACACATTGTGTGCGCAATACACTGAATACATGTGTTTTAACTTTTGACAGCGCTTACTACCGCTACTACTACCGCCACAGCTACATCACTGTGGTTCTACGGTAAGAGTTGGCCAACTTTTACCGTGGGACCACAATGCCCGTAGCGGTGGTATGTAGCAGTAGTACGTAGTACAGCCGCGGAGCCATGTGGCGTAGTACGGAAAAAAATTGAACACAATGGTGTGGCGCGGCTATGTCGAACAAAATCCCCGTTTATAAACAATGGCCGATGCTCTGAGTTAATTTGAACTAGATTTAATATTTTTGTACAACGGATGACACAAATTCCATAAAATTTCTTTAGATTTAACCATCTCAATAAACTTTTCGACGTCCTTTTCCTCCATTGTTTACTAAACTTGTATTGAACTGTCCACCATGTAGCGCTGTCAACCGTGTAGCGCTACGAAAGTTAAAAGTTGGCCAACTCTTACTACCGCCACAGCTACGCGCTACCGCCACAGACACACATTGTGTGCGCAATACACTGAATACATGTGTTTTAACTTTTGACAGCGCTTACTACCGCTACTACTACCGCCACAGCTACATCACTGTGGTTCTACGGTTAACTTTCGTAGCGCTACACGGTTGACAGCGCTACACGGTGGATAGTTCAATACAAGTTAAGTAAACAATGGAGGAAAAGGACGTCGAAAAGTTTATTGAGATGGTTAAATTTAAAGAAATTTTATGGAATTTGTGTCATCCGTTGTACAAAAATATTAAATCTAGTTCAAATTAACTCAGAGTATCGGCCATTGTTTATAAACGAAGGTTTTGTTCGACATAGCCGCGCTACACCATTGTGTTAAATTTTTTTCCGTACTACGCCACATGGAACCGCGGCTGTACTACTGCTACATACCACCGCTACGGGCATTGTGGTCCTACGGTTAAGATGCGGAGCACATAGCGAGCGAAAAAATTTTGAGGATAGAAAAGATAAAGGGTCCGCCATCTAATGCTTTTTTTTTCAACTTTCGTGAATGGTAACACTTAGCTCATGTCTGATTTGACAGATAATTAGTTTTACCGTGGGACCACAATGCCCGTAGCGGTGGTATGTAGCAGTAGTACGTAGTACAGCCGCGGAGCCATGTGGCGTAGTACGGAAAAAAATTGAACACAATGGTGTAGCGCGGCTATGTCGAACAAAAACCCCGTTTATAAACAATGGCCGATACTCTGAGTTAATTTGAACTAGATTTAATATTTTTGTACAACGGATGACACAAATTCCATAAAATTTCTTTAAATTTAACCATCTCAATAAACTTTTCGACGTCCTTTTCCTCCATTGTTTACTTAACTTGTATTGAACTGTCCACCATGTAGCGCTGTCAACCGTGTAGCGCTACGAAAGTTAAAAGTTGGCCAACTCTTACTACCGCCACAGCTACGCGCTACCGCCACAGACACACATTGTGTGCGCAATACACTGAATACATGTGTTTTAACTTTTGACAGCTCTTACTACCGCTACTACTACCGCCACAGCTACATCACTGTGGTTCTACGGTTATTCTTCCGCTGAACGAATATGGTTGTGTATACGCTCGAACAACACTGGGAAATATGCGTTTTCGCATCGCTAAGTGGGCCTGCGATCGACTTAGAGAAGATGCCGATTTTGTCAAAAAAAAAAACATTTTTTAGATGAAGCTAATTTTGATCTTGGCGGGTATGTAAACAAGCAAAATTGTTGCATTTGGGGCACAGAAAACCCGCACACATAAATTGAAAAGCCGATACAGCAAAATCGAGTCACTGTTTGGTGCGGATTTTGGTTCAGAGGCATAATTGGCCAATTTTTCTTCGAAAATGAGCAAGGAGTGGCCGTTACAGTTAACGGCGATCGTTATCGGGCCATATTGAACGAATTTTGGTTCACAAAAATTGAAGAGGAGGATATTGCCAACATTTGGTTTCAACAGGACGATGCTACGTGCCACACAGCCGAAGCTACACTCGATGTTTTGCGCCCTGTTTTTGAAGATCGCATTATCAGGCGCAGAGCTGATGTCGTTTGGTTACCTCAGAGCTTCGATTTTACACCGTTGGACTATTGTTTGTGGGTGCCGTAAAAGATATGTGTTACGCCAACAAGCCAGAGACAAATGACCCTTTAAAGGACAATATTCGTGAAGCCATTGGTGAAATACAACTGCACACAATCGATAATGTGTTTTTTCCATACCGGTCGGTACCCATCATATTTGGTGAGCATTTCCCTAACCGCCACCTGGGAAGGCGCCCAATTGGGCACCAGCAATCCCAGAAGAGCAGTTGGAATATGAAAGCAAACCAACAGTATCTAAACACACAAGCGTAGCTACCAATACTGAGAGCTACCGACTACAAACTTAAGAGACAAGGAAAACAATGACGAAAGCATTTTATAGAAATTATGAAGGTAGTCTCCACCTCATTTGGTGTTTCACAATAGGCGTGACAGGAAAGGCCTTAAAGGAAAGTCCACGAAAACCATATGAGGAAGCGTATATTCCAACAAGTTTTCGGTTGAAGTCATCACATTGAAGATTCATATTGAATCAAAAGATGTTAAAAACCCGTGTTTCACCCGCATTTTACGAACATTTTTAATACTACTTTTTAATGTTCATTTTGAACTGGAATAAATAATAAAAAAATATTTTAAAAACGTAATTTTCTAATACTAATATCCAAATAACACTAAACACTGATCTTGGCTTTCGTCTCGGTGCCAGCCATCACAATTCATAATAATTCTTCCTACTTCACACTTTCAAAGCCTGACTGTCGTACAGACATAAGCATTGAAGAAGTCGCTCATGAGAAGCAAGAGGTGCTCGTCCGCTTCCTTGCATAATAAGACTCGATGGTATGATTTCGCATTTAAACTTATCTGAAACAACTTATGCCTAGAACCAGTGATGAAGCCTACGTAGAGTCAGTCTTCAGAACTTAAGACGAAACAAAACTCACCCTTGTGGGTTTCTTGTTTTTATCAAGTACCATTTGAACTATTTTCACTCATTCAATCATGCCGTCTCCTGTTCTTAATCTTTTTTCATTTATTTGTACTCCCTACTGAATGCGATTTCGTTTTTTCGGTCTATTGTTTGGACGACCGCACTTTGTTCTTCTGTCAACCTTTCTCGAAGAAGCGACATGGTTGTTCGATTGTATCCACCCCGATCTGAGCATTTATCTGGAGTTTCATTTGTACGGAAAATTGCCAAACTTTATGCATTATAGTTTGACCTTCTCATTGATGGCATGATCACTAAAAAAAAAAAAAAAAAATTACACTAAATCACAAATTACCAAATTCACTATTCGGCACTAATCCGCGACTTATATAAATCTTTTTTAAATCCTCTAAAAATCATTCGATTTACCATACGAATTTAGATCCTCACGGCTTAAAATTCTCTCATAGATCCCATGCACCCTATACACGAACCCATTTTCTGCACCTTTGTGACAGTTTGAGAATCGAAAAAGGAAACTAAACCTGTCCCTGTACGACAGATCTGTCACAAGTTCATTTCCTATTGTGATTTTTGCAGCGGAAATCGTTTTCCGCTCCTGGAAAATGACATCGCCACTCTCTTTTTAAAGTCATATAAAACCTATATTTGTCCGGTGGAGCCACTTTGGGATTTTTTTAAATCATCTCCCGCTAATTCTCTTTTAATTGCCAGTGGAGACAAAGTATTATGTGAAAAAATCACAATATATCTCGCTTGACTTTGAACACAATAAAATATGTGAAAAAAAAAATTTTAATTTTATTTTATCAGTGCGACGTATGTCCAATATTGGGTTGGCACCGAAATCCCGGAATTCATAATCCCGATTACAAATGCCCGTCTTTGAAAACCCGGAAATTAAAATCCCGAGGGTCAAAATCCCGGAAATCCAACAGTGTTTGATGGGTGGTTCGAAAAAGGCTCCGGGCGTCTCATCAACGGCGGTAGATCTGCTCGCCCAAAACCAGAACGCCAACATTTTAAAATGTCATACAGCCCAAAAAAGCGACATATTGCCCAAATCTCAAGGTGTAAAGCATCACAATGCCCAAGAGAAATTTTCTTTCGTAGAGTCGAGTTGAAATATAAGCGGACGGAAATGTTGAAAGAAAAAACCGTGTGTTGTTTACCGGCAGGGGAAAATCTCAGTGGTTCTTAAAAAGACTCCGGGTGTTTTTTTCGACTCATTACATAGGCCGGCCTTCGGCTTCACGTGCCCCAAGGTGTTTTTTTTTTAAATCACGCGATTTTTTTAGTTTTTTTTTCTAATTTTTTTTTTTGACATTATGACATTTCTAAATTTAGGCGCTCTGGTTTTCGGCGATAAGACATCACGGTTTTGGTCATGTCGCCCAAAGCCACAAATTCCAAATTTAAAAATGTCATAACTCCTTAAATCGCCACAAAACCCAAATGAACTATGAAATTGGCGATTTTTTTTTACAACATCAAATTATTAAGAGTTTTTTTTCGGGCAGGAATGAGACATCTGTCAATAGTCAAGTTAACCAATTGAAATTAAAAAAAGTATTGTTTTGGGAATTTCGCAATTCATGTGCATTCTTCGTGTTGTTTCTTTATTCCTCTTCCTAAGTCCAGAAATATAGTTAATAAATTAAAGTAAAAAAAAAAAATGCATCAATTAAGTTGCAATAATGAATTTTGAAGTGGAATGTTCGTTTTTAATTTGTTGACGTTTAAGTCGTGTACAAATATTGTTGCTCAAAGCGTTCGTCTACTTGTTCCCAGTTTTTCTCTATCTGAGATGATTTCCTGCCCACTATTCAAAATTGGACAGGCTGCCCATTTTAGGGCACAAAAGTAAACGAACTTCTTATATTATTCAAAGACCCCACAAATCTTAGTCGCCATGCCACTAACAATTAGTCAGTTGGCTGGTACTGGTACTAATGTAATTTTGGAAACTAGATTACAATATAACTTTTGTAAAACTTATATTATAACTGTAAGAGAAGTATGGATTTTGTAAAGTATTAAATTAATACTAATAAAGCTTACTACTACTACTAAACTAAAGATAAGCTTAACCTGAAACAAAATTTTTTAACTGCGTGTCAGTTGCACGAAAAAAACGTTTGCCCGGTTATAACCTTATCTCCGGGGCTATTGGGATAAATCATTAAAAAAAACGCGCGTACATATTAGAAATTAATCAAAGTTTTTAAGGAAACTATAGCGAACCTTTTAAAAGAAAAAGCTTCTAATAGACTCCAAAAAAGACATTATGAAAACCAATTTTCTTAAATGTTCTAGTGTGTTTTCCTGAGCGGAAACAACGACCTGGTTCAAATTTTATTTTTGTACAAAGCGTGCACAACAAAACGTTTATTCAAGGCAAACATTTTCAGAAATGTCGTTTTAAACCTAAGTTTTTCTAAGTTAATTTAAGAAACTCTGCAATAAAAAACAGCATGTTTTCCGGTTTTCTTAATATTGTGTGCCTAAAGAAGTTAAGAAAAATAAACAGTTGGTTGGAATTTAAAAAAAAAAAATTAACTGCATCCTTGTCCTTGAGGAAATCGGGAAGCATAGATGAGTTTCCTGACGAAAAGGCGAATTTACCACGATCTTGGCAGCACTGTCTTAGAATGGCAGCTACTTACACGACTAGTCGAAGAATACTGATTTTGTTGCAATCGATTACTAACTACAATAAGTTTAGTAATAAGTTATTACAGTCCAAGAGGGATATAAGAAACAACTAAAATAAACAAAATTTGTTTCTTATATCCGAGTTGTTCTTATATAAAAACACGTAAATGCATTGAATTTTCTTTTAAATTGTTTTTCTTATAAACGTATTTCTTATGTCAACTCCTTTTTATATGGAAAAACATTGAAAAGACACGGTGTTTCGACATGCGTTTCTTTCAAGCGATTTTTTCTTATATGAGTGTTTCTTATATCCGTGCTGGACTGTACTAAACTTATTAATAACAATAACACATAATAAGTTCGAAGTACTTAACTAAATATGAGTCTAGTGCTGTAAATATTACTTGAATTTACTTAATCAACTATTGTCGCAGGCAGCTCGAATCGAACTTCTGCGAGAGGCCTTTCTTAATCTACTGCAAGCTCGAATAAGACCACAATGGCCAATGTACGGCAACCTAACTGCGCCCAAACAAATACATCGGTATGGTTTAAACTTCAACTGAAATTCTTACTGATAAATGTGAGTTTTACAGCTTCGATTGGGAGCTTCAAGACATGAACAATCCAAATCAATTAACCTACGTATCTAGGATGTTTCAAGCCACATACCGTTTCGACTTGGATCGATTGAAGACATTTCTGGAATGTGTACAAATATTCCACAACAACTTTCCTTATCATAATATAAAAACTACTTTTCACATCACCCGGACAGTATATTGCCTACTCGATAAGATAGGCGGGCGGCTTAAGGCTCACGAGAAAGCAGCTCTCATGATAGCCGCAGTTACGCTCTACTGTGGTCACAATGGCTTGGACAACCATGTAATGTTGCGAGAGAAGCATCCTCTCACGAAGGTCTATAAAACCTACATGAAAGAGAACCAACGAATCTGGAACCTCAAACTATTGCTCGATCAGACCAAGTTGTTAGATGACGACAAAGCGAAAGACTTGATTGTCTCCACAGCTAACGTTCTCCTGCTCAAGGCTAAAAAGTACGAGTCTCCAATTTTTCGTGAAAAGATACGTAACATGATCGAGGCAAAAACTTTCAATATGGCCAATGAGATTCATCGACAATATGCTCTCTTGGTTATACTCCGAATGGGCGTACACGGCCGCCATATGCAGCCTTTCAATGTAGCCAAGAAACTGCGTGAAAGTTACTATGAAGAAATGTTGTGTCTAGGCGAACTGGAAAGGCAAAGAGGGTACAACTTTGACGAACGAAAGAATAGGGAGAAGCATTTTAAGGTTTCCAACTTTGAAATCAAATACATAAAGAATTCTGTATTGCCAACACTGGACCTATTGAGGCATATTTATCCAGAGGCAAACATTTCAATGCAAATGCCCGCGTAAGTTTTTTTTTTGTACTTTTATTTTTTTATGGGTGTACCACGATATCTCGAAAACCATAATCTCGAAAGCGAAAATCTCGAACAAAAAAAACCTAGAATTACAAAAATCTCGAATTAATGTACCCATACATTTACACACACTTGTTTGAGAAAATTTTGAAAATTGGCCGGCGAATTTCCACGATATATGGCTAAACTGTTAAATATGTATGGGGGGCTGCCCCCTTGCAACTCCCCTGCCTGACTTTTTTTTTACCACCCCTTCGGTTTCACCAACTTTAAATTTAAAAATAAAAAAAATCTCGAAAAATTTTTTTGTATTCGAAATTTTTTCGAGATTTCGTCTTTCGGGATTTTTATTTATTCGAAATTTTGTACCATTCGAGATTTTTGCATTCGATTTAAAAAAAAAATTTCGAGATTTTTGTCGTGTTCAAAATAATTGTTTTTTTTTTTTTAGTGATGTTTTACAGGCCCATGAATTATTAGTTGGTGCTGGTAATAAAATTTTATGGGACCCAGAAGCGGTTGTCGGATGTAACAAGTGGCATGCACACTTTTACGAATAAAACGTTTTTTTGAACAAAAATAAAAAAGATAAAACTTATGAAATTAAGATCTAAATTATACTACCAAAATTTGGTGGTACCTCATTCTAGGCTGTGATGTAAACGCACACCACACTTGGGGACAGCAATGACTTCAAAGTGAGGTGAGTCAATCTGAATAAATTTTGGAAAACAATCATTTCCCAGGAGCGAAAAGCGTTTTCCTCTGTAAAAATCACAATAGAAAACGTACTTGTGACAGATATGTCGCACAGGGACAGTTTCAGTTTCCTATTTTTATTCTCAAACTGTTACAAAGGTGCAGAAAATAGGTTTGTGAATAGGGTGAATGAGATTTATGAGAGGATATATTTTTAATCGCTTTCCGAGAGGAATTTGTATGGTAAACCTCGTGATTTGTAGAGGATTTGATAAAGATGTATATTAATCGCGGATTAGTGCTCGGTGGAGACATGGTATAAGTTTATTTCTTTAATTCCATAAACGCTTTGATTTGTTTTACTTTTGTGACATTTAAGAGAGCACAAAGTTGATTATTTCAGAAGGCTTTGGGTTTAGGCATAAATTACTAAGTAACAAAATATTTAGCTTCGGTCGTGTAAAAACTTTGCCCACGGCACAAGCTGATATTGACCAATTTACCCATACTCCGACATTTGTTTACAAATGTGAATAAATTCGTCAATTCATCTGTTCCATGCAATTCCGTTTTGGCTTTTTCACGTCAGCTGATCGCGTCAGGTAAATTGTTGATGCATCTTCTAAAAAAAAACATAAATAATTGGGTGTTGGAGAGCAAAAGTTACGCAAGTTGAATATCCAGCCATTCCAGCAAAGGGGTACCTTTGCGAATTAGAGAAGTTACTCATGTGAGCGCTGCTTTCTAGGATTTTCTTACTTACTTACTTAAGGTGGCGCTACAGTCCGGGGTGGACCTGGGCCTCAGCCAACAAGCTTCGCCAGCCAGCTCTGTCTCTAGCTAGCCGTCTCCAGTTTCGCACGCGAAGTTGGCTGAGGTCCCCTTCCACTTGCGTGCGCCACCTGAGTCTCGGTGCTCCTCTACTGCGCCGTTCCTGCGGTGTGGATTCGAAGATTTTCCGGGCCGGGGCGTTAGTGTCCATCCGCTCTAGATGACCCAGCCATCGTAGACGTTGTGTTTTGACTCTTTTGGCTAGGTCGGTATCGCTGTACAGCCCGTACAGTTCGATGTTACATCTCCTCCTCCACTCTCCGTCTATGCAAACGGGACCGTAAATCGTCCGAAGAATTTTCCTCTCGAAGCAGCCTAAAGTGTTTTCATCCGCCTTTGACAGGGTCCACGCTTCTGCACCGTAAAGCAGGACTGGGATGATGAGGGTCTTATACATGGACACTTTAGTTGCTCGAGAGAGGGCTTTGCTACTCAGTTGCCTTCTTAGCCCAAAGAAACTGCGATTGGCAAGAGTTATCCTTCGTTTGATTTCAGCGCTGGTGTCGGATTGTAAACTAATGATGCTTTAAAAAATTGCTAGTGTGCGATAAGCAAGCGTAACGAGACCATTTTGGTGCAAAATATATAAAAAGGGATTTGATGTCTCACTGTGCAGTAACTCTCAATCAGTCTCGCTGGGGAAGGGAACTGAAAAGTTTATGGGGAAGAATTCTTATCAGCTCACAAAATGATTTACCTCGAAGAAAAAATTGGAACACCAACTGGGAAGTATTTTTCAATGAACTACAAACGCAAAATAAAAGATACAAAAACATTCAGCATAAACTATAAATAGTATCGATGTCATCTCCACGGAGCCATCAAAGACTGTTCAATCAATCGATAAAGCTTAAGAAATCACCGTTCCTAAGAGCTCAAAAAAAAAAACAGTCAGGGCCAGTTCTTTAATGCTGAGTTAAGCCCAGCTAAAACCAAGATCTGTTGATCTCGGAACAAAATGAATCTAGAGTTCACCCAGCGTAACAGCTTTTTATTGGTCGTCAACAGTAAATGCGTCCGAATCCGAGGCTTGTTTCCGCTTCGTGACTGGTGTTTCTTTACGTGGCCGGGAAGTCACCCCGACGGCACGACCCCCAACCTGGAGGACCAGATCCTTTGCTTAGCTCTAAGGACGGAGAGCCGGATAGCCCGCTCCTTATAGGCCTGAGCTCCGAATACGTCGTAGTAGCCCATATAAGGTGTTCACTAAGTAGTTCGGCCTGACTGGAACTATGGACGCCACCGTTGATTCCATCTGGGGAATTCCTCCGCTGCCGTCCGGATGCAAGGAGAAGTGCCTTAGTGGGAACACTCCTCCCCCCTCTCTCGTCTGCTACCCCCAACAACCTTCCAAAGGGGTTGGAACCCAATCTCCAGTTGAGGTACTAGGCACCCGGTGTTTAGAAAACCTGTGGATGCTTGTATCCTCTTGAGTGCATATGTCTATCCTTTGACCACCTCTTGAGTACACATGTCTATCCTTTGAATCTTCGAATCCACACCACAGGGACGACGCGGTAGAGGAGCACCGAGACTCAGGTGGCACACGCAAGTGGAAGGGGACCTCAGCCAACTTCGCGTGCGAAACTGGAGACGGCTAGCTAGAGACAGAGCTGGCTGGCGAAGCTTGTTGGCTGAGGCCCAGGTCCACCCCGGACTGTAGCGCCACCTTAAGTAAGTAAGTAACAGCTTTTTATAGAAAAAGACAGCAGAAGTTTGAGTCATTTTCAAAAGTCATTTTGCACAGAAACACGCAAAGGTACTGCCATTTCACACAGAAAATACATTCAAAGAAGTTTATACTGTTTGCAAGAGTTGATCCGAGATTAACCCACCAAATTTGGGGAGTTAAGCCGAGATTAATCCCGGATAAATATTCCCTGAAAATTTCATTTCTAGGGTTAATCTCAGCTGAACTCGGAAACCCGGATGATCTCGCACTGAAAAATTGGCCCTCAGTGGTTTTGCTTTTTTGCTTGTAAAAAATAAACCTAGGGTGGAATTGGCTAATACGAGGATTGGCGGGAGACGATTAATAATAAATCCCAAAGTGGTTTCACCAGACAAATATAGGATAACTTTGACATGAGAACTATTTTTCTACCATTCTAATTCTCAAAGGAGAGTGGTGATGTAATTTTCCAGGAGCGAGAAAAGATTTCCTTTGTAAACATCCCAATAGAATTTGGAAATCTGAAAGATCTATCATGAGTGTACAGTTTCAAAATCCTTTTTTGATTCTCAAATTGTTAAAAAGTGAAAATGGTTCGGGCATTTATTTTTCATCGCTTCCGGAGAGGATTTAATTTTGTTTTGGTTAATCGCGTAAATTGTGAAGGATTTAATGGAGATTTATATTAATCGCGGATTAGTGTCTGGTGGAAACATGGTGTAAATATGACTTTTATTATATTGACTGGCAAGGAAAATTGAAGTTGAATGTTGAAAACAAAGAAAAGACTCATTGCGAAAAAGCAAAATACCAAAACAAAGCAAAAGTAGCAGGAGAATGTTGGTTTGTTGCAAACTTTGGCAAATGGTGTAAAGAAGAAAGGAAAAAACTAACTAGTAAAGTTTACATTGTTGTTTGAGTTTTTGAGCGTGGTAGAATTTTTCCAACTCGTTTTGATAGAGTTTCAAATAAACGATCAACAAATCCTTTTTTACTGTAGCATGTAATTATTTTTTTTAATAATTTTAGTACGAAAGAACATTTTTTTTGTGATTATCACACCTAGGCATTTTGAATTTAATTAAGCCATTTTATTGGCCACAGCCAATTGTAGCGATTGAATTTGATTAGACCACTTGTCCTTGGCACTGTATCGCGCTGCGCAACTATTTTCCTTATCCAGCTGCAGAACCTGATTCACCTGATCGATTCGTCCTTGTATTGTGCTGAAATGAAACACCGTCAAAACGATTCACTGATGGAATCTTGACAAGTTCCATACTTATCTAGAATGCACGAAACAAGCAAACTCTCCACCTCTGCTGGTTCGATGTTCAAAGCGTTCGCAATAAAGGGTATCGCTATATTCTTGTACGGCCGGATCAATTTGATGAGCACCTGTGTTCGTATATTCCGGAGCAGATCCTCGATGTGTTCCCGAATAAAAGGATCCGCCATAATGTTGTTGCGATTGATTCGCAGAATCGATTCAAACTCGTTGATGTCATTATTTTGGTACGAAACTACGAGATTCGTCATAGCTAGGATTTCGGGGTCGTTCTTGTAGGGCTTGGCTTCCTGTGAGTCGAACGGGTTGATTCCCGACTTCATTAGCCTAGAAAGAGGTGCATTCAAATCTGTGCTAAGTCAGTAAATAGCTATTTACTTACATGTTGGCCAAGACTAAATATTTCAGACAGGTGGTCCTCCTAGGCGATCCGGACTCATCATAGTTTTTGAATGCCTCAAAAAAGTCCGTGTGTGCCTTCTCGAATTCACCCTCGCGCAGATGCATCTTGCCGCCACACTCCCGAATGACTCCCATAATCAAGGGATGTGGTATGGCCGACTTGATGTGCAGCGACTGTTCGTACAGTGCCTTCAGTTTTTTGTTGTTCTTCTGCACGGTGTACATTTGGATTTCCAGTGCGTAGATCTCCAGCAGTTGGGTGCCTTTCTTCAGGTCGTCCTCGCCATCGTCAGTCTGAAAGCAGAAGGAACATTGAGAGAAATTCCCGATTTCTTTGTGAGGAGTTTTTGTCTGCTACCTGACAGGATTGATGAAGCTGTTTGAGGATCTTTTGAAGCTTGCTAAAATCGTTGCGGTCGAAATAGAGTTTTCCCAGTTTCGTATTGGTTTTGAACCACAGGCGATCATTCTTGGCGTCCTTCAGTGCGTCCAGCGTGGTTTCGTAGAAGTTTTGCAACAATTCCATCTAAAGAAGTGAGGGGAATTGTATTGTCTCTCTCTTTTAATTGCAGTGATCAGAACTTACATTCTTTGACGTGGATATATAGTCTAGGATGGAATTTATTGACTTTTCCGAGTGATTTCTTGTCACAGCGCTTTTGATGTAGGTTAATAGCTGCTTGTACCGCACCATCATCTCCTCGTAGTTGTTCTGCAAGATATTGCGACGCATTATCACCTTCCAAGCTCGCGCTTTTGGACACACTTACCAGTTTGAAATTAATTTTGATCATTTGCTTGAGTGCTTTGAAGCCCCATTCACCCTTCTCGCCATTCTCAAGGTCTAGAACCTTTTGAAATGATGCCAACGCTGCTTTTGGTTCGTCCTCCTTTAACGCCTTACTGTTGTAGTACTGGTTTTCCAGATCTACGTCGGGTTCAGAGTTACTGTCTTCCGAGTATTCCTGCAATAGATCCACGATAAATGTCCATTTCCATTGTTTCTCCTCGAGCTGCGATTGCACTTACCAATCCATAATCCTCGTCGTCTTCGCACATGAAATCATCGTCGTTGTCGGACATGGTGCTTGGTTTTGTGCAGTTCTGGGTTCTTAAAAGTAATCCAAAGGGTAAAGTCCTTTACGATAGAACACGAATAAAAATTTACAATTTTTCTTGTTCCTTTGCGAAAAAAATGCACAAACGCCGCACAAACAAAAGTTTTCTTCGCCGACAGTGACAGCTCGTGTCAAAAGTCCAGTCATGGATGGTTGTGCATTTCACAAGCAGGTGGCAGGTAGTCGACTAGTAGAAAATAACGGAACTTGCAAAGTTTTTGGTCAGCTTGATGTGTCGAGAAGAAAACCGCATTTGATGCACGAACAAAATGTCGCTCCGAAAATTATTTAATTATTTGCCTGACAAAAGATGTGGCTGGAATCTAAAATGTTGATAAAAATGTTAAGTAAACGTTGAATATTCGATTGAAAGTATTTTTCAAGTCGGATCTTTGAAGAAAACGGCAATTTTTAAAGATTTAATTCTGGTGATTCTTTTGAGCCTTAAAAAAGATGGCCGCCGATTGGGCATACATACATATATATTTTCGAGGTGAGTTTTTTTTTTTGTTTTTTAAAATTTGATTTGAAAAAGTGTGACAGATTTGAGTAGTTTTTGTGGGATGCTAGAAATTTCAGTTAAACTTTTTCTCGTAACACGGGGAAAACGCCGGCCATTAGGATGATTTTTTGTTCGACCTGCACAGTGCCCTTGAAGTTGTCCTAGTTCCTAGGTTCTATAAGTTTAGGAACTATATGCCTATCTCAATAACTAGTTGATGGCAAAATATTGAAATGCTACCAACCATTCTAAGTTACTGGGAAGTCTATGTTGAGATTTGAGAGCCTTGGCCTTTGCCATTAAAGCGTATGTCTTTATATGCAAAGGCCAAGGCTCTACCGTCAAGCCGCATTAGGCTAAAGTATTGCAGCCCCCTATTTTCAGCAATCCGTGTTGTCCTTATCCCGGAACCTTTTGCTCTGCGCGGTATCTTGTCTGCAAGGCCTAAGACAAGAACTCGTTCCAGTACGTTGCCCATTTAAAACAGATGTTTTGGTTTGTTATTTATTCTTACGAACTCTGCGCATAAAATTTGGGGTAGCGTCTTCTTTGGTTGTCAGGACATAAGCGGCCTTTTCCAAACCAGCTAGTTTGGGAGGTTCAACACTAGCATATTGTTGTGGTATCACTGCCTCCATTAGACTTGAGAAAATATTATCTTTTGAGAGACGCATTTTGCGGGCAGCGGTTTTAGTGATGCTTTTGCTGTCTCAAGCCCATTTAACAGCTTTTTAAATCTGGGAGCTTAAGGGATATGTCTTTGGTTCAAGTCAGATTCTAGTCATGTTTTCGCTAACTTTTAAAACTTCAAATTTTGTATGTTTATTAATCGTCATAAAATCATTTTTCACGGCTCGGAGTAAATCTGTATTTCATGTGCTTCTTTCTATGCCTAGTTTCCTTTTTCCCTGTCCTCTGTGTGACCATTAACTCTTAACTTTTACTAAAAATTTCTAAATTTTAGGGCATTGTTTAAAAGCAAAATTATGCCACCATTTACCCTGGGAGATGGTCCTAAAATTGGACAACAAAGTAAGAAAATCAATATGTAGTACCCATTCCGTATGTTTATGTGAAGTTTTTAGTAGCAAAATTATAGCATTAACTGTAAAAGATAGGTTGATGCTGAGGGGGTGGCAGAAGGCCTAAAAGTTGAGTACAAAAATTTATTAATTTTTCAGCTGTTTCGACACATCTGACAATTTAAGCGGCCCGTCTTAAAATGGGTAAAGGACCTCGTATAGTATCACTACGTTGTCCGTTTGTCTAACCACGCTATAAACTTTGAACAAAATAAAGCACAATTTTAAGTTTCAAAATCTTCTGAGATTTGACTCAAAAACAGAAAAGCATTTTCAAAAATTATTTTTTAAAATCTTCTAGTATCTTAACGGTAAAAGCGAGCTTGTTCAGATTTGGTTGAAGTACAAAGCTGCCGAGGATTGTGCATAATCTCGACAAGAAGTACCTTGGTAAAAAAGTGGGAGGAGATGGCTGAGAGCTTTGGATAAAACTTAAATATTTCGGCAAAGACACATCTTGCATCGATAATGACTATGTTCAAAAGCGTTTTGATAAAAGCAGGCAATGTCTTATATGATCGTTTTTTAAATGAAGCGCGCGCTTCGCAACACCGATTGATTTACAGCAGGCTGAACTTCAACCTCATTGAAAACGGCTCAACTTACTTTTATAATCGCTTCTCTATGCATTTCATGAGTACAATTTTGAAACTTAGAGACGAGCTAATAAGTCTCTACTTTATCCCGCACCGACCTGATCTATCTATTCTATGTGATCTGTGCAACCTTAAAGAAAGAGAGGACGTACATCATTTTTTAGGCCCCATTTTAAGAGAGTTCCGCGTGACATACTTCGGCGCAACTTCACTGGCCTTAGATGAGGCATACTGAATGGCAGCCTTGGATGGGAGGTCCTGTACAACAACGCTGTTACCAGCTACAGAACCCGCATTTTGGAAGGCGATTTTTGAATATTTTTGGGCTTCTTCGTTTTATCTTTTTTATTTTATTGATTTTACAAAACTTGATTATCATTCCGGTAGACGGCCTTAAGCCAAACCATAATTGACTGAGCATAAATTGTAAGATTGAAAAACAATACCAAATTGTGTGAAGAAATAAAGTCAATCTAGCTAACTAACTACAAAGCTTACAAAAAAAACTGCGTTAAAAAATTTTTAACTGCCGTTTCTAAACGAAGTCTAACAGGAAGTGGAAAAAAATTATAATAGTTGTTTTGTGGATTGGAAATTTAAAAAATTATAAAAATTGACAAAATAATTTATGTCTCCTCCTTTATCTCCTTAACGGTATTAAGTATAATTTTAAAGAAATATCGGGCATAGCCCACCTTCTAAAATTTTATACAAAACTAAAGCAAACTGCAAATATTCAAAAACTTCGAAGATTTTGCTCAAAAACATATTCAAAAACAATTTTTTAAAGGTTTCTAGTCCCTTAACGGTTATGTCGATCCTGATTAGATTTGACTGAAGCTTGTAACGTTTACAAGGCAAGTTAACTGCATTAAAAATGTTTCAAAATTAACATTTCCAACCACAAGTTTTTAAGTCCATTTAAAGAAACGAAATAAGAAACAGCATGTTTTACCGTTTTCTAAGAAATCCGCGTCCGTAGAATTTAAAAAAAGTGGCCAATGCTATAGTTCAGTCGACGCGTCGTGAAAAAGGGGCTTGTCTTGCGAGCAGAGGCATGGTCAGTTTTTTGTTTATGGATCGATAGGCATATACGAAAAAAGTTTAAAACCAAATTTGAACCACCTGAATTTTTTTTTGTTTACCAACGATATAAGTAAAAATGTTTTTTTCTGCATTTTCCGGTTTTTTTGTAAATATCTCGGTTTCAGTATGCCGCACTGCAAAAATTAAAAACTTTATTTTTTATCATTATAAAAAATATCATTATTTTCTTCGTTGTCGGAGTCATCCTCAATTTCGGCTACATTGGAGTCGGAGCAGCTTTTTCCGCAGCAAGTTTTTCATATAGTCGAACATTTTATTCCAGCTTTTCAACAGCTGCACGCTGTGCCGCATTTTTTTTTGCATGTGCAAGATATGATACCGACCAGGGTCGGTGGAATTGTAGCTCCTGACGACATCACGGGTTCAAGTCCTATTGAACTTCGTTTCCAGCCCCACTCCTCTGGTTCTAAAATATTACTATTATATTAATATTATTATAGTCCGTGTGCTGAGTTTTTGTCAGCGATGAAAATTGCGGGTCTAATTAAAATTGACAGGAGCAGCACGGGAAATTATTGTTCTTTCATTAATGTGCAGAGTAAGATCGCGACAAAAAAACGTGCAGTTATTTGCATTTCTTTTCTGATTTCTACTCTCGTACTTGGTCGGTGCGGAAATGAGTTAGTATGAGGGCGAAACTTGCCTATATGTATTTTCCCTCATAAAGTGAAGACCTCTTTTCAATATTGGGAAATAAAGGCGGCTAAATATTATGTAAAATTTCACTTTCAAATTTTCCTAAAATAATTTCGAAAAGTGTGCGATAAACAAGAATTATCCAATTTGTTTAAGAAAAAACAAACTGGAGCCGAGATATTTGAAAAAAAAAGCAGATAATGTTTGCTTTAAAGGTGCACAGACTGCCTTTCTTTAATCCTTGATTGCTAAGCTTTCGTAGGCAGTTAGAAGCTCATTTTTTTTAAAACTGTAAAGCATAAAAAGCCCTAACAAAGTATATAAAAAAACTTATGTTTAATTTAAGGTTTTTTCGAAATAATTACGAAAAAGTGTACCACAAAAAAAAAAAATTCTGTAACTTTTTAACCATTTGTTTGAACAAAGAAATTTTTTGTAGTGTAATGAACGACTTTATGTGGAACAATATACTTTTTAATTTTTGCAGTGCGGCATACTGGAACCGAGATTTTGACAAAAAACCAGAAAATGCAGAAAAAAACATTTTTACTTATATCTTTGATAAAAAAAATTTCAGGTGGTGCAAATTTGGTTTTAAGCTTTTCTCGTAAGTGCCAGGTCAAATGACGATTCGACTGGAGTACTAGCGCAGGTTGTTGAAAAATTGAGAAAAAGTCTAACTTTAGTCGAAAAAAGTTAAAATTGCTGTTTTATGGATTTTGAATTTTAAAAATTGTAAAAAAGTCCATCGTAAGTAATTAAAAAAAAACTAACAGTTTTAAAATAAGTAAATAGTTTCCTAGATGTGCTTGAAAAGACTTTAGGTGACTGGAAAACTAAAATGATCAAATATGTATACCGCGACTTCTGGGCAACTTGCTTTACTTCGACCAAATTGATGCAAGCGCAACCGCATGAACGTTCACCAACACAAGAGATTTGAAAAATAAAACAAACTTATAACAGTTTGAAAAAAATATAAAAAGAATTAAATTAGATTAGATAGAATTTATTTAACTTAAAATTCTAATTTACAATTTGCATTGTGAATTAACCCTTATTGTTGTCAGCTATATTTTTAAAACCAATGCTTTTTTCAAACTGCTGAAAAGGTTTTATTGTTCTTTGAAATGTTGGCAATAGAATTTAATACGTCTAAGCTTTATATGCCTTAAATGATATATATTTTTGAAAAATTTTCAAAATAGTGCAAAACTGATCTTTTACAAAAGTGGTGGGTTATGTGGGGCAATGTGAAGTTGTGCTCTAAATTAAAGAAAACGGATTAATCAAAGCAGAAAAAAACTTAATTTGTTAAGTTTAACATAAAGTAAAATTAATTTAAATAAATAACATAAAATTACTTAAATTTTTACTTTATTAGTCCTCTACAAAAACAGATATCAAATGTGGGGTACCACCTCTGCTCACCCGTTTGTGCTTACTCCATATTAGCCGACAGGTTAATAGCTTAAAAATTCAATATTTTTTAATATAATTCAAAGATAACAGTTAAACTCACCTTATACATTATGTATAACACCAAACGCGAAATAGAAATACTTACATCGATTGAACCTTTATTTTAATAAATATCAATTTTTTTATCGGTGCAAAAATTTAGACAGAACTCTTACCAAAACAGAAATCATCGACCTGTGCAAAATCTAAGTCTCTTAAGCATGTGGCAGTGAAAGAAGGCTCTCTTCTTAAGTGAACAAACGTAAAAAAACAATGACAGTTTCTTACTCTCTTAGAATAAAAAAATAAATAAATACAGGGGTCCAAATAATCAGAATACTCCACAATAACCGTTTACTCTAACCGTTTACTCTAACGAAAAACTAAAAGATCACCCAATATAAGAACATATAAGAGCAGTAAACTGTAAAATATGTACAGAAATAATTTTAATAATTATATAGAATTTTATACAAACTGTGCATTATAGATGAGCTTAACCTTCAACAAAAGTCGACGGACCGCTCCGCGTATGTCTTCATACTTAACGGTCTTTTTTATCTTTAAAAAACTGTTTTTTATTTTTGCTTAAGCTTCCGCTTTTAATACATTTCCTCATGGTTCTAACGGAGTAAGATTGAAGGATTTTCTTCTTAGTCCATTCCCATTTTTAGGCGATCTCCATACAAATAATTTACTAACAATGAATAATTTCAGGCCAAAAGACTTAGATTTACTGTAACTAAGGTTTCTATTTACCATTAAGGTCTTTTGAAAAATTCGGTGCAGACGAACTCTGGGACCTACCCACTTGTTTATTTTAAGTGTATCTTCCAACCTTCAAATCAACCGTACCCGAAATACGTCAAATTGGTTAATTTTGCAATTATTTTTTGTTTGCTTTCTTTCAGATTTTAACTGTTGTTCACCGACTGTATAACATCCTTTTCCGCCGTCCGAGTTTTTAGCTGTTCACTTGTGTTCTGAAGTCGTGTGTTGCTTTTTAAATAAAACGGGAAATAGGGCATTCCGTTTTTTCTATCGCGTGTGTTCTTTTACGTTCTTTACCGGGACCGGGTTCCCTACCGCGAGTGTTTGTCCAGTTTGATTGGTTAACGAAACTATACCTTCAGACCAAGAACTTAAATTGCAGCTTCAACACACACAAATGTGCTATGAAATGCGCTTAAAATTCTGTGGTAAGTATTGTAGTTAAGACTTATTTATTTATCGTAAACATTGTTTTGTATATTAAGTGATTTCACTATTGGTAATAGATTTATTTTGTAGCGGGTAAAAACCCTGTTTTTAAATCGAAAAGTTAAAAATACATTTTCTGAAATAACCGACCAACAGTTAGGTACACAATATTTTTGTTCTACCCGAACCCTTGGAAGTAGACTTTCGTACAGGAAAAAGTTTATATCATTATTATTATTACAACAGTAAAATAACTACGATAAACCAAGACCGTCCATATAGATACCGAATTGTGGAACGAATGAGCTAAGTTATGTGCTAGGGGGTTGAGTCTTCCATGCGTATTAATATTTTTTATGTATTCCGCCCTCAAAAGGCCATTGGTCTGATATTTGTTGAAAATTTCGTAAAGGGGTTAAAAAGGTATTTAGCAAAATACTAGCATCGGTTCAAAGCGCACTAAACACTTTTTTCCAAATTGTAAAAAAAAGAATAGAATTAATTTATGCATAGTTTGAGCTAAGCCCACTTTTTGAGCCGAATAAGAGTAAGACATTGAATTTTTACCAAAAAAGGCTTCCTTAAAAATGTTTTATTCAATGATTGCAATTATTTACAAGACCTTCATTATGTTTTGATCATAGAACAGCACTTTTATAGAATCTTAAAATTGAGAGTCGCCCTACAATTTGGAGGCTCTCAATTCTAAAGGTTAATAAAAACTGATCAATTTATCATAATGTGACAAAGTGTCTAAAAGCTGATAACATCGTTCAACAATTTCCATCCAAACAGGTCTTTTAAGTAGTTAAGCCACTCGATTAATTTTTTTTAACTTTCCTGAATACTGAAATGATATAAATGGAACCTAATTAATAATAGACAAAAAATTTTAGTGATTTATTAACTCGCTTGTTTTAAAAATACCTTAGGTGACCTGTCAAAGTCTATATTGCAATATTTTTTAAGTAGATAGGTACAAGACGTCCAAACATAGATACAAACCTTTCAAGATTACCTTATTATGAAAAATAACAGACAAACACGTATACATTCCCGCTGCAACAACTTCAATCAATTTTCGTTAAGTAACTTTGTTCAAGAGCAAGATTATGCTTGTCAATTATTAAGTTGTGACAGGAATATAATTGATTAAAAGTATTTTCCTAGCAATTGGAATAAAATATTTGGGTTTCTTATCTTCTTTTTGGCTTGTTGGTTGAATATTGAAACCATCAATTGCTGGATATTGTCCAAATGGATTAGGAAACACTGGCAAGAATGTCTCATCGAGTTCAATAATCTTATGCGTTGCACTGCACCTTACAATGCTCATCAATGAATGAATTCGTCTGAATTTCGAATCCCTTTCCTTTGATTCAAGTTTCCAAAAATTAGCTTTTCGAAATAAAACAATTCTTTGTCCAGGTAGAATTTTCTTTCTTGTTATAATTTAAAAAAAGTGTGCAATTTATAAAAATATTTTTTTACTCTAAAAATGATAAATGTCTATTGTTAGTTTCATTTGTATTGAGCTCCGTTCACATATAAATGCAGTTAATAGTTACATGAACATTCGATTTTTTTTTTCTAAACTAAAATCTGATGTTGTCTAGGATGCGGCAAAGATCACTATGAATTTTATTAAAAGGTCGAACTTGTGAGGGTTGGCAAAATATTAATCGATCTGTTGATCAAATGAAAAAAAAAACTTGCTTTATAATTTAAATGTTTATTTTTTTATTCATAGTTACTTTTGCAGCACCCTGTATTTTATAGTGGCTTCTGAATTCTTATAAAAAAGTAAAAACGTATTATGTTTGTATGTCATATTTATAACCTAAATGCATGCAACAGATTCCTTTCTCACGCGAACACAGCAACGTTCCGAGTTAAACAATGGGTTCCCAGTGACGGGAAAATCAGCTTATGTCAGGCTGATGTTGAACTATCTGAAAGATTTATCAAGGTTTATGTTTTTATTTTTTTAGCATTTTTACAAATCGATGTACAAAGGAAGCCTACCTGCACCATTTGCCCAAGACATTCGCCTCTTGACATCCTGTGTTGTATTGTAGCCCCCACAATGGATGCATTTCAAACCAACAAAGTGAAACTTTGTTTTACAAGTCTAAAAAAAACGATACTTTGTTCATTGGGTTCATTCAGACAACATTTTTAGACTAAGCAATAAATAAAAACTTGAAAAAAAAAGACAGTCTTACCTCATGACAATCGTTGCAAAAGATATAAACCCTCTGGTTTTCATACTTCTTTGGCACAGCCATTAGTAACGCCTGCGAATCCAAGTACTCCCACATTTTTGTCATATCCAGCAGCGATGTCTGACATGTCGGACAGACGTAATGCCCCGACGCAAGCAGCTGATCAAAGCACATTTTGTGCAACAAATGTCCACAGTCGGGTATATGGCAAGGTATCCGTGACGTATGTATGGCACCCAGGCAGACGGGACAATTCGAACGCGATATATTTTCCACACACTGGAAAAGTTCTAAAAAACTTTAGCTTTTACTTAGAAAGAATGTCCGCATTGCGGCTGGGTCACACCTACTCTGTGTCCTTCGATCTTCAGCTCGATCGGCAAGCACATGTTGCAAACTTCACAGTGGAAAAAATTGTCACGACCTCCGATGCGGCAAATTCCGCAGCCATCACAGTGATATTGATTTTTGTCCTCGTCATCGAATAAATTGCAAACGAGGCAGGTGTACTAAAGCAGGTTAGTTGTATAGTTAAGTTTTTAGCATGCAGCTTAGAGCTTACCTTTCCAAACTGAACACTGCAGTTTTCGCATCGTTCTTGGACCCTCTGTCGTGTATTGCATTCGACGCAAATCAATTCGGTCAGTGTTTTTCTATCAAAATGGTGGGTTTCATTCTCATCATGACAGTATCTGCATTTGTAGAATTTATTACAGCAGGGGGTCTGAAATAAACAAAATTTTGCAATCTAAGATTAGTTCATGTTAAATAAAAAAAAACCGTAAATAACAGATTCGTTCATTTATATAGCAAGTAGAGGCAGACGATGAACTATGTCGGGGAATATGGCGCACCCTTTTTTGAATAAAACAAAACAGAAACAGGAATATTCTTTGTTTAATGTCAACATTCATAATAAAATAAAAGGAACTCGAATCTAAATCCGGGGCTTTTAGATTTGAGAACTGTTTGCAAAAAACCAGTCCCCCCCCTAAGATCGGATGATATGGTAGACCCAATCAGTTGATTTGGAACATTGCCATGAGTACATTTTTGATACAGAACACAATGCAAATAATTTAGCCTTCTTTCTATTGTAGGTCTCCTCAGATCCTCATAAATTTTTTCCGCAAAACGCTTTAGACCATCAGATTCGTCGTGAAAACACGTCGTCCGAGAATGACGAAACGTTGACAATTTTGGTGAACTTAATATGTTGAAGTTTAGTTGAGGTCCTTAGTTTTTGATGTAATTTATTGGCTTTTCATCAGCTTTGCCTTTCACTTAAGTAAGTAAGTAAGTACTTCAATTTTTGATGCTTTTTGTTTTCTTGTAAAGCCAGAACTTAAGTTGTTTCCTTTTTAGATTTACCCTCCGGACCTGGAAGGAGATCTCGTAAATTGTCTGAAGTTGTGTTGTTTATCATTGTTTGAGAAGCGCGATGTGTATTGGTTTTTCAGTTGCTGGTACCTTCGCCCTGTTTTTAGTGGATGCAACAACTGATGATGAATCTCTTATAAAATACATGCAAAACTATATGGAGGGTGAAATTGTATCTTGGCCACATTACCCTCCAGAATGTCTGTTCTGACCCTTTGAGTCCCAAACGATGAGCGAAGAGTATATTTGAAATGTGCCATTTCCTCCACTGAACCATAACACCCAACTTCACTGCATCTCAGCTAGCAGCATTTTAACAATTTGTTCCTTTCGAAAGGTTTTCCTTTTAAAAATAAAGGCGAGAAGCCTAGATAAGGTTGTGTGCTTTTTATGAAACAGCCCAAAGTAATTATTGAAATTTTAACTGAAAGACTTGTTAAGTCTTCCATCAAGACAGATTCATTCTTCAAGGAGTGATATCTTCTTCTACAATCTCTCAGGGCCTCGTAACACCAAGTTTTGAGTACTCCATCGCACTTACAAGGGCCTGTTTTGCTTTCGGGGAGTGGATGCTTTCTGCTGGACAGTCTACATCTACCACTTTTAAGTGGGAGGGTGCATTGGCGCACTTTGCTTTAAGTTAAACTAAAAATATAAAACTACAGGCAAGGTTGGTACAACAACGCTCCAACCAACGCGATCGAATCTAAGACCGCAGGCTCCCAACGGCCAGGAAGATCAAACAACCGTTTTAAGGATCGAGCCATCGCGAATGCCAGATCGCTTAGTTTGGAGCTACTGTAAACCAGGTAGAGACACGTCATGAGTCGGGAGCACGAAAAGTATGTAAGTTCCCTGAGTTTCCTTTTGCCTCGTTAGAAATCCTGTAAGGATACGTCGGTTACTTTAAGTGAGGCCGATGCATATTTTGAATCTCAGCCTGTAGATTTCTAGAAGTTTTTTAGCTTTTCCAGGTCTAAGCTCGGCTTACCTTCTCAGTTTCTCTGAATTCTTTTCTAAGTGTGTGTTCGCCTTGGTCACATATAGGTCCTATAAAGGGTTCTGTTGTTCCTTGTCCTTCCAAGAAGTCCTACCTTCGTTTCCCTCTATTCCTTGTTGGTTGTCTGGCTGAGAAATCCTCAAGTCTATGTCTAGTATTAAGATGTTGCTTTGGCCAAATCCGTTTAATACCCGTCTAGTAACCAAACAGATTTGGCTAGATCTAGATAAAACTAGATCTTAAATGCTCCAAGAGTTTCATAGCTCTTAGTAATAGATCGCACATTAATGCTACAATCGGTGTCATTACAGGACAGTCTGATAGGTGAACATGCGACAAGGCTTGGTGTCTGTTCTAACGACTTTTGCAGGAGCTGCATAGACATGGATGAGGAGGAAGAAGAGACCACTCTCCACCTTCTCTGCACATGCACCGCTCTCTTTACAAGAACCGTAATCTTCACCTTGGAGCTTGCTTCTATAATGATCTTAGTGATATTACCACGACTGACCCAAAGCGTTTCTTTCGCTTCATTAGTAGCTCGAAAAGGTTCAACGATTAGACAATATTTCCATGTCCACGTGGTAGCACATTGAGCCTACATACATAGGTCTAAGTGTGTTGGTATCTTCGAGCCCGACAGACGCTTCAACCTAACCTATGTCATGTCTAGCATAAAACACGTGGTGCGGATCAAAGGCGTAGATAAGAAGTATCTCATTAACTTTTTGGTCAGCACCCAAAATTTTGGCATACACAGGAGAATGCTTGCCGTATATGCTTGCGAAAATCAGCAACGAAAAGAAAATCCAGGAAGGTTGGCCTCAAAATGAGTCAATTTCTGGTCGGCGTCAATTCGAGGTTGAGACGATTATAAAACCTAACAGGTACGTAAAAAAGTAAGTTTTCTTTTTTTTTTTTGCTGGCTTCATTATGAAATTCACGTAGAGGCATAACACTTGCGGGTAAAAACTTTGGTGTTAAGCAGTTTAGCAGTATGACGCAGCTTTTGTTGATGCATCGGGTAGCTAATCCCCTTTTAGAATTCTTCGCGCTCAAGATATGCTTACGCAAGTTGACCTTATTTTTTCGGCTAAGAACCATCACATTGAGAGCGAATTTCGGTCCCTTGCGTCGCGGGTCGCTATAACGTAAATAAAAAATCGCAGTATTCTCTCTAATTGTCAAAATCGTTACTCAACCAGCGGTCTTCTGCATGGTAAGCACGCACACTATACCTTCACTACACTACGGCGAGCCTTTTTCTATAAGCTCACATTTTCACATTTAAAAGTGAAACTATAATTGTAAAAACGTGTTTAACGAAAATGATTACCAAACTCGCTTGAAAGTCCAAGCAGACTCATTGCAAAACGTGTCCAAGTCCACGTTACCTCAAGCAACAACCTACATTCAACACAGATAAATTTAAACAAATGTCACTTACATTCTTATTTTAAACTAAATCAACATGTTGTATTTATCCAAAGGAATTCCCAGATCAAAGAAGACTTTGCAGATATCTTAAGCCTAATTAAAAATACATGCAATCTTGAATCAATAAATGCAAACCAACAAATACTTAACGAACACACATGGTGTGCATCACAAGAAAGTGGATACATCACAAGTCGCGGAAAAAAAAAGAAGAGGCAATTAGGTCACGAAAATAAACGTGACATCCGACATCGTGCGTTCTGTAGCGTGACTATATTACAAGGCAGCATTGCAATTATTTATGAGAGTCGCATCTTGTATGTGGAACTACACCCTGCCGATGATAGCAAATTTGAATCCATGCCACACAGCAGTAATTACTGTAAGAGTAAGCAAAAGACCAATAATTAATTTATGCCACAAGGTGTTCTCCAGCTCCATAGATATGACTTTAAAGCTAAGCAAATATAGTTCTCACTTAACTGTATTGTGTGTATTTGTCGATTAAAGACCCGGCAAAATAAAAGGAAGCAGAAGAAAGAAAAATTAGTTAAGATTGCCTACAAAAATTGGTTTCCGGTACAGTATTCACTTTTTGAACACTTTTTTTAAGAGTCAATAAGAAGCGCCCGATTTATGGAAAACAAAAAATTCTACAACAGCTCTGAGATTTGAAAGTCACCATAAGGTAAAAGGGAACTGTCAAGGCTGTAGAACCCGAACAAAAGCCTACGAACATAAGCCTACTGCTGGCAAGCAGAACGAACTATTCAACTTGAGTGACGCGCGTTCCGCACCTTCTTGAAAACTGAATGCGATGATTGAGTTAAGATGTTTGCCTGATCCCCCACCCCAATTACGCTAACTACAGAAGCATCCTATCATCGTCAAACTGGATTCTACTTTGCTGTCTCCGGACTTATAAAAGTTTTGCCTTAGTAAAGTCAGTTTAGCCAGTAAAGTCAATTTTCGACTGGTGTTATTCACACTGTGGCAGATCTTAAAAAAACCATCATCATCACTTTTTTATAAAGATGAATTTTGGTGTCCCCGCAAAACTCGCCGGACTGTGTAGGATGAATGTGAAAACCGCACCTTATTCCATCAAGGAACTTTTTTTCTGTAATAAGTTTACAATCATGAATGACTATCCTAAAAATGTGTCAGAATATCGCCAATGGAAAGTATTAGAAAAAAGGAGAATAGAGAATAGCAAAGCTGATTAGAAACCTGATTAAAAAAAACCTGAACGGAAACCTCAACATAAGTGAAAGGATAATGATAACAATCCACGTCTAAAAAGCTTATTTAGTAAAACTTAGGCTCCGGCCCTAAGATTTACCATGTCAGCCTACATTGTGTGCGCCGTGCGGTCATAGGACCGATGATTAACTTTTGAACCTACTCTGATTTGGTAGCAAGCAAACAACATTAGGACTATGACGAAGATTTAAAGAAGGATTTGGGAGTTGCAGGAACTCGACTTAAAACCCGAGACCTTTTTGTATTCTTTGGTTAATCCAAACGTTGAAACCACGTCTGAGGAGACACAGACACAGAGGCTGATGGTGATTCAACAAGACTATACGCGAAATGTGGCCGGAAGGCCTGCCATAAAAAAAATGTTGCCCATCTAGACAGGTGGCCTAAGAATGTACAGATCAATCAGGCTTCCGGATTATAGCAGTGTTTTTGAAGCTTAGCTCTTGATGGCCATAAGAGCAAGTACTTAACTGGCTGCAATTTCAGAAAACTCTAGGAGCTGATATTACATTTTTCATTGAGAACTTCCAATTGCAGGTTCTTGCCACATAACACAAAATGGACGACTCTGCTGAGCACGCGGCGCGGACACAAAAAAGGGAAATGAAGGAGCGGACAAATTTGCATTAATTAAACGAGGCAAACATACATTCAAAATTTTAACAAATAATGAGATAATAAGTGAGATCGATTCCTGTGATGAATCCGAAAAAATGTATTCTTCGGATTCTGGTTTCTTAACGGCGTAACAGAAATTCGACGTCGGTAGGCTGTAATCGCAAGAGATCACCAGGAAATTCTCCAAGTGAGTCTCCCAAAACCTTCTGCGTAGTTCTCTGCAGCGATGATCAAGTGTTGATAGTCCGGTGGCAACATGACCAAAAGGCCATCAGAGTTGGTCCTCCGATATGGGATGAGTTTCACAGGGCCACCAAAACGAAATCCGTGGTTTGACGATGAATGCCGGCAAGCACAACATGCAGGTAAACAGGAAACATATAAAGTAGCTCCGCACAGAAGGACTAGAGCGTCTCGCGAGCTCTACGAGCACAGGAGAGAGCAGCACCGGTGTCTCCAAAGGAAAAACAGAATGCACGAGAAGCGTGAAGTTGAAGGTAGAGAGATGCTACAGCAAGGAACGAGGTTTGAAAGTTCTACCAAACAAGGCTGAAAAGTACCTGCAAAAGGTATACAGCTCGAACTGAAAACCTGAAATTAAGATCAAGAGAATATTTTAAAGGAATTGCAGTCGGTGCTGAGGATTTGAAAAAAAAACATGTTGGTAGACTGCATAACGGCGAAGACGGGCCAAATCCCGGTGTCAGGCAGAATGAGTCATTCAATCTGGGCGAAGGAGACACTGACTTTTTGCCCTCCTTTTCCTTAAAAAGGAAATGAGCCAAGTAACATTCAAGTTTATGGCCGGCTGTCTGGAATATTCTGCTGTTTTTACCATTGTATTTCCAGTAGGAAGGTAGGTATAGGTAAGTGGCTTTCAGGTGTCCCGAGGCCGAAGTAGGTCCATTGTACTGCCACGTGGATAGGTATGTCACCATGAAAGGGGGTTGGGGTTAATTTTATGACAGCCAGCCAGTCTTGTCAGTGAATTTTAGTATCTTTTTGACCGGTGTCTCACTGAGGCCACTCGGATAGTCGAAGAAGAGGTGCCTATTATAGATTTCCTGGACGATGCGAGTGCCGGTCAGCTACAGAGAAGGTTTTGAACACTTTCCTCCTCTTCCTCATCTAGGCAGCTTCTACAGAAGTCGTTTGAGAAACACATTTCCAATAAAGGCACATCACTTGCGAGGAACAACAATCCGATAGGTCTATATTAGTATGGCTTGAGGCCAGGAAAGTCCACCAACGATCAAATATTCACACTGCGGCAGATCTTGGAGTAAACCTAGGAATTTCAAATCGATGCCCACCACCTTTTCATCGAGTTCAAGGCCGCGTATGATAGCATCTATAGAGACGAGCTTTAAAGCGCAATGTTTTGTTTGTTGGCATCCCTGCCAAACTCGTCAATTTGTGCAGGATGACGATGGGAAACTCGCGCGCTGCCATCAAGGTCAGTAAAGACCCCACCCTTACATATCAAAAAAGTGGATTTAAATAGTATTTAAAAGTGTACGATGTCATCAAGAAGAGACACTCAACACTGTCTTGGACAAAACATTCACAACAGATAGCAATAATTTTGTAGTAGTTAGGAATTTTGTATACCTGAGTTAAGTTTCGCTTTAAATTAATGCAACGACACCAGCAGTCAGCGCTAAGATGAAGCAAAGGTTAACTCTTGTCAATTGCTCTTTTTTAGGCTAAGAAAGCAATTAAGTAGCAACTTAAGTGTCAATTGATAAGATCCTCAGCATCATAGTCCAGCTTTACGGTGAAAGAGCGAAAGCTTTAGGCTTCTTCGAGAGTAAAATCCTGCAGGTGGCTTGTAGGCTCGTCGGCATAACCGGAGATTGGAGGAGGAGACATCATATAACAACGACTGCGATGGTTGGGTTATTCATTTCAGAGAACGGAAGGACACAACGCGTTGGGTCGGAAAATCATTGAATCCACTCCGCAGGGTGAGCTTATTGGTTTAGGCCCAGGTTCACCTCGGATTAAAGCGCCACCTAGGGTCAAAAAGTAATGTGCTGCTTCGGAATTTATTGAAAATGGGCCACACTTGCCTAGATTTTGCACGAGGGGCAAGGAGAAACTTGCCTTTATCTGGATCGTGTACCTTTTACACCTCATTTTCTGAGCTCACAAAGTGAGGGTTTGACCCCCTGCACGGCTTGGTAAAGCTGACCCTTGACGAGAACACTCGTCAGCTTTATAATTTTCTTGAACTATGCTATGGTTTTTTAAAGAGAAGCGGTTTTTGATACCAAACACATTGGAATTTTGAAGAACTCGTTCGAGAATTGTCCTTCGACCCCTGTCTTATGGACATGCCCTCTGACGCAATGACCCCAGAAATCCTTTTGCGACAAAACTACCAAGTCAACTTTCCTCAGGTAATGGAATGGCTTCGGCCAGACTATGAGCCAGGGAAAGAATGTCATCGTATTTTCACGAACGGCTCCAAAACCGGACACGGGTCTGGTGCTGGAGTCTTTGTGGAAAGCGAGAACATTAGACTCCACTACCCCTTAGGTAAATATGCGTCTGTATTTCAAGCGGAGATTTTCGCTATCCTTATGGCTATGCGTTATATTGTGACTAACAGGTGGAGGGCAAGAAGCATATGCGTTTGCAGTGACAGCCAAGCCGCTCTAAATGCGTTGCTCAACCCTCTTACCTCGTCCAAGATAGTGCTCGAACTCAAGAAATCATTGAACTTAGTCGGAAGGCTACATGCAGTGAATCTAGTTTGGGTTCCAGCTCCAGGTCATACTGGTATCCAGGGAAATGAGATCTCTGATAAGCTTGCCAGGCTAGGCTCAGAAGAAGTTTTCTCAGGACCTGAACCTGCCATAGGCCTGCCTGTATCTGTTGTTACGTCTGCATTTGATACTTGGGTTTCTCGTGAGCACAGGGCTTGCTGGTGTGACTGCAATGGGTGCAGACAGACTAAACGACTACGCCCGGACATTTGCGAGGGGTCAGCGTCTTTTCTTCTATCTCTTAGGAGAATCGATTGCAGACTTCTTGTAGGCGTCCTTACCGGCCACCAAGCTTTTGCTAGACACTTGAATGTGTTAGGCTTAAGCGAAACCACCAGCTGTCCTGCCTGTGGAGAGGACGACGATACAGCGGAACACTTCCTTTGTAGTTGCCCTGCCTTTGCTCGCATCAGGTGGCGGATCTTTGGGGCTGACGTGGTGAGTGCCGAACACCTAAGCTCTTCATCACTGAAGCTCCTTCTCATCTTTCTTTGAAAGACGGGTAAACTAAATACATTAATGTAAGGTGTCTGCATGGTAGTACAATGGACCAGTAGTTGTGTCTGAGTACTCCATCGGATAGTAGCAACCTCCAACAAAAACGTAAAAAAAACGTAAACGTATGCTGTGGCTAGGACATCGGCAGAATCTTACTTTTTTTTTGTGATAAGGTAAGGCTGCTGCCAAAAGCTTCTTGTGTTTTGGATATTTTAATGGGATATTCATAATGGCCTCTATGGCTGCCTGCTCTCTTTAAATAACGTGATTTATGTCATCATGGATTTGGTTTTGCATTTATTGACAACTTTTTACTCTTTAAAAAAATTAACATATAAAAAAGTGCCCCCAAGAAGTAGGCAGGATACGTAATATTATTTTTACCATCAGTGTTAGGGAAAAATTCCATTACCAGCCTTTCCGAAAAAATTAAATCGGCCCAAAAAAGTAAGCGTATATACGATAAGGTAGGTAAGCGAATCAAATTGCAAAGATAATTCCCAAAGCATTAAAAAAAAACACTGTTTTAAGGTCTAATATGCCTAGAAAATTAAGTCGCTCGTGTAAGGAGGACACTAAACTATTGTTGCGGCTCCAAAGAATAACTTAAGCTCATATTTTTGTGTTTGTTTAAACAAGTGAAAATCCAGATCGAAAATAAAATCAGACCGAACATTTTCTTACGTCCACAGATTTATCATATTATTAATTTTTTTTTTCATTTAACATTAATTATTATCATTTTGCTGCCAGGAAAAGAATACACCCTGCGTCGTTTAATTAATGCGCCTTGTCTAAAGTTCGACTTTGAACGTTTTTACGCGTGTGTCCAGACAGTCAAATTTAGTGCAAAACTGTTAGTACTTTTTAATAACCATGCTAATAAGGGATCTTGTATATGTCTGCCGGTAATGTTAATAAAGTTTTACAAACATTTTACTGAGCGATAATTTTTTCACTTGTCGGATCGTTTATTATAAGCTATATTTAGTCAAAAGTGTAAACATGTAAGGGGGTAATTAGCACAGAATATATTTACACTCTGCCACTCGAAAAGACATTTGCAAATATACGAATCTCGAGCGAATAAAACAAGCCGATACTGAGCGAGTATTTGAATGTTAAATTAAATGATTCCAGCAAGTTGTGACTTGAATGTTAAAATCGTGATTTACGAGTACTTCGAGTTCACAAACAAGGTTCATGTAATAAGCGAGAACATTTTCAGGGTAAAAGGGACCTAAGAAATCCGGAATCCCGTACCGACCTACCTAGATTTCGAAATTGGTTAGCACCAATTAGGAGACAAAAGTATGTATTATTTGCGTTTTCTATTGCCATGGAAAACACAATTTTAATTGATTTGTGATTTTGAATCAGTCGCTCGTGCCGTGGTTGTGCCCAGACGATGATTATATCATGGCATTTCGGTGCATACACATAAAATTGTGATCTCTCAAGCCTAGCAAGTTTGAGGTTGATTGAGAGCTACAAAGTTTCCGTCCGCATAAACTTTTTCAACGTCGTAACAAATCCAAACGATATTGAAAGTTGAACTGAATAATTGCGTGAATTTTTGAGGGAATTTTAAAAACTATTTCCGACAGCCAGCCAAAAACGTTCGTCATTGCCCAAGTGTCTTGGATTTAAGGTTTACGTTATCCTTAAGCAGGAAAATCATACAAACTAAATCACAAACGATTTGATTGGGGCATATGAGCTAATGAAATCTCTGATTTGAGCTGGAAAAACAACGTGTATTTTTCGGTTCCGACAAAAATATATATTTTTTTGGGTACACATCGTTCTAAGCAAGAAAGCGAAACGCAGCCAAAGAGATGCTAATAAGCACTTGTTGTGTATTCTAAAAGGCATTACATTTGACAACAAAAGTGTCGAGAAACAAGTCGTGCATGTAGAAGGATTTACTTGATATTCTGTCCAATTTAAATTGGCACGCTCCGCCTGCGAAAATTGACCGCTTGTTATTTTACGACAGCTAGACGTTGATTTACCAATTTTTAACACCTTCGATCGTGACACAAAAAAATAAATCAGAGTAGAATTGGAAGGTCCATAAATTTATTTAGTTTTTGTCAGAAATAGCCCACAAGCGACAAGTGTCAGTGCTAATGTCCCAAGTCCCACCTTCACTTGTCAATGTGCACTCTAGAATCAAGTTATCGATAATTGTTTAGCATAACAATAATTAAACTGGAGTAACAGTCGTCACGGCTGGCGCGCAAAAAAAGTCGTGCGGCTTTTGATTTAAAATCGATCAAAAAATTAAGACCATCGAAAGGCAGATCTCGCCTTGGGCAATGCAATTGGATTTTTGTGTGAGTTTGTGTTTGGCCCAAGGTGAACATGGTGTCGACCTGGTTGGATGAGATTCATTAAAGCTGCTAAATATCTATCGTTTTCAGCCTGAAATATTCAAAAGTTAAGGCTTGAAGTTGGGTGATTAATACCTAAAAATGGTGTGTATGGTGGATGTGCTTTAAGATCTCAGATCTTGCAGAAAGATGTTAGGATTAGGTACGTTGTTGACTTGTTAGATTGTTACCCTAGCGAAACAGGACAATTTATAAATTATATTTATTTATCGCGTGTAAAATGCGGGTGAAGTATAAGAATACCATCACCCACATGAATAAGCCCACTTTTTTCGCGTCGTTCTTGTATTTTTTTCTATACCCTACCCAATGTATATAAAGTTTAATGTATAGTTTGTAACGCAGTGAATTACTGTAGACCTCTAAGACCTTTTAGACCGCTTAAGACCTATCATCGAGCAAACAGGAGAATTGATTAAGCAATGTCCGTTCGTCCGTCCGTATGTAAACACTTTTTAGGCCCCGAGAGAGTTGGGATTTGTAGCTAAGCCGGAAATCTTGCCCAACAGATCAAGTTTCAAAAATTATTAAAAACCGCCTCCAGACACGCCCAATACAGGCCTTAATATGCGAGCACCTCTCATTTAAAAAAAATTCTATTTCCACTGTTAAGCTATGTTAAAATGGTGCTGCTGCACACTGATTTTTGGTATGTAACACTGCTTTGTAAGTTTCTTTAATCCAGTAGAAAAAAATTGGCCCTTTCATGGACCACGCCAACTTTTTAAGGAGTTTTAGCACAAAATGACGGTTTTTAAATAAATATATAGGAAATTTGACGAAAAACTGTGTTACAATTGTTGTAGATATCGGCATTAAGTAACTTTTTTGTACATATAGTACATGTTTTCGCCCACTTTTGTGGGCGTGGCTTTAAAAAAATTAATTTTTTCAAGTAAAAAAGGTGGGGTTTTAGTCCAAAATTTATGCAATCACCAAAAATAACACATCCAAAAGCTATATTTTTGCATACCGCCCACTTTTTGTAGGCGTGGCAGTTTCTTTTTTAGGCTGGGTCCCTTGGGTATTTTGCAATCCGTTGCTGGGATGGACTGAAGTTTTTACATTCGCACTTTCCCACTTATCTTGTTTTTCCCCTCTATTTTCAGCTTTACAATTTGTACTTCAAATAGCGAAGCAAAATCTACGTATTTAGGAAGGAGGCGTAGCAACGTAGCAAATTTTTTTTTTTTGGAAACCATGCAAAAGTGGCAGTGCTGATTACAGAAGATACATTCAAAGCCGAACTCCAGGGTGTATTCATAATGAATCTACATTCTTGTACGCATGTTGTGCCTGAATTCTTTATAAGGTGAGATGAAGCTTGCTTTCTCATTTGAATCGACTTTGCGGAAGAAACGATGAAATAATGAAAGGTAGTCTGGAACTAAAAGCATTATTTTTTGAATATTGGACTTATAAGACACTCATAATGGTCTTCAGTAATCTTTCTTGGGCCAATGAAACCTGATATACTATAAAATTTTAAATATTTTTTTGCGAAAGAAATGGGTTAGTTTGACGCAATATTTTTTTGGGCATGAAATATTGGGCCGAGTCGAAGCAGTAATTTGTTGGGTAAATATTTGAATTCCTAGATTATTCAAAATTCAATGTCGCGATTTTGAATTCCGGCCAAACGTTTCGATTTCTTTTTTTACTAATTTTATTATGTTCTACACTCTAGTGCTTCAAATAAGTTTTGTTTAGGCTTTCTTAGCCCAGAAGTTCAAGTATATTATTTACTCATTGACATTTCCATTTTTTAGGCAGCAATTTAAAAAGAATCCCTCTTGGAGCTTGAAACTCTGTATGTAAAAAAAGAGACTGATGGTTACCCTAAATAAATTAACGCCATGTTTGACAGAAAAGCGCTAAACTTTTAGAATAGTTCTACATGAAGCTAGACAGTCCTTTGTAGAACCCAAAGTTTCAAAAAGGTAACGCAGAACACCTTAAGTGTTATAATGGTGCTTTATGAGGGCCTACATAGGACCTTGCATTCTTTATTTTATGTTATTTTTTATATTTAAAGAAGCGCATAGTTCCTTTTCGTCTCATTTTTATAAATTGTTCAAAGAAAATAAATGCGCATCTTGTTTGAGGTAGAAAATAATATGCCTTAGTTAACATAAACTGGGGGTGCTGTGGCGTAGTGGTTAGTGTGTGTGCTTACTACGCCGGACGTCTGCGTTTAAATACTACCGCATCGTCACCTGAAAAAAAGGCTCGTTCTTTTTCACGGTCCCCACATTCGCGAGGGTCTGACAAGCCCTCCGAGAGTATCATTTGTATTGAAAAACTTTTTAAAGTGTTGTTCGGATTCGGCAAAAAATCGTAGGTCCCTTGTATGTGACGAAAAAATCCTTGGCATTGCCAACAATACGATCCAAGTTGGTAAAGAAATCCCGCGAATCTCTCAACGAGATTGCTGTCAGGTGCGACGTATCCCTGTGCTGGGCTCCAGGCCACAGGGATATTTTAGGCAACTGCAGAGACGACGAACTAGCTAGAGAAGGTGCTAATGTTAACCCGAGTCATACAACGGAACCGGCAGCACCCATAAACTCGATAAAGTTCCACCTGGACGTTGAAGCCATCACAATGGCAAACGATAGGTGGAATAATATCAGCACATGTCTCTCTTCCAAACAAATCTGGCCAGAGCTCGATCGAAGGAAAACAAAGAGACTCATCTTCTTCAATAGGCTGAATCTTAGAAAGATAATTGGGGCCCTCACCGGCCACTGTCTAGTAGGGCGACATGCCAGAAGACTTGGTGCTCCCTTCAACGATTTCTGCAGAAGTTGCAGGGATGAGGAGGAAGAAGAGACCATGATTCATCTTCTGTGCAACTGTCCCGCCCTATCGGCACTGAGAAGGAAAACTTTAGGTGAATACTTTTTCGATGATATTAATGATCTAGCGCGACTCGATCTAAAGAGGATAATGAACTTTATCTCCGGGTCAAACTGGCTTAACGCATAATTGTGTATCACAAAATCCATCCCGCCTCCATATGGAAACTCTATAGGCGAGCAAGCACTCTACAGCGGAGCGCCAAATATACCTCAATTCATTTCTTATAGCCGGGAAAAATCTTACAATTCATTTCTTATAGCCGATGTAAAATACTTAACAATTTTTATTTAGTCCTCGGGTCTTCATAATAGAACCGGGTCGTCTTCTTGAATTACAACACAGTTCATAAGCCCGTCTACCAAAACATAATGTGGAACTATTCAACCAAAAAGACAGCTGCTTGGTCTGCTGCGCGACAAAACTGACCTGCCATATTCAATTCAGCCCTATGCTAAAATTATAGGACTGAGATCACTTGATATTCTGCTTACAAATTAATTTGATTATGTTTTCTGTACAGTCATGTGTCTTCGTACACTATTTTGTAGCCAATGTTGGACGCATGGGGTTTCAATTTAAATTTAACAGCGGGAATAAAGTTTTCTTCACATTGGAACAAGTAAAATAAAAATTTATAATTTGTCTAGTATAAATCTTTTACAAGTACTTTTTTGTTTATATCACTTACTACTGGTACAGATAAATTCAAGCCCATTTTTAGAGTTAACGCGACTAAAAGCTTAACACTTTTGTTGTTGTTTCTACCACACAGTGTCACGGTATTCTGGCGCAGAACCTGCAAGTGCGGTGAACGTTATTTTGGATAAAAGCATTGTTATATTTTTTTGTAGCAAGGTAATATACCCTGTACCTTGTCACACGTTGCGACTTTTACTATTGCAATCATTTGAAATTCTCACTGCGCATAATTTCCGTTAACAAAATTAGGTATAAGCAGGGTATTTAAACTGCACAAACACAAATTTTTTGAGTCCAATTGCTAACACTGCCTTGTTGTGTTCCGAAAAGCTTAATACAAAGTGCACCAAAATGCAAAACAGCCAAAGCTCTAGCTGCACACAGAGTGCAGCGCGATCAGTCAAAAGCGAACAGTTGTGTGAAGGGCGATTTTGTAAAGAGCTCGAATATCGTGGTTTTAATTTACGTTTGATTATCCGAAATGCTATGGATTATTCTGAACAAGGTACTTATATTTTATTATTTAAAACATATTTCGGATTAATACATATTCGACTTGAAACTGCTGTATAAGTTATCTTTAAATAAATTTTAAATAAATATTTGTTTAATTGTAATTTAAAAAGAGTTTTCTTATATTTCCAGAAATTTTTTTATGAACAATTTTTGTTTTATGAACAAGTCTGCTGCCCGAAAGAGCCCTTGTTAAAAACAAAAAATTTGGTTTGCTTTTATCTACTCATTTTTGAAGTAGAGTTTATTTTTGTATTTTTTTTATTGTGCTATCAGGATCTTCTGGATTGAACAATAACTCGAAATTAGTTGTATTATGTTATACAAAGCTAACATTTGGCAACATATGGCGAGACGCCTAATGTCATGCAACAACACTGATAAAATAGCTAATGCAAAACAAAAACTTATTATTTAACATCAAGTTGAACAAAAATGGTTAGTTTCCCGACAAACAAAACCAAGTTTCGAGGAAACCAATCGATTAAAAGACGAAAGTAGACTGGCTTATCATCAACATAATTTTCTTTGACCAGCTAAATGGTCCTTCTATCGTTCTTGATCCTCCGCCACCAAATCTAAAGACACAGGCTTGATCTCCAGGCGGGTCATAGAGATGTTCCTTGAAAACTTTAAGAGTGAACCAACAGATGGTGTGGATCTTGGCTTTAAATTAATATTATTGGCTGAATTCAATGTCGTCAGTCTTTGTTACGTTTTAAGAACATTCTTTTGCAGTTTTAGCATGGAATCACTAAATATACAACAACCCATTTTTGGTATATGATCTTATTTAAACAAGTGGGGATCCTGTAAATTTTACGGCCAGCGAGTTCATCCAGTGTATGCAAATTTTGACATTTCATTTACAGCCAGCAATTTTGGACACAAGAGTGAGCGACTTACAGTTTGCATTGTGGTTAAACCAAATTGGTCGTCCGCCTTGTGGATGGCATTCGGACCGTGTAGAATGTTAATTTCAATATTGGCCTTTTCTGCCAAAAGCCAATACTGAAGCTTTCATGAAATTTAAAATTCAGGCAATTACAAGTGAAGCTTAACATCATTCAGAGATTCTGCTCTAGCAGTTCAAAATTCAAAATAGTTCAAAAATTCGCGCGAATTTCGAAACTTTATTTTCTCCCTGTCTTTACTGTTACTCAAAAGTATAGAATTGGAGCGAAAAAAAGGAGAAAAAACTCCGATTTTTTTAAAAATTGGAGCGAAAGAAAAGGAAAGGAAAAAATAATAATTTTGAAACCATTGTTTTTGCCTTTCTTTTCCTGTTACTGAAAAGAAAGGAAAAAATAATGGCTCCGAAATTCGCGCGAAATTTTGAGCTGTTACTCAAAAGTAAAGAAGAAAATAAATGTAGAAAAATTAAAGCGAAAGAAAAGAAAAGGAGAAAATAATAGGTATAGTTCCAAAATTCGCGCGAATTTTAAAACTATTATTTTTGCCTTTTTTCTTGTTCCTGTTACTCAAAAGTAAAGATAAAGTTAAGAACTATTATTTTCTTCGTCTTTCTAATTACTCAAAAGTAAAGAAGAAAATAAAAATTAAAGAATTTGAGCAAAGGAAAAGGAAAGGAGAAAATAATAATTTTGAAACTATTATTTTTGCCTTCCCTTTCCTGTTACTAAAAAGAAAGTATAAAATAATGGTTCCGAAATTCGCGCAAATTTTTGAACTATTATTGACTCCTCCTTTCCTCAAATTTAAAGAAGAAAATAATAGTTCGAAAATTCTCTCGACTTTTGGAACTACTATTTTCTCCTTGCCTTACCTGTAGCTCAAAAGTAAAGAAGAAAATAAATCTCGAAAAATTCAAGCGAAAGAAAAAGAAAGGAAATAATAATAGTTTAAAAACTCGCGCGAATTTTAAAACTAATATTTTTTCCTTTCTTTTCGTTCCTGCTATTCAAAAATAAAGAAGAAGTAACTACTACTTGTTACTGAAAAGTGAAAAAAAAATTAAAGTTCGAAAATTCGCGCGAATTTCGGAACTGTAATTTTCTCCCTGTCTTTTCTGTTACTTAAAAGTAAAGAAGAAAATATAAGTACAAAAATT